>OW052252.1:2997115-3611153 GCA_932526585.2 Philonthus cognatus | reverse complement strand
CAAATGTTGCAAATGCAGGCGATAAATGCGCTATGGAAAAAAGTCTCTGCTCTACAACCTGACGGTACTGAACAACACCCGGTCACAGCAGCGGCTACAACTTCCACGAATCTGAATTCAATTAAAACTCTGGACAACACCGACATCGTGAATAATTTGGCGCAGACATGTTCATCGTTGCAATGTCAAGTAAGTTTGTACGCATTAATTATTCTTACTACGTATTTTTTTTTTGTATCGCAAATAATTAATAAGTAAAATGAAACACTGTAACTTTGTACAACACAATATCTTTTATTTTCGTGACTGCAGTTTCGGCAACTCAACTAGCCATTATCAATCAGTTGTTGCCGAAACTGCAGTCACGAAAATAAAAAATATCGTGCTGTACAAAGTTGAAGTGCTTTATTTTATTGAATTAACATGTATAACAAAGTTGAAGCCTCCACCGTTCGTAATTTAACTAAGAAGTAACTTGTAAATAATGAATGTTTCGGTATGAGTTACGTGAAGATGAATTTAATATTAAATTAAGCGAGTAATCCTCTTTCTCCACTGGTTTTTTTTAATCACTAGATGTACATATCGTTCACCATTTCGTTTGTTCACGTAAATAATGGTTAAATATCCTCTTGATAGTGAAAATCTCTATTTTTAGAGCAATTTTCCAACCCTTAAGCCCTTGAGCCACCCAATATACATTGCAAAAATTTAATTTTGTTTGTAATTTAAATTTGTATTAAAAGCAAACAATTTAATTAACTCTTATATTAACAGATACAACAATTACAAGGGTCAATGCAGGACATTGTAAAATTCATGACGATATTCAGTCAGATGCCTGGACTCAACCAAACTTCAAGAGAAAATGCCGCTGGCACACAGACAGAAATTATTGCTGTCCACACACCACAGGTAACTTTTTATTTTAATCCGTTGTTTGTGATAAATGTTGGTAACTAATGAAAGGTATATACTATTTAATATGTTCAGTATAGCACTCTTTCCCTCTACACTGCACCATTTCCACGCCTCCCCCTGGATCCCGTCTGGCCCCACCGATTTACCTTCCTTTATTATCTGGAGCACTCTTTCTAGCTCCTCCTCCGTGAAGTCCCTTGCTCTGTCAAATCTGCTTCTTTTATTCCTCCTTTCTTCTCCTCCTCTCCCCTCAATAGCTCCTCTACTGTACCATCTTTATCTCCCCTCCCTGTTTTACCACCTTCGGGCTACGTTTCTTTACAAACGACCACAGTTGTAATTTCTTGCACTTCGTTCATTTCTTCTTTCATCCATTCCTCTTTTCTACTCCTGCATACGCTCTCGTAGTTGAGCTTGGCTTGCTTCATTTCCTCCTTTGTCCCCCTCCCTGTCCTCCACTTCTTGGTTGCATACCTTAACCCCTGCCTCGCGTCTTTGCACTGGTTATCGAACCAGCCTCTTTTGGTCGATGTACCAACCCATTTCTTTTGTCTCGTCACCGCTCTCTTGACTCCATCCTTTAGTTGCTTCATTGAGCTTACCCCATAGAAATCCACCTTCCCAATTCTATTCTGGGTGATTTAAATTTGAATTAATGAAATTATTGTAATACACTAGGGTGATGGTGCGAAGCTGTTCCCCTTCCAAAAACAAATGAGACCATCCTCCCTCCCCCTGCCGGTAAGCCAGAAAACCGTGAAGAGAGACAGCCAGACGAACACCGGAACGACAACGGTGGCCGAGGCCGACGTGAGGCAATTCGCTGGCACTCTCGTAGACGGCGTCATGAGGACTGTGAGCGAAACGAGAGGGGACTCTCACAACGACACGGAGACAATAGTTTCCGATTCGGGGAGGTGGAGCGAGACAGTCGAGTCCGTTGATTAAAACGATTTTATGTTGTTGTTTCAAAGAGAGAAAAAAGTACCTAAAGATGATGTATTATTTTCTTTTTTGAGGATGTGTAAAGATAAGGTTCGGATGGAAGATTGAGTCACACTTGTATTTATAGGCTAAGGTTTTTACATTTGAATTAGCCGGATGAATATTAATGCACTTAATTTCAGTTGGTAAAGGATATTTTTGCATTTGCTTTTTTTTAATGCAATGATAATTCAAGTGTTTGCTTTTTTTTAATCTAGTTTTGATTTATTTATCTTTCAATTTAATTTAAAACTAAGGAACTAACGATTGTTGAAATACATAGATATTCAGCCCAATTCCGTTCATGAAATGTTAAATTTAATGTTCATGTTATTCCTAAATGTTAAATTTAACGTATGTCAACGGGACTGAAGGTACTCCAAGCTGATTACCAACTAGGTCAGCTTGGTTGAGTTTATGAGAGATGAGCGCGCAACTAACTTTTGAAACACATATCGTCGGTGTAATTCTAATACCTTGTAACCCAATTTTTTGGATTTTTAGGTTATGAGCTAATTTTATAATAAACAGTGTGCTAAATTGAGTGGGAAATACTTCGTAATGGAAATATCGGAAATTTCCATAAGGAAAAGTTGCTTAGAATGATTGTTTCTTGCTTGGTCCAAAGTTTCAAGTAGAAATTCGAAGAAAAAAAATTGACAAAAACGTGTTTCGTAATAGAGCTACAGTACAACCACTAATTGCTCTATGGCTTACGAAGTATTTTCCACTCGATTTAGCGTAGTTTTTACTATGGGAATAGCTCATAATCCCAAAATCCAAAAAAAAAAATAGGTTAGAATTACACCGACGATATGTGTTTCAAAAGTTAGTTGCTCATCTCTCATAAACTCAACCAACCTGACCTAGTTGGTAATCAGCTGTTTTAAATTATCTAATTTTTTTCATTTCTAACAAAATGGCACCAATTTACATTGTGACGTTACTTTTGCCCGACCTTGTATAAATCAAATAAAACTTTATGGCTTACTCCTACAACAAATGCAGGGACTGTTAGTTTATTATTTTTATATATATATATATATATATATATTCTCCGCAATCTTGCAAACTATAAAACATAGAAAGTAAGTTCTGTATTATTCTCGCTTTTAAACACTTGAACTATTATTAATATCCCCGACTCAAAGTCGTAACATTAAAGATTACTTGCTTTTACTAACTGAAACACGTTTTTATAAAGTATTTATTTGCTACCAAAGAATATATTTATTATTAGTTGTAAGTTTTTATTTTGTTGTAAGAGCAATTAAAAAAAAAAAGAATCGAACATACGGTTGCCATTTTTAATCATCACAAATTGTTGTATTTGATGATGTAATTTTAAGTGAACACAAATATTAGTGTTTTAAATTAACTTACTTATTTTTTTAAATATAAAATATTACATTTTGTATATATAGTGTGGTCGAAACGTTTCTGGATCGTTGTCACTGAGGAGATTAAAGGTATAGTGGAATTTTTCAAATTAGGCACTCTCGTGCGCAGAACGAGCCCGTTCGTGTGTTTCTGCTGCTAAAAAAATGAGAAAGTGGAGCCAGTAGCGTCCGATGCACCACATGCACCTTCCTGATGTACCGTGGTCAAATAAACAAGGTTCCACGTTGCAACCAATGCTATATAATAATAAAAGTGCCGTGTTTGTTGATACAATGTTTTATTGCGGCTTAAGTCAGTTCAATGATCACTTCTTAAATTTAGTTTTATGTAACAGTAAACTGGTTTCGGGAATATTTGTGCCGAGTGCGAGTTCCTTTCTTTCAAATAAATGTGTAACTATGTTGGGTGCATCTTGTAGAGGGTGTGAATGAAAGACGAGACTGCGAGGCACATCCTCAGCGAATGCCCGGCACTCTCGTCTACGAGAGGATCCATACTGGGTGAAAGATGGCCGATAATCAGGGATTTGCCCACCTCAGTAATACTGGACTACCTAGACAAGGTGGGATGGTTGAGCTGAGGATGGGTGACCCGTAGTGGGAGGCAGCACAATGAGGTCTAAGTGCAGTGCAGCTATGCGCACTCCCCTTATAGTGTGCATAGCTGTACTACACTTAGACCTCATTAGGCCCATTGTGCCGCCTCCCACTACGGGTTACCTATCCTCAGCTCAACCATCCCACCTTGTCTAGGTAGTCCAGTATTACTGAGGTGGGCAAATCCCTGATAATGTCCAACGTCGGTCATCTTTCACCCAGTATGGATCCTCTCGTAAACAAAAGTGGCGGGCATTCGCTGAGGATGTTCCTCGCAGTCTCATCTTCCATTTCACACCAGATACCAGCACATGCCAGATGGCCCATCGGACGAAGACACTTCGAGATTTCAATTTGCGAGAGCCAGCGCAGAATGGTACATTTACGGCCCAACATTTTCAGGACTGTCTTGCCTACGTTCGGAAAATGCTGTTCTACCGCGCGAGTGCCTAATTTGGGTAATACATTTGTAACTTAAATATTTAACTCAACTTTAATTTTATTACGAAAGCAATTGTAAAACTACCAATTTAACAATATTGTTCATTCCTACTTTCACCTAATTAAATATTTATTCACTTCAACTTCCATAGGTAATTCAGCTTATTATTTAATTTATAAGACTTTCTTGTTACTTTTTTAATTAAACTTTATTTGTTATAGTATATACGTTGGGCAAGATCGATCAAAACAGATCGACAATTCGATCCGTAGAAGTGAACAAACCGCTCGATCTTTTTGATCGTCTCGACCTGTTTTTATGAGTTGGATCTGTTTTATCAGTTCGATCTGTCTGATCAGCTCGATATTTCGTAGTAATGGGAATGATCGATGTACTCAAAGAAGCGATCGATCTTTAAAATACTCGATCTTGCCCATCGCTAGTTTTGAATACTCAAACTTTGAAGACTGTTTAATCAAGTCCGGAACGGTCCTCTTCTGAATGTGCTTTGTCGATGTCGAATCTCTGAAGATTACTCATTTCAAAAGTATGTGTTTCGCTTGAGCACCTGCCTTAACGTTCACTAAAATGATGGAAAGATAAGTCAAGTCTGAATAAATTCAAATTGAGGTTAAATTTCGAATCAATTTTACAGATTTCACATTAACTTCTAACAAAATTAATAATCAATTTATGAAGTTTAAACGAAAACTCTCCCAGCACCTTCCAGCTCAATAGAAGATTTATTGTAGGGTAGAAAACAGCTTAAACAGGTAGAAAAACACCGTAAACAGGTCCGAAAACAGCTTAAACAATCCCAAAAACAGCTTAAACCTGTCCGAAAACAGCTTAAACAGGTCCAAGTACAGATCAAACAGGTCTAAATGCAGATTAAACAGGTCCAAAAACAGCTTAAACAGGTCTGAAAACAGTTTAAGTAGATCCGCTGTTTTCAGAGCTGTTTAAGCTGGTTTCGGACCGGTTTAAGCTGTTTTCAAACAGGTTTAAGCTGTTTTTGGAATTGATTAGGCTTTTTTCGGTGTTTTTCTACCTGTTTAAGCTGTTTTCGGACTGGTTTAAGCTGTTTTTTGACCGGTTTAAGCTGTTTTCTAACCTATAATATATCTCCTGTTGAGCTGGAAGGTGCGGCGAGCTTTCTCGGAAAGTGAACTTGAGCTTTCGTCCGGATGCGAGCTTTAACCGGATGTGACCTTGAGCTTTCTCCAGGATTACATCCGGATTTACTTCCTGTCCCCGTATCGGCTAAACCCCTCTACTCACCTCTTTTTTAACTTTTAACAACATTTTAGAAAAAATATTAGGCAGCAAACTAATATAATGTAGAAAGCATGATAAAGTCTAAATATCCAAGGATCCGATAATAACATATTTCAATATCTTCCCTCGGCAGTTTTCTAACTGTATAATTTCTTTAAGTCTGTAAAATTGATTCGTTATTTCGTCCTAGTTTACATTAAGAACCCTTTCCCCATATTGTTTTCTTTAATAATCGAGGAAAAAAGAATATTTCTTAATGTAACATAGTGAAAATACACGACGATGCGCACGTAAGGGTTATTCTAAGAGAAATTGGAAATTTTTAAAAAATTGAAGAATGTAATGAATTATATATGAAACTATTAAATTTATTAATAAAAAGACATGTTTTATTGAACATTACCCAAAAAATTGTCACATTACTGAACTATTTTTTAAAATGTAATGTAAAAGGTGTAGGTTAGGTTTCAATGGCAGTAGTTAGACCGCTCACTTAGGCCCAAATGGCCCCTTGTGATACCATAAGGGTGAAAAGGAGTCCGATCTCCCCCCCACCTATACAAACCAATCCAAGCACCTAATGAACCCGATCAGATTTCTTACATCTAGAGCCTTGAGGTCCGCTAGTCCATTCGCGTTATGCATACCAAGGTATTTGATTCTTTTCCCTTCAAGAGCAGGGCATTGTCCCAGATAGTGGAATACCGTCTCTTCCTCCTCCACATCCAGGCATCCTCTGCAAAAGTCGTTGTGCTCAATACCCATCTTTTGTACATGTCTGCCCAGGAGGCAGTGGCCCGTGAGGATGCCTATCGCCTTCTTTATGTCCATTCTGCTAAGTGCAATTAATCTGTTGCTGTTTATAGTATCCCATATAGGCCATAGCTGCCTTGTTATGAGACACGTATCTTCTTCTCTCCACCTATGGTTGACCGATGCTATCATTTGATCCCTAAGTAATCTTTTGCATTACACAAGAGGAATGTGGATGGAGAGTTCAGTAGACAGGTCCTTCATTCTTGCCCCCTTCCTTGCACGGTCGTCGGCAATTGGCAATTGAATTCCCCCTGATATCACTGTGACTAGGTATGCATACCAAGGTATTTGCAATACGGACTTGAATTTAGCGGCTAACCTCGTACAGAATACTCCTTCTTTAGCTGCACTGGCAGCATCGACGAATACCATGAACAATCCCCAGAATAATTTCAATCGGTCGGACAATCAGCCCAGTTTCATTCCAAATCAAAACACTGGGTATAACAGTGGCAATAACAACTCGAATTTGGGAAGAAATTATTCATCTTACGATTCCAAGCAAGGGTTTAATTTCGGAGGGAACGATAGGGATTCACGCACCGGGACAAATCCCAACATGTACAACAACAACATGAACAACGGCGGGCAGCAGATGATGCGCGGTGGCGGGTCAAACATGAAGCCCAACTACTCGAAGAAGATTTTAATTTCCAACTTGCCTCCCACAGCCAGCTACAAAATGTTGAACGATAAGTGCCAGGAATTCGGGACTGTCGAGCATGTAGAGGAGCATGCGTCCGGTGGCATCGTTGTTTCTTTCCAATCTGAGTGGGAAGCAGAACGTGCTATAAAAAATATGGACCGGGCAAGGATCGACGGGCGTACAATTGATGTTCGTTTAATTTAAGCTGGGCCCGAGGCAAGGCCATTTTTGAAGAAAACTTCTTAGACATAAGAAAACCTTATTTTTCTATAAATAAATTATGAGTTTCAGGTACAAAACCGTCTGACACTTTCATTATGTTAACTGTAATGGACCACAAGCATGTTATTTGAGTATTATTCTTATGTTCACTTGACGTCTTATTATTATAATTTTTTTTATCGTAGGTTAGTCTATGTAATTATGTGTGTGAATAAATCGACATGATTCCCACGTCACAATTAATGAACCTGATGCGGTTCCCCTAAAGGAAATTTTTGTGGATCCAGTCCACTGCCACTCGAATGGCCATAACCTCTGCCTGAAGAATGTTACAGTGGTTTGGGAGTCTAAAAGACTTTCTGAGGTTAAAATCTTGTGAGAAGATTCCTCCCCCTACTCTGTTTTCAGACCTGGAACCATCCGTAAAGAGCCAGACGTCCTTGCCTTGAACTATCTTGCCCTCTAACCATTTGGTTTTGTCCGGGATGGAAGTGGAAAACTTATTTTCAAAATTAAGTGCAGCTGTCAGTCTTTAGGAGAATATCGACAAGCTCATTTAGGATCCATCCATGGCCTTGTTTGCTAGTGCTCCATATCCCAACTGAGTTCATTCTGATCGCTGTAGTAGCTGCAGCATATCTGCAGTAGAGGTCGACTGGAGCTAGATTTAGTATTATATCTAGCGCTTTGGAGGGGGTGGACCTGACCGCCCCCGTTATGAGCAATTCAGCGGCTCTCTGAGCCTTGCCCAGTGCAGTGGTGGATCCTTTTGTCCAGGGCAGTGGTCCCGTAGAACATAATGGGCCTTACCACGACCGTGTACATCCAGTGAACAACGGTTGGTGTCAGTCCCCAGTCCTTGCCCACTGCTCTTTTACAAGAGTACAGCGCGACGAGCGCTTTCCGCGCTCTCTCTTGAATATTGGGCTTCTTACTAAGCTTCCTGTCAATTAGAATGCCCAAATATTTAGCTTGCTCTTTTACCGCCAGTTCCGTGCCGTTTAGAATAGAAACTTTGAAGTTCGGTACTTGATGCATTCTGGTGAAGAGTACAAGCTCAGTTTTGAGGGGGATTGCCCCTAGTCCACACTTCTGACACCAGCGTGTTACCTTGCGGAGTGCCTGCTCCATAAGTCCGGATAGGATACATATGTGTTTGCCAGAGACCGTAAGGGTCACATCGTCAGCGTAGGCAATTGCCCTACACCCTACAGACTCTAGTTCTTTCAGTAAATCATTTATGACTACGTTCCATAGTGGCGGAGAGAGGACCCCCCCTTGAGGGGTATCGTTATTAACCTATCTTCTTGAATGTGAGCCACCCAGCGAGGAGACAATGTGCCTCCCCGTCAGCAGCTCCCCTATGAAGTGGCATATCGACTCGTCCATGTGCAGGTTTCTAAGGGCAGACAGAATTGCTTCTGGCTGTACAAAGTTCACCGTTACCGCGCGGAAAATAAACCTACGCGGACGGACACCGGGAATTGAGCGAAATAAAATGTTCTTTCCTGTGAACAATACTTGTACAACTCTCGTATCAGATTAATATGAAATGTGTGTACAAAGGGGATATTTAGTCTAATGGGAAGAGGGTGAATAAATAATAAAAGGGTTTATTGTGGGGGATATTTCGTGGGTGGTAAAAAACAATGAAAAAGACGAGGGGAATTTATTCAACCTTTTAAAAGGGAGGGTAGTTTTTAAGTTAGCCTTAAGAATTATTTTGTAATCAATATGCAATACTCTGTTAAGCATTATAAATAAAGAATGTACAAAGTTAAAGGCTCCATCGATATCCAGAAATACCGCCAACGTAAACTCCTTATTGCACATGGATTTCTCAACCTGGCTAATGAGGGTGCGCAGCGCTGTGTCCACTGATCTGCCCTTAGTATAAGCGTGTTGGCTAGTTGACCAAAGGTTTGGATTGATGCGTTCCTTTATGTACGCTTCAGTTAGTCTCTCCAACGTCTTGAGTAAGAAGGACGATAAGCTGATTGGCCTATAGTAGGTGTTTAATGGGTTATTCTCCCTGCTTTGGGTATGAACACAACATTTGTCTCTTTCTATCTCTGGGGGATGTACGATGGAGTTATGCAGTCTTCAAATATTACTTACAACAAGGGATTTAAAATATCTGAGGCTATCTGTAATCCAGCAGGAATGATCCCGTCAGGGCCTGCAGCTTTAAAAGGCTTGAAGCTTTTCAAGCCAATTTGTGCTCAGTCAAGATATCATGTATGGGGCAGCTCCTCCTGGGTGCCTGCCGACCCCCTTTCCTGTCAGAGTCGGAGGGAAAGTGGGTATCCATTAGCGCCATTAGGGTTTCCTCGCATGAGGAACTAATAGGTAAGTGCCTAAATTTTGTTTGGTGTTGTAGGCGTTCACTTTGTGGTACATCTTAAATACACTTGTAAACAAAGTAAAAAGTGTTTTATTTACAAGCCTAAATTTTGTTTAATAATATCAATTTTTTTCAAGGTGTCAAGTAAGGCATCGAGTATAGTACAGCAAACATTACTTGCCGATGTGCAATGGTAAAATTGTGGCGGGGAAAAGGAATGGGCGCACTCAATAAGTTCTTGACGAGTTCGGCCTTGCTCTTCATGTTTGTTTTTCGCTTCTTCGTTTAAGCAGAAAATATGTATCCATTTTTTTTATTATTTAGATCTATACCCACTGAGCAAACACATTTAAGTAATGTTTCATCAACATTAAAACAACCTTTAATGTTGCTACAATGTTGATGTAATGTTATTTGTTTGTATTTGGCTCAGTGGGTAGTAACATTACTGGCAGACTATTTAAATTTCTTATTAAAAATGCAATGTTTATATATTTAAATTTATTAACAAAACAAATTTTTACATCGAATATAAAAAATTAAATAAAACTTTTTTTTAAATCTAGCACTTAATATTGAGCGGGTAGCCTGTACGGCTTCTTGCCAGCCTTCGGCTGCTGTTGAGGACGTTCTTGGGCCAATTCTTCTGGATCGGGATCTTCGCACTTGCCGCCGGTTTCATAAGTGTACTCGCGCCTGACACCCTCGGGATCTACGTATCCGTATTTGCCGCGGGTGATGCAATCGTTTCCGATGTTCTCCTCTTTGAAGGACCCGTCTTCGTTTTCGTAGCCCCAGGTGATGCTTCCGTCAGCGTTGTCCGTGCGGTACTTCCGGAGGATTTGTACCGGGGGCTTGCGCGCACGGGTCGGTTCATCGTCCAAGTATTGTGACGCCGGACGGGATTGGATACGTGCTGGCGGTTGGCGGGCTGGTTGAGCTTGTTGGCGAATTGGCTAAACAATAAAACAAAATATGAGTAAACAATAATTTCGACTGGAATTGCAAATTCAAATTTAGCCAGTCCCTATATAAAATTTGGTAACCGCGTTTGGATGCTGCATCCAGTAGCGAGAACTGTGATTGGTGTATACCTACTGAGCAAATACATTTAAGTAACGTCTCATCAACATTAAAATAACGTTTGTTATTTATTTGTTTTTTTGCTCAGTGGGTACAGTGCATTTTTTTGAATACACATAATTACAGCGTTTTTCAAATTTGCGGGAATTCCTTGTTTCAAAACGGTTAATTTGAGGCTTTTAACGAGTGTTATCCACTCCCAGGTTAAGCATGAAGTAAAATTTCGAGTTTAGAAAAGCCTAAGAATTTGGATTGGCCGCGTAGCGAAGCGGAGCGGCCAATCCAAATTAGGCTTTTCTAAACTCGAAATTTTACTTCATGCGCCACGCTTAAAAACATTGATTCACAGTGAAGTTTAATAAACACACATACAACAACGATTATAGGCAACCTAATATACGTTAGAGTTATTGGGTTGTCTATAACCACAGTTTTAAACAATTTGCTCAGCGCAGAATTTAACTTCAATTTGAATCTTTAAACGAGGGTTTTCCACTCCCAGACAAAGCATGAAGTAAAATTTCGAGTTTAAAAAAGCCTAAGAATTTGGATTGGCCGCGTAGCGAAGCGGAGCGGCCAATCCAAATTAGGCTTTTCTAAACTCGAAATTTTACTTCATGCGCCACGCGCACAAAACACTGATTTGCAGTGAAGTTCAGAAAACACACACATACAACAACGATTATAGGCAACCTAATATACGTTAGAGTTATTGGGTTGTCTATAACCACAGCTTTAAACAATTTGTTCAGCGCAGAATTTAACTTCATTGTAAATCAGTGTTTGTAAGCGTGGCGCATGAAGTAAAATTTCGAGTTTAGAAAAGCCTAATTTGGATTGGCCGCTCCGCGCTTCGCGCTACGCGACCAAACCAAATTTTCAGGCTTTTCTAAACTCGAAATTTTACTTCATGCTCACTCTGGGAGTGGAAAACCCTCGTTTAAAGATTCAAATTGAAATCTTTAAAAAAATAACGAATGTCGTAATGTTTACAGTGTATGCATATGTATACCTGAAAGAAAAAATCCCTGTATAATTCTCTGTCTTACTCTTACCCCACATCCTGACTATAGTCTCCCCTTTTCTACTCGACTTCTAGTTCTCCTATAAGCATTGGCTTCCCTTGGGAATAGTCAAAAAGAACTTCAGTAGTATTTTAGTACACTAAGGCAGAGGCATCTTGTGGCTGTGGAGGGCTATCAAGCGCGACCCAGGTGGCGGATAGGGAAATACCACTTCCTTAGATGAAGTGGTTAGTGATGGCCATAAGTGCCGCTCCAGAAGTAAAACCCTGCGTAGTGGCAGAAAAACCGTCACCGCGGACCAACTCCCCCCAAACTCAGGTTGTCGTGTCGTGACCATGGGATTGAACTTGGGGTTTACGGCGCCTAGGACCAATACTGTTTTACAGCACGTCCTAGTCCCATCATGGGCCTCCTCGGCAGAGGGTGGTCATGTCTCGCATCTGCGGGGTAGGCTCGGGGGGTCTGAGCTTAATCACTTGGACCAAGAGAAGAGCGGTACAACCTCAATAAAAATCCTAAATCCCAAGATGGGTACGGGCCAAAGGGATGCGTAGCTAGATAGATGACTAGTTCCTACTGTACCAACATCCGGAAAATGGCGACCTTCGGATGCAGTTAGCCTTATCAGCACTGACGGACCTTTTTAGTTCCCTAGCTTTTCGTGGGAACCAAAATGAAACATGCACATCCCAAACAAATAAATATAAAAAACAATACGAGGGTTGCTGGTGAAGTCCTCCCTCCCAAACAAGAGCAGCAAAAGAAGATGGAACCGGAGAAGGGTGGATCCCCGGACACCCCACTCCCCAGTACATTCGGAAGAAAGGAAGAGCCCTCGGGTTCCCTACTTCCGAGCACAACAACACAAACCCAGAAGGGCGGGTGTCCGCACCCCCCAATGGAACACAAATCTCCGCTCTTGAGGAGGGAAAGCACCAGCAAGCTTGTTACCCGCCGGATAACTGGTAAAGTAAGCGGCTTTGAAGCCAGACGCCGCCAAATAACCAAGAAGAGGGGTCGTGAAAACAAATCTCAATCTTCCAAGTAGGGACCTTGGGGGACTGGGATTCGTTTTCACGACCTCTCTTCTTGGTTATTTAGCGGCGTCTGGCGTCAGAGCCGCTTACTTTATCAGTTACCCGGCGGGTAACAGGCTTGCTGGTGTTTTCCCTTCTCAAGAGCGGAGATTTGTGACCCCGGGAAGGGCACTCTTCCAAAACCAACCGACCCCCTAGTGCAGTGATGGGGAAACTACGGCCCGCGGGCCAAGTCCGGCCCGCGGTAAGGTTTAATCCGGCCCGTTTAAGAGTGCCGTCGTGAGAATGTTTGAACGCGTTCTTACTTCGTAATGTGACGACCCGCATAAAAACTACCTACCTACGATTAAGCATTATTCTTTGGCACGCTACGATTGTCTGGTTATTACAAATGGCCCGTCTTAAAAAAAGTTTCCCCACCACTGCCCTAGTGGCTCAACACCTATGAGCTACAAGGAGGCCGCTGAACAAAGCCTGCGGGTTGTCATCATCAATGAGGACAACCTATACGGCAAGGTCAACAAGGAAATGCAAAATCCATCCAGATAAGCCTCGGAATCGCACACCTCAACGTGGTAAAAACCACGACAGTAGGCGACTGGGCACCCCAATTCACGGGGCTCTCACACCTGGGAGAAATCCTGGGGGTAAACTGCGCCGACCAAGAGTCACTGAAGTGGCTTTTAAAAACAGTACCTTCCCTAAAACCTTAGGGAGGCGCCAAAATTAAGGTAGTTGGCCAAGACCAACTACCTAAATTCACTAAAACAGCACTATGGCTGCCAGTAATGCCATCCATAGAGTTCGAAAATAAGTATGGAACTGGTCCGTCGCACAAATATTGGCAATTGCCAGTAGTGCGGACCGGGTCTGACCATTAGGAGGGAGGCACTACAATGGGCAGCGCGGCTGCGGCTGCCCTCCCGACAACCAATCCCAAATCCTTAACGCAGAGGCGGGGATTTGCACTATACCTCTTCATAGGTTTAGTGCTTTTGTTCAGCCTAATTTCAGTAATAGTGACACCGTTGCTGTCTTACTGAAGTACCAAAATTTTTCCTGCGATGATTGTTAAGAAAGTTATCAAATATTACTGCGCACAATCTACTCACGTACGTCTAAGCTAACTTCACTAAAAGGTTTCTGTATCAAAAACCATTTCTTTGTTAAATTGCGAGCAGATCCTCGATTGTTCCGTGCACACATACATGTGTGCTAAGATGCAGACACCGGGTCTCGACCTGTCGCCTCTCGATAAACTGGCTAAGCCACTGATCTCTATATAACATGCCTTGACGAAGATGAGGAAGAACGCGTGAAATTACCCTCGTATAAAGAATAAATATGCTATCAAATTAAAAGTAGGTGCCTCAAAATATTTATATTTTGTGTTTAGGTGTGTCGAGCTAAAAAAAAATTGAGAACCACTAGTAGAAAATGGTGTATTCTAGACAAAAGTGGCGGAAAGTTTGTAGTTCTGCCAGTGCGAGCAACTTTTTTTTATAAAATCGTGCCTGGTTTGCTTTTTTTTGTTCGTACTAGAAAGTGCAATTTGGAGCCCCCTATTCAGCACCGCTCCCGGTAATATAGGGTTTAGGACACATACTCATTAATTTAATAACTCATTGTTCATATAAGTAATTTATAATCGATAATTTAAACAGATGACCTACTAAAGCTCAGATCAGTTTCACGTAACGTAAATAACTCCACCCAACCTTTAAAACAACTCTCTTCTTCCATATAAGGACCAACATTACAAACTCGCAAATCAAGTATCTACTCATTACATTACACAATACAAGCCCACGTAAAAACGAAATTCCATCGATCCCATAATAACGTTAATTATTGTTAACTGCGGAGGCTTCTACTTCGTTACACATCATTATTTACATGAGTTACACAAATAAGAGACTTAAACCTTAATGGATCCAATAGCTAACGCCATCTAATGCTCTATTCGCGTCAATGACACAAAGTGCAAATACAGGTCATTGTTTCGTCCACGAACGAACTAAACTCTGTTTGTGAAACCAAAAGACCTTGATGTCCAAAACGCGTCTGTGGGTATCTGGTGCCGGAATACTGAACACAAATTCAATTTAGACTTAAACCTTGTTTGTATAACTGAGGTTTTATATATACAACAAGAATCTCAGTTATACAAAGTGTAAGTGTCTTATTTACCACTGCATACATTAGAATCTCATCGAACCAGCGGCGGCTCGCAGCCTAACTTTAGGGTATGCCAGAGACCCAAGGTAATTGAAAGGTGATTTTGTTGTGCAATTCCTTGTATTTATAAAACGCGATCCAACCTCAAATTTTGTGTGCCTTGGCGCTGTGGCCTCAGTGTCGGCTGCGAGCTGTCGCTGCATCGAACAGACAATATTAATTACCTGAGGTGCAGGTCTCCTCACATGTTGGACAGGAGCTTCGTACTCTTGTCTTTGTGGAGCCGGCCTTTGAATCTCCTGCCTTGGGTAACTTTTAGGCTGGATCTGAGGCCTGGCATTCTCCCTGATATCCTGCCTCAGAATCGGAAGCGGACGTTCAGGCCTGAAAATCGCTTGTCTTAATTCAGAGCGTAAAAATAAAACAACAACTAACGATTCCCACTGAGCAAAAAACAAACAAATAACGTTATATCAACATTGTAGCAACATTAAACGTTGTTTTAATGTTACTGAAACATTACTTAGTTGTGTTTACTCAGTGGGTTCAAACTAAAATATTCATATTAGTATATCACCTGAACTGGACTGGTTGCTGTCTTTCTGGTTCCTCCTCGATTTGTTGGACGGAGCTTTGGAGGGCCGAGATTCCTAGTTTATTGACTTCGTCTTCGAAGGAGTTTTGTTGGGGCTCTTCTTCTGGTTCTTCCACGACTGGGCGGACTTCTCGCACAGGGACTGGAATCGCATTTTGTAGTCTTGGTCGGAGACGTGGGAGGGGTTCTAGTTGTTGGAGTCTTTGGCGGAGGATTGGGTTAGGTTTCGAGGAACCTACTAGGACTGCTCCTGGGATGTTCAAACGTGGGGGTGTTTGTGAATATGCTAAGCTTATACATATCTGGAATTAATAAGAAAGAAAAAAAACGTTAAATTTTAAAACATTTGACGGATTAATAGGTATTGACTTGCTAAATAAACTTGAAGCCATTTTAGACATTCGAAAAAGATTACTGAAAACAAAAAACGCCGAAATCATTATTGAATTCGATTCGAACAAAGTAAAATTTGAACCCCTTCAAGCCAAACCAATTAGGATACCTGTAAATATTCAAGAAGGAATAGCTATATACCCGAGATCAAATTTTGTCCTGGAATCAAAGTCAAAGAATCAATTGCCAATGTTGTAAATAATAAAGCAATTGTTATTGCCATCAACTACACTCAGGAGGAAAAAAATAATTAATTTCTGATGAATTAATTTCTCACTTAACCCGTGGTGAAACATAACAAATCAGTGATACAAACCAAGTGTTTTAATCAAAGCGTATTAATTAATTTATGTGACACACTGGAAACAGAAGTCGTGGAAAACATTGAAGAAGTTTATTATACTGAAAATTTAGAATTTCAAGAAGACCTCGATCTGAAGAAAATATAAAAAACAACTTAAACACAACAGGAATGAATATAGAAGAGGAAGCATTAATAAGAGCTTTCGTAGCCAAATACAAGCACGTCTTTCATATCGACGGACGAAAATTAACTTTCACCCATTGCGTTAAATATAAATTGAATTTAAAATATGAATCTCCTATACATGTCAGAATGTATAGGCAACCAACAGAAACAAAGAAGTCATTAGAAATTCTCGATCAAGACATAATTCAAGACAGCATTTCCCCCTGGAGCTGCCCAGTAAATATAGTAAAGAGAACACTAAATGGTAAGCTAAAAAACGAATGGTTATCGACTATCGCAGGCTTAACGACCAGATGATTGCCGATAAATACCCAATACCAAAATATCGGATATTTTGACAAGCTAGGTAGATGCCACTATTTCAGCTGTATTGATCTCGCATCCGGATACCATCAAGTGGAAATGGAGCCAGCTGATTGCGAAAAAACGGCATTTTCTACAGAACAAGGTCATTTCGAGTTGAAGCAAATGCCCTTCGGACTTAAGAACGCCCCGGCTACGTTCCAACGTTTAATGGACAATATTCTAAAGGCATTATTGGAAGACACGTGCATGGTATATTTGGACGACATAGTGATTTATTCAATGTCTCTTCAAGAACACATGATAAAATTAAACAACGTATTTTAAAGACAAGAAAAAGCCAATTTCAAGGTAAAGCTCGAAAAAATGTGAATTCTTGCGAAAGGAAATTAAATATCTAGGTCACCTTATAACTGAGAACGAAGTCCGGCCGAATCCCGAAAAAATCGAAGCCATTAATAGATACCCGTTGCCTAAAACTCAAAAAGAAATTAATGCGTTCCTAGGACTAGTACGGTATTACCGAAAGTTTGTTAGAGACTTAGTTGGAATAACAAAACCATTAAGAAATGTTTAAAGAAGGGAGCTAAAATAGAAATAAATGACGAATATCTACATGCTTTCGAAAAATGTTAAAGCTTATTAATGAATGAGCCGATATTACAATTTCTTGATTTTAATTAGGAATTTATAATAACAACAATCTACAAATTAGAAATAATGGAGAAACCTGGATTGAAACTTTTAATAACACTCAACACGGAGAACTTTATCAACTGCTGACCCATTCCGGGAATTACCACAGCTGTGTACATCATTTAAAGAAATTGACCGCCCTATGGATCAATAAAATAGCCGAGAATCAACAATGTATTGTCGCAACCCCTTCACCACAGAAGATTACCAAAATCTGCAAGCAAACCGAAGAAATGGACATCATCAACGGAACGTCTATGATCCAGCTAACTCCAACCTGCTCAATCAGGCTGCCCGACATTACGATCACAAGTTACGAGGAAGAAGATATCGTAAAAATACCCCAACTGGACTTCTCATCGAAGACCTCCAAGCCCACAAATGGAATTTAGAGTTCGGACAAATAAAACAAATTCACGAAGATAATCTTGGCCAAATCAGCTACGACATGAAGAAACTCCAAGAAGATTTACACCAAATGAAGAATCCTAAACTTCAAGATCAATCACTATCACTATAAACGTAATTACTATACAAGGTGGCCAGAAAAGGTGTGATAATCTTCAGGTAGTGTGATTCGTTGATTAATTTTGGATAAAAAATCTAAATAAAAAAATATTGTATTCTTCCTCGTAACATCTCACGAGGTCGTTAAAATATTAAACGTATCTCTGGAAATTAGTGTTATTTTCTATTATTTTGGAAAAAATCAATAGAACTTACAATCAATTACACATTTGTAAAATTTAAATGACATAGGTGATAAATAAATTGGAAACTTTAACAAATTAATAACTTCTTCAGAAGCATTTTTTAAATAAAAATAGACCTGGCAACTATGTATTTTCATATGTAACCTTATTAAATTTCACTTGACTTTGACATATACTTGTCATAATTTATTTGTGTAAGTTTGTATAAGTTTATCATACTTTTTGAAGATGTACACATTCAACGAGTATGCCGATATGTACATGATATTTGGATTCTGCAATGGTAATGCAACTAGTGCCAAAGATGAGTACCAAAGAAGATATCCAAATCGCCAACAGCCCTGCGTAAATACCTTTAGAAAATTAGACCAAAGGCTACGTACTTTTGGGTCGTTCGTTTATAATAACATAGATGGAGGGAGACCTAGGGAACGTCGCACTGTTCACCTAGAAGAACAGATATTGAATGCAGTTCAAGAAGATCCCAATATTAGTACGAGACAAATAGCTCAACAGTTAAATGTCCCCAGTAAAACAACAGTCCATGCAGTATTGAAAGAAAATCGAATGCGTCCATTTCATGCAAGAAAAGTTCAACCACTGTATGAAAATGATAACGAGCGTAGACGTATGTTTTGTGACAGGATTTTAGATCAAATTCGGGAAGAACCAAATTTTTTATTTAAAATTCTTTGGAGTGATGAATGTACTACATTCACTAGAGATGGGGTATTTAATTGTCATAATTATCACTTTTGAGCAGAAGAAAATCCTCGGGCGGTTAGAGAAATGGGACATCAAAGGAAATTTTCAGTTAACGTCTGGCTCGGTATTCTAAATTTACGTGTAATTGGGCCTTTTTTTATTCATCAAAGATTAAATGCCTTAAATTATGTAAATATTTTAGAAGAAGTTTTGGAGAATGTTCCACAAAATTTAGTAAACAACATGCTGTACATGCATGGTGGTGCACCACCTCATACAGCAAGAATTTCAAGGGAATGGTTGCACGAACATTTTCCAAATAGATGGATTGGGCGCAATGGACCCATACTATGGCCAGCAAGGTCGCCGGATATGAATCCACTTGATTTTTTCGTTTGGGGATTTTTAAAAGAAAAGGTGTATGCAACACCTCCAGTGGACAATGTAGACGCCATGAATAGAATTCGTGTTGCAGTGGAATTAATTACTGAAGAGATGTTGCTCCGAGTAATTAATTCTATCCCACGACGGCTCCAGATCTGCTTAGAAACGGTTGGTTATCAATTTGAACATTTACTTTAATCTTTCATTTTTGATGTATACTTCAAATATTAATTTTTGTAGATTTGTTAAATTTATGATTATTATTAAATTTAACACTTGTTTGATCCATTGTTCCTAAATTTACATTTCTTTAAATTGGCTCGTGAGGAGTTATAAGCCACAATACAATATTTTTTTACTTAAATTTTCTGCTTGAAATTAATCAATGAACCACATTCTGCTAATGTGAAGATTATCACACCTTTTCTGGCCACCTTGTATATTACTTTATTCTATATGATAATAATATTTACTTTAAGATAGTATTTGCGTCGCAAAAATGCAAGATCCAAGTCTCCCAGTAAACAGGAAGACATCAGAGAAACTTTCGGGAACTAACCCTGGGTTCCCTAAAGAATCACCAGGATGACATCAGAGAAACTTTCGAGAACCAACCCTGGGTTCCATAAAGCGTCAGCAGGATATGTTCTCCTCTTGGGCCGGAGGAGTTATGGTGTCCCAAAAGTGCCAATCTCAACACTTTGCAGTCCTACATATAATCCACCCACGGGGATGCTTGCCAGTCTACACATCGACTCGGCTGCGGACGATTCAAAAGACGCAAAAATTTCCATCAATTTCAATTTTAATTAATAATACAATTATAATACTGGATATTTAATTAAAACACTTGGTTTGTTTCACTAATTTATATTTTCTCCGACCGAAACTAGTCGGAGAAAATATAAATTAGTGAAACAAACCAAGTGTTTTAATTAAATATTCAGTATTATATTCAAAAATGTTTCACCACGGGTTAAGTGAGAAATTAATTAAAGATAATACAATTATATTATAAGTAATAAATAATTAACACTCCTTTCTTCACACTTTATTTTCTAATGGTTAGATATATATTTCAAGTGCTAAGCACTCATTGTCGATAACAACTCTTGTTATTTATAATGAGTGCTTATCATTTGAAATATATATCTGACCATTAGAAAATAAAGTGTGATGAAAGGATACAACAGTGTTGATTATTTATTGATTATACTCTTCACGAAACTCAAAAACATATATCGATTATTTCATTAAAGTTTCTTAAAAATATAAATCTTTTTTAAAACACACAAACCGGATTCGAAACCATAACTCCCGAGAAAATACCTTTTATACATACTATTAGTATTGTGATTTTTATTTTTTTTATTTTTTATTTTTTGGCATTTGCCTGGCCTTAGTTACGAGACTATTAGCCATCATCAATTTTATATTGTATACATTTGTATATTAACGTATTACTAAGTATAACATATAAATATATATATATATTTGGACGTCAAAACACATTCACACAACACCCATGGAACCGAAGACGAGTATTTTTCATTAGAAAAATTACTCGCCCTCGCTGGGAATCGAACCCAGACCGCTCGGCCACGGCGGGCCCCTAGTATTGTGATTTGAAATCAATAAAATAATAATAATAATCCTTCAAATGTTAATTTGTATTTCTACAGGCCCCGTACGTTTAAAATGTATTTATTTTTAATGTGTATTATATTAAATTATTTCCTCATTCAACATTAATAAAATTGCAACACAATTGCGTGTGTAAAATCATAAAAAGTGAAATAGGCACCCTTTTTTTGTTGTTTACTCTTATCTCCGGCGTATAAATCCATGACTTACCGAATTTATTCAAAGGTAATAATGCGTTTGCATTGAGATCCGTAAAAAAAAAACGCGAGCCTTTTTTGTCGTTTATTCGAAATTTGAGTGCGCACATTAGACTTTACTCAGTATTTGTGCAGCATTATTTTGGAACGGTCGCGTCGTCGATGCTGTTCAAACGCGAATGATTTTTCGAAAATTCGCGACCTCCTCTGATTAAATTAATTAACCGCGAGTGATTTAGTGCAAGTGTGCACCCGGATTACCTTCCGGTGTTAAACGTAATTGATTTTTTTTTTATTTTTGCTCTTTGTTAGATCTAGAATCAAGGGCATACGCCCGTGGAATTAGATTATAAAAAGGTTAGTTAGATTCATCCCCCTAAAGTCGTTGTGTAGTATTTTTTCAATTTTTTGGCAAATTTACACGATAAACGGAATATTCAATTATTTTTCATAATCAACCCGCTGAGCGAAAACGAACAAATAACGTTATATCAACATTGTAGCAACATTAAACGTTGTTTTAATGTTAATGAAACATTACTTAAATGAATTTGCTCAGTGGAAATAGTCATTATAATAATTTAATGAGAGTTAATCAATGCAATTAAGTAATATAAAGTGGAGTACTAAAATAAACAAACTGTAGTTTTATTGAATTGAATTTGTATATAATTTTGTTTGTAATTTATTATAATAATACATTTTGCAGAAATCAAAGATTTAAAAATTACCATTATACTTTTGAAAAACTATAATTAAGAATAATTAAAGTGTATTATTATTAATTATTAATTTTCAAAAGTAGAATGGTACTTTTTACTAAATCTTTGATTTCAACAAAATGTATATTGTTATTAATAATCATAGTTTTTCAAAAGTAGAATGGTAGTTTCTAAATCTTTGATTTGATGAACAAAATGTATTGTTAAAATTATTTACAAATGAGTTACAAATGATCAAATTTTTTTAGCCTAAAAAACAAAAATATATATTTATATGAAACACACCATTCTTCGTTTTCCACGGGCATCAGAGATTTCATAAGTTGTAAATTATATGAGTAATATATACAGAGAGTTTCATGTAACACCGAACATTTTCATACAATACAATTACACACCTTTAATTTTTAAGTTATAAATTGGATTGCCTGTATGACCATTACAAATTGTAGCCAATCAATCGCAATTAATGCCTCAACTTGTACATACAGGGAGTTTTTCTTTCTTCAATTACAGCGTATATGCCGTAAATCTTTAGATAACCGTTGTTTTTTTTTGTAAATGAGTTCAATTTGAAACTTGAAATAAGTGTGTTCCACTCCCAGACTAAGTATGAAGTAAAATTTCGAGTTTAGAAAAGCCTAAAAATTTGGTTTGGTCGCGTAGCGCGAAGCGCGGAGCGGCCAAACCAAATTTTTAGGCTTTTCTAAACTCGAAATTTTACTTCATGCGCCACCGGTACAAAACATTGACATATAACGAAGTTTAAAACACACCGCTAAACTTTACATTGCATTAGTGTTTTGTACTGGTGGCGCATGAAGTAAAATTTCGAGTTTAGAAAAGCCTGAAAATTTGGTTTGGCCGCTCCGCGCTTTTCTAAACTCGAAATTTTACTTCATGCTTAGCCTGGGAGTGTAAAACACTCGTTTAAAGCTTCAAATTAAATTCTTTCAATAAACTGAGCGTCGGCAAATATACAACGTATGCTTATGTATATGTAAAAGAAAAATTCTCGTTATGAACATGTTCGGTGTTACAGAAAACTCTCTGTATATATTTTTATATATAATATTGCATAATATTGCAATCTTAGTTTATTTTATTTATTCATTTATTTTAACGGTAGGCCATTACATCTTGCAACAAATACAAATAATAATTTTAAATTTACTTACTGAGCAAAAAACAAACAAAATAACATTATGTAAACATTGTAGCAACATTAAACGTTATTTTAATGTTGATGAAATATTACTTAAATATGTTTGTTCAGTGGGTAAGTATAAAATAATTGAAATTTCTTAAGAAACTTAAACAAAATTTAACATAAACGTTTGCCTCTGGAGCTGTTCAACTTAAATTTCATTCATTTTAATTATGCATAATGAATTCTTGTTTGTTTTCGGTTTTCGGGGGGTGTGAATGTGAATGTGAATGTGAAGCTGGCCAGCGCTAAACGAAAGTGTGAAATGAAAACACAAGTATTCATGATGATCAGCGATTTCTTATAAAAAATGGGGGTGTGAATGCAAAGAAAGGAAAGAATCGGTGTGCGATGAAAATTCTCTTTCCCATTTTTTGATGATTGCGTATCGTCAATTTAATGGTGATTGTGTGAACGAAAAGGTCTTCGTGTGATTCGTGAGCGCGCTGTGTGAATGTATATAAGAAATTGCTGTTAAATTTGAATTTTAGGTTAAAAATTAAAATAATAATAATCCCACTGAGCAAACACATGCAAGTAATGTTTCATCAACATTAATACAATGTTAAATGTTGCTACGATGTTGATATAATGTTATTTGTTTTTTTTTTGCTCAGTGGGATAATATGTTTATTTCTCAAGATATTTTACGTTTTTTATACAGGGAAAATCTATCGAAATAATACATAGGCACACGTAACTTACACATTAATAGAATACAAAATTGGGGGCACGATAAAACAAAACAATAATATTAAAAATAAAAGAAATAATTAAATTATAATAATGTTTCATTCTAAACAGATCCTTTGGAAAATCGAGGAATAATTTGTGTTGTCTTTTGATCGTTTAACTGTCATTCGGTAATACGTCTTGAATATTAGTTTATTTCTTAAGTGATTCTTTGGAAAATCAAGGAATATTTTTTTCTTGTTTATATTACAGTCAACTTTATTTTGAAAAATTAATAAAATTCCCACAAGCTTATTCAATTCATATAACTATCAATCCATGTGTACATTTTATTTCAAAAAATGAAAATAAATATGAATACTTTTTTTAATAACTTTGCTTTGGTCAATTAATTTATCCCGATAAATTCATTGACCAAAGCAAATTTATTAAAACAAGTATTCATTTTCATCTAGTATTTAGAAAGTAAAAAAATGAAACTGATTAAAGAAAATGAAAAAAATACTCACAACGGCTCGTTCCGATTATTAACCGCGATTTAAAACAAAAGTGTCTAAAAATTAGTGATGTCTTGAAGAAGAAGATTCCTGTCGATTACCAAGATGTCTTGAGGGGAGGCTGATTTCTAGCAGAATGGGGGATTCCAAAGAATTCTTTCGACTTCATTAAATGTAAGTAATATTTTTTATATAAGAATTTTTAGGCTTTTGCAAACTCAAAATTTTAATTCACGCTACGCGTATCAACCATTGATTTAAAGTAAGGCTGAAAATTTACTGTGTTAGCATGCTGCTTTAGCAATGTATTTAGAACTTCACTTATAACCAGTGTTTTAAACGCGTGGGGGCATGAAGTAAAATTTCGAGTATAGAAAAGCCTAACCAAATTTTCAGGCTTTTCTAAACTCGAAATTTTACTTCATTTTACATCAATCACTCGTTTGAAACTTCAAATTGAACGCTTTTAAAAAACAATGTAAGTTTGAAATTTTACATCTCACTCATCAAGATATGACGGATGTGAAGTTAGCAATAGATTCCAGCAATAGATTTGAAAAATTCATATTTCTAAAATTTGTAAATAATTTTAGAAATATGAATTTTTCAAATCTATTGCTGGAATCTATTGCTAACTTCACATCCGAAATGAAACTGCATTAACAGTACGTTCTAGTGCACCCGTAATTTTCAACCCCATATTAAAAAAAAGTACTTGGTTATAAACACGCTTTAATCTCAAATTAAAATTAACCAATGTTGCCAAAATGCCATACCGAAAATAACCATACCGCTGGATAGTACACACCCTTAGCTATTGATTGCAACAATCAAATTAGGGTCACCGCCATCAGAACTAAAAAGAAAATTAAATTGAACTTAGTCACTTACATGCACACGCTTCTTTTTGAAATTAAAAATTAACAATGTTCCCAAATTACCATAACAAAAATAAGCATACCGTTAGATAGTACACACCTTTAGCTAATAAATGCAACAATAAAATTAGGGTCACCGCCCTCAAAACTTGAAAAAAAAAATGTTTTTGGTTCTTCGTTCTTACACGCACACGCTTCTTTTTCAAATTAAAATTTAGCAATGTTTCCAAATTGCCATACCAAAAATAAGCATACCGTTAAACAGTACACACCCTTAGCTAATAAATGCAACAATAAAATTAGGGTCACCGCCCTTAAAACTTGAAACAAAAAATGTTTTTTGTTCTTCGTTCCTACACGCACAGGCTTCTTTTTCAAATTAAAATTTAACAATGTTACCAAATTGCCATAGCAAAAATAAGCATACCGTTAGACAGTACACACCCTAAGCTAATAAATGCAACAATAAAATTAGGGTCACCGCCCTTAAAACTTGAAAAAAATATTTTTTAATTCTTCGTTCTTACACGCACGCGCTTCTTTTTCAAATTAAAATTTAACAATGTTCCCAAACTGCCATAACAAAAATAAGCATACCATTGGACAGTACACACCCTTAGCTAATAAATGCAACAATAAAATTAGGGTCACCGCCCTTAAAATTTGAAATAAGAAAATATTTTGTTCTTCGTTCTTAAATGCACACGCTTCTTTTTTAAATTAAAATTTAACAATTTTCCCAAATTGCCATAACAAAAATAAGCATACCGTTAAACAGTACACACCCTTAGCTAATAAATGCAACAATAAAATTAGGGTCACCGCCCTTAAAATTTGAAATAAGAAAATATTTTGTTCTTCGTTCTTACACGCACACGCTTCTTTTTTAAATTAAAATTTAACAATTTTCCCAAATTGCCATAACAAAAATAAGCATACCGTTAAACAGTACACACCCTTAGCTAATAAATGCAACAATAAAATTAGGGTCACCGCCCTCAAAACAAGAAAAAAAAAAAGTTGTTCTTCGTTCTTACACGCACACGCTGCTTTTTCAAATTAAAATTTAACAATGTTTCCAAATTGCCATAACAAAAATAAGCATACCGGACACACCCTTAGCTAATAAATGCAACAATTAAATTAGGGTCACCGCCCTCAAAACATGAAAAATGAAAATGTTATGTTCTTCGTTGTTACACGCACACGCTTCTTTTTCAAATTAAAATTTAACAATGTTTCCAAATTGCCATAAGAAAAATTAGCATACCGTTAGACAGTACACACCCTTAGATAATAAATGCAACAATTAAATTAGGGTCACCACCCTTAAAACTTGAAACAAAAAAATGTTTTTTGTTCTTCCTTCTTACACGCACACGCTTCTTTTTCAAATTAAAATTTAACAATGTTTCCAAATCGCTATAACAAAAATAAGCATACCGTTAGACAGTACATACCCTTAGCTAATAAATGCAACAATAAAATTAGGGTCACCGCCCTTAAAACTTGAAACAAAAAATGTTTTTTGTTCTTCGTTCCTACACGCACAGGCTTCTTTTTCAAATTAAAATTTAACAATGTTCCTAAACTGCCATAACAAAAATAAGCATACCGTTAGATAGTACACACCCTTAGCTAATAAATACAACAATAAAATTAGGGTCACCGCCCTTAAAACTTGAAAAAAATATTTTTTTATTCTTCGTTCTTACACGCACGCGCTTCTTTTTCAAATTAAAATTTAACAATGTTCCCAAACTGCCATAACAAAAATAAGCATACCGTTAGATAGTACATACCCTTAGCTAATAAATGCAACAGTAAAATTAGGGTCACCGCCCTTAAAACTTGAAAAAAAAAATTTATTCTTCGTTCTTACACGCACGCGCTTCTTTTCAAATTAAAATTTAACAATGTTCCCAAACTGCCATAACAAAAATAAGCACACCGTTAGATGGTACACACCCTTAGCTAATAAATGCAACAATTAAATTAGGGTCACCGCCCTTAAAACTTGAAAAAAATATTTTTTTATTCTTCGTTTTTACACGCACGCGCTTCTTTTTCAAATTAAAATTTAACAATGTTCCCAAACTGCCATAACAAAAATAAGCATACCGTTAGATAGTACACACCCTTAGCTAATAAATGCAACAGTAAAATTAGGGTCACCGCCCTTAATACTTGAAAAAAATATTTTTTTATTCTTCGTTCTTACACGCACGCGCTTCTTTTTCAAATTAAAATTTAACAATGTTCCCAAACTGCCATAACAAAAATAAGCATACCGTTAGATAGTGCACACCCTTAGCTAATAAATGCAACAATAAAATTAGGGTCACCGCCCTTAAAACTTGAAACAAAAAATGTTTTTTATTTTCGTTCCTACACGCACACGCTTCTTTTCAAATTAAAGTTTAACAATGTTCCCAAACTGCCATAACCAAAATAAGCATACCGTTATATAGTACACACCCTTAGCTAATCAATGCAACAATAAAATTAGGATCACCGCCCTTAAAACTTGAAAAAAATATTTTTTTATTCTTCGTTCTTACACGCACGCGTCTTTTTCAAATTAAAATTTAACAATGTTCCCAAACTGCCATAACAAAAATAAGCATACCGTTAGATAGTGCACACCCTTAGCTAATAAATGCAACAATAAAATTAGGGTCACCGCCCTTAAAACTTGAAAAAAATACTTTTTTATTCTTCGTTCTTACACACACGCGCTTCTTTTTCAACTTAAAATTTAACAATGTTTCCAAACTGCCATAACAAAAATAAGCACACCGTTAAATAGTACACACCCTTAGCTAATAAATGCAACAATAAAATTAGGGTCACCGCCCTTAAAACTTGAAAAAAATATTTTTTTATTCTTCGTTCCTATACACACACGCTTCTTTTTCAAATTAAAATTTTTCAATGTTCCCAAATTGCCATAACAAAAGTAAGCATACCGTTAGACAGTACACACCCTTAGCTAATAATTGCAACAATAAAATCTGATGATATTTTAAAATGCTTTCTATATTGTGGAGAAGTAAACAAAGATGTTCAATGCCAACGCCAATGTAATAGATATTGTTGCCAAGTTTTTATAACAAACAAACAGTTTATTACAATTTGTGAACTATGTTTTAGTCAATATAAAACGAATCTATAGTAACTTAAGCCTTTAGATATTATTATTTTATGTAAAATGGTACTTCAGTTGGCTCGCGGACTGAGTACAATTTTTGTTTCAAGTTCTGAGAGCGGTGACCCTAATTTTATTGTTGGAATTATTAGCTAAGGGTGTGTACTGTCTAACGGTATGCTTATTTTTGTTATGGCAATTTGGGATCTCTGTAAAATTTTAATTTGAAAAAGAAGCGTGTGCGTGTAAGAACGAAGAACAGAAAAATATTTTTTTTCAAGTTTTGCGGGCGGTGACCCTAATTTTATTGTTGCATTTATCAGCTAAGGGTGTGTACTGTCCAACGGTATGCTTATTTTTGTTATAGCAGTTTAGGAACATTGCAAAATTTTAATTTGAAAAAGAAGCGTGCGCGTGTAAGAACGAAAAACAAAAATAAATATTTTTTTCAAGTGTTGAGAGCGGTGACCCTAATTATATTGTTGCATTTATTAGCTAAGGGTGTGTACTGTCCAGCGGTATGCTTATTTTTGTTATGGCAATTTTGAACATTGTAAAATTTTTATTTGAAAAAGAAGCATGTGCGTGTAAGAACGAAGAATGAAAAAAATATTTTTTTTCAAGTTTTGAGGGCGGTGACCCTAATTATATTGTTGCATTTATCAGCTAAGGGTGTGTACTGTCCAACGGTATGCTTATTTTTGTTATGGCAGTTTAGGAACATTGCAAAATTTTAATTTGAAAAACAAGCGTACGCATGCAAGAACGAAAAACAAAAAAAATATTTTTTTCAAGTGTTGAGCGTGGTGACCCTAATTATATTGTTGCATTTATTAGCTAAGGGTATGTACTGTCCAATGGTATGCTTATTTTTGTTATGGCAGTTTAGGAACATTGCAAAATTTTAATTTGAAAAACAAGCGTACGCGTGCAAGAACGAAAAACAAAAAAAATTTTTTTTCAAGTGTTGAGCGCGGTGACCCTAATTATATTGTTGCATTTATTAGCTAAGGGTGTGAACTGTCCAACGGTATGCTTATTTTTGTTATGACAATTTTGAACATTGTAAAATTTTAATTTGAAAAAGAAGCATGTGCGTGTAAGAACGAAGAATAAAAAAAATATTTTTTTCAAGTTTTGAGGGCGGTGACCCTAATTTTATTGTTGCATTTATTAGCTAATGGTGCGTACTATCCAACAGTATGCTTATTTTTGTTATGGCAGTTTAGGAACATTGCAAAATTTTAATTTGAAAAACAAGCGTACGCGTGCAAGAACGAAAAACAAAAAAAATATTTTTATCCAAGTGTTGAGCGCGGTGACTCTAATTATATTGTTGCATTTATTAGCTAAGGGTGTGTACTGTCCAACGGTATGCTTATTTTTGTTATGGCAGTTTAGGAACATTGCAAAATTTTAATTTGAAAAACAAGCGTACGCGTGCAAGAACGAAAAACAAAAAAAATATTTTTATCCAAGTGTTGAGCGCGGTGACCCTAATTATATTGTTGCATTTATTAGCTAAGGGTGTGTACTGTCCAACGGTATGCTTATTTTTGTTATGGCAGTTTAGGAACATTGCAAAATTTTAATTTGAAAAACAAGCGTACGCGTGCAAGAACGAAAAACAAAAAAAATATTTTTTTCCAAGTGTTGAGCGCGGTGACCCTAATTATAATGTTGCATTTATTAGCTAAGGATGTGTACTGTCCAACGGTATGCTTATTTTTGTTATGACAATTTTGAACATTGTAAAATTTTTATTTGAAAAAGAAGCATGTGCGTGTAAGAACGAAGAATAAAAAAAATTTTTTTTCAAGTTTTGAGGCGGTGACCCTAATTATATTGTTGCATTTATTAGCTAAGGGTGTATACTGTCCAACTGTATGCTTATTTTTGTTATGGCAGTTTAGGAACATTGCAAAATTTTAATTTGAAAAACAAGCGTACGCGTGCAAGAACGAAAAACAAAAAAAAATATTTTTTCCAAGTGTTGAGGGCGGTGACCCTAATTATATTGTTGCATTTATTAGCTAAGGGTGTGTACTGTCCAACGGTATGCTTATTTTTGTTATGGCAATTTTGAATATTGTAAAATTTTAATTTGAAAAAGAAGCATGTGTGTGTAAGAACGAAAAATAAAAAAATATTTTTTTCAAGTTTTGAGGGCGGTGACCCTAATTTTATTGTTGCGTTTATTAGCTAAGGGTGTGTACTGTCTAACAGTATGCTTATTTTTGTTCTGGCAATTTGGGAACATTGTAAAATTTTAATTTGAAAAAGAAGCGTGTGCGTGTAAGAACGAAGAATGAATTTTTCAAATCTCTTGCTGGAATCTATTGCTAACTTCACATCCGTCAAGATATGTATATTTAAAAACAAAATTCCCTTTATACTTATCGAATTTTACAATAATTCAAATGATCAGTGAAATCTTTCTTTCTTGTTACAGAAGGTCAGTTCTGCAAGAGATTGAGCACCAAGACGTCCGGTGAGTGCTTTTCCGAATTACTTTTTTCTTCCCGAATTCAAATTTCTCTTCAAATTTCAGGTAAATTAGAAACCGTGTTTCTTCACGAATTAGGTCGTTTTAACAAACATTTTACTCGCGTTTTCTTCCTTTTTATACTAAACTCTATCCATTCTCGTTTGCACTCAGCTCGATTCATTAATACAGTGATTGGGAAACTACGGCCCGCGGGCCAAGTCCGGCCCGCGGAAAGGTTCAATCCGGCCCGTTTAAGAGTGCCGTCGTGAGAATGTTTGAACGCGTTCTTACTTCGTAATGTGACGACCCGCATAAAAACTACCTACCTACGATTAAGCATTATTCTTTGGCACGCTACGATTGTCTGGTTATTACAAATGGCCCGTCAAAACAAAAGTTTCCCCACCACTGCATTAATATATGTAAAGTTATTTAAATTAAAAACACTTGGTATTGTTTCACAGATTAAAACTTTATTCCGACTAGTTTCAGTTTGGTAGACCATTTTCAAGGGATATTAATATACTTATATTCTTCTTTCTTTGGCGTTACAACCCTATATGGGTTTTAGCCGATCTTCTTTCAATTCCAGTTTCTCATTCCGAGTATTTTGATATCCTTATATTAATTATATTTAATAGTTTATTTAAAATGTAATTTAATAATTTCTATATAAGTATTACTTTTACAATCTTTTTAAAGTATATAATAAATATTTGAACTCATCGAGTTCCTAATAGGAAAAAAAATCAATTTTAATCTTTAAACGAGTGTTTCCACTCCCAGACTAAGCATGAAGTAAAATTTCGAGTTTAGAAAAGCCTGAAAATTTGGTTTGGTCGCGTAGCGCGAAGCGCGGAGCGGCCAAACCAAATTTTCAGGCTTTTCTAAACTCGAAATTTTACTTCATGCGCCACGCGTATAAAACACTGATTTACAGTAAAGCTCGAAAACACACACATACAACAACAATTATAGGCAACCTAATATACTATTATTAAAAAACGGTTTAACTTTGTTTGTAAAACACAATTTATTTTTATGTGACTGCAGTTTCGGTAAATTTAGCTTGCCATTATCAAACATGTATCGTGCAAGCTAAATTTGCCGAAACTCCAGTCACATAAAAATAAATTGTGTTATACAAACAAAGTTAAACCGTTTCTATTAATAAATTAACATGTATAACGAAGTAGAAGCCTCCACAATACAATATACGTTACAGTTAGAGTTATTGAGTTGCCTATAATCACTGTGCTGAACAAATTGTTTAAAACAGTGATTATAGGCAACCCAATAACTACAACTGTAACGTATATTAGGTTGCCTCTAATTGTTGTATATTAGATTGCTAAAGCCGTGTATTTTAAACGTTACGATATTACAGTGTTTTATACGCGTGGCGCATGAAGTAAAATTTCGAGTTTAGAAAAGCCTAATTTGGATTGGCCGCTCCGCTTCGCTACGCGGCCAATCCAAATTTTCAGGCTTTTCTAAACTCGAAATTTTACTTCATGCTTAGTCTGGGAGTGGAAAACACTCGTTTAAATATTCAAATTGAATTTTTTTAAAAAAGCAACGAATGTAAAATTTACAGTGTATCCATACGTATACCTAAAAAAAAATCCATTTTCTTTTTAAAATAATCCCGAGATGAAATTAAAGTAATTTAAATTTTTAACTATAAACTATTAATTAAAACACTATGAATTGTTTTACTGATCAGTGAAACAATACCAAATGTTTTAATTAATAGTTTTTAAACATTAAAAGTGCCGAGATTCTTTTCGCAATCTACAACAAGTTAGTCTTACAAAGACTATATCAAACACTCATTGAAACAACTACTTCCCGGGCTAATACCCCGACGGACATTAAATTATACAACAAGTGTTTGCTGTTACATACAGCAACCTACTGCAAATGTTACAATTTGGGTCAAATTATTCAGGCCATCTATAGACGCGTTTCGAGATTAATTTATTTAATTTGACCCAAATTGTTACATTTGCAGTAGGTTGCTGTATGTAACAGCAAACACTTGTTGTATAATTCAATGTCCGTCAGGGTTTTAGCCCGGGAAGTAGTTGTTTCAATGAATGTTTGATATAGTCTTTGTAAGACTAACTTGTTTTAGATTGCGAAAAGAATCTCGGCACTTTTAATGTTTAAAGTATTCTGCAACCAAGAATTGGCAATTTCATTTATACTTATAATAGTTTTTTGTTAAAAATGTTTCAAAACGGATGGAATGAGAAATTAATTGATGATATAACAAAATTGTTTTTTTATAAATTGCTAATTTAAACCTTAGTGAAATTTAACCAAGTGCTTTCTTTATTAAATCAATGCTAATTTATTGAAAACAATTGTATACGTTTTGCATTTTAAACTCCAACAAAATTGTATTTTTATAAATAATTGTGATTCGCTTAGTTTTGCGAATTGCGAATTGGTAGGGTGTTTTTTTATTGGTTTATTTTATATTCCTTGATTAAAAATCGTGCTGAGTGTAAAGAGATGTTCTAATTTTTAAGCCTCGCGCGTCGCGTGTCGGTTTCTCTTTCAGGTTCATCCCCGTCCTAAAACCGGTCTCCGTTTTCTCGACACCCCCGAAACGCTCGTCCTGCGGGGCCACTGCCGGGTGGTAGAGCGAACTAATCGGGGGGTTAGGGCAGGTTAGGTTAGGGAACCAAAGGACGGGGAAAGGTTCTGCGAGTACTATAGGGCGCGGGATAAGGCGCGGATATAATTTAATCGTGGTTTATCTCGTTGCGAAACTCTCGTTAAAAGTTAACGCGCCCGCGGACAGTACCCCAAGAGCAGAAGAGTTTAATTTGTTTCTTTCGCGATTTATTGAAATTATGTCGCCATTTGTTTCATGTTTCGGAACTTTTCTGTCAGGGTGGGCGTGGAAATCTGTCCTTCATTTAGAATTATTCGTGACTTGAAACGAACATATTTAAGGATGCATTGATTTACCTACGTACGGCTTTTGTTACCGCCAATTCAGGACTTAGCCGCGATCGCGGATTAACGGATCTTGTGATGGCGCGGGTTCTTTACCTGAAAGGGATGAAGCGCTCATTATTTTCGCTCTTAGGCACCCTGGAGAGAAGACAGACGGTATGACGTCATTGTGTCCGATGGGACCGCCCTTGGACGGAGCAGTAAGCTTCTTCGCGGAAGAGCTTATTCGTCAAATTATGCGAGGACACGTTCTAGGAAGTACATGGTCATAGCACGGCAAAATTAGCGGCAACAGAGCTTCCCCCGGAAATTGTAAACACCAGTGGGGTGGCACCTGGATCATCTCCTACTCTTCGGAAGAGGACCTCTACAAAATCTCTAAACCAGCAAATTTTGAAGAGAGACACCCTCTACAAGCGCGGGAGTATAATGGAAGAAAAGAAACCACAATTTATGGGGTGTTGATGTTACAATTTATGACCTTATCTGTTAGAATAGCAGGTAGTTTCCCCTTTTTCCCTTTTTAAAGCCCGACCAGACCAAAATCCCTAAAATCTACCGATTTCTATCTCTTTCTTAAAGAAGGGAGAAGAACCACCCCCAACAGCTTAGGGCATGATACGCGACCAGACCAAAATCCCTAAAATCTACCGATTTCTATCTCTTTCTTAAAATGTTGAAGGGTAAGGGGAAAGAGACCGAGCACTCAAGGGGTGATCCATTATGAACACCGACCGCATTTTTTTAGTGTCAACTAATTGTTACTAATCACTACATGTTTTCCCCATTATATAAAATGCTGCGAAATTATCACGAAATTCAATGCTTTGTCGATATTTTTTCACCCTGTATAGAACAGTTTATGTGTGATGTTACCGAATGTGTTTTTTGAATTTGTTAATCAACTTATTAGTTTGTACCCTACTCACTTGCACTGTAAACCTATATTTAGTTTATATATATTTCTCTGTAATTAGGCTATGCTTGTTGAGAAATAAATTATTATTATTATTATTATAAGAAAAACGCATCACTCACCATCCAGAAACCGAACCGCAAACATACATTTACATTATTCTCGATATATTTTAATCCTCTGCGATAGAGATTCATTTCTTAGTTTTTACTTTAAATAAATCGTGCAAAATCAACACTTGATATTATAATTATTGGGAGCTTCCCATTTGGTCCTTCGAATTGTAGTGTAAACATTAAAGTCTAAACAGCTTTTGAAAACGTTTATCAATTTCTCTGTTATTTTCGATAACATCGATCAATCTGTACCAATTCTGTCGCCTACAAGAATGTCTGTCGAATTGTGTAACAGCGTTATGGTAAATTGTCTCGATTTAATTTTCCGAATAAAGAAATTTCTATCAGCCGGCCGAGAAAGAAAGTGGAACGAACCGAAAGCGAGTTTTGAATATTATCAAAACCAGAAATTACACAACGGCCTCGTGTTCCAGTATAATAATAATAATATGAGTATAATAACAAAAATTTACATCTGAATACATGCACAACAAACGAGTTCAGAATCAATTTCAATTTCATAAAAAATTGATCGAGCATTACACGAATTATCGTTGAAAAAATGGAGAAAGCCAGTTCGGTATTTCTGTAATGGAATCTGTTTTTTTGTTGTAATTGGCGTTACGGTAAGTTTAACTTTTAGAACAAAGTGATATCGTGTTTTAAAAGTAATTACAATGGAAACGTAAGGAATTAATTAAAGAATGTTCGTTATTTAATTCTATAAATATAATACTATAATACGAGGGTTGCCTTTTATATTTCGGGATTGGGCAACCCTAGTGTTGCAATCTGGGAACTGAGAGCTCTATCGTAAAGTTTGACATTTTTGAGGTTATTCGTACTCAGAACGTTTTGACATATGAGCGTTATTTGTGTCGTTTACACTAACTTAAAAGATTTATCTCGGCCAAAGAATGGAATTAAATCGTGAACATTTTCGTGCGATTATTTTTTACAACTTTCGACGTGGATTAACTTAACAACAGTGCATGGATGAACTTAATTCAATTTTTGGCGATGAAGCTCCATCAAGGACCAGTGTTTATCGATGGTATGGTGAATTCAACCGAGGTCGTAGTTCACTCCAAGACGAATTTCGTGGAGGTCGTCCAAAATCAGTTGTTGTTCCGGAAACCATTGATGCTGTGCGCAAACAAATATTGCAAGATCGTCATGTGACCTATCGTGAGATTGAGACAACCTTAGGCATTAGTGGGACGAGCATACATTCAATATTGCATGAACATTTGACTGTCAAAAAAATTTGTTCGCGTTGGATCCCACACAATTTGTCAATCGCTCAAAAAAAGGCTCGTGTCGATTGGTGCAAAGAAATGCTCAAAAAATACGATTGCGGTGCTTCGAAACACGTCTATGACATCGTGACAGGTGATGAATCATGGATTTACGCGTATGAGCCCGAAAGTAAACAGCAGTCGACCGTATGGGTGTTTCAAGATGTGCCAAATCCAACAAAAGTTGTTCGCGCACGAAACACTTCCAAGCAAATGGTCGCCTGTTTTTTCGGAAAAACTGGACATGTCGCAACCATACCACTAGAACAACGCAGAACAGTCAATTCTGAGTGGTACACAACCATTTGTTTGCCAGTTGTCATCCAAGAAATCAGGAAAACCAACCGCCGAAAACGGATCACTCTCCACCACGACAATGCGAGCTCTCACACATCGGCTCAAACAACTGCATTTTTGAGCACGCAAAACATCAATTTGATGAGTCATCCGCCATATAGTCCTGACTTGGCACCGAATGACTTCTTATTATTCCCATCCGTAAAAAATAAAATGAGAGGTCAACGTTTTTCGACACCTGAAGAAGCGGTTGATGCGTTCAGAATGCATGTTTTGGAGATACCTCAATTAGAGTGGCAAAAGTGCTTCGACAATTGGTTCAAACGCATGCAAACGTGTATAGATCTTAATGGGGAATATTTTGAAAAATAATAAAGCGATTTTCAATGATTAATATTTATTTTTGTTCTCTAATCCCGAAATATAAAAGGCAACCCTCGTATACCGTGCATTTTATTTAAGTATGGCCATAGGGATTTACATGGTAAAAATTGTACCCCATGATAACTTTTGTTGTGGTATAAATTTGAAACAGTATTGCTACGAAATGTACATTGGTAGAAGGGCATAAACCTGTTAGATTTTTTTATTTTCGCTTTCAAAGTTGAAATGAATAACATAAATATATAAGCCAAAAAATCAACTCGGCGAAAATGTTATGATGCTTACCCACTGAACAAACACTTTAACGTAATGTTTCATCAACATTAAAACAACGTTTAATGTTGCTACAATGTTGATATAACGTTATTTGTTTATTTTTTGCTCAGTGGGCATTGACAAGTAAATGTTATAAAATCGCACGAAACTTTGTTAATGCGATTTTTTGAAAATCAGAAAAACATTTATAAGATTAAAGAACGAATAGAAATTATAACGGCATAAATAAGAGGCATATTAAGCCGAGAAATTGGGGAAAACTTCGCAGCCGCACATGGAAATCGTTCTATTCCAAGTAAGACTACAGTGCTTAAAATGCACCGCATAAAAGGTTATGTTAATGTTACGCATGTAAAACGCGTGATAGCCCCGTTGCACACGGCGGGGCGGGTCGGTGCGGAAAAGTTTTAACACGGGGAGTTAAATGAGCGCTCACAGACGATGCGGGAACGCTCGTTAACTCCATTGATAAAAACGTTCCCGACCCGCCCCGCCGGCAACCCGCTCGTGTGCTAAGAGATGAAAACAAATAGGTGCTTGGCGATTGATGATGAGAGTTTAACCACCTTGCATCTACTTGCGGATGAATTTTATCTTTCGAAAAGTGGTTGAATTAGGACGGTAAAAATGGTATAAATAATAAAGCATTAATTATATAAAATTAAAACTGTGCACAAATTATTACCACAATATATTATTAACTTATTTCTCATTATTCACTTGGTAAAACATTTCTACTAAATATACAGATAGTTTTATATAACACCGAACATTTTCATCCAATACAAGGAGACACCTTTAATTTTCAAGTTATGTGTAAATTGGATTGCCTATATGATTATTACAAATTGTAGACAATCAATCGCAATTAATGCCTCAACTTGTACATACAGAGAGTTTTTCTTTTAAGTATACATGTCCCAATTACAGGGTATATGCCGTAAATCTTTAGATAACCGTTGTATTTTTTAAATAAGTTTAAATTTTCCTTTAAGTAAACATAAACATACGTTGCTGACGCTTGATTTATTAAAAGAATGTAATTTCAAGCTTTAAAGAGTGTTTTCCACTCTCAGGCTAAGCATGAAGTAAAATTTCGAGTTTAGAGAAGCCTGAAAATTTGGTTTATTCGCGTAGCGCGGAGCGGCCAAACCAAATTTTCAGGCTTTTCTAAACTCGAAATTTTACTTCATGCGCCACGCGTACAAATCACTGATTTAAATTGAAGTTTACTCGTTTGCCATATTTTAGTGATTTCAGTGTTTAATACGCGTGGCGCATGAAGTAAAATTTCGAGTTTAGAAAAGCCTGAAAATTTGGTTTGGCCGCTCCGCGCTTCGCGCTACGCGACCAAACCAAATTTTCAGGCTTTTCTAAACTCGAAATTTTACTTCATGCTTAGCCTGGGAGTGGAAAACACTCGTTTAAAGCTTAAAATTAAATTCTTTTAACAAACCGAGCGTCGGCAAATGTACAACGTATGTTTATGTATACTTAAAAGAAAAATTCTCGTTATAAACATGTGTTGCATAAAACTCTCTGTATGTGTTTAATTGAATTCACTTGGTTTGTTTTACTAAAAATATTTTATTTCAAATAAAATATTTTTAGTAAAACAAACCAAGTGAATTCAATTAAACACCTATATTTCCACAAGATTACTTGCCAAGAATGGAATTTTGTGAACTTTGTATGGAAAAAATTAGTAATGATCCCAACGTTATAAACAATATCCTATTTAAACAAGATAAATTGAAATTCAAAACTATTTGAATTCGAGAAAATAAGCTTACGCTTCTTATAGTTTGCACACTTTAAACATAATATATAAAATTACGAAAAAACTATTCGTGAAAATGCAAACAGTGTCTTATCCTATTTTCTGATGAGAGTACGGTTGTGTTAAATAGGACTGTAAATAAATAAAATCGACGCATTTGGACAAGAAGAAATTCATACAAAATGCAAGACACACAATGGCCTGAAAAAGTAATGTTTAGGTTGGAATTGTCGGCAACTTCATCTTGGGGACAAAATAAATACTTAGATCTACTTTAAATGGAAGTAGGGCCCACTTCCATTTAAAGTAGATCTAAGTATTTATTTTGTCCCCTGGAGGATTTAAGACCTAATGGGCAAATTATTTACAAACAGGATGGAGCCCCAGCTCATAGTGGTGCCGTTGTTACCATATTTTTGAATGGCACTTTTCATAACAGTTGGATAGGCCGATTTGGAACATTTAAATGGCCTGCCCGAAGCCCGGACCTTACTCCTCTCGATTTTTTTCGTGAAAATCGAGAGGAGTAAGAAAATCTAGAGGACTTAGAGATACGAATTACAGAAGCTTGCAACTCCATCACAGTGAGAGAGTTGCAAAACACTCGTACTCATTTTTACGATCGGTTTGAACAATTTCTCTAACACATAATTTGTTGTTTAAATTGTGTTTATAGTTTTATTGTTTTAATAAATAAATAAAACATTAGCTTAACATGTTTATGCAGGTTTTTAAAACTCTGCAGCTAACTTAGTCAATGTTGAAACATTTTAAAATTTACAACACGTAAATCCCACCGTTATAATTAAAGAAAAACGCTCTGTACGTATGCAGTAACAATTTCCAAACGTTTTTTAGTAGTAGAAAGAGGCGTTTTCTTTAAAAATCACAACAAACCTTGGGCGGACCTTATAACATTTACTTGTTAATATGATCGCCAAGTTGATTATTTATTTTATTAATTTCAACTTTAAAAGCAAAAATAAAGAATTCCAGCATGTGTATGTCCTAATAATGAACCTTTCGTAGAAAAATGTTTGATTTACTAATAAAACCAATAAATTGTTTCATATTTATACGACAACAACAACTAATATGGGGTACAATTTCTATCATATAAATCCCTATGGCCATACTTAAATAAAACGCACTGTATAAAAAAAATTTAATCTAAGTCGTGATTTTTTTGTGTAAATAAAACTTAAGTTTATTCAAATTACCCAATTTTACATTTTTAAATTTTTTATGTGCATAGCTCCGTTACATACACACAACTTACACGGCTGAAGGATCTCGTGATCCATGGCCAGTAAGGCTGTAGTCAGAGGGGGGCTATGGGGGAAATTTTCAAAATGTTATTTTTTTTATGTAAAAGTGGCCCTGAAAGAGCAAAAACAATATTTTTACGAGTAACCCCCCCCCCCCTCGATTTTTTTTCTAACTACGGCCTTGCAGGCCAGTTAGGAATATCCTGACAAATACAATCACTACTACTACTAATCTGCATATTTTGATAATGAAATATTAATAGAAAATATCACCAAATATTCTTTAATCATTTGAACCCAGTAAAGAATGGTTTTTCATGAGTGAGAGCTAATTTCAAATATCTAAGAAATATCCGATACATTTTTCATGTATTCGTGAATTTCACATCATGAATAACTGTATTTATATAGCGACATAAGGGAAGTCCGAAGTGGTTCAGGTAAAGACAATGAAAAAACAAACGTGCATGATTGGAACAATGTAACGGAGAATAATTAATCTTTCGAGGTAAAGGAAGAATAAATTAATATAGCGAGCAAGAATGTCAGAGTAACGTTCAGTCAACATTACAGTAATGTTGTGATGTTTATTAAACGATATTTACATCATTTTTGCTCCGTGGGTACTTTCCTATCAAAACATGACATTTAATTTTTATAAACAAATTCCGAAGAAACATTATGTATTTGACCTTTGCTTCCAATCAAACCATGTTATAATTTATAAAAAAATATAATCGAATTGTAATTACCGAAATTTGAAGAAGTGAAATGTCTGTCCACTTTTTGGCCTTGTTTGGACAGTTTTGAAGGTCATTCTTTCATTGCATGATTGCGCAATGTGCAATGTTTTAAACATAACAATTACCATTACCAAGTGCCGAATGAGAAATTATTTCATAAAAGTATTTTTAATGCTTTTACTTTTTTTTTAATCTCCCATCAATATGTATAAGTAGTAAAATGTCTGTCTGAACTTACACTATCTTGAGTATCTTAAGTAATAATACAATTATTTGTGCTTTATAGCTTTCCCAAAAGAATTAAAATATTGTGTAACAATTTAATGTGACATTTTTAAACTTTATAATTTATTCAGATTTTGTAAGAAGACTGTGATACACATTTCACTGTTATTAAGCAACCTATTCTAAATTGATTTTGTTTATTCAGTTCAAATTCCACCTTTCAAAATTTCGAACAAGACTTTCTTTTCAATGTTTAATGCATTACGATTGTTCTTGTGTAATACCTTTCGAGAAATGTTAATTTAATTACTTGAATTTAAGTTTTAATGACTAAAAAACATAAAGAAAAAATTATGAATTTAATTTTTATCGCTACCTACTGAGCAAACACAATTAAGTAATGGATTCGATAGCTAACGCCGAATGCACAAAGTGTCAAATCCATTAATAGTTTTCACATATTGGCTTGAAATAGTCAGAAATGTTCAGTAGTCCCCAGCACTGGGTCGGGACCTCACTGAAGAGGACCTTGAAGTAATTCATGCATTTTTTCGCTACATCTCGGTAAATATTATTTATCTAAGCGTTTTTTTTTAAACTTTACTGTAAATCAGTGGTTTACACGCGTGGCGCATGAAGTAAAATTTCGAGTTTAGAAAAGCCCCGTGAAAATTTGTCGAGGGTCGCGCAGCGACCCTCGACAAATTTTCTAAGCGGGGCTTTTCTAAACTCGAAATTTTACTTCATGCTTAGTCTGGGGGAGTGCAAGACATTCGTTACTTTAAAATACACCACAACTGTTAAATATGTATCGTCGGATGTCTTCAGGGGTGATATGTAGGTAAATTATGGGTCCTAGGAGTTGTCAAATAATTGACAACTGTTTCCAAGGCACTCAGTATTCCTCAGCACTGGGTCGGGACCACACTGAAGAGGACCTTGAAGTCGGAAACGCGTCTGTGGGTATCTGGTGCCGGAATACTGAACACAAATACAATTTTGATATTTGTTTTCTGGTTTCACAAACAGAGTATAGCTCGTTCGTTGACGAAGCAGTGACCTGTACATGCACTTTGTTCATTTGTGTCATTGACGATGCCACTATGGAGCATTAGATGGCGTTAGTCATTGATAGTTTTCACATACCGGTACTGCAATTAAGCAGATCAAAATGGTACAAAGTAAATTTCTAAAACTAATTCAGTTCAGACTTAATGGTCCTAATACAATATTCAGCCATAGCCAAATGTTACTAAGATTAAAACTTCAATCGCTGACGGAAAGGAGAACGTTTCTAGACATTTTATTTTTATTTAAATCTGTAAATTTTTGTAGCTTTCGCGACTTATGTTACTTGTAAGGTAACTGTTTGTAACGACCGGAATAAGTGAATGTCACCGCATAAAATAATAACTTCTAAACAACTCGTGTATTCAAAATCAACCTAACGCTTACAGGTCTAAAAACATAATGAATTTTTACAAGAAAAATATATACAAGACAAAAATAGAGGGAGTATTTAATAGTGGGGGCGAAAACGTCTTCGTTTCCTCCAGGGTGGAGATTTGGCATCGTTGCAGGGTCAGGTAGAAACAACAGGAACTATCCCGTTTGTCCCAGGCGTACAAGGGTGCACATTTTTCTAAGAACTGGTCAAGCAAATCCGTGCTTACGCATAAATTAGCGACTGCGCCATTGTCCGTACTTCTCCACTGGGGGTGTATGAAATATCGTATTTCGGTAAACTGACGAGAATTTTTAAAGTAATAAAAATTCCTCGTCTAATCCGAACGAAATCAGTTAATGGGTTTTTAAATCGCATTGAGCTGGTGGAGATGTTGAGTTTCTATATACCAAGAAATGCTCAATCCGGACATAAACCTCTGTTTATATTGACATTTCACTCGACTAACTATGGAATGTTTAACCCCGTAGATCGTATGATGCGTTACGCAAACCTTCTATCATGTAGTAACGATTTCTTATTATTCACGTCTTCACTGTCTCAATTTAAAAACCGATTAAAGCGCACTACGATATCTAATATCATAAGGTAACCAGTAAAAATTGTCATTTACACTTTTTTCTAAATCAATATCATGTTATTCGTGTTTAATTTATTGCTTTAATATTGTTTGTCAAAATACTGTCTACACGCGTTTGTTATTTACCGTCTTTCTTTAAGTGATATTTATTTGTGATATTTTATATACCCTCTTTTTTAGGAGGGTATTTCATCTGTGATATTTTAGCTTCAATTGTACACACTGAAGAGGACTTTGAAGTCCGAAACGCGTCTGTGGGTACCTGGTGCCGGAATACTGAACACAAATTCAATTTTGATATTTGTTTTCTGGTTTCACAAACAGAGTTCTGCTCGCTCGTGGACGAAACAGTGACCTGTATATGCACTTTGTGCATTCGTGTCACTGACGATGCCACTATGAAGCATTAGATGGCGTTAGCTATCGAAATCATTAATAGTTTTCAATTGTATACTTTATGTTTTGCAAAATAAACTGTGATATTACTATTTAGAACCGCGATGCAATCTTTACTAGTTATTATTTATATACTTTTTTTACACCGTATTTATGTATTTTTTTATTATCAGCTGTAATATAACAAGTGGTGTGATATTCATCGATAATATTTATGAGTGAAACCGAGCTGCAGATTGAATGCAGTTGAATGTGCTGCTCCGGTTTCACGAATGAATATTATCGATTATTAATCATACCTCGAGTTATATTCGATGAGAGAATATAACGAATTTCACTACATTTCCGTCTTGTAAACCTCACCCCATCGCCCGGTTGACACTTTTAATTATCGACTGCCAGATTTGACAAATAATTTTCGTAGCAACGACCAAAACAAGGTTATAGGATTCTATTACCGCTGTGATAGCATGTATCTATGGAAATACGCGATTCTGATTGGAGGGAATGTAGTCATGTGACGCTTGAGTTATATTCTCAGCCATAATACAACGAGTGGTAAGATTATTACCGATGAGATTTTGAAGTTGAAACCGAGCTGCAGATTCAACGAGTTGAATGTGCTGCTTCGGTTTTAACGACTAAATATCATCTGGTATTAATCGTACCACGAGTTATATTTAGTGAGAGAATATAACGAATAAAATGTTATAATCTTACTTATCTGAAACTTCCTAGCGGCACAAAACTCAGAAAATTGTCGCCAATGCGACTCTATTTCGCACTGTGTTTTTCGGTATCGTATTTTTCACTACTTCACTTATATTGCTGCTAGAAGCCGTACCAAAACGATTTCCAACGTCCATTTTAATATTTGGAATTCTGATGTCTAACCACTTTGACGTTTAAAAAACAATTTATGACCACAACAATACATCGCTGCGATACACATACTGCTACGTATGTACTTGCATCTAATTGGCTGAAAATACATTCTAGTAGGCTATGAGTTCTCATTAATATATGTGTGGTTTTTACACTGCAATTTTATTTATGCATTTGAACGGTTAAGTAACATTAATTTAAACCTTAGCTTGAAGAGTTGAATTGAATTGAATTGAGCCATTGGATAGTCATGTGTCAGTGTGTAATCAAGTTTGTTACAAAATAGGGAAAAAAAATATTTTTTTAATTTATTGGGTATGATAGCTTATGTATAAATAACTGAATGTCTTACATCTGTGAAAAAAGGTGAATTCCGTAAATAAAGTTTATTATTATAGTGGTTTGAAATAGTCAGAAATATTCAGTATTCCTCAGCACTGGGTCGGAACCACACTGAAGAGGACCTTGAAGTCCGGTACGCGTCTCTGGGTATCCAGTGCCGGAATACTGAACATAAATTCAATGTTGACTTTTAAGTAATGTTTCATCAACAAAAAACAACGTTTAATGCTGCTAGAACGTTGATTGTTGATTATTTGTTTATTTTTTGCTCAGTGGGTATTTGTTAGTTTTTTATTACAGTTAGATCAATTTGATAAACCCTATAAAGCTTTCTAGTTGTGCAAAAACCAATGAAGTTAACCAAGGTAATCAATTTAAAAGAAAGCGCGCGTTCTTATGGAAATTGTATGCATCTGGAGCAAACGTAATCTGCATTTAATAGATAATCTTATAATATTATTTATACAGTTACAATGAGCCGCGATACATTTTTTTTTCATTTGTTGTAAAAGGTGCAAGGTGAGCCGGTCGGTGATATTTAGAAAAATCACCTCCGCCTTGCTTGAAAAATCGGATCAGAAATGACAAAGAAACGTGAAAGTGATAATGTCCATTTTTTATATTAGTATAAATGAAATTGCCAATTCTTGGTTGCAGAATACTTCAAGCATTAAAAGTGCCGAGATTCTTTTCGCAATCTACAATAAGTAAAATTATGTAATAAACTGTAGTGTTTTGCCACGTTGTCACTTGTAAGGTGACTAGTTATTATGACCATCGACTAATTTGTTCAACGAAAATAAAACGAAATTACACTTTCCTAAGGATTTCTATTTAACCTACTTCTAACAAGTTTTAAAGCCTAATGATAAAAATATACAAGAAAATATTTACAAAATATTCACAAAGTCGGGGGTAAATCTCCATCGTCGGGGGTGGATTTAGCGCGCGGAAGAAGCAGGTACCCAGCAATTCATCACCACGACACCATCTGGCACAACCCCTAGCTGGCACCGTTGACCATTTCGCGCGTGTTTACGCATAAATTATGCTCTCCAGAACTTCTAAAAATTACTTCGGTCCAAGGACGGGAATTATTCGGAGTACAAAAATTCCTCGTCTGACCCGAACAGACTATATGAAACACTCATTGAAATAACTACTTCCCGTGCTAATACCCCGACGGACATTGAATTATACAACAAGTGTTTGCTGTTACATACAGTAACCTACTGCAAATGTAACAATTTGGGTTAAAATATTCAGGCCAACTATAGACGCGTTTCGAGATTTATCTCTCATCAGTATAGCTTTGGCATTTCCTCTAAACAATTTGACACCTTAGACTGGCGGTCATTTGAAACGCGCCTATAGATTGCCTGAATAATTTAACCCAAATTGTTACATTTGCAGTAGATTACTGTATCTAAAGCAAACACTTGTTGTATAATTCAATGTCAATCGAAGTATTAGCTCGGGAAGTAGTTGTTTCAATGAGTGTTTCATATAGTCTTTGTAAGACTTACTTGTTGTAGATTGCGAAAAGAATCTCGGCACTTTTAATGTTAGATTTATATTAGTAACACAGTTTATCACACAGGAATAAAGTGCTTAATTAGTTTAATCTCCGTTTTTTGCTTTCTTTTCTCGTTGTGAAATATTGGAAAGTTTTCTCCATTAGTCAAAAAGTTTATTACTTTAATGGCAATCAATTAATAAAAATTAATAATAAAGCTGTAGTAGCAATATTGATACGTTTGTATGTGCAATCATGCAGAAATCTCGGTTACCAGTTCTAGCGGTCACTTCCTTATAAACGTGTTCGAGTTAATTGATTCCAAAGTCGTGCGAAATTACTTAATTGCTGCATACCAGAATCAGTTAAATCCTCGACGCGTGCTAATTTGAAGAATTAATGTGCCTAATTTTTGACGACCCAACAATCATATTTTTTAAAGTTAGAATTATTTTACTCATCAAAAAATATCGATTGATTTATAAAAATAAGAAACAATCTGGATAAAATTATTCACTAATTAAATTATAAATTATTTTTAATATTATTTTCGTTTATTTCAGATTTTGTAAAGTGAAATTTCGAGCTTAGAAAAACCTGAACCATATGTTCAGGCTTTTCTAAACTCTAAATTTTACTTCATGCGCCACGCTTATAAAACACTGATTTTAAGTGAAGTTCAAAATATACTGCTAAATCAGTAAAAATAAACTGTTGAAGCTAAAAACTAAAACAAAAATATTTGAAATTTCGCAATTTTCAGTGTTTTATACGCGTGGCGCATAAATTAAAATTTCGAGAAGCCTGAAAATTTAGTTCAGGTTTTTTTTTAAACGAAACTATAAACTTGATTGATATTTCATTAATTGGTTGAAAATTAAGTTAAGAGCCACTAAACCGAGAGTAGCAGTTTTGTTTTTAAATAACTTTTTTTAGAAAGCATAAAAAATATATCGAACTGAGTTCATGTTTGAACTTTCTTAAAACAGACATTAGAATTGAGTAGTCTAACTGCAAAACTCACATTCTCCACTTTTGAAAATTTTTGGAAGATTGCAAAAAACAGGTGTACTTCGCCATGTTGAACATAAAAACACCGCCAAATCAATTTTCACAAAAAGTGGAGAATGTGAGTTTTGCAGTTAGACCACTGAATTGTTAAAGCAAATTTGTAGGACTGTTTAAAGAATAACGTGTTGTATATAAGTATTATATTCAAGTAATTTATTTTTACTGACTTACCACTAGAACAAATGTGGAATATATTCCTAAACGATTCATCGTTTCTTCTTTTGAGGTAAACAACTAATTTAATGTTTTTATATTATTTCAACACAATATAAAAAAAATCTTGTGTGCACTAATTTACAACATATTACGGACTGGACTGGTTTCTAGTGCAATTTGAGTTTTATACCACCACGCCCCGCTACATTCCGCCCAGCCCGCACCATAACTTTCACCCTCCGTTCCTTCAGCTACAATGGTCACTTCGCGACCAAGCCAAATTTTATAGAATTTTATAGAATTTATAGAATTTTATAGAAAAAATACTGATTTCAATTGAAGTGTAAAATATACTTATCAGGATATACATTTATGATTTATGGCAATATTAAATAAATTCTAAATAACCCTATTTTGTTATGAGAATTAAGGTGATATACAAGACTTTAACTAGGGGTACCATGCTATTAAATTATAAGTTGTAAACTAACAATATTAATCTACTAAAACGTTTTAATAATCCGAAAATGTTAGTAACTTCATTAGAACCATGTTAAAGCTGTAAGCTAACGTCTGTTAATTTACGAAACCACTGCAATCGTATTTTTTTGCAATCTGCCCACTGAACAAATCCGTTTAAGTAATGTTTTATCAACATTAAAACAACGTTTAATGTTGATATAACGTTGTTTGTTTTTTGCTCAGTGGGTGTATATGCCAAAATAAATTATTGTTCCCACTGAACAAGCACATTTAAGTAATGTTTCATCAACATTAAAATAACATTTTATGTTGCTACAATGTTGATATAACGTTATTTGTTTGTTTTTTGCTCAGTGGGTTATGAAGAAAATAATTCCATGCAACTCTATTAAAAACATTTCTTAGTATTTTTTATATTAGGAGAGCTACAAAACCTTCCGTATTCGTAGAAACACTCTGTATATCCACCAAACAAAGAAAAACTGAAAATAAACTTGAACTAATCCTAATAAAAACACAGTAGTATCAATTATATAAATTCTAAGAAGGAAATAGATTTACAACTGCATTCAAAAGACATTCGAGTTATTACAACAATTTGTAACTCAATAAGCGAGCATTCTTGGCGTCGTTCAAGGATATCTACGGTTTGAAGGTAAGTTCAAAGATGATGTAGTAGACTAGATAAGTACGTATATCTAGATCGACAATTTTCAACGGATTATTAGGTTTTTGATACAGATTCTTTTATGCAATGGCGCATTTTTGTAATAATTCAAATAATTTTACATAATTCCTCATTTTCATGTTTATAATAACACGCAGAATATTTACATAAGTGCTGTTGGTTGGAATGTACGTGTTAAAATGCAAATTGTGTTAAATAAAACGTTATTATGAATGGAATGCTTTCTATATTAAAGCATTATAGTATAAAAAAGTTAGAATACGTATCAGGTAGATAGATAATCGTAGGGGTGGCCTCATTGGCCTGTACCACCGCGACCTTTGCAAATCTATTGTGGATCCCTGTTATCCTAGACGACGTGCTAGAGCTTCGCCTCTTTGATTAGACCTATTAATCCTAACAGTGAGCCTTTGGTGTAGCTCTCTGCGCTTGGTTTAGTGTTGCCCAGCTTTAGGTATCTAACCCTTGCAAGGGCCACACATTGTCACAGGATGTGGAGAGGATCCTTCTCTTCTTCCTGGCAGAATCTACATATTGTATCCTCTGCCAGACCTATTTGGTCATATGTTCGTTGAGATTATAGTGTCCTGTCACTAGACGCACTATAGCTTTAACCGTTTTCTCTCTTGGTTAAGAAGATCGGTCGTGTATGTTTTTTGAGGAACTGTTTTGCCTGCCTCTGCCCTGGTGTGTTCGTCCGGCAGGTTTGAGTTTGTCTCTGTCCATTTTTTTAGGGATTTTCTGACTGTGGTTTTTGCGATACCGCAGGAGGGTTCCAGGCCAGTGAATGCGCTTGACGAGCCTTGTTTGGCCAGTTCATCTGCTTTATCGTTCCCTTGATGACTCTTGTGTCCTGGGACCTATATCATTGTCACCTTTTTAGTGACCGCCCATTTCGTTGAGAGCGCTTATACAATCCCACACTAGCTTCGAATCGACCTGTGTGGTGTTTAGTGCCCTTAGCAGCGCTTGGATATCTGAGAAAATAGCTAATGATCGATGCGACCGCCCATTTCGTTGAGAGAGCCCAACGGAATCGACCTGTGTAGTGCTTAGTGTCCTTAGCAGCGCTTGGCTGACCGAGATAATAGCTACTGATCGACTTTTGTTGTCTTGCCTTGCTATTTCTCCAATGCAGAGGTGGACCGCGATCGCCTCTGCCTGGAACACTGTGGTGTCCCTCCCCAGACTGACTCAAATCTTTGTCTCGGGTTTTGTGCTGTATATTCCGGCTCCGACTCCTTCGTCTATTTTTGAGCCGTCAGTATACCAGTTGGTAGGTGGGCCGCTCTCCCAATCTTCCCTCTGCGGGATCAACACTTTGTATTTCCTGTCGAAATTATATTTGTTGACCATGGCATCGCTTGGCATTCCTGTTGTAGGGTTTGCCTTCAGCTCGTCTTCTAGCCTTTGGTACTATTTCCCTTGTGATCGGTTTATGGGAGCCTGTCCTTGCATTAGTCTGTATCTTACGACCCTGGCCTCCCCTTGTATGCAGATGTGCAGTGGTGCTAGGTTCAGGATCATTTCTAGGGCTGCTGTCGGGGTAGTGCTTAGGGCTCCTGTGACACTGAGACATGCTAGTCTTTGTGTGTTGCTCAGGAGCATTATTGCTCTCTGCTGCTCCGTCCTTGTCCACCACACTACTGTTATCATGGGCCTGATCACCCTTGTATATAACCAGAGGGTCATTTTGGGGTTGAGCCCCCAGTTTTTCCCGCACATTCTTCGACACCTTCCTAATGCCATTGAGGCCTTTTAGCGGTTTTCGTGATGTGCGTCCTCCACATCGTTTTGTCGTCGAAGATTACCCCTAAGTATTTCACCTCCTTGGCGAAGGGGATTTTTGTGCCCCCGAGCGTCGGTGGCCTTAGGCTCTTCTCTTCTTTTTGTAAACACGACAATCTGTGTTTTTTCGGGATTCACCGTCAGTCGTTCCCGTCGACACCAATTGTCTACTATCTTTAGGGCCCTTTGTGTTCGTTGTGAGATAACATCTGCGAATGACTATGGCCAAGTCATCCGCATACCCTAGGCAGTGGATGCCTTCTTCGGACAGCTTCCTTAGTAAGTCGTCCACTAGAGTTGCCCATAGCAGTGGAGATAGAACCCCTCCCTGAGGGCAGCCTTTGCCGGCTCTAGCCTCAATGGTGTGCCCTCCTAGAGTGGATATAATTGTCCTTTCTTCCATTGGTAGAGGCTTGGCGGGACGCCTTCTCTTGCTTGTGCCTCTATAAGCGAATTGGTTGTGACATTGTTGAACGCTCCTTCTATATCTAGGAATGTGACCATAGTTATCTCTTTGTCCTCCACCGACTTTGTAATGAGCCTGTTTAGGTCGTCCAGCGCCGAGTCCGTAGACTTTCCTGGCTGGTAAACGTACTGACGATTACTGAGGGGATCTTTCTCCAGTATCTCGTCTCGTAGGTATCTATCGACCAGTCTCTCCATTGTTTTCAGTAGGAATGAAGAGAGGCTGCTGGGTCTGTAAGACTTCGGTGTTAGATCTACTATTCTACCTACCTTGAGCAAGTAGATTACACTTACACTTTGCCACGCCCTTGATACATGTCCCCATGCCAGACAGGCTTTGAAGATCTTTGACAAATGCGACACCAGCTCCTCTATGCTCTTCTGTAGCAGGATGGGATAAATCCCATTCATCCCATCCATCCCAGCGGACTTATAAGGTTGGAACCTGCTTATGGCCCATCTGATTCTGTTTGGTCTTGTGGCCTCTGTTGCTAACCTCCAATCATTTCGGTCTGGCTTTTTTCGCCTTTGGCCGGGATTGTCGCGTATGCCCTCCTCTGACAGGATTGTTTAGGCTGGAAAGTGGACTTTTAGTAATTCCTTGAGACTTTCCTAGTTTGTTTCAGTATAGGTCCCTTCAGATTTTCTGAGGAAGCCTACCTCTTTTGCAGCACTTCCATCCTTTGCCAGGAAGCAAAAAACAAACAAATAACGTTATATCAACATTGTAACAACATTAAACGTTGTAGTAATGTTGATGAAACAGTACTTCAATGTGTTTGCTCATTGGGCGGTTCAACTATATTTAATAAATTCAAAAATTATGACAAACGGCATGATACACAGTTTTTCTATTGCATTTCACCTAACAATTTTTGTTTTTCTTTTTTTAAATAATTTGCTTAGTAATAAAAATGCTTGAAATAAAAGTTGCTCCGCTCTGCTTCGCTACGAGACCAATCGGCTTAAATGTACCTTTCTACGACACAACAAGAAAACATGACAATTTGAGACATAAAATGTTGAATTTTACGTTTTGCACAGGTTTGCTAAGCATCGCTTTTAATTCCATTGCTCACTTACTTTTTCCAAGCGATTTTTGTAATACTAGCATATCTATAACACCATTAAATTTGCCTGTATAATTATCTAATTAAAAGTTTCTGCTAATGGTGATGGCTTTAAAAATTGGAAAGTTAAAACGTGGGAAAAATCATAATTTCCTAGCTAGCATACGAGTGTTCACTTTTCACTTGGACATCCAGAACACACACGATAGGTCGCAATCGTCCCATTTTCAAATTCACGGAAACTAGAAAGCAGACCGAGCTCAATTTCAGTGCACGAAATCCCATTTGTCTGCTTCTAATTATTATGCCAATTTTGAATAACTAAAAGAAATATGCAAATATCTGAAACTAATAGCTGTTTTTGCAATAGAAATATATATATAAAAGAATAATGAATAATGAACATTTTTCTTTGAACGTTAGCATGCAACGTTCCCGCAGGCGGACATTCAGCGTTTATTGAACGTTTTTTTAACATTCATGCAACTTTAAACGCAACGGTAACATTGATGTAACGTGTCATGCAACGTTTCTTTGCTCAGTGGGTTACTTCATTGAGCTGACTCGAAACAATCAACTTACTAAGCAAACACATTTAAGTAATGTTTCGTCAACATTAAAACTACGTTTAATGTTGCTACAATGTTGAAAAAACGTTATTTGCTCGTGGGAATATTGTTTACACAGATGAGCCAGGTTATCATTTCGCGACTTTTAGCATTTACCGCTCAAAATAATTTCTTCTTGAATTGTTAAAATTGTTTAAAGAGAAATTATATTGTATATTATGTATACACAGAGAGTTTTATGTAACACCGAACATTTTCATAAAGATAATTTTTTTTTAAGTGTACATATGCATACGTCGAACATTTTCCGACGCTCGGTTTGTCAAAAGAATTTAGTTTGAAGCTTTAAACGAGTGTTTTCCACTCCCAGGCTTAGCATGAAGTAAAATTTCGAGTTTAGAAAAGCCTGAAAATTTGGTTTGGTCGCGTAGCGCGAAGCGCGGAGCGGCCAAACCAAATTTTCAGGCTTTTCTAAACTCGAAATTTTACTTCATGCGCCACCGGTACACAACACTGACATATTACAAAGTTTAAAACACACCGCTAAACTTTACATTGAATCAGTGCTGTGTACCGGTGGCGCATGAAGTAAAATTTCGAGTTTAGAAAAGCCTGAAAATTTGGTTTGGCCGCTCCGCGCTTCGCGCTACGCGACCAAACCAAATTTTCAGGCTTTTCTAAACTCGAAATTTTACTTCATGCTTAGCCTGGAAGTGTAAAACACTCGTTTAAAGCTTCATATAAAATTCTTTTAACAAACCGAACGTCGGAAAATGTACGACATATACATATGTATATTTAAAAGAAAATTCTCTTTATGAAAATGTTCGGTGTTACATAAAACTCTCTGTATATTTTGACATTGCGCCAGTTTTAATCTTTAGTAGTACAATGTCACATTAGGAATCACCTCGAAATTCGCACAAAACCACTTTTTTTCTGCATTAGTGTTATTATTATCTACAACTCAATATGTATATTATTGAGTGTGTGACCTTAAAATGTGGTATGCTATAAAAAAATGGACTGACTTCACCCAGAGAAAACCAGTTCTTAGCCTTACTCATTTTCCTCTAATCACCAGCATTAATTTGAAATGTTAATCGTTTCCTTAAGAATGGCGATGTAATGAAAGAGATGCAACGACCTAGATATGCACAATATCCGATTTCTGATTACTATTACACTTTGCATCATAGCCGTTCGTTGCAAATAAATTTGACAGCGTTCACAAACTATTGTCAAATATGTATATTCTCCCCTCTCTTTGCAATTCCATTGGCCAAAGCCAGAATTACAGGAATAAATTTTAGTGAGAAATACCATGACAACCAAAGAGCGTTCACATTTGGGTTGCGTCGACTGTACATGTAGTACTTTTTCTGTTAGTGTGTAGAACCTAAATTTGAATCCTATCTTCTGGTATTTCCAGAATAAATAATGGTGTAAATGAATTAATGTAATTTGTAACAAACCCAATGCAAAAAAAAACTTTGTGCGGCTGTACCCAAAGCACCGCTTAGGGACCGCGCTAATCCAAGCAGGTACCGCGCTAATCCAAGCAGGTACCGCGCTAATCCAAGCAAGTACCGCGCTAATCCAAGCAGGTACCGCGCTCGCTCCAACCCCAATAAACCACCAGCCTCGAGTTGACCGTGCTACCCTTGCCGCTGTTCGAAGGACGGATCGCCAGCACCCTTGAATAAATTATCAAGAGGCCCGATTTGGGTGGAAAACATCCAAAATGCAATGCGGAAGGACACACGGATCCAAAGACAAAGATGCATAGCCTGAAAATTATATAAAAGAGCAGCCCATCCACAAACCCATTCAGTGAGATTCGGAAAGAAATCAAAATATTCAGAAATGATAGCTGGAACCGTCTTATCGACGACGCGTCTCAACATAAACCCCAAATGTGGAAGCTCGCTAAGAGATTCACTAACAAAAACAGAACGGTTACCGCGGTTATCCACGGAAGAAACGGACTTGCCTTCCTATCGGAGGACAAGGCCGAGGCTTTCGCGGAGAGCTTGGAGTCTCAGTTCTCACCAAATCCGCTCACAACAAGCGAAGAGCTTCTCGAGGAAGTTGACGACGCATTGGATAGCCTAGAGCAATCCACATCCGACACACCAAAACCAACATCCCCCGGTGATATCAGATCAATCATAAAGCATGCGCCGAACAAAAAAGCGCCCGGTCACGATAAAATCAGCTATACTTGCTTGAAAAACCTCCCTAACACCGGAGTAGTTTTCCTAGCAAATATAATCAATGCCTGTCTAAGAACAGGTTATTTTCCACAAACGTGGAAACACGCAGTAGTGATACTTATTCCGAAACCTTTTAAGGACCACAAATTTCCGCAAAACCACCGGCCAATTTCACTGCTGTGTACGTTAGGAAAACTTTACGAAAAAATTCTGCATTCTCGCCTGACTGAATGGACAGACGACCACAAAATACTACCGCGCACTCAGCACGGTTTTATTAAAGGCCTCTCCTGTAACCACCAGCTTATTAGAACCAGCGACTTCATAACCAACGGTTTTAATAGAAAACATAGCACTCTCGCTGTTTTCCTCGACGTCGCGAAGGCGTTCGATCGAGTGTGGCACGAGGGACTGCTGTATAAACTCATGATACTTAACTACCCGTCTTATTTGGTAAAAATAATCGCAGAATTCATACGAAAACGCACTTTTTCGGTTCGCTTCGAAAATTCAACTTCGGCACCGCGCGAAATGACCGCCGGTGTCCCCCAGGGGTCAGTACTTTCCCCACTCCTGTTTAACATCTTTGTACATGACCTCCCAACTCCGAATAACATCTTAACGGCCCAGTATGCAGATGACACCGCTTATCTGTACCGTGGTAAAAATATCCCACACAGTATTTCTAAAATCCAGGCCGCACTCAATGAACTGGAAGAGTTGACAGATGAATGGTGTATATCTATTAACCCAGAGAAAAGCCAGGCTATCTACTTCACTCAAACCAGAAACACCCCCCAAGATAACCTCACCTTCAGAGGCACACAAATTCCATGGGTAAACGAAGTGAGATACCTTGGTTTACAAATGGACAGACACCTAAACTGGACAAGTCATGTTAACTCTGCAATCAGAAAAGTAAAATGCGCCTTCGGGCAACTAAAGTCACTTCTGCTTACAAATAGCACTCTCTTCCTAGCTAGTAAAATTCACATTTACAAAGCTATCATCAGGTCAAAACTGACCTACTGATGTCCCTCGTGGATCCATATCTTACAAACGCAGATGAACAAACTGGAAGCCACGCAGAGCGTCATGATCCGCCGGATCGTAGGCGCTCCGTGGTTTATCAGTAATGTCCAGTTACGAAGCGAAACGAAAGTGCCAAAACTCCAGGTTTTCATTCGCGATTTGGCGATTAAAAACTGCTCGAAATTCGACCTCTCCCTCCTCCAGGATCACTTAGGTGTACCTGAAAATTTCCGAACCAGGAAAAAACGTCCACTCCACCTAGACGTTGTCACTTAATTTTTAGGAAAAAAGTTTAAAGTAGTGAAACTTTAAACCGCTTCCTTCCTAAATCCTACCCCATCCACCCGAAACCAATATATGAATACTGCTATAGTACTCACACCAGTCAATTTCTACGAAGCCATTTTTACTACTTCTTCCTATAAAGTATAAAAAGTTCTTTATTGGAATTGACATACAAGAGGGGGTTTTAGTCAGTAAGAGTCTGACATAACCTACTCTTATCCCTCCCATCCGTGGGCAGGATAACAGAAGGTATCCATGAAGATTTTCTCCTCCTCTCTGCCCAAAAAAAAAAAAAAACCCATTAAGACTTGAGACGGCGAACAGTCAGGTTGTTCGTCTCTCCGCTCTGAAGCCCTCTCCGTCGCTTTCGAGCTGCTCTCTTTGCTACTAATTATTCTTAAGCTATTTAGCTATTTTACAGTTGTTAAAGGTGCTCTGGGGAAAATTGCTGTTCTTTTTAGAATAGTAATTTTCTTTTCAGAACATCCAACACCCTGTAATCTTTTTCCTTTCAGTGTGGAGAACGTCTCCGTGGTTAGCGCGTATTTTATACTGCCCTGACACCGGAAGGCGCGAACGAGAAAATTTCTTACGACTTTTGCAGGGGGACCTGTTCAGGTTTTAAGAAATTAAGCACGCTTATCATAGCACGCTACCGAGAATCTGATTTCCGCGAGGAACGCTTGGAGATTGTCGGGAGACAGTCAAGTTTCAGAGTGTTTCAGGCGTGGCAAACGGTTCACAGACCCCGAAAATTCCTCCGACCCCCTTTACTCCTCCAGGAGCAAGAAACCCCAAAACCAAACCACATCCGATATTCATCAACAAATTGATGCATTTAGCGCCCAAATCGCCGTCTTGGCTAAGCAAATCACCTCCCTCTCCGACCAAATCCGCTCCAAGGATGAGCAACTCGCCGCATTGGCCGAGCAACTCCAGATTGCAAATCAGCAACTCCTTCAGCACCCCCGCAACCCACGTCCCGCTGATTACAGCGAGGAAATTATGGACGTAATGTCCCCCCAAGCCCCCGAGGAAACCCGATCCCCCAGCCCCTCCTTTTCGCCTGCCCATAGCGAACCACGCACTCCCTCTCCCGCCTTCGACGAGGACGTCCTCGACGAAGACGACGGGGAAGGCGATTTCATCCCTGTCCAAAAAAGACAGCGCCGTTCACCGACAAACACCCCTCCTCCGCCCGCTAGCCTGGTGCGCGCCTCCGCCACTCTGAAGGCTAGCCTAAAACCGTCTCCTAAGCCGCAACCCCAGGCAAAACTCCCCGAAAAACCAACCATTACCTACACCATCACGGTCGTCAAAAAGACCGAATAACCATCGATCGATCAGATCGCAGCCTCGAACGAAGGTTTCGAGCATTTAAAAAACACCCCCCCCCCCACCTATCACAATCCGCTATAAAAATCTCTGGGAAAAAAATTCCGGAGATTTAACCAGATTAGGCGTAAACTGCCTCAAATGCAAATTCTTCAGCTCCTGCATAAAATTCCAAGTGCAGTCTGCTGACAACTATCGTTGCGTAATCCGGTACCTTCGCAACAACGTGGAATTTTTCACGTACGCCCTCAGCGAGGAAAAAGACCTCAAAGTTGTGCTCCGAAGTGTCGACACTTCGATCTCCGACGAATGGATAGTGAGGCAGTTAAAAGCTCTCTCCCTACCCGTTCGGTCAGTCCGCCGCATGGGGAATAAATACAAAAAATTCCCCATGGTCTCAGTGCACCTGGAAAATACTCCAGAAGGCAGAGAAATATTCAATCTAGAGACCTTAAGTCACTCTCCCATCTCCGTGGAGAAACAAAAACCCTCCAAGGGATTCATTCACACAAGTGTCAATACTTCGGGCACACTTCCCACCGTTGCAATGTCAACCCGCGCTGCGTCAAATGCGCCGGCGACCACTTGACAGCAGACTGCACCAGGAAGGACAGAGATGACGATCCTCCCCCCAAATGCTGCAATTGCGGCGAAAACCACACCGCGAACTATCGCGGATGCTCCTCATTCCCTAAAAACCGGTCAACCAAGAGCTACTCCTCTGTAGTCAAACCTCAGGGGCAAACTCACTCAGCCACAAACCGAACCCCAACCGCCGCCGCAAGCACAAACGGCGGCCCCCAATAAAATCCCGCAAACCCCACAACTCCCAGAAGTGTTACTTGATCCCAATCTGGTAGCGCTCCTTACCTGGATCGTAAAACTCGCTCCCACTATCACAACCCTTGGCCAACTCCAAGCATCCCAGAACCAATAATATTACACAAATCCAAACAAATGGCTTCCGACAATCCTGAAGTAGTTACTTAATTTTTGGGAGAAAAAGAAAAGGTCTAAAGTAGTAAAACTTTAAACCTTCTCTTTCCTAAATGCTCCCCCGCCCACCCGAAACCAATATATGAATACTGCTATAGTACTCACACCAGCCAATTTCTACAAAGCCATTTTTACTATTTCTTCCTATAAAGTATAAAAAGTTCTTCTTTGGACTTGACGTACAAGAGTAAGAGTCTGACATAACCTACTGTTATCCCTCCCATCCGTGGGCAGGACAACAGAAGGTATCCATGAGGATTTTCTTCTCCTCTCTTCCCAAAAAAAAAAAAAACAAATCAGTACGCTCATGGCTTCGAAAGAGATCACCTCACCCGAACCTTGAACACGACTTCTGCTAGAGCTTCGAAGAGATTACCTCACCCGAACTCTATCCGACGAGGAAGTTATTCGTACCACCTTGAACACGACTTCTGCTAGAGCTTCGAAGAGATTACCTCACCCGAACTCTATCTGACGAAGAAGTTATTCGTACCAGCTATACGCATTTGCGCCCCGCACGCTTCGACCGAGAACACCACATCCGATCTGTAAAAGACCACGACGTAAGCGACCACCACCTTTCGAATACCAAGCAGCCCATCAATCAGCCACACCTGGACAGCATCACCACGCCATTAGCCGAGCACGAAGACCGAACAATCCAGCCTGTCCACGTTACCTTACATGTTTGACCTGTATATATATATGTATATCATTTGTAAATAATAAAACACTAAAAAACATCACAATTTTAATTTAATCCAGTCGCAGATTTATTCAAATTTCACAATTATTCACAAACAATCATTACTACTTTTTATCCTTCCCCTTGTTATCATTGGCAGCCTTTTTAACCCAATTTTCAAAAATGCTCATAAACAGCGTCTCACTAGCCGCATCAGCCAGAGGAAACATAAACACCCGATTCTCCTCCCTTTTCATCCTCTCAGCCTCTTCCAACTCCGCCAATTTTTTCAGCCTAGCCAATTCCTCCTTACTGATTTTTTCAGGCTTGGGCTGCTTCTCCGTTTCTTTCTTACTTGATTTCGACGGCTTTTCGGCCTTAACTTTCGGTTCCTTTGGGGCTTTCGGAGGTTTTTCCTTTTTCTCCTTCTTTTTCTTGGAGGGCTTGGGCCGCTTGAATTCCTGTTTGATTACTTTGGGGGTGAGCCATTTTGTGTTGAGTTCTTGGGAGATTGTGTAAGGGGTTGAGCGGAACGCTAGTTTTATCAGGGTGAAATGGAAGTTTTCGTAAAAACTAGAAAAAGAATATTTTTTATTAAATCATTTCATTCAAGGAACAAATCATAATATACGGGCAGGGGCGGATTTGTAGCAAATAGCACACTTATATGGACCAAGTGTGCTATTTGCTACATATTATGATTTGTTCCCTTTTATTTTACGCATGAAAATATCAAATACATCAGAACCAGCGGCTGAAGTTAGGCTTCAGGGTAGGCCAGTGTTTAATAGTTGAGGCTGTTACTTGGTGAAATTCCATATCAAAAACTTTTAGTAAATAACACACTTGGTTAAAATTTCACTGTTTATTGATTGACACTGCAACAATTGTTTCGCCACACAGTGGCTTCATCAGGCAGATGAATAATAATAATAATCATTATTCATCTGCCTGATGAAGCCACTGTGTGGCGAAACAATTGTTGCAGTGTCAATCAATAAACAGTGAAATCTTAACCAAGTGTGTTATTTACTAAAAGTTTTATCTATGAATTGTATATTTAATAGTTGTGTATATTGGGTTGCCTATGTACAATCTGGCAACCGCCATATTGTATTCGTTATGTACAATAAAGCAGTTCTCCACTAGTCGTTGTAAGAGTCACACGCTCCCCACGCTCCTAAACGTCCCGAACCCTAACCAAGATAAAGCAGCCAGAGACCCAAAGTAATATGTATCCGTTATTGAAAGGTGACTTTGTTGTGCAATTCCTTGTATTTATAAAGCGCGCTTCTAACCTCAAATTTTGTGTGCCGCTGTGGCAGACCCTGAAGTTAGGCTGCGAGCCGTCGCTGATCAGAACTGTCAAATATCTTAATTAGGTAAGATACCTTACCTTATGATTAGATTAAATACCTTATGATAAGACTAACGCGGCATTCACTTGTGCCGTAGATAAATTTGTGTTTAGGCCCCGCGATATGTACCTTGTGCCGCATCCAAAAACGCGGAACTAGTATAACTATATAGATATATAAACTATGTGGCCTGCAAGGTACGGCGATGAGCGTAACATATATGTGCTACAAGGTATGACAGAATTGTATCTTTCTATATTTTCCCTTACCCCTTTCCCCGCAGACCCTAGGTTCTGCGAGAGAGAACAATGACGTTGTATTTGGTTACGTGTTTGAGTCTATCATAACCTCTCTTTCCGGTTTCGCTGTACTTTTATATAGATTTTTTAATATTAGAGTATTCAGTTTTTCAAAATAACAAAGGTTTTAAGAGCAAAATCTCTCAAATAAAATTGTAAATAAATAAAATTATTAACATGTTTAAATATAATAATTTCCCCTTTTCGTACCTTCCTTAAAAGTTCAATTTAAAGCTTTAAACGAGTGTTTTCCACTCCCAGGCCAAGCATGAAGTAAAATTTCGAGTTTAGAAAAGCCCCGTGAAAATTTGTCGAGGGTCGCGCAGCGACCCGAGACAAATTTTCTGGGCTTTTCTAAACTCGAAATTTTACTTCAAGCGCCACGCGTATTAAACACTGGAAGCACTGAAATATTGTGAACGAGTAAACGCTTGAAATCAGTGTTTAATACGCGTGGCGCATGAAGTAAAATTTTGAGTTTAGAAAAGCCCCGTGAAAATTTGTCGAGGGCCGCGCAGCGACCCGAGACAAATTTTCTGGGCTTTTCTAAACTCGAAATTTTACTTCATGCGCCACGCGTATTAAACACTGCAAGCACTGAAATATTGTGAACGAGTAAACGCTTGAAATCAGTGTTTAATACGCGTGGCGCATGAAGTAAAATTTCGAGTTTAGAAAAGCCCCGTGAAAATTTGTCTCGGGTCGCTGCGCGACCCTCGACAAATTTTCTACGCGGGGCTTTTCTAAACTCGAAATGTTACTTCATGCTTAGTCTGGGAGTGGACAACACTCGTTTAAAGCTTCAAATTAAAATTTTAACAATTAATATTCAGTTACTGTAATTACTTGTAATTATCTAAGTCATGAAGTAACCACATTTAAATTCAGCGCGCATTTGTGACGTAAGCGATCTCTACCCCCACTCCGAAATCTTCGATTCTGTCGATCCTTCTTACCGTATACTCGAACGTGCTTGGCTGGCCTGAACGGTTAAAAGCTGTATTGTTCTGTGTAATTGGAACAAAAACGTAAGCAGTGGCATGAGGTAATATTTATATTGTTATAAAGGTGGCGATCAACGTGTTAAATACCTTACGGTGGCCTCAAACCCACCTTTACTTAACGGTAGTGGATGGACCCCACTTGGCGAGGAACTGGCGCGTCACGGAGAGACTTACAATGAGTGACCGCGGCCTAATTAGGTTTGATACCGAACTAGATAGCCCCGAAATTCCCCGCAAGGAATCCCGGTGAAACACAAACAAACTGGATAAGGAGAAGCTAGTAGGGGCACTAGCCGGCATCAACACAGAAGGAGCGACAGCCGAGGTCATGAGGGTGAGAGAGGCGTGCGAGCTAGCGATGCCTAGGAGGTCGCGAAAAGGTAAGAGGGGGGTGTATTGATGGAACGAGCCAGATCAGCCGCTTTGAGGTCGCGCCGTGACTTAATGAGGGCCAGGAGAAGTGGGAACTTAACCGACGGAATGCTGGAGGAAGACAAGGAGACAAGAAGACAAGAAGTCCCTCAAGGTCTCAATAGCCCGCAGTAAAGAGGCCAAGTGGAGGGAACTATGCGATGAGGTGGAAGCGGACCCATGGGGTAAGCCGTACAGGCTGGTCACCGGAAAGCCCCGGAAGAGAGCGCCCGACCCGGAAGCGGTGGGCACCAAGGTAGTGGTGGATACCCTCTTTCCTCTCAGGGGAGACGACACAACTGGCGGAGTCTCGGGGACGAACACGGCTGAACCCTTCGCGATAGACGAAATAAAAGGGGTTGCTAGGAACCTTCCTAGCAGGAAGGCACCAGGCTCGGATAGTCTACCAAATGAGGCCATTAGAGAAGCTGTCGAGGCCAACCCAGACCTTTTCGTGGGCGTCTTCAACAAATGCCTCCACGAAGGAGTGTTCCCCGGGAGGTGGAAAACAGCAAGGCCGGCGCTTATTTCGAAGAGGAATAAGGCACCTGATGATCCGGGAGCATACAGACCACTCTGCCTCCTTGATGGAATGGCGAAATTACTAGAGACGCCACTGACTAATAGGATCGCGGAGGAGATAGGGGCAGAGGGAGGGTTCCATCCACACCAATACGGTTTCCGGAAGGGGAGGTCCACCATTGAGGCGGTCGCAGCCGTGAAGGAGATGGTGCGTGGAGCGAATGAAGGGCCACTTAGGAAGAGGGAGCATGCGGTGATGGTGGGACTTGACATTAAGAACGCCTTCAACACCCTGCCGTGGCAGGTAGTTAAGATCGAGACAGCGAAGCGACTAACCTCAACGACAGGAGCATCATTTACAGTGCAAGTGGGAAGGACACAACCAGAAAGATCGACCAGGGTGTCCCCCAAGGATCGGTGCTTGGCCCAACACTCTGGAATTTAGTCTATTGGGGCTGTAGCTACCGGAAGGAGCTACCACTGTGGCCTTTGCGGATGACCTGGCACTCGTGGTGAGACACCGAAGCATGGATGAGGTGCGACGTATTGCATGTGAGGCGTCAACCAAAATCCTACGATGGATGGAGGGAAACGGACTAAGAGTAGCAGCCCACAAAACAATGGCAGTGTGGCTGTTAACTAAAAGGGCGGGGAAGACACCGGAGGAGAAAATCAGAGTGGGGGGACACCGGAGGAGAAAATCAGAGTGGGGGACTGCGAGGTAACCATCGGCAAGGACTGCAAATATCTAGATGTATGGCTTGAGGCCAACCCGCGATACAGCAGGCACTGCGCCGAGGCGGCAGAAGCGGCGTTAAGGGCGGACACTGCAGTGGGACGCATCAGGCCGAATATAGGAGGTCCGAGCGAGGGACGACGGCGGCTGCTAGCGACGGTGGCCAGAGCGAAGCTGGCCTACGCGCCTCCTGTATGGGCAGAGGCAGCAATGTCGACAGCGAGGAACCGAAACAAGGCTAGGACAGCACTAAGAACCGGTGCACTACGCATAATACGGGCGTACAGGACGGTCTCGACAAACGCTGCTGAAGTGCTATCATCGACGATGCCTGGGGACCTGTACGTGGTGGGGAGAGCAGAATCCTACAGAGAGGGAAGGGAGACGGGCGACCGTACGATGGCTAGGCAGGCAGCACACAACAGGGCCATGGAGAAGTGGCAGAAACGGTGGTCTATGAGAGAGGGCTGGACAAGGACACTAATCCCAGACATCAAACGATGGGTGGAGAGGGGACACGGGCTGGTAACTCACCATCTAACCCAGTTACTCACAGGACATGGCAGCTTTGGGTCCTATCTTCATCGGATAGGGAAAGCAGATAACAAGACATGAATTACTGCGGGGACAAAGAGGACACGGCCAGGCATACCATGACCACATGCCCGGAATGGCAGCCGGAAAGACTAGTTATAGAAAGCAAAATTGGAAGGCTAGACGAGAAGACCGCCGTGGAGACGATGCTGGAGTCCGAGGAGGCCTGGAACGCTGTGAGCGCATTCGCGACCTGCGTTATGCGCAGAAAATACGCCGGGGAACGGACAGGTTGAAAGGTAAGAAACCAGAAGAAGACCCTTGAAGAAATGCCGTGATGGCGATACCGGGGAAGAGAGGGGGAAGGGATTTAGTCGGTAACGAAACCCGGCCTAACAAGACCAAAGATCTTTGTTTGCCAGCAGATTTCCCAATCCCCTCTATAAACTAAAAAAAAAATAAGTTTAGATGCCCTTTTTTTCCTTCCTGTGGGGGGCGTCTTCCTTGCGGATCCGGATGCACTGCAGCCTAGGTGGCTTATTGTACTACCCCATTTTGTCTTACTCACGCAATTATTCCAAACTCGATCACCTGCACTAGCCTGTGCAGGTCCTTCAGGGGTTAGATAGATATTTGTAGGGGTGGCCTCTTGGCCAGTACCACCGCGACCTTTGCAGATCTATTGTGGTCCTAGGCCCTCCAGTTTCCTCCTGCGTGGAAATGGTACAAAGGTGGCCTTAGAGGGTGAAACTTGAAGTCCTTCTCTAGTACACCATTTGTTCACCAAGTTCAGTGCACGTTGCATGCGCTCTCTGATTGTGTTGTTTTTTTTTTAAATTAGGTCATCTGCGTATCCTAGGGAAGAGTATCCTTCGTTCTTGAGCTCCACTAGCAGTCCATCCATAACCAGGTTCCACAGCAGGGGTGAGAGAACTCCTCCCTGGGGACAACCACCGGCCACCTTGGATGCTAGTGTCTGGTCAGCAAACGTTGTGTAAACCATTCTTTGTCTTAGCATACCTTATAATAAGTAATTGCTTTATTTATGGATTCGATTTATTTTCTACCGGTGCCCGACCTAAAAGTAGGCTATAACCTAGGATTTTCTATGCGTGGCCTACATTGTGGAACCCTAATCGAAGGCAGTGCAATTGTAAATCATAAATTAGCACTTAATGAGCCTTAGCTTTATTGCTACTTGTGGGAGCCCGGGTTTGCGTGCACTCAAAACGAAGAAAGCGCGCGCCAGTAGGGTGAGTCACCACCCGCGCGAGTAAGAACGCCCGAGCCCCCACCACGCAGGATGGACCGCAAGCAATTCAAACAGAGGGCGCCCCAATAGCTAAACCGACGGAATGATCGCGGCGGCCGTTAAAAAAGGACAACACGCAGGTCAACTTCGATTCATCGTCGTTAGGTAAACCTGACCGATAGCCGAAGCGGCAAGCTCACCATAGCTTGCCCTATCAAAGAACACCACAGCCCTACGATCCCCACAGCTCGTTTCAGCCAGTACGGACCACTCACGGCCATCCCGGCCTCGCCGACCTAGACGAACCCTCAATGACCAGAGGAGCCCCGCCGACTGCGGAGGAGCGGCGCCGATGTAAGAGGGCGATTAAGAACGCCCAGCGACGCGTCAGCCGCTACACTGCGATCCCGCCAGCGTTATCGCCACTGCCTCCAACGCCGGGTCCCGTTAAAGCACCTATTAAGAAGGCGGCGGGGGCAGACCGGAGTCTTCGGATGAAGGATGTCTGAAAGGGACGATGTTCCAAGTCGGAGTTGCAGACCTTCTTAAGGTAGCCTCTGTGTCCCTATCTGGGGGTCCCGTCATAGCACCTAAAAACTAAGGAGGCGGCGGGGGCAGACCAAAGTCTTCGGACGGCGGATGTCTGAAAGGGACGATTGTCCAAGTCGGAGTTGTAGACCTTCTTGAGGTAACCTCCGTGTCCCTATCTTGGATAGGGCTAACCTACACACGGCGGGGTTGACTCAGCCCTGGGGCTTGTCGCCATTAAATGAGGAGTCGGGGGTGGGTCTTGAAAAGCCCAGGGGTGCCTACTCGCCCCTCCGGTCCACACGTGAGTTGGTCTCCGGCGGGCAGTGGTTCGCAGATATGGCGGTGATTCACCAGTCCTTGGACGCTCCTAAGATACACACCTACCGGTAAAAACCTGAGTACACCTATGGCTAACGTACACACGGCGTTCACTCAGCCCTGGTGCTTGTCGGCTATAAATGAGGAGTCGGGGGTGGGCCTTAAAAAGCCCAGGGGTGTCTATCCGCCCCTCCGATCCACATGTGGGTTGGTCTCCGACGGGCAGTGGTTTCACCGGTATGGCGGTGCTCCACCGTTCACTAAGACGGACGCTCTATCAGTATACACCGCAAGGTAAAAACCGGAGTGCACTCTAGTCTGCCTCCAACACCCGAGTAGGAGGACGGCCACCAGAGCAGCGATCAAGGAGACCCAAACCGACGCCGAGGTACCACAAGCCGCCGACGATCATCGGGATCCCGCCACGGTATCTAGGAGTGGATCCCTGGAAGATCCTACGGAACGATCCACGACGTTATAAAGTGCGCCAGAGCTACCGGCACTCTCGCAGAGAACCACCTTTCTTGTATGTATATGTAAATAAATAAAACGACTTTATAACCCCCTTTTGTGTTTGATCAATTACCGCACGCTCCACACTACTTTTTATTTTTTATTATACTTACTATTCAAAAACAAAATCTACTATAGCTTTAAGCATCGTAAAATGCATCGCCCTTTCCTCATCACACTCCTCCGTATCCATACTAGATTTGTCCGAAAAGTCCACCTTTCCAATCAATTCTTCCTCATTCATATTCTCATTCTCTCTTTGCATTTTAAACCAAGGAACCCAACCAACTCTGGGATCATCCATATCCCTTCCTCTTTGCTCCATCATCAAAAAATAAGTCCACTCATTCATGAGTTCCTCTTCCCGAATCTTTTCAAGCTCTTCCTCCGTTAACGAAGCTATTTCAGACACGGCGGGTTCCGGTATCGAAAAGATCTCAAAAGGAACTGCCTTCATGCAAGGCTTCGGGAACACGTCTTTTAGTTTTCCTCCTGATAGGTAGCTTAGAAATTGTTCAGAAGCATTCATGTTTCTAATTTGTTGGGATATGCTGTTTGATGTGGATTTAGCGGGGGTTTTAATTGATGCTGATTCGTCTGTATTGTTTTGGACTTCTTGATTACCTGTTTTGTTTAAAAAAAGTTAAGTGAAGCAACGGTAGAAGAACATTTATATTGCAAACCCTTCGTATTTTGTTAAATTACCACTATGTTATGTTATTGGTACTAACATAAAGATAGTGGTAATTTTACCAAATATGAAGGGTCTAAATACAAACCCAACAATCCTAAAGCTAATTGTATATGGAGATTATTTCCATTAGACGAATAAAGAGAAACTCCAGGAGACGAATAGAGAGAAACTAGAGTGTGAGGAAATGGTAAGAATGGCTAGGTATGAGATGAAGTTATGGGATCTGGAGGAAGAGAGATTGGTGAAGGCGGTGTGGGTGATATGCGTGAATGGGAGAGGGGGTAGATGGATCAGCTAGAGAAGGAGAATGTATGACAGGGTGGGTTTGTCGGAGACGAAGGTGATGGAATGGCTGGGGAATGGGGTGAAGGAGAAAGAGGTGGAAGCACAGGAAAGACAGGGATGTATAGAGAGGAGTGAATACAACGATAGGTACGGGAAGTGGCAGGTGCATGGGATAGTGTCGAGGTATTTGGTGGAGGGGGATGGAGTAGGGAGGAAAGTGGTGTTGGCGAAGGCGAGGTGAGGATCAGAGGAGAGAGGAAGGAAGGTGTGGATATGGGAAGAGTATGGGAAGTGTGTAATGTGTGAACGGGGGAGGGATACGTGGATCATTTGGCAGAGGAGGATAGGAGGATAAGAGAGGATGGGGCCGGGGTAAGGACGCTGCAGAAGTTGGGGGAATAAAGGGAAAGTAGAAGGAAGAGAGGGGTGGAGGGGGATGGAGTAGGGAGGGTGGTGCTGGCGAGGGCGAGGTGTGGGTCAGGGGAGAGAGAAAGGATGTATGGATGGGGAAGAGTATGGGAGGTGTGTAATGTGTGAGCGGGGAAGGAATACGTGGAGTCATTTGGCCGAGGAGTGCGAGGGCGTGAAGAAGGAATGGGTAGGAGCAGGAGTGACAGAATGGATGAGAGAGGATGGGGCCAGGGTAAGGACGCTGGAGAAGTTTGGGGAAGAGAGGAAGAGAGGGGGTAGCGATTAGTGTAGATGTAATGTATTATTGCGCCAATAAAGGTCTTTTTTTTAATAGAAATGAGACCTTTCATATATAAAACAACTACTAGCTATTATAATTGTGGATTGCAAATTCATTAGAATGTGAATATTTTAAAAAATAACCTTCTCCATCCAAACAGGTGCAAACATAAGCCGGTACGCAAACATTGAGAGTTGCTAAACTTCCGTGATATCTGTCCGGTGTTTCCACGGAGGATTTGTAAAAGGAATCGCTCTGATCAAGAGAAAAACTTTTGTAATCGAGGACGACAGATTCTTCTTCCATGGCTTCGTCAAGTTTTGTTGAAGGTGGATTCGTTTCTGAATAGCAATGATCTAAAATAGCAAAGGAGAGACTGCATTGATTAAATTGAGGAGACAATCGGAAACTATGTTTTAGGGTAAAATACTATACAAAACATAGAGATAAGCAACAATGTATGCAGACAAGATAAATTTCCCGCCGAAAAATCTGGGGAATTTGATTGGAGCGATCAAATTCCTCAGATTTTTCGGCGGGAAATTTAACTTGTCTGCCAAGGAAAAATTAATAAAGAGTAACTAACTACTTACAAGCATTAGCTAAAGGGTTATTCTCCTTTAGTCTGCGAATATGTTCTTTAATATCAAATTGTGGCGAAATCATTATTCTATCTTCTGTTTTAATTGAAAATGAGGAACCAGACCCATCGTTACAAGACAAGTTGCTTGCACTGTAACCATCATTACCTTCTTGATTACTTTCCAAATCGTTGTCCGTAAAGTCGTCCTCAATTGAAATATATTTCTTTGAAACTTCATTTATTAAATCAACACTTGGAAACGCACAAACTTTGCTGATTTCCTTATAAGATTCAAGCAAAACTTCTTTGAAGAGCTTTAAAAAGTTTTTCCTTGAAATATTTAGTATTGGATCTAAAAAAAAAATGGTTAAACTCAGCATGTCTGTGAAGCTAGCAATATTTCCAGCAATAAACCGGCGCCTCCACCATGGTCGTCCAGAAATTTTAATTATTAATTTTAGTGACAAATAAGGAGAAATTCATCCATTTCCCAACCTCTTAAATATAATATAAGTTAAATAAACACTACAGAACAACATGTGTCCATTGCAATTGCTGGTATTCATATGTAAAAGATTTTCTGTTACAATCGTTTTTAAGTACTAATATCTACCTTTGGCCCGTGTTATTTTACGGTATTATCTTTATAGATTGTTAAAGCAACGCCTAAAAAACAGTAATAAATTATTAAAAGTTTCTGAAAATAAATATTTAATACAAAAAATCAACTTATTGCTGGGCGCCATGCGCGCTGGATAAACCAAATAATTAAAAAAATCATAAGTACCTTTAGCCCGCGTTATTTTGAATTAATTTTTGTAGCGATTGTTTAAACAATGTCTAAAGAACAGTACTAAACTACTAAAAGTTTCTAAAAATAAATATTTAATACAAAAAAGCGCCACGCGCGCTGGATAAAACAAATAATTAAAAAATTAAAAGTACCTTTAGCCCGCGTTATTTTTAATTAATTTTTGTAGCGATTGTTTAAACAATGTCTAAAGAACAGTACTAAACTACTAAAAGTTTCTGAAAATAAATATTTAATACAAAAAATCAACTTATTGCTGGGCGCCATGCGCGCTGGTGGAACAAATAATTTAAAAAAATCATAAGTACCTTTAGCCCGTGTTATTTTGAATTAATTTTTGTAGCGATTGTTTAAACAATATCTAAAGAACAGTACTAAACTACTAAAAGTTTCTGAAAATAAATATTTAATACAAAAAATCAACTTATTGCTGGGCGCCATGCGCGCTGGTGGAACAAATAATTTAAAAAAATCATAAGTACCTTTAGCCCGTGTTATTTTGAATTAATTTTTGTAGCGATTGTTTAAACAATATCTAAAGAACAGTACTAAACTACTAAAAGTTTCTGAAAATAAATATTTAATACAAAAAATCAACTTATTGCTGGGCGCCATGCGCGCTGGATAAAACAAATAATTAAAAAAATCATAAGTTCCTTTAGCCCGTCTTATTTTGAATTAATTTTTGTAGCGTTTGTTTAAACAATGTCTAAAGAACAGTACTAAACTACTAAAAGTTTCTTAAAAAAAATATTTAATACAAAAAATCAACTTATTGCTGGGCGCCATGCGCGCAGGATAAAACAAATAATTAAAAAAATCATAAGTACCTTTGGCCCGTGTAATTTTGAATTCATTTTTGTAGCGATTGTTTAAACAATGTCTAAAGAATAGTACTAAACTACTAAAAGTTTCTTAAAATAAATATTAAATACAAAAAATCAACTTATTACTGGGCGCCATGCGCGCTGGATAAAACAAATAATTAAAAAAATCATAAGTACCTTTGGCCCGCGTTATTTTGAATTAATTTTTGCAGTGATTGTTTAAACAATATCTAAAGAACAGTACTAAACTACTGAAAGTTTCTGAAAATAAATATTTAATACAAAAAATCAACTTATTGCTGGGCGCCATGCGCGCTGGATAAAACAAATAATTAAAAAAATCATAAGTTCCTTTAGCCCGTCTTATTTTGAATTAATTTTTGTAGCGTTTGTTTAAACAATGTCTAAAGAACAGTACTAAACTACTAAAAGTTTCTTAAAAAAAAAATTTTAATACAAAAAATCAACTTATTGCTGGGCGCCATGCGCGCAGGATAAAACAAATAATTAAAAAAATCATAAGTACCTTTGGCCCGTGTAATTTTGAATTCATTTTTGTAGCGATTGTTTAAACAATGTCTAAAGAATAGTACTAAACTACTAAAAGTTTCTTAAAATAAATATTAAATACAAAAAATCAACTTATTACTGGGCGCCATGCGCGCTGGATAAAACAAATAATTAAAAAAATCATAAGTACCTTTGGCCCGCGTTATTTTGAATTAATTTTTGCAGTGATTGTTTAAACAATATCTAAAGAACAGTACTAAACTACTGAAAGTTTCTGAAAATAAATATTTAATACAAAAAATCAACTTATTGCTGGGCGCCATGCGCGCAGGATAAAACAAATAATTAAAAAAATCATAAGTACCTTTGGCCCGTGTAATTTTGAATTAATTTTTGTAGCGATTGTTTAAACAATGTCTAAAGAATAGTACTAAACTACTAAAAGTTTCTTAAAATAAATATTTAATACAAAAAATCAACTTATTACTGGGCGCCATGCGCGCTGGATAAAACAAATAATTAAAAAAATCATAAGTATCTTTGGCCCGCGTTATTTTGAATTAATTTTTGCAGTGATTGTTTAAACAATATCTAAAGAACAGTACTAAACTACTGAAAGTTTCTGAAAATAAATATTTAATACAAAAAATCAACTTATTGCTGGGCGCCATGCGCGCTGAATAAAACAAATAATTAAAAAAATCATAAGTACCTTTGGCCCGCGTTATTTTTAATTAATTTTTGTAGCGATTGTTTAAACAATCTCTAAAGAACAGTACTAAACTACTAAAAGTTTCTAAAAATAAATTTTTAATACAAAATATCAACTTATTGCTGGGCGCCATGCGCGCTGGATAAAACAAATAATTAAAAAAATCATAAGTACCTTTGGCCCGCGTTATTTTTAATTAATTTTTGTAGCGATTGTTTAAACAATCTCTAAAGAACAGTACTAAACTACTAAAAGTTTCTAAAAATAAATTTTTAATACAAAATATCAACTTATTGCTGGGCGCCATGCGCGCTGGATAAAACAAATAATTAAAAAAATCATAAGTACCTTTGGACCGCGTTATTTTGAATTATTTATTGTAGCGATTGTTTAAACAATGTCTAAAGAATAGTACTAATCTACTAAAAGTTTCTTAAAATAAATATTTAATACAAAAAATCAACTTATTGCTGGGCGCCATGCGCGCTGGATAAAACAATTAATTAAAAAAATCATAAGTACCTTTGGCCCGCGTTATTTTGAATTAATTTTTGTAGCGATTGTTTAAACAATGTCTAAAGAACAGTACTAAACTACTGAATGTTTCTGAAAATAAATATTTAATACAAAAAATCAACTTATTGCTGGGCGCCATGCGCGTTGGATAGAACAAATAATTAAAAAAATCATAAGTAGCTTTAGCCCGCGTTATTTTGAATTAATTTTTGTGGTGATTGTTTAAACAATGTCTAAAGAACAGTGCTTAGCTACTAAAAGTTTCTGAAAATTAATATTTAATACAAAAAAATCAACTTATTGCTGGGCGCCATGCGCGCTGGATAAAACAAATAATTAAAAAAATCATAAGTACCTTTGGCCCGCGTTATTTTGAATCAATTTTTGTAGCGATTGTTTAAACAATGTCAAAAGAACAGTACTCAACCACTAAAAGTTTCTGATAACAAATATTTAATACAAAAAATCAACTTATTGCTGGGCGCCATGCGCGCTGGATAAAACAAATAATTAAAAAAATCATAAGTACCTTTAGCCCGCGTTATTTTGAATTAATTTTTGTAGCGAATGTTTAAGCAATGTCTAAAGAACAGTACTAAACTACTGAAAGTTTCTTAAAATACATATTTAATACAAAAAATCAACTTATTGCTGGGCGTCATGCGCGCTGGATAAAACAAATAATTAAAAAAATCATAAGTACCTTTGGCTCGCGTTATTTTGAAATAATTTTTGTAGCGATTTAAACAATGTTTAAAGATTAGTACTAAACTACTAAAACTTTCTGAAAATAAATATTGAATACAAAAAATCATCGCCATGCGCGCTGGATAAAACAAATAATTATAAAAGTCATAAGTACCTTATTCAGGATAATTTGAAATTATAGAGCGAATTTTTCTCTAAAGAATCCAGAAATTCGTTAATTAATTAACATAAATTAATAAATAAATTGATTTTAAACATTTTAGCGTTTAAATCATAAAAATCAGTCAACGCGTTCAAAAGTTAAAGACAAATAAAAATATTGTTAGCCCTCTTCTTTAAATTTCGACAGAAATCCAATTTAATTCTTGGAACGAATATTTTCGCACGTTTTTGCTCGCATTCGTGTTTTCGGTTTTACGACTTCCAAGAATTAGCCGAGCGCCGGCTTGAATCGCACACTAAAAAAAACGTGTGCTTAAATTCCATAAGCCGACCAACACCTGTGTAAAATAACATATGCAGCTTAAAATACCCATTCGTATACAAAGTTGCATATGATATTTTACCGCTTAAAATACACATTCCAACTTATTTCTTGGAACGAATTTGTTCGCACGTTTTCGCTCGTTTTCGCTCGTATTCCCGTTTTTGGTTTTACAACTTCCGAGAATTGGCCGAGTGCCAGCTCGAGACGCACACAAAGAAAGGTGCGCTTAAATTCCATAAGCCGACCAACACCTGTGTGAAATAACATATGCATCTTAAAATACCCATTTGTATACAAAGTTGCATATATTTTACCGCTTGAAATACACATTCCAATTTAAATCAAATTTAATTCTTGAAACGAATTTGTTCGCACGTTTTTGCTCGTATTCCCGTTTTCGGTTTTGCAACTTCCCAGAATTGGCCGAACGCCGGCTCGAGACGCACACAAAAAAAAAAACGTGCGCTTAAATTCCACAAGCCGACCAACACCTGTGTTAAATAATATATGCAACTTAAAATACACATACACAAATACGCGTCCATAAAGTTGCATATGATATTTAACCTGTGTGAAATAACATATGCAACTTAAAGTACTTATTCGTATATAAAGTTACATAGGATATTTAGCCTGTGTGAAATAACATACAGAGAATTTTATGTAACACCGAACATATTCATTCTATACAATTTTACACCTTTATTTGTTTAGTTATGTGTAAATTGGGTTGCCTATATGACCATTAAAAATTGTAGCCGTTCAATCGCAATTAATGCTTCAACTTGTACACACAGGGATTTATCCTTTCAAGTATACACGTCCCAATTACATTGTATATGTCGTTAATCTTTAGATACTCGTTGAAAAAAAATCAATTTAATACTTGAAAAAAAAATCTTCCATTCCCAGACTAAGCATTAAGTAAAATTTCGAGTTTAGAAAAGCCTGAAAATTTTGTTTGGTCGCGTAGCGCGGAGCGGCCAAACCAAATTTTCTGGCTTTTCTAAACTAGAAATTTTACTTCATGCGCCACCGGTACAAAACACTGACATATTACGAAGTTTAAAACACACCGCTAAACTTTACATTGCATCAGTGTTTTGTACCGGTGGCGCATGAAGTAAAATTTCGAGTTTAGAAAAGCCTGAAAATTTGGTTTGGCCGCTCCGCGCTTCGCGCTACGCGACCAAACTAAATTTTCAGGCTTTTCTAAACTCGAAATTTTACTTTATGCTTAGCCTGGGAGTGGAAAACACTCGTTTAAAGCTTCAAATTAAATTCTTTTTCCAAACCGAGCGTCGGCAAATGTACAACGTATGCTTATGTATATTTAAAAAAAATCTTGTTAAGAAAACGTTCGGTATTCCTTAAAACTCTCTGTATGCGACTTTAAATACCCATGCGTGTACAAAGTTGCATATGAGATTTTACCGTTTAAAATACACATTTGGTGTAGGTAAAATTGCATATGTTGTTTGACTGCTAGGAAATTAAATGGAATAATTTATTTGTTTAAAAGTAAAGGTAATGATTAAGTGCGGCGAAGGTTAGTAGCACTTAATAAATTTAACTTTTAAACAAGTTAATTTTAGCTATTCAGGATAATTTAAAAACTTGTGTGAAATAACATATGCAACTTAAAATACCCATGCGTGTACAAAGTTGCATATGACATTTTACCATTTAAAATACACATTTGGTGTATGTAAAATTGCATATGTTGTTTGACTGCTACGCGAATTAAATCGAATAATTTGTTTGTTTAAAGGTAAAGATAATCGTCAAGTGCGGCCGAGATTAATAGCACATAAAGAATTTTGCTTATAAACAAGTTAGTTTTACTTATTCAGGATAATTTGAAAACTTGTGGGAAATACCATATGCAACTTAAAATACCCATTCGTATAAAAAGTTGCATATGATATTTTACCGTTTAAAATACACATGTGGTGTATGTAAAATTGCATATGTTGTTTGACTGCCAGGCGAATTAAATCGATTAATTTGTTTGTTTAAAGATAAAGATAAAGAGATCAATAGCACTTAATGCATTTTATTAATAAACAAGCTAATTTCACTTATTCAGGATAATTTGAAATTATAAAGCGAATTTTTCTTTAAAGTACCCAGGAATTCGTTATTTTCGTAAAAGCGAACAATTTAAATTTTTATCGAGTGTTTCTAATTCGAGATTAACCTACTGAGCAAAACACAAACAAATAACGTTATATCAACATTCTAGCAACACTAGACATTGTTTTAATGTTGTTGTGTTTGCTGAGTGGGTAAGCATGAAGTAAAAATAATTTTTATAGTTACTCTTACCCGCGATAATCTTAAAAAAGGCCACGCACCAATTCAACACAACCCTCTGCTCCTTATCTTCAAACTGAAAAACCTCCTGCGCTTTCCAAACACAATCCGTCAAAATATCCAAGAGCCAAAACTGTATCAAATCGTACTCGTAATTTCCCAAACCCAATTGCTCGCCCAAATTCTCTATCGTGAACTTGATTCCTTCTTCTTTCACTTGCGGAAACTCCTCGATTTGGCTAACGTGAATTTCCGGGATGTGCCGTAATTTGCTGCAGTCGATTTGCAAGTCGGGTGTTGGAGGGGGGATTTTCGAACGGGGTTTGTAAAGCGGATCTTTGGTGAAGTAAATTGGATCATCTTTAAGGTAAATTGGTTCTGAGTTTTCTTCGTTTTCTGGTGGTAACAGGGGATCGATGTCAGGTTTTGACATTTTTGAAAGATTTTAATTTCTGATTAATGTCGTTATTTGTTCTGTAGAAATGAATGAATTGACCAGGCAGGGTTGGATTAAGTAGAAAAATGAGAAACGCGATAGTAGCGCTCCGCGACGGCTCGCAGCTAACTTCAGGGTGCTAAGGCATACACAATTTGAGGTTAGGGTCGCCTCGAAGTGACGCTTGTGGACTCTCGTCGGGCTAAATTCCTTCAGGCGGCGCGGTGAATAATCCTTCGGGCCGGCTTGATTCCACGAGCGGTTTAACTACCTGGAGTTGGCTCGCCTTCAGGGTTTGTGTTTTCTGGTGTTAACGGGAGATCGATGTCAGGTTTTGACATTTTTGTAAGATTTGAACGTCTGATTAATGTCGTTATTTGTTCTGTAGAAATGAATGGATGGACCAGGGAGGATCGGATTAAATAGAAATATGAGAAACGCGATAGTAGCGCTCAGCGACGGCTCGCAGCCTAACTTCAGGGTGCTAAGGCACACACAATTTGAGGTTAAGGTCGCCTCGAAGTGGCGCTTGTGGACTCTCGTCGGGCTGAATTCCTTCAGGCGGCGCGGTGAATAATCCTTCGGGCCGGCTTGATTCCTCGAGCGGTTTAACTACCTGGAGTTGCCTCGTCTTCAGGGTTTGTTCGTAGCTAAACTACGGGTTTTGTTTGGATAACGAACAACACTTTGTCGTAGATATCGAAAGGGTACTTTTCTCGGTTGGCAAACATCAAGACCGTGCAGAGATGCAAGAAGAGTCCAGTTGAGAGTTGGAGTTACTCTGCTTAATGTTAGTGTTGCTCCAGGCTTTATAGGTGTCAGGTAGAGGGTAACATCCCTTCCGGCTTGATTCCTCGAGCGGTTTAAGGGTTTGGTCGTAGCTAAACTACGGGTTTTGTTTGGAACTCACTTTTTTGTTGGTGTTTCAGCTGCTCCAGAGTTAGGCGTTGGCGTCCGCACCTACCAACAGCTGCAGTCTCCTCGTCCTGCAGTAGGTCGCGAGCTCCTCAAGTTCCTTGGAAGGTGGGGGCTGCGGAGAGTCGTAGGAGAAGTGTACTGAGGCTATAACGGCCTCGAATGTGGATGCCTCACCCCAGAGTTTCACCTTCGCTGCGACTAGATCTGGGAAGCGGAAGTTGTGCAGTTTTAAGACCTGACCTTTTCGGAGTTTGTATTATGTATTAACTTACCTCCGGTGATCCCTAGACCCTTTACAACTCCCTTGTATTGCCAGGGTTCTTGTATGAGGGCCAGACCGTATTTCTCTGTTTAGAGTTGGCGGCACAGGGCAGAAATGATTCCTATACCCTTTACAACTCCCTTAAATTGCCAGAGTTCTTATATGAGGGCCAGACCGTATTTCCTTGTTTGGAGTTGGCGGCACAGGGCAGAGGTGGCCGCCTTGGAGTAGTGGAGGTAAATTTGAATTACCGCCACAGCTGTCCAGGGTCACCGGCTTCCTTCCGAAGATTTTGAAGGTTAGTTGGGAGAAACCTAGGTAGGCTGTAAACCCTGCCTTCTCCAGAGCCTTCAATGAACCCTCGTCGATGTAGAGGATAAGAGTTGTCCCTTTTTCCTCCTCCTGTCGGCTAACTACGTTCCATCTTGCTGTTTCTAGCTCAGAGTACTGGGTTTTTAGCAAGCTGATAAGGTCAGCCGTATCTTTGGCCTCGATTAGGTCAGTCTTCTGTATCCAGACTTCAACCTTGGTCATCCTGACAATTTCCCTGGCAGTTCCGCTGCGTAGAGCAGCACCCTCCCATGGTTTGATTGTTGGGATCTTTTCCAGCAGCTACTTCTTGGAAGTTTCGTTGGCACATGTGATGTACACAACCCCCTTCTGGAAGTAGCTGTTGGTGAATTGGGGACCCTTGGAAGATTCGCACTTCCATACCTCAGTTAGTATATCTCGCTGAACCGATTTACCCTGGTCCTCTGCGAGGTATTGTTCTGTGTACTCTTCAAGTACCACAACCATACGCGCCGCCCCTAGTGCCTGCCTGTAGGTCGTCTCAGCTGTAGTGCTGGGTCTCACCTCGGTCGTGACTGTGGTTGTGCGCGTTCTTTTGGCTGGAGGTTTAGAGTGGCCTCCAGCTCGTTTCCGAGTTTTGCAAGGGGGTTCTTGGCGGGGGTTGTGGCCGGGTTTGATGGCACCCTTTTTCGCGGACCCCTTGTCTGTTTAACCTTCGCCTCCTGGGTCTTATAGCCTCCTCAAGAGATTTGGCCAAACTGATCGCGGCTTTCCTCTTTTGGGAGCCGGAGAGCCTTGGTTCCAGCCGGAGGTTGGATACTCCTACTGTTGCCTGAGTGATTCCCGGGTTTGGATTACAGCTGGGTTGGGGAGATGGGGTTCGATGCTGAGCATCCACCACTACTGTCCCTTCCACGGCGCTGGTTCCGGGGTTGTGCTTAACGGTAGGGTCTTCTTCTTTACGAAGTTTCCCTTCCTGTTTTTGTTTGTTGTGTTCACGTTGTTCCCAAGAGTACCGAGTATCTAAAAGGTCCATCTCGTCAGTGACTCGATTAACGAGGTAAGGCTACTTACTCCAAGGGGGAGCCTTGTACCTTGGAGGCTCCGTGCGAGATACCCTTATACCCCGCGTGCCATTAGCTCCTCGGCACGGGTCGCATGACACCTTGAGCTGGGGGAGTTGGTTCGCTGTCTCTTATTCGATACTGTCCTGCATCGTCCTCCGGTTAGAGGCCTGAGAGCGACTCAAGACGTTCGGCTATCCACCACCTGCCGACGCGCTCAGTAGCCAAACTCAAGCCCTGAGTGAATAATCATTAGTACCATGCGATTATTTAAATTATAAATTGTTGCGCTTGCCTAAAGGTTATGATAAACTAGGTGTTAACAGTCAGTAATGCCAATCTAATTTAAAATTCAAAACCTACTCTAATTTATATTTTACATGTAAAAACTAGCTGAGTATGTTTGTTTTAAATAATATTAGTAAATATACAATAAAGATAACAACGCGCAAAAAACAAACAAATAACGTTGTTTTAATATTGATGAAACATTACTTTAAAGTGTTGTAAATAAGTAGGACTTATGAAAGTAAAACGTAAGTGCTTTATTCGTTACAATTTAATTTTTATTCGATTCTATTAGAACAATAGCGTAAGTGACGAATATGTTGGCGAATGTAAAAAGCACCGAGTGATCAATTACGAAGAATCCAACCGCTGAAATTTCAGGACGTCTCGTGATAACTTCTTGGGTGAAAACGTTCAAGCGTAAACAATTTCCAGTATCGCCCATATTGTACACGAGCTCTTGGAATGCGTTCACACTTTTTGTCCCTTCGTTTTTCAATTTTTGACAGAATAAACTCATCGTCGTACATTTTGCCTACAATAATGAATACATGTAAATTACTTTTTAAGGTCTTTACCCTGGCAAGAATGGTAGAGAAGGTGATGGAAGAAAAGGGAGCGTGTATGCGGTGTTTGTGGACTTGAAGGCGGCGTACGACGCGGTACGAAGGGTAGGAATGTTAGAGTGTCCGAGGAGAAGTGGGGTGAGTGGGGGAATGGTAAAGTGGGTGAGGGGAGTGTATGAGGAAACGTGGGCAGTGGCAAAAGTGGGAATGGAAGAGTCGGAGAAGTTTAGAACGTGGGAGGGGCTTACGCCTATTGTGAGCACGCTGTTGTTTAACCTCTATACGAGTGAATTAGAGGAGGTGATAAGGAAAGGACAAGCGGGGCGGGGGGGGGGGGGGTTATTGGTAGAAGTAAGGTGTGGATGTTGGTATATGCGGATGATATGGTGCTGGTGGTAAGAGAGTGAGAAGGGATGAAGGAGTGAGAAGGGTTGAGAGGTTTATAGGAGGAGCTTAGGAGCTTAGGCAGGGGTGCCCATTGAGCCCGCTGTTGTTTAACCTCTATACGAGTGAATTAGAGGAGGTGATGAGGAAAGGACAGGCGGGGGAGGTGGTGATTGGTAGAAGTAAGGTGTGGATGTTTGCATATGCGGATGATGGAGTGCTGGTGGCAAGAGAGTGGAAAGGGATGAAGGATATATGCTAAAAAGGGCGGAGAGGTTTATGGATAAGAGAGGGTTGAGCGTAAATGTTATAAAAACGAAATGGATGATATTCAGAAATAAATAAAGGCAGGGGAGGGTGAAGGAATTAGAGTGAAAGGGGGAGGTGGTTGAGAGGGTTAAAAAAATTCAAGTATTTAGAGTTTATGTTCAAAAGACGGGAGGGTATGAGGAGCATGTGAGGTGGGTGCAGGGGAAGGCTAGAAAGGCGTCCGGATAGCGTGGGAAAAGTAGATGGGGAACAATGTAATAGTGGCGAAAGGAGAATTTATTGTTGGGTCAATGGAGGGGTTAGAGGCTTGAGTTTTGGAATTTAAGGAAGAAGTGGAAGGGATAGTGTGGAAGGGTGTCAGAAGGGAGGAGTACAATTGGAAATACACAAAGTATATATAAATAAGAACTGGGAGAAAGTCCGGGAAGAACTGGATAAAAAACTAGTGACGGGAAAAGCTGTGTGATTGGTGGAGACTTTAATGCGAGAATAGGTGAAATTAAGAGAGGAGTGGGGGATACGAGAGAAATAATAGAAAGGCAGTCGCAGGATAAAGTGATTATTAGGGAGGGGAAGATGATGGCCGAGTGGATGGTAGACGAGGGGTGAGATGTGTTAAATGGGTGCACAGAAGGCGATTGGGTTGGGAAAAAACATACGTTGGACCACGGGGAGCGTCGGTTATAGACTTTTATACTGACAAATGGTATAAACAAGACGAAGGTCAATAGAATGGAGGTTGAAGAGGTACAAGGCTCCGATCACCTACCAATATCGGTAGCAATATGGGTAGGGAAACAGAGGAGGCAGCACAGGGAGCAAGACTGGTGGAAATTTGTAGATGGCAGAAGGGACTTAAAAAGGATGGGGGAACGTTTAAAGAGGATCGACTGGAGGGATGTGAGAAGCATGGAGGAAATGGGGGAGAAAATAGCAGGATGTATGAGAAAGGTGAAGGGGGCAGAGAAAGAGGAGAGGAGGGTCGTGGTTCGACGAGGAGTGTAGAGAGGCAAAAAGAGGAGTAAGGAGGGCAGTAAATGAGTGGACAATTGGAAGAGGGGAAGAAAGGTGGGTGGTGAGGTGGAAGCACAGGAAAGACAGAGGTGTATAGAGAGGAGTGAATACAACGATAGGTACGGGAGGTGGCAGGTGCATGGGAGAATGCCGAGGTATTTGGTGGAGGAGGGATGGAGTAGGGAGGAACGGGTGGTGCTGGCGAGGGCGAGGTGTGGGTCAGGGGAGAGAGGAAGAAAGGTGTTGATGGGGGAAAAGTATGGGAAGTGTGTAATGTGTGAGCGAGGGAAGGATACGTGGAGTCATTTGGCAGGGGAGTGGTGAAGAAGGAATGGGTGGGAATAAGAGAGAATAGAAGAGTGACGGAATGGACGAGAGAGGATGAGGCCGGGGTAAGGACGCTGGACAAGTTGAGGGAGTAGAGGGAAAGCAGAAGGAAGAGAGGGGGCAGCGATTAGTGTAGATGTAATGTAGTATTATGCCAATAAAGGAGGAAGGAAAGTGTTGATGGGGGAAGAGTATGGGAAGTGTGTAATGTGTGAGCGGGGGAGGGATACGTGGAGTCATTTGGCGGAGGAGTGCGAGGGGATGAAGGAGGAATGGGTGGGACTAAGAGGGAATAGAAGAGTGACAGAATGGACGAAAGAAGATAGGGCAGAGGTAAAGATGCTGAACAAGTTGGGGGAGTAGAGGGAAAGCAAGAGGAAGAGAGAGGGCAGCGATTAGTGTAGATGTAATGTAGTATTATGCCAATAAAGGAGGAAGGAAGGTGTTGATGGGGGAAGAGTATGGGAAGTGTGTAATGTGTGAGCGGGGGAGGGATACGTGGAGTCATTTGGCGGAGGAGTGCAAGGGAGTGAAGGAGGAATGGGTGGGAATAAGAGGGAATAGAAGAGTGACGGAATGGACGAGAGAGGATGGGGCCGGGGTAAGGACGCTGGACAAGTTGGGGGAGTAGAGGGAAAGCAGGAAGAAGAGAGGGGGCAGCGATTAGTGTAGATGTAATGTAGTATTATGCCGATAAAGGAGGAAGGAAGGTGTTGACGAGGGAAGAGTATGGGAATTGTGTAATGTGTGAGCGGGGGAGGGATACGTGGAGTCATTTGGCGGAGGAGTGCGAGGGGGTGATGAAGGAATGGGAGGGAATAAGCGGAAATAGAAGAGTGACGGAATGGATGAGAGAGGATGGGGCCGGGGTAAGGACGCTGGAGAGGTTGGGGGAAGAGAGGGAAAGCAGGATGAAGAATGGGGGTAGCGATTAGTGTAGATTATTATTACTTTGTATTATTATGCCAATAAAGGTCTGTTTTTATTATTATTATAGTACTTTTGAACTTCTCTTGAAATTAGTGTCATACGCGGGGCGCATGAAGTAAAATTTTGAGTTTAGAAAAGCCTGAATTTGGATCCAAATCCAAATTTTTTAGGCTTTTCTAAACTCGAAATTTTACTTCATGCTTTGTCTGGGAGTGGAAACACTCATTAGAAGCTTTAAATTATAACCAAAACTAACTGTGCCTAAATACTCACCAACCTATTTCCTGCAGGTAAAACCAAGAACATTAAATGCCAAAAACTCCTACTCTCCGTCCTTTCTAGATAAGCATTTAAATAACCCAAAACCATTATTAAATTATGCACCATTTGCCACAATAAAACTAACCCTAAACCGTCATTGATAGAATCGACGCATTTCCACAAATTTCTAAACAAATCAACCACGCAATTTATCCTCTTAGAAACATGCCAAACATTATTCCTCAACATTCTCTTCATCGCGCAATTTAACAATTCAAATCTTAAAATTAACTCCTTAATAACCGCCAATTGAACTAAGAACAAAATTAGTTCGTACAGATCTTGAACAGTGTTGCTTATTTTAAGGGTGACTATTGAATTATACATCCAACAACTGTGAAGTAACGTCACTGAAACATGTACGGAAATTGCTAGGAGAAAATATTTTACGTATCGCCTGTTTTGTAATTTAATTTTAAAATTCGTCGCGAGGTTCATGTCGATTTTTTTGAAACTATCCAGGATTTCTTGGGATTCATTAATTTTGGAAATATTAATTGCGTAAATAGTCAAGACGTTAACCAACATTCCCATTATACGCATACAGGAATTGAATCCTAAATCTTTCACTAAATTAAATTGGATCTTTATAATTGCTGCATAAACACTTATAGATATAAAAAACCCAATTAATATTAACGAATATAATTTATTCGATTTTAATTTGTTTTTTTCTATATCGTATTTCGGGATGATTGCCAAAATGTTGCTTATTTTTAACAGGAATTTAATTGTATTGCTCATGATTATATTGTTTTTGTTGCGGAGTCTCCTATTAACCGCAAACAGCAAGTCTTAATTAACATGAGTAATAAGAAAATAAATACCCATTGAAATATACTAATAATTCAACAAATAATATCAATTAAGGTCATGCTCGTGATAATTTAATGTTTGATAAAGTTAATTGTTTGTTGTTTTCACTTGAGAAAATTTTAATAACCTAGACTGCGTGGGAATACTGTTGTTATATGCTGCCACATATAAATACAGTATTTGCACTTATACAGAGAGTTTTATGTAACACCGAACATTTTCGTAACGAGAATTTTTCTTTGAAGCATCTATATGCATGCTTACGTTGCACATTTTCTGATGCTCGGTTTATTAAAAGAATTCAATTTTAAGCTTTGAGCGAGTGTTTACCACTCCCAGGCTAAGCATGAAGTCAAATTTCGAGTTAAGAAAAGCCTGAAAATTTGGTTTGGTCGCGTAGCGCGAAGCGCGGAGCGGCCAAACCAAATTTTCAGGCTTTTCTAAACTCGAAATTTTACTTCATGCGCCACCGGTACAAAACACTGACATATTACGAAGTTTAAAACACACAGCTAAACTTTACATTGAATCAGTGTTTTGTACCGGTGGCGCATGAAGTAAAATTTCGAGTTTAGAAAAGCCTGAAAATTTGGTTTGCCCGCTCCGCGCTTCGCGCTACGCGACCAAACCAAATTTTCAGCCTTTTCTAAACTCGAAATTTTACTTCATGCTTAGTCTGGGTGTGGAACACGAGGTCGCTCAAGTCGAAAGTATGAATTAAGATCTGAAAATCGGTTTTTTTCTTTAAATAAAAATCCATGGAATCCGTGGAACCAACAAATATGTTGCAGTAACGTAATATTTCATTAAAGTACATGATATTCTATTATTATTGATAATCATAATCTATTTATTGTCGATATTAGACATTGGGTGGATCATTTTAGGCGGGAATTTTAGTCTCGATTTTCACACTTCCGCAAAACTTGGTGTATATTTTCGGATGACCGGTACCCTATTCACTCTTTTTGGTCTTAAATATTCCCTTATACATTAAACTAAAAGTTAAGGTCCTTTGCGCAATTATACTTTATACCTCCTCCTTAAGATTAAAATACCTCTATTTCTTGCTAGGTGTCGCCACGGTGTTAAAAGAAAAGCTCAAGACGCGTCCCTCCAGGGGGAGGCCACATGATCCTCATTCTTTTATTTAGTGCGCACGGTGAACGACCATTTTGTAAAGAACGATAATAAAAACATGGGAAAAAGGACGAAAAACGACACCTCGTCGTCGGAGGATTCGTCGGAGAACGAGAGGAGACTGAGGAAGAAGTTGATGAGGTTAAAGAAGAAGATTTCGAAAACTCGCAGGAGGAAAATCCGTTCGAACAAAGAGAACGTGAGACCGCGTCGTGGCCGCCATTGTTACAAAGGTAAACACTGAAATGTTTTGCTCCTACAACCCGAAGGGTTGATTAAGTTCGTCGAACTTATATCCAATGTGCTCTAAATTATTCATGTGAATAATTTAAGGAAGACCATGTGGGCTTCTTTCACTGTTAAGTGAACACACATTGATAGCAAAAATATTCAAGTGTAATTTTAATTTATGTCCAATGTGCTTTAGATTATACATAGGCTAGTCTAAGGAAACCCAAATGGGCTTCTTTTCACTTATAAAAATAAGTGACACACATTGAGAGCTTTACAGATAAATCGACGTCTACAGAGAACAGGGTAAGGCGTGAATCAAGTGATAGATGTTCTTCAGCCTCCACGCCCGTATACTCTCCTCGTCGGCATTCCAGGAGTAGGTCGAGAAGCCCTCAAGTGTTGGTGGAGAGAGCAGAGAGGGTTAGAGACCGATACTCCAGAAGTAGGTCAAGAAGCCCCCACAGCGAACAGATACAAACGGAGCCTGGTAATAGGGACCAGCTGCCCCAAGAGGTTTTGTGTTTGTTGGGTGAGCAGTCAGGCAGTCAGGCGAAGAAATTACTCCCGAGATTGCTTCCCGCTGGGCAGCTATCATACAAAAGGGTTTAGACGAGAGCGTACTCAAAAATATTATGGAAAAATATCCAACGCCCACAAATTGTGAAAGTTTAAACGCGCCGCAACTAAATCCGGAGGTAAAAATGGCCATCGCCGCGGGGGATATAAAAAGAGATGGAAGGGTTGTAGAGACCCAAAATAAATTAGGAGTTGCACTGGCCTGCATAAGCAAAGCGATGACAATTTCTATCAAAGATTTAGACCCCACCTCGGACAATTTGAGCTTGATTGAAGCGTTAAGTGACGCAGGGCAAATAATCTCGGAAACCTTCTACACACAATCAAACGTCAGGAGGACATTATTATTAAACGTCCTAAACCCAAGGTTGAAGGAGTCACTGGCGAAATGCCCATAGGGAGATTTCTTTTCGGAGAAACTCTCCACGATTGTGTAAAATCTGCTAAGGCTTTGGAGACGACGGTGGTGGATCTCCAGAAACCAAAAGCGAAAGCTGTCCCAGGAAAGTTCCAAGCTGTCTCGGGAAATTTAAACGAAAACCGCCCGCCTCAGAGGAGGGCAGGTGGGCGGAAGGTACCAAGCAATGTAAATTACAAACGCCACAATTGGCACACTCAACGGCCCAGGCATTACCAAGTACGCCAGGACCATCAAAAACAGAGGAAATAATTACACCGGTAAGCCAATATGCAGGTAGACTTAAACTTTATTTAAATGTTTGGGGATCAATCACTTCAGATACGCAAGTCCTATCTTGGATAAAAGGATACAAGATTCTTTTTTCAAGGAAAGCTCATCAAGCGAGGGCTCCAAATCAACCCAAACTATCAGAATCTGAAAATAATCAAATGGTTTTATGTGTCAATAAATTGTTGAGAGCAGGAGCTGTGGTTAGGGCTAAACCTGTTGAAGGACAATTTATATCAAACATTTTTCTAGTACCAAAGCCTGATGGAACAAGTCGTTTCATTTTAAATTTAAAGCAACTTAATTCTTTTATTACGACAGAACATTTCAAACTAGAGGATATCAAGGTAGCGTGTAATTCAATAAGTGTAGGTGACCATATGGGTACTATTGATTTAAAAGATGCTTACTTTTTATTACCAGTGTCTGAAGAACACCGAAATTATTTAAGATTTCGTTTTAATGATGAACTCTATGAATTTACATGTCTACCATTTGGCCTCTGTACAGGCTCCATATGTTTTCACAAAAGTTATGAAACCTATACTTGCAAACCTGAGGAAACAGGGATTTATATCAGTCCTGTATTTGGATGATTTTCTCTTGATAGGAAATTCGAGGGAAAGTTGTCAAAATAACATTGAAACTACTTATCGTCTGGTGGAAAGTCTAGGTTTCATAGTGAACAGAGAAAAGAGCCAACTAACACCACGAACGGAGTGTAAATTCTTGGGCTTCATCTTAAACAGTCAGGAGATGTCCTTGGAGCTTCCTAAAGAGAAAAGAGAAAGAATTAGGGAAAAAATAATAGCGATGAGGCGTAAGTCTAAATGCAAGCAAGATTAGAGATTTTGCAAAATTTTTAGGTGTTCTGATATCTGTATGTCCAGGAGTTAACTACTCTTGGAAGTATACAAAACTATTCGAAAGAGAAAAATTCCTGGCTCTGCAAAACAATAATGATTGCTTTGATCAGGAGATGACATTGTCAGATATTCTGCAACCCTATTTTCATTGGTGGGAACATAATATTTCAATAACTAGAAAACCCATTAGAAAATTTTCCTTTATCATGGAAATTTTTAGCGATGCTTCTCAGTCAGGGTGGGGAGCATTCTGTAATGGGGTGAAGACTTATGGGGAATGAAGTACATCGGAGGCAAAAACCATATTAATTATTTAGAATTACTGGCTTCATTTTTTTGCCCTTAAGTGTTTTGCCAATGACAATTTAAATTGTGAAATTTTATTACGGATAGATAACACCACTGCCATTTCATGCATTAATAGGATGGGGGGAATACAATATCCTCATCTAAATGATATAGCCAATCGGATATGGCACTGGTGTGAGCAACGGAACATCTGGATATTTGCATCTTATATAAGGTCAAAAGATAACACAGAGGCAGACCAAGCATCTCGTCATACAGATATAGAGGGGGAGTATGAACTGTCGTCTGAAGCCTATGATTTAATTAAAAGAGAACTTGGCACACCAGAAATAGATCTGTTTGCCAGTAGGCTAAATAATAAATGTAAAAGGTTTATCTCTTGGCATAAGGATTCTACATGTGTGGCAGTAGACGCATTCACTGTATCTTGGGGAAATATGTTTTTTTATGCCTTTCCACCTTTTGCACCAAAAGTAATTTTAAGAATATTACAAAAAATTAAAGCGGCTAGTGCTACAGGAATTGTAGTTGTACCACAGTAGCCAACCCAGCCATGGTACCCTGTTTTTCTGAGTTTGTTGGCACATAAACCAATTGTGATGAGACCTAGTTTTAATCTATTATTGTCTCCCGCCAGAGAACCTCATCCTCTATGGAGCCAACTTACCCTGGTGGCCGGATTATTATCAGGGAGGCCCTAAAGTTAAGAGGTTTTTCAGTAGAAGCAGCCGAAATTGGTTTGGCTTCCATAAAGGCTTCCAGTATGAAGCAGTACAATGTACATCTACAATCTTGGTGAATTTTTTGTAAAAAAAAGGGGTCAACATATTTGAAATGGACATAACCAGAATAATTAATTTCCTTGTCGAATTAACGAAGATAGGGGCAGGTTATGGTACAGTTAACTCCGACCGTTCGGCAATAAGTTTACTTATTGGCCCAGAAGTAGGTATTTTGTAAGGGCATATCGAAGTTGAAGCCAGCGAAGCCTAGGTATAACCGAACCTGGGATCCAAAGGTGGTGCTGGATTACCTGGAGGGGATTTGGCCTCATAATGAGATAACATTACAAGAGCTGTCGAAGAAGTTGGTTGCTCTATTGGCACTAATTACAGCGCATAGGGTACAGACCTTGGCCGCAATAAGAATAACCAACATAATCGAAACAAGCGATGGGGTGGAGATATGCATCACTGACCAAATTAAAACATCAGGGCCTAATAGATTGCAGCCGGTTCTCTCCACTCCATATTTTAAGGATAATCCAAAAGTGTGTGCAATGCAAACCTTGAAAGATTATTTGGCTGCAACGCAATCAACAAGGGGCAATGAGGATAAACTTTTTATATCCTTTAAAAAGCCTTATAGACCAGTTTCCAGTCAAACAATCAGTAACTGGATAAATGCAGTCCTGACCGGGAGTGGCATTGACACTAAAATATTTAAGCCACATAGCACCCGGCATGCCTCAACATCGAAGGCATTCAGAAAGGGCTTAAGTTGGGATGTCATCAGAAAGACAGCAGGGTGGTCTGAAAAGTCAGGTTGTTTTGCAAGTTTTTACAATAAACCAATAGTTAATAGGCATGAATTCGCCCATTGTATTTATAAGTAAACTAATATTAATCGTTTTCTCTTATATTTTATAACTAATATTTACTACTAGTAAATTAGATTTAAAATCGTTTTCTGAAGGATTGTTTTTACTTTAAACATCGACGTATTTTAATCTTAAGGAGGAGGTATAAAGTATAATTTAAAGATTAAACGAACTTACCTAAGTGAAGTTCAATCTTAATTATATGAATACCTCCCCCGATAGATTAAACCCACCCTATCCCATTCCCTTAACAATCCTTTACTTTAAAAAGAATGAGGATCATGTGGCCTCCCCCTGGAGGGACTCGTCTTGAACTTTTTCTTTTAACACCGTTGCGACACCTAGCAGGAAATAGAGGTACTACGTATTTTAATCTATCGGAGGAGGTATTCATATAATTAAGATTGAACTTCACTTAGGTAAGTTCGTTTAATCTTTAAATTTTATTTCGCCTTGTTTATGATGTATATCGAAATTTCACTAAGGTGCTCGGAGACGCGATTTCATGATTTTTGTATCTATTGATTAAAATTAGTTTTTTACGCCTAATTATATATTTGATCACCTAAATACATTGTGTACAACGATCTATAACTATTTAAATCAAGTTACGGTTAAATTGCGGTTTGTCAGAGTTTTTTCAAAGATTCATTCCGACTAGGTAGTACTGTTTGAACGATGCAGATGGCGCATCGTGCCATCTGCATCGTTCAGCGCCATCTGCATCGTTCAAACAGTACTACCAAAACAACACAATGTCGAAAGTCATTAGTACCATGCGATTATTTAAATTATGAATTGTTGCGCTTGCCTAAAGGTTATGATAAACTAGGTGTTAACAGTCAGTAATGCCAATCTAATTTAAAACTCAAAACCTACTCTAATTTATATTTTACATGTAAAAACTAGCTGAGTATGTTTGTTTTAAATAATATTAGTAAATATACAATAAAGATAACAACGCGCAAAAAACAAACAAATAACGTTGTTTTAATGTTGATAAAACATTACTTTAAAGTGTTTACTCAGTGGGTAAATAAGTAAGACTTATGAAAGTGAAACGTAAGTGCTTTATTCGTTACAATTTAATTTTTATTCGATTCTATTAGAACAATAGCGTAAGTGACGAATATGTTGGCGAATGTAAAAAGCACCGAGTGATCAATTACGAAGAATCCAACCGCTGAAATTTCAGGACGTCTCGTGATAACTTCTTGGGTGAAAACGTTCAAGCGTAAACAATTTCCAGTATCGCCCATATTGTACACGAGCTCTTGGAATGCGTTCACACTTTTTGTCCCTTCGTTTTTCAATTTTTGACAGAATAAACTCATCGTCGTACATTTTGCCTACAATAATGAATACATGTAAATTACTTTTTAAGGTCTTTACCCTGGCAAGAATGGTAGAGAAGGTGATGGAAGAAAAGGGAGCGTGTATGCGGTGTTTGTGGACCTGAAGGCGACGTACGACGCGGTACGAAGGGTAGGATTGTAGGATTGTTAGAGTGTCCGAGGAGAAGTGGGGTGAATGGGGGAATGGTAAAGTGGGTGAGAGGAGTGTATGAGGAAACGTGGGCAGTGGCAAAAGTGGGAATGGAAGAGTCGGAGAAGTTTAGGACGTGGGAGGGGCTTAGGCGCATTGTGAGTACGCTGTTGTTTAACCTCTATACGAGTGAATTCGAGGAGGTGATGAGGAAAGGACAAAGGGGGGGGGGGTTATTGGTGTTGGTATATGCGGATGATATGGTGCTGGTGGCAAGAGAGTGGGAAGGGATGAAGGATATGCTCAAAAGGGCTGAGAGGTTTATGGGAGGAGCTTAGGCAGGGGTGCCCATTGAGCCCGCTGTTGTTTAACCTCTATACGAGTGAATTAGAGGAGGTGATGAGGAAGGGACAGGCGGGGGAGGTGGTGATTGGTAGAAGTAAGGTGTGGATGTTGGCATATGCGGATGATGGAGTGCTGGTGGCAAGAGAGTGGTAAGGGATGAAGGATATGCTAAAAAGGGCGGAGAGGTTTATGGATAAGAGAGGGTTGAGCGTAAATGTTAGAAAAACGAAATGGATGAGATTCAGAAATAAAGGAAGGGAGGGGAGGGTGAAGGAATTAGAGTGAAAGGGGGAGGTGGTTGAGAGGGTTAAAAAAAATCAAGTATTTAGAGTTTATGTTCAAAGGACGGGAGGGTATGAGGAGCATGTGAGGTGGGTGCAGGGGAAGGCTAGAAAGGCGTGGGGGATAGCGTGGGAAAAGTGGATGGGGAACAATGTAATAATGGCGTGCAAAGTATGGGATGCGTGTGTGAGGTCAGTGTTAATGTATGGGGTGGAAGTGTGGGGGACGAGAGGGTATGCGTGTATGGAGAGGGAGCAGTTGTAGTCCTTGACGCGAATTTTGGGGGTGAAAAGTTCGACACCCGGATACATAGTGCTTTAAGAAACGAATAGAGATAAACTAGAATGTGAGGAAATGGTGAGAATGGCTAGGTATGAGATGAAGTTATGGGATCTGGAGGAAGAGAGATTGGTGATGGCGGTATGGGTGGCGTGCGTTATTGGGAGAGAGGGTAGATTGAGGAGCGAGAGAAGGAGAATGTATGAGAGAGGGGGTTTGTTGGAGGCGAAGGTGATGGAATGGCTGGGGAATGGGGTAAAGGTGGATACATGGGTGAAAGAGAAGGAGAAGGAGGGATACAAAGCCGTAATAAAAGTGGCAATTGTTGGATGGGCAATGAGCAAATAAAGATAGGGTTTTGGAATATAGCGGGGATAAAATCGAAATGTAAAGGACAGAAGTGGCAGAGAGACTTGGAGGAGTGTGGGTGTATGGGAAGGATGTAGTGGGATTAGTAGAGACGTGGTTAGTGATCGAAGAGTGGGAAAAGGTGAAAGGGACGCTACCAACAGGATTTAGATGGGGAGCGACAAAAGAGCGAAAGGAAAATTTATTGTTGGGTCAATGGAGGGGTTAGAGGCTGGAGATTTAGAATTTAAGGAAGGAGTGGAAGGGATAGTGTGGAGGGGTGTCAGAAGGGAGGAGTACAATTGGAGATACACAAAGTATATATAAACAAGAACTAGAAGAAAGTCCGGGAAGAACTGGATAAAAAACTAGTGACGGGAAAAGCTGTGAGATTGGTGGAGACTTTAATGCGAGTGTTCCGTACTTAATTCATATTTGAAATAGGGAGGCAAACGCGCGCATCTCTGTTTACGTTTTCCTCTTAATGCGCCTGTCTATTTTTTTCTACCCCTCACTCCTGAACCACTAGCGGACGAGAGTCAGGAGAGAGACTCAGGCACCGCCGTGATAGAAACATAGTTTTTGGTTCGTGCACCGCATTTAATCGTTTTGGGCTCCGCCACATAATAGTTTTCGCCACCGGCTTATTAATATCTAATCATTATTGGTATACGCGTGTGTCCGTCTACGAGGAGGAAGTTAAAGTCCCGTCCGCAGGGAACGTTAGCCACCCGGACAGCAGAAAGTCAAGGTTAGTGTCCTTCAACCACAAATTCCTCCCCGTGAACAGCGTGCGTATTCGCCACCCTCGCGCCGGAGGTATTCCCCCTTTTTAGGGCCCCTCAAAAAATACAGTCCACTGACATCTCCGGGCTTTACCCGTAACAGCGAGAATAGGTGAAATTAAGAGAGGAGTGGGGGATACGAGAGAAATAATAGAAAGGCAGTCGCAGGATAAAGCGATTATTAGGGAGGGGGGGATGATGGCCGAGTGGATGGTAGACGAGGGGTGAGATGTGTTAAATGGGTGCACAGAAGGAAAAAAACATACGTAGGACCACGGGGAGCGTCGGTTATAGACTTTATACTAACAAATGGTATAAACAAGGCGAAGGTCAATACAATGGAGGTTGAAGAGGTACTAGGCTCCGATCACCTGCCAATATCGGTAGCAATATGGGTAGGGAAACAAAGGAGGTAGCACAGGGAGCAAGACTGGCGGAAATTTGTAGATGGCAAAAGGGACTTAGAAAGGATGGGGGAACGTTTAGAGAGGATCGACTGGAGGGATGTGAGAAGCATGGAGGAGAAAATAGCAGGATGTATGAGAAAGGTGAAGGGGGGCAAAGAAGGAGGAGAGGAGGGTCGTGGTTCGACGAGGAGTGTAGAGAGGCAAAAAGAGGAGTAAGGAGGGCAGTAAATGAGTGGACAAGTGGAAGAGGGGAAGAAAGGTGGGTGGTAAGGTGGAAGCACGGGAAAGACAGGGGTGTATAGAGAGGAGTGAATACAACGATAGGTACGGGAGGTGGCAGGTGCATGAGAGAATGCCGAGGTATTTGTTGGAGGAGGGATGGAGTAGGGAGGAACGGGTGGTGCTGGCGAGGGCGAGGTGTGGGTCAGGGGAGAGAGGAAGGAAGGTGTTGATGGGGGAAGAGTATGGGAAGTGTGTAATGTGTGAGCGGGGGAGGGATACGTAAAGTCATTTGGCGGAGGAGCGCAAGGGAGTGAAGGAGGAATTGGTGGGAATAAGAGGGAATAGAAGAGTGACGGAATGGACGAGAGAGAATGGGGCCGGGGTAAGGACGCTGGACAAGTTGGGGGAGTAGAGGGAAAGCTGGAGGGCAGCGATTAGTGTAGATGTAATGTAGTATTATGCCAATAAAGGAGGAAGGAAGGTGTTAACGGGGGAAGAGTATGGGAAGTGTGTAATATGTGAGCGGGGGAGGGATACGTAAAGTCATTTGGCGGAGGAGCGCAAGGGAGTGAAGGAGGAATGGGTGGGAATAAGAGGGAATAGAAGAGTGACGGAATGGACGAGAGAGGATGGGGCCGGGGTAAGGACGCTGGACAAGTTAGGGGAGTAGAGGGAAAGCTGGAGGGCAGCGATTAGTGTAGATGTAATGTAGTATTATGCCAATAAAGGAGGAAGGAAGGTGTTGACGGGGGAAGAGTATGGGAAGCGTGTAATGTGTAAGCGGGGGAGGGATACGTGGAGTCATTTGGCGGAGGAGTGCGAGGGGGTGAAGAAGGAATGGGAGTGAATAAGCGGAAATAGAAGAGTGACGGAATGGCCCCATCCTCTCGGGCCGGGGTAAGGACGCTGGAGAGGTTGGGGGAAGAGAGGGAAAGCAGGATGAAAAAAGGGGGTAGCGATTAATGTAGATTATTATTACTTTGTATTATTATGCCAATAAAGGTCTGTTTTTATTATTATTATAGTACTTTTGAACTTCTCTTGAAATTAGTGTCATACGCGGGGCGCATGAAGTAAAATTTCGAGTTTAGAAAAGCCTGATTTTGGATTTGGACGCTACGCGTCCAAATCCAAATTCTTTAGGCTTTTCTAAACTCGAAATTTTACTTCATGCTTAGTCTGGGAGTGGAAACACTCATTAGAAGCTTTAAATTATAACCAAAACTAACTGTGCCTAAATACTCACCAACCTATTTCCTGCAGCTAAAACCAAAAACAGTAAATGCCAAAAACTCCTACTCTCCGTCCTTTTTAGATAAGCATTTAAATAACCCAAAACCATTATTAAATTATGCACCATTTGCCACAATAAAACTAACCCTAAACCGTCATTGATAGAATCGACGCATTTCCACAAATTTCTAAACAAATTAACCACGCAATTTATCCTCTTAGAAACATGCCAAACATTATTCCTCAACATTCTCTTTATCGCGCAATTTAACAATTCAAATCTTAAAATTAACTCCTTAATAACCGCCAATTGAACTAAGTACAAAATTAGTTCGTACAGATCTTGAGCAGTGTTGCTTATTTCAAGGGTGAATATTGAATTATACATCCAACAACTGCGAAGTATCGTCAGTGAAACATGTGCGGAAATTGCTAGGAGAAAATATTTTACGTATCGCCTGTTTTGTAATTTAATTTTAAAATTCGTCGCGAGGTTTATGTCGATTTTTTTGAAACTATCCAGGATTTCTTGGGATTCATTAATTTTGGAAATATTAATTACGTAAATAGTCAAAACGTTAACCAACATTCCCATTATACGCATACAGGAATTGAATCCTAAATCTTTCACTAAATTAAATTGGATCTTTATAATTGCTGCATAAACACTTATAGATATAAATAACCCAATTAATATTAACGAATATAATTTATTCGATTTTAATTTGTTATTTTCTATATCGTATTTCGGGATAATTGCCAAAATGTTGCTTATTTTTAACAGGAATTTAATTGTATTGCTCATGGTTATATTGTTTTTGTTGCGGAGTCTCCTATTAACCGCAAACAGCAAGTCTCTTAATTAATATGAGTAATAAGAAAATAAATACCCATTGAAATATACTAATAATTCAACAAATAATATCAATTAAGGTCATGCTCGTGATAATTTATTGTTTGATAAAGTTAATTGTTTGTTGTTTTCACTTAAGAAAATGTTAATAAACTAGACTGCGTAGGAATACTGTTGTTATATGCTGCCACATATAAATACAGTATTTGCACTTATATAAATATATAAATAGTTTTATATAACACCGAACATTTTCGTAACGAGAATTTTTCTTTGGAGCATCTATATGCATGCATACGTTGCACATTTTCTGATGCTTGGTTTATTAATAGAATTCAATTTGAAGCTTTAAGCGAGTGTTTTCCACTCCAGGCTAAGCATGAAGTAAAATTTCGAGTTTAGAAAAGCCTGAAATATTGGTTTGGTCGCGTAGCGCGAAGCGCGGAGCGGCCAAACCAAATTTTCAGGCTTTTCTAAACTCAAAATTTTACTTCATGCGCCACCGGTACACAACGCTGATGCAAAGTAAAGCTTAGCGGTGTATTTTAAACTTTGTAATATGTCAGTGTTTTGTACCGGTGGCGCATGAAGTAACATTTCGAGTTTAGAGAAGCCTGAAAATTTGGTTTGGCCGCTCCGCGCTTCACGCTACGCGACCAAACCAAATTTTCAGACTTTTCTAAACTCGAAATTTTACTTCATGCTTAGCCTGGGAGTGGAAAACACTCGCTCAAAGCTTCAAATTAAGTTCTTTTAATAAACCGAGCGTCAGCAAATGTACAACGTATGTTTATGTTTACTTAAAGGATAAATTAAACTTATTTAAAAAAACAACGGTTATCTAAAGATTTACAGCATATACCCTGTAATTGGGAAATGTATACTTGAAAGAAAAACTCCTTGTATGTTTACGTTGAGGCATTAATTGCCATTGATTGTCTACAATTTGTAATAGTCATATAGGCAATCCAATTTACACCTAACTTGAAAATTAAAGGTGTCTAATGGCTTGGATGGAAATGTTCGGTGTTACATAAAACTCTCTGTATAAAAACAGTATTTGCACTTATATGTTGCCACATATAAGAAGAGTATTCCCACTAAAGTAGACTGCTTTGTTTATTAACATTTGTAACACGCTTTATGTTATGGTTGTAACCGTTTATTTGCAAAATGTACAGAATCGTAACTATTTGTGATGGTATATGCGGTGTAGCTGTTAGCGCGAGGCGGCTAGGGCTTTTTCGCGGCAGCTAAGGGTTGTTCCAGGCTTCGGAGTCCTGGTGTAGGGCTTGGGCGATGGCGAATGGTCTTCGGAGATGTCGGGGTACCGATCGTAGCCCAGTCACGGGCTGTGGGTAATTAGTAAGCCGAGTAGATGTGCCGTTAGGCGGAGCGCTAACAGACTGACGAGTGTAAGGGACCAGTAGGCAGGTGTTTTATTGTATTTTAGGGGCCTAAAACCGTCTTTATTCGACGCAAAAGTATTTGTTTGTGTTGAATGAGATAGTACAGTTTCCTGTAATTCGTAAATATCAGTCAATCAAACATGTGTGCGTTGAATGAAAACGGATTAGGGCTGTGGGATACCTGTTAGGATCCTGGACCAGTAGGCAGGTGTTTAATTGTATTTTAGGGGCCTGAAACCGTTTTATTAAACGCAAAAATATTTGTTTGTGTTGAATGAGATAGTACAGTTTCCTGTAATTCGTAAATATCAGTCGAATCAAAATTTGTGCGTTGAATGAAAATGGATTAGGGCTCTCGGATACCTCTTACGATCCTGGACCAGTAGGCAGGTGTTTTACTGTATTTTAGGGGCCTAAAACCGTCTTCAATTAACGCGAAAATATTTGTTTGTGTTGAATGAGATAGTACAGTTTCCTGTAATTCGTAAATATCAGTCAATTAAACATTTGTGCGTTGAATGAAAACGGATTAGGGCTTTGGGATACCTGTTAGGATTCCGGATCAGTAAGCAGGTGTTGTATTGTATTTTAGGGGCCTAAAACCGTCTTCATTTAACGCAAAAATATTTGTTTGTGTTGAATGAGATAGTACAGTTTCCTGTAATTCGTAAATATCAGTCAACTCAAAATTTGTGCGTTGAATGATAATGGATTAAGGCTTTCGGATACCTCTGAGGATCCTGGACCAGTAGCAGGTGTTTTATTGTATTTTAGGGGCTTAAAACCGTCTTCATTCAGCGCAAAAATATTTGTTTGTGTTGAATGAGATAGTACAGTTTCCTGTAATTCGTATATATCAGTCAAACATTTGTGCGTTGAATGAAAATGGATTAGGGCTCTCGGATACCTCTTACAATCCTGGATCAGTAGGCAGGTGTTTTACTGTATTTTAGGGGCCTAAAACCGTCTTCAATGAACGCGAAAATATTTGTTTGTGTTGAATGAGATACTACAGTTTCCTGTAATTCGTTAATATCAGTCAATTTAACATTTGTGCGTTGAATGAAAACGGATTAGGGCCTTGGGATACCTGTTAGGATTCCGAACCAGTAAGCAGGTGTTGTATTGTATTTTAGGGGCCTAAAACCGTCTTCATTTAACGCAAAAATATTTGTTTGTGTTGAATGAGATAGTACAGTTTCCTGTAATTCGTATATATCAGTCAAACATTTGTGCGTTGAATGAAAATGGATTAGGGCTCTCGGATACCTCTTACGATCCTGGACCAGTAGGCAGGTGTTTTACTGTATTTTAGGGGCCTAAAACCGTCTTCAATTAACGCGAAAATATTTGTTTGTGTTGAATGAGATAGTACAGTTTCCTGTAATTCGTAAATATCAGTCAATTAAACATTTGTGCGTTGAATGAAAACGGATTAGGGCTTTGGGATACCTGTTAGGATTCCGGACCAGTAAGCAGGTGTTGTATTGTATTTTAGGGGCCTAAAACCGTCTTCATTTAACGCAAAAATATTTGTTTGTGTTGAATGAGATAGTATAGTTTCCTGTAATTCGTAAATATCAGTCAACTCAAAATTTGTGCGTTGAATGATAGTGGATTAAGGCACTCGGATACCTCTGAGGATCCTGGACCAGTAGCAGGTGTTTTATTGTATTTTAGGGGCTTAAAACCGTCTTCATTCAGCGCAAAAATATTTGTTTGTGTTGAATGAGATAGTACAGTTTCCTGTAATTCGTAAATATCAGTCAATCAAACATTTGTGCGTTGAATGAAAACGGATTAGGGCGCTCGGATACCTGTTAGGATCCTGGACCAGTAAGCAGGCTTTTTATTATATTTTAGGGGCCTAAAACTGTCTTCATTCAACGTAAAAATATTTGTTTGTGTTGAATGAGATAGTACAGTTTCCTGTAATTCGTAAGTATTAGTCAGTTAAACATTAGTGCGTTAAATGAAACCAAATTATGGCTCTCGGTTACCTATTAGGATCCTGGACCAATACAATACAATACTGCTTTATTTTATATAAATACAAAGAATAATTACATCGTATAATATATAAAATTGTGTCAAAGGAAACATCACTATGACTTAAAGTTAAAGTATTCCTTTAATGAGTATATGTGCGTTGAATGTAAACGGATTAGGACTCTCGGTTACCTGTTAGAATCCTGGACCAGTAGGCAGGTGTTTAATTGTATTTTAATGGCCCGAAACCGTCTTCATTAAACGCGAAAATATTTGTTTGTGTTGAATGAGATAGTACAGTTTCCTGTAATTCGTAAATATCAGTCAATCAAACATTTGTGCGTTGAATGAAAACGGATTAGGGCTCTCGGATACCTGTTAGGATCCTGGACCAGTAAGCGGCCGTTTTATTATAATTTGGAGGCCTAAAACCGTCTTCATTCAATGCAAAAATATTTGTTTATGTTGAATCAGATGGTACAGTTTCCTGTAATTCGTTAATATTAGTCAATTAATTATTTGTGCGTTAAATGAAAACGGATTATGGCTCTCTGATACCTATTAGGATCCTGAACCAGTAAGCAGGTGTTTTATTGTATTTTAGGGGCCTAAAACCGTCTTCATTCAACGCAAAAATATTTGTTTGTGTTGAATGAGATAGTAGTTTCCTGTCATTCGTAAATATCAGTCAATCAAACATTTGTGCGTTGAATGAAAGCGGATTCGGGCTTTGGGATACCTGTTAGGATTCCGGACCAGTAAGCAGGTGTTTTATTGTATTTTAGGGGCCTAAAACCGTCTTCATTCAACGCGAAAATATTTGTTTTTGTTGAATGAGATAATACAGTTTCCTGTAATTCGTAAATATCAGTCAATCAAACATTTGTGCGTTGAATGAAAACGGATTAGGGCTCTCGGATACCTGTTAGGATCCTGGACCAGTAAGCAGGTGTTTTATTGTATTTTAGGGGTCTAAAACCGTCTTTATTCAACGCAAAAGTATTTGTTTGAGTTGAATGAGATAGTACAGTTTCCTGTAATTCGTAAATATCAGTCAATCAAACATTTGTGCGTTAAATAAAAACGTATTATGGCTCTCGGATACCTATTAGGATCCTGAACCAGTAGGCAGGCGTTTTGTTATATTTTAGGGGCCTAAAACCGTCTTTATTCAACGCAAAATATTTGTGTTGTATGAGATAGTACAGTTTCCTGTAATTCGTAAATATTAGACAATTAAACATTTGTGCGTTGAATGAAAACGGATTAGGGCTCTCGGATACCTGTTAGGATCCTGGACCAGTAAGCAGGCGCTTTATTATATTTTAGGGGCCTAAAACCGTCTTCATTCAACGCAAAAATATTTGTTTGTGTTGAATAAGATAGTACAGTTTCCTGTAATTCGTAAATATTAGTCAATTAAACATTTGTGCGTTAAATAAAAACGGATTATGGCTCACGGATACCTATTAGGATCCTGAACCAGTAGGCAGGTGTTTTATTGTATTTTAGGGGCCTAAAACCGTCTTTATTCAACGCAAAAGTATTTGTTTGTGTTGAATGAGATAGTACAGTTTCCTGTAATTCGTAAATATTAGACACATTTGTACGTTAAATGAAAACGGATTATGGCTCTCGGATACCTATTAGGATCCTGAACCAGTAGGCAGGTGTTTTATTGTATTTTAGGGACCTAAAACCGTCTTCATTCAACGCAAAAATATTTGTTTGTGTTGAATGAGATAGTACAGTTTCCTAAAATTCGTAAATATCAGTCAATCAAACATATGTGCGTTGAATGTAAACGGATTAGTTCTCTCGGATACCTGTTAGGATCCTGGACCAGTAGGCAGGTGTTTTATTGTATTTTAGGGAGCTAACACCGTCTTTATTCAACGCAAAAATATTTATTTGTGTTTAAATGAGATAGTACAGTTTCCTGTAGTTTGTAAATTATGTTGGTTGGTTTACTTGTTCGTAAGATGACGCTGCGAAACAAGCGAGTAAAATCAACCCAGGGTGTGTTAGTGTCGTCCGCCAGGGGGCCCAAACAGAACACAGTTTCCTGACGTCACAAACAACGATCAGTCAGCGAGAGAAATGTCGGCGTGTGTTAAGAACAAGTGATAGTTTTGTGTGCACAAATATTTAACGACGTCTTTTGTGGTTAACCCTATTCAAAATTGAACATCTTGATTACCATAAGAGGCGAGACGGACTCATTTCAAATTTGTAATTATGTCTCTTATAAATCCCGGAAAGCCGGACTATATAGTTGGTGGAAAGTATCGTTTAGTTCGTAAAATCGGTAGTGGTTCTTTTGGTGACATATACCTGGGAATCAACATCACCAACGGAGAGGTAAATATGCTTTTGTGGTTTTTATTAATCGCGCTGACGTTTTCGACGGGATTTAGGGGTTACACGTGTGGCTGCGATCGAGGTGCTTTGTTTTAGAAACAGGCCTCGCTCCGTGCCTGACGTGAACGTATTATGGCCGCCATTTATACATGAGCTGGTGCCTGGTGTTTGCTTTATTGTTTTCGGGGCGGATGCTTCCGAAACGGGTGTTGTTTGAGTGGAAAACGCCGTTTCGCGTTTGGCACGGCGTTGAAAATTCACGGGGGCGAGGTTTTTCCGCGGGGGTCGAAAGTAGGTTACACCACCAGGATGTCGGGGCACGGGGAGCCGATCTTACGACACATTTCACAAGCTCCGTTGAGCAACGCTGATGAATAAAAAGAAACGGGTGTTTAACCCCTTTAACCTTCGCTGGCTTATGCATTTTTCAGATTTTGCGAAAATGATTCATTGATAACTATTTTTTTACAAATAAAGCACTTATAACCTTTCTTCACTTTTATTTTAGAGTTAATCCATTGGCAGTGGTCACTTTGTGTCCGAAATGTACATTTGGTAATTAAATGTACATTTCGGACACAAAGTGACACTTATCAATGGATTAACAACAGTCAATTATTTTTTCTTAAACATTAATCGTTTCCTGCGCGAATACATGCGTTTTATTAATTTGATCAAGTTTGTGTTAAACGAAACGAATTTTGTTTTATAAACAAAGTGCAAAGTAATCAATACGTGTGATTATTCTAATACACGTATTCCACTTGAAAATCCCGAATTTCAATAAACATCTGTAGGTACGTAATTAAACCCGTTTTATTAAGTTCATGTACATGATAAGGATGGTGATTTTGTATACACTAGTGTGTTTACAAAATGTCTATTTTTATTTTGAAAAACAATACGTATAAACCATCTACGCATTTGATTTGTTTGTTTTATTTTATTTAATTGATTAATTGATACAAAAACACAACAGATATTTGATTTTTGGATATTGTAACGTGTTTTCCTTAAATGCTTTCTGTTTTGTTTGAAGTATATAGGGTATTTATCTTATAAGTATTCATATCCCGGCTGTATTTTATAGGAGCGTTCAATTTGAAGCTTTAAACGAGGGTTTTCCACTCCTAGGCTAAGCATGAAGTAAAATTTCGAGTTTAGAAAAGCCCCGCGTAGAAAATTTGTCGAGGGTCGCGCAGCGACCCGAGACAAATTTTCACGGGGCTTTTCTAAACTCGAAATTTTACTTCATGCGCCACGCGTATAAAACACTGATTTCAAGTTAAGTTCAAAACGTACTGATAAGGTTTATACATTTATGATTTATTGCATTATTAAATTAATTCTAAATAACCCTATTTTGTTATCACGGTTGAGGTTATGTATAATTTTGAAATAATGATAGAATGAACGAAGCAACGTTACGTTTTCATATGTTCTAACTTCATTGTAATCAAATAATTCAGAAAGTATGTTATACTGATTTTTAAGGTTGTGAAAATGTATTCTTCTGATATATTACTGGATTGAAATTTACTTCTAATGAGTGTCTCCACTCCCAGACTAAGCATGAAGTAAAATTTCGAGTTTGGAAAAGCTGCGCGTAGAAAATTTGTAGAGGGCTTTTCTAAACTAAGCGACCCGAGACAAATTTTTACGGGGCTTTTCTAAACTAAATTTGTAGAGCGACCCTCGACAAATGTTCACGGGGCTTTTCTAAACTCGAAACTTTACTTCATGCGCCACGCGTATAAAACACTGATTTAATGTGAAGTTAAAAATGCACCGAAATCCAACCCAACTTCGATATTTTTTCAAAATTGGATGTTTTCTTTCCTATCCATGCTGTAAACCTTCAGATATTCGTTGTTTTCTTGTAAAAAAACTTCGATTCCCTGTAGTCCTTCGGTCTCCGAAGACCATGATTGGTCCTTCGAGCTGTAGCCTTTGTAAAATGATAATAAACTTAGTAATCTAGAGTGATCCTTCACTTTGAAACTTTTAAGAACGAATGTTGTCCATTCCCAGACTAAGCATGAAGTAAAATTTCGAGTTTAGAAAAGCCCCGCGTAGAAAATTTGTCGAGGGTCGCGCAGCGACCCGAGACAAATTTTCACGGGGCTTTTCTAAACTCGAAATTTTACTTCATGCGCCACGCGTGTAAAACACTGAAATATTTCAAAATTATAAATTTACTGCTAAATCAGTATTAAAGTTATACGGTTAAAGCAGAATGTAAGGTTAGGTTCAATAATGTTAACATAGTATTAACAGTGACCTGTATATGCACTTTGTGCATTCGTGTCACTGACGATGCCACTATGAAGCATTAGATGGCGTTAGCTGTCAAAAGCATTAATAGTTATCACATATTGGCTTGAAATAGTCAGAAATGTTCAGTATTCCTCAGCACTGGGTCGGGACCACACTGAAGAGGACCTTGAAGTCCGAAACGCGTCTGTGGGTACCTGGTGCCGGAATACTGAACACAAATTCAATTTTGATATTTGTTTTCTGTTTCTTCAATACTTTATTTTGTAACCAAATGTACATTTCGGACACGAAGTGTCCATCGTCAATGGTTTGATACTAATTATTAGTATCAAACCATTGACAATGGACACTTCGTGTCCGAAATGTACATTTGGTTACAAAATAAAGTATTGAAGAAAGGTTCTAAGTGTTTTTTAATCAAAGTATAATTATCTTCAAGTAACTCAATCAATCCAAAAATTTGTTTTCTGGTTTCACAAACAGAGTTCTGCTCGCTCGTGGACGAAACAGTGACCTGTATATGCACTTTGTGCATTCGTGTCACTGACGATGCCACTATGAAGCATTAGATGGCGTTAGCTATCGAAATCATTAATAGATAGTATTATGTTAACATGAAATAACAAAGTTGCATGGCGTTTGGAATTTATGGGATATTTTTTTAATTTTACGCTTTAAAGAAATTAATTACATGAGACTTGTATCTGAAACTTCCTTCTGCATTTTTAATGGTAAGGGAAAAATTGAGCTTTCTGTCATCGCTGTGAACAGCGATGACAGAAAGCTCAATATTTCCCTTACCATTAAATGGTGTGTATCATAATTTAATTATATTATTTATATATGGACATCTCGAAAAAGTGCATATAATTGTAAATAATGACGGCGACCGGCGCCGATTACTTTGGGCAGGGAATGTCTAGGTTACAAGCGATTTTGAACGGAGTCCAAGTTTTCGAAAATATTGGCGTCGCCATGCCAAAGCGGCAACACCCGCTAGTTTTCACATTAATTTCAGTAAAGGTAATACAAAATTTATAACGAAAATATATTGGATAGGAAAAAAATAGATTTCAATGACATCAATTAATATTAAGAAAGACTTTAAAATACCAATAATATACAGGGAATTTTGGGGACCCCGGTGGGTTAGTGGGTAGAGCCCTGCCTCCTAACCAAGGGGTCGCGGGTTGTCACTGCTGTTCTCTTATAACCCGCATTGGACGAAATAAATCCATTTTCAACACTTTGCCCTATTAGCTAATGATAAAATTGCTAATATTTGTACGGCGGACCAGTTCCATCTAGTTCCCTCACGTTTGGGAAGGGTTTTCCTCGGCATGATATCTCTTAGTATTGACAGGTCCGGACAGTCGTGAAGTATGTGCCTGGCTGTCTCATCTTCTTTGCATCTTCGGCATTTGTTATCGTTGGATATTCCCATTTTTGGAAGCTGTAGTGTAGTTACAGGTTGTTAAAAGATAATTTGTATTAACTCTCCATTCTTTGAAATATTATGTATGTATAATCTGTTTTTTTTTTTAATATGACCAATCAAATTTGACATTTTAAGAATTTAGTGGTGTGATGCAGGTTGTGTATTAGGTTAGGCTTAAGGTACATCGATGGGCGTAACACATATGAACAAATATGTGTTACAAGGTATGACAGAATTGTATCTTTTCATGTTTTCCCCTACCCATTTCCCCGCAGTCCTAGTTCGAGTCTCGCCGGGTGGGGTCATTTTAAAGTACAGAAAAACAGGATATTTTTGCAAGGATTCTTTGGTTGTAGCCCATTTTGGAAGGTATCAATCTTTAGTTTTAACAGGATGGAGCAACCTACCACACCTCTCGCGAAGCATTTGCTTTATTGAATAATAAATGCCTTCAACGCATCATCTCATGAATTTTCATTAAAACGTATGCGTTTTCTAACTTTTTTAATTTCGTACCAACTTCCTAAACACCCTTTGTTTACTACTGTCAAGATAACAGGGCCAAATGGGTAGAACGCACTAAAACCTATAGCAGAATTAAGGGCTTATTAATGGCTAGAACGCACTGAAACCTATAGCAGAATTAATAGCTAATGTAGTCTCCCGTGTTTAGTGCTTTAGATCAGTGGTCTCCAAACTACGGCCCGCGGGCCAAATCCGGCCCGCGATTGTTTGTATTTTTTTTTGTAAATGACATATTTTGAAATATTGTAACAATTGTTCCTTAAATTTTTCATAATTTTATAAAATTAATCGGATCTTGGCCGACTTTTATTATGTAGAATTATATTTGTGGCCCGCGAAGAAGATAGTTTGGAAACCCAGGCTTTAGATTATGCAGCTCTTAAAGTTACGCAACTTTTTTGTAATACTTACTTATTATTCATTAGAAATACATTAATCCGGCATCTAACATGTGGATTTATTTCCAAAAATTAATTTAAAATGTCTATTGAGGTTTTGGAGTTCTTTAAAATAACAAGAGAAAATCTTTTGTTATGTACCTGTAGAATCAAACAATAAATGTTAAAATAAAGTTCGTCCGAGAATGCAAGCAATATCTAGTTGTTTTCATTGCCATTCCGACATCTCTAAACTCCCTGAACACAACGTTAAAGCAAGCGTTAAATATATGAAGTTTTGTTGGTAATACCCCACAGCGTTGCCGCTTCACCACTCGTAATAAATCTAGGCGAAAAAACCGAAGAACAATGCCCTATGAGGCAGGACGCGGAAGGACTGGATTTCTCGGAGGACGAGCTGTTTTCGGCAGTTAGGCGAATGCCATACTAAAAATCAGCGGGGCCGGATAGCCTGCCAAATAAAGCCGTAAAGGCAGCAGCAACTATAAACCCGGAGGCGTTCCTGGCCACCTTTAGCAGGTGCATAAGGAAGGGAACTTTTCCTAAACGGTGGAAAATGGCATTACTGGTCCTCATCCCGAGTCCGGGAAAACCCAGGAAGGAGGCAACAAGCTACCGTCCCATATGCCTATTAGACGGGGTAGCAAAACTGCTGTAAACCATGATATGTGCGAGACTAAGAACACAGATAGAAGGGGACGGGGAGTTATCCGAAAGGCAGCTTGGCTTCAGGAGGGGCAGGTCCACGGTAGACGCTATCATGGAAGTAAAGAAACTGGCGCAAGAAGCAAATAGCGGTCCTCTAAGAAAGCGAATGCATTGCATCATGGTGACAATAGATGTAAAAAATGCCTTTAATACTGTAATGTATGTAAAATAAGCGAATGTGTGCGTAGATGAGAGCGAGCGCGCAGGCGTCAAAGAAAAACCGAAAAACTGATAATACACGTAAGGCGCATGGCGAAATTTCGAATTTGTGCGACTTTTATACATACAATCCGTATTGTTTTAGTGTAACGTGTGGGGGTTTAATAAAGTATTTGTGTTTGGGGAAATATACATGTTTTCGTCAAATCACCCTCCCAGAAACACTACAAATACTATCCCGTGGGAGCAAGATAGAAGCGGCCGCACGAAGAAAGCTGCCGGGCTACCTTATAAAAATAGTCAAAGGGTACCTGTCCGAGAGGGTTCTACTCTACAATACAAAGGGCACACAGGTCAGTAAACAGCTCAGCCAGGGGGTACCGCAAGGCTCCGCACTGGGCCCAACCTTATGAAACATGGTATACGACGGGGTCCTTCGACTACCACTGCCGACCGGAGCGAATACAGTCGCCGCTGATCGCATCGCACAGGGACCTGAATTCGCTGAAATCGACCCTTAATGAGGCACTCCAGGAAATAATGCAGTGGATCAGGCGACGGGGCTAGAGGTCGCAGTCCACAAAACAGCAGCGGTCTTTCTATGCACAAGGAGACCCTTAATGAGGCACTACAGGAAATAATGCAGTTGCTGAAGGCGACGGGGCTAGAGGTCGCAGTCCACAAAACAGCAGCGGTCTTTCTATGCACAAGGAGACCCTTAATGAGGCACTACAGGAAATAATGCAGTTGATGAAGGCGACGGGGCTAGAGGTCGCAGTCCACAAAATAGCAGCGGTCTTTCTATGCACAAGGAGACCCTTAATGAGGCACTACAGGAAATAATGCAGTTGATGAAGGCGACGGGGCTAGAGGTCGCAGTCCACAAAACAGCAGGAGAGCGGGAAAATCGTCCAACGATACCCTAAACATCCCCGGTGGAACAGAGATAAGGATCGAGAGAGAAATGGGATACCTGGGAATATCCCTAGAAGCAAACCCGCGCTGTAGTGTTCAGGCGGCCCGAGCAGCATCGGCCGCCTCCAAAACGGAGAAGGCGGTGGCAAAAATTATGCCAAACATCTTGGGCCCAGGCAACGAATGATTGCTACTGCCTCGAGGGTCAAGCTACTATATGCCGCACCGGCGTGGGCTTCGTGTACAGAGGCAGCTAGAAGGCGCGAAACACTACGAAGGGCAACTAGGACCGGCATTGTTGCCAAGAGTACATGTAAGCATTCAACATAACCTAAAAACCCATTCGAAAACGTTAGGTGCTAGATGCTTAACGTTAAGTTATGAAAGGTTAACAAGTGGTGAATTATGGTTAAGCTGTAGGAAAAGGGCCCAGTTCCACACCAAATAACATAAAACTGCCATTTATCAATAAGAATTTGAACGTGCATTGAAATGTTCTAGCAAATTCACTTTTCCTCGGACTCCTAGTTTTCGCCTGGATTTATTACGAGTGATGAAGCGGCAACGTTGTGGGTTATTACTAACAAAACGTGATATATTTAACGCTTGCTTTAACGTTGTGTTTAGGGAGTTTAGAGATGTCGCAATGGCAATGAAAACAACTAGATATTGCCTGCATTCTCGGAGGAACTATACTATAATATTTCAATTAACTACTTTATTAGAAGGTCGATGTCACGGCCCTTAGTATGTTCAATAAAATAAAACCTCTAGAGTGCTATGGAATATATTGCAGGTTGGCAACTCTGAAATTATACATTATAATTATTATATCTGACGTTTTATATGACAATTCGTAAGCTGTGTAGCCAACATAAATTTAAAACAAGATAAAATCATAGCACTCTAGAGGTTTTTTTAATGAACATCTGATAGATACAAATTATAATTATGTATCTAATGAAAAATGATTCGTCATAAAAAGTGTGACAAACGCAATAGCGCCACAGTACTCGCTGCTCATAATTGGTTTAAAAACGAGGATAGTGCGCTGATTACTATTCTGGCTGCACGTAAACGGTGTAAATGACATTAACCTAAAAAAAAAATTACACTTTCTCCGTCCGTATTATCAGCGGACTACATTTCGAACGCGTAAGTGCATTTCTCGAAATAGACAAAATAAGTAAACCGAAACAGAAATTAATGGAAAACATCAAAAGTGCGATTCTTTACGCAATCTACAACAAATTTGTAGATTGCGTAAAAAATCGCATTTTTGAAGTATTCTGCAACCAAGCATTGCTAATTTCATTCATACACATGTTTAAGGAATCATTGTTTTCGGTTTCGTTTATTTTATTCTATCATATGTTCAATAAAAAAAACCTCTCTCAAATCCTTCAAATTGAGATGCTAACCTAACGTAACCCGCAAATCCAGGTCTAACGTAAGCCTGAAATCCACCAAAAAAATCGACTCGGGATACATGGTTCAGAAAACACTGATTTAATAACGAGGGCTAAATAATCTTAATTCTATGCGAAATCTTATCTAAAAATGTATTTGATTATAGCATAAACTACTAAAAAAAATTATTATTTGTTATCATTGCGATTGAAGTGTAAAGGTTTGCGGATTTGAACGATTTCATGCTAAAATAAAAATTTCGATTGCACGACTAAAAAGTGAAACTATTTGGCCAATTGAAATTTTACCGTGGCTTTCTAATGGTGCTTTTTTTCCAATTTTCCCGAGCACGCCAAGGTCGTCACTCAAAATCCGTAATGAGCGCCACTTTCCCCTTTTCATAATGGACCCCGAAAAAAAAATTATGAAACATCCAACATCTGAATGTGACAAAATAATATGCTCGCGCATGAAAGAATCATTGTGCATGTACTAGTATTTTTAATGAACATCTGATAGTAGACAGTTAGCGTTCTTAGCGGTCTGTGATTAAACATTTAAAACTTGCTTCTTAAGGTCAAAAAAGGCCCAAGTAGGTTCTGTAGCTTGAAAACAAAAGCTAATCTGAACTTTTCATAGTGATTTTCATGCAAAGCGATACAAAATAGTTTGGAAATAGTTATTTTTAAGCCAGAAGCATTTTTTGTGTTGGCCAGTGTTATTAACTAGCAACTAATGTTCGATTTTATACCGACTCTTCTTTGACAAGCCGGTGTGGACGAAAAGAGTAGGTCCTACTTTTTTCTACGACTGTACACATATATTTAAAAAAAATCTGTTTTATTTATTATAAATCTAGCACTACCTTTCGCCATTCACACTTTTTAACGCACAATTCTGCACGGAATTCCTTGATGTGTCCACCTCGCACTATTCCGTACTCTCAGATTGAACGGCACTTGACTCTAAAGGGGAAACGTTTCAAATTCGATGTATACTTAACTTTTTTATTTGGCGTCGCGAATGATCTTCACGTGTCAGAGGCACTTATTTACGTCGGGATTGACCCATCCGGGGGTCCCATTCGGTCTCTGTAACGCAAGCCGAGCGTATAAAATTTAGAATTTCGGACGTTTTATTACATTCGCGTATTCTAGGTCGCACTCAGTTGAGATTCATAACAAACAAAATCTCAACTGAGTGCGAACTAAAATACGTGAATCTGATAAAACATCCGAAATTCTAAATTTTGTACGCTCGGCTTGCGTTACAGAGACCGAATGGGACCCCTGGATGGTTGTTGCTGTAAAAACCATTACAGTTCTAGAGTTACAGTACGCTTATTGTAACTCTAGAACTACAATGGTTTCTATGGCAACGGCCACATAATAAAAAATCGCAATGTATTACATTTACTTATCAGTGATAGATCCATAAGGAAGACATTTCAGAATAAGTGTATAAAACATTCCTTCTATAGCTGTTACCTAACCATTCACGAGGAATTCTATATGATTCATAACCGGCAATTTTAACACTTTTACCTGAAACTCGTTCAACTATCTTGGTGTTTATTATTTTTTCCAGCTTTCATTATCTGACAGCAAATAATACCGGTGTGTGTTTGTAACCTACATAAGTAAACTTTCATTTATCGAGTGCACCTGCATCCGCGAGGAAGGGAAAACAGCCTGAAAAATTGGCGAAAATCACCTACCTAATCTATTATCTCCGGTACATTTATAAAATAACGGCCCGCCGCGGCCTAAATTCCAGCCGGTAAAAAACAAACGTGCGTAACGTAACGTTTGGAAATGATGCTGACTTTGTAGGCCAAGCGCGATTTATCACGGTTTTCGGCGAATTGGGTTTAAAACACTAAATGGCATAAGATTCTCTATCGAATAAAGCCAACATTTCGTTTATATATACATTATCTTTATTCAGATATAACTTATACAGAGAGTTTTATGTAACACCGAACGTTTTTTTTTTAAGTATCCATATGCATTCTGTTTATTAAAAGAATTTAATTTGAAGCTTTAAGCGAGTGTTTTCCACTCCCAGGCTAAGCATGAAGTAAAATTTCGAGTTTAGAAAAGCCTGAAAATTTGGTTTGGTCGCGTAGCGCGAAGCGCGGAGCGGCCAAACCAAATTTTCAGGCTTTTCTAAACTCGAAATTTTACTTCATGCGCCACCGGTACAAAACAGTGACATATTACGAAGTTTAAAACACACCGCTAAACTTTACATTGAATCAGTGTTTTGTACCGGTGGCGCATGAAGTAAAATTTCGAGTTTAGAAAAGCCTGAAAATTTGGTTTGGCCGCTCCGCGCTTCGCGCAACGCGACCAAACCAAATTTTCAGGCTTTTCTAAACTCGAAATTTTACTTCATGCTTAGCCTGGGAGTGGAAAACACTCGCTTGAAGCTTCATATTGAATTCTTTTAATAAACCGAGCATCCGAAAATGTGCAACGTATGCATATGGATACTTCAAAGAAAAAATCTCGTTATGAAAATGTTCGGTGTTACATAAAACTCTCTGTATACTGTACATAGAAATTAATATAATAAATAAATTAGTTAGTACGTCCTTCTACGGGCTATCGACCATGAGTCTTTCTGCCTAATTCGTTTATTTGGTTAATTTTTATGTTTTATTTCATTTAAAAGATCTATCATGCTTAATAACACTCACATATGTTTAAATGCGTAAGCCTCCACCAAGACCGGGGTTCATTAGGGTCTTGGTGGGGGCTTAGGCATTTAAACCTATGTAAAGGGTGTTTTTAAGCATGATTCGTCCAATTTCTAGGTGTACCAATAATTCTAGGTGTACCATGACTGGGGTCATGTGTGTCTCTATCACCCTTTCGGTCATGGCGTCCTCATATAAGGGCACGGTATAGGGCTTAAAAATCATAATTTAATTCAAAGAACAGCTTGGCAAAATTTCAATTTTCTTTCTGCAAGAAAAAATAATTTGTGACCTTAAGGGTTAAGCTTTTATGGCGGGGTCCTAGATACAAGATTTTTGTTCCCGTCAATTTTGTGTTTTACTTTTCCTTTTCCCCGCCATGACAATACGTGGGTCGATCAAATATAAACGAACTTTTGTCTTCTGAGCATTAGGAATGACATTTATTTGTGATTGGGCTGGAAGTGTGGGGATGGCCTGATGGTCTGGCCGACCCACTAAAAAAAACTCCCAGGCTGATATGAGTCCTTCTTTGGAACTGCGACGTGTTGGTTACCGCCGCGTAGTTGTTCCTGGCTATTGATCTTGGCTCTAGTTTATGTCACTAGGTTCGTGTGTGTCTCTATCACTAGGGGCGTGTATGTCTATGACACTAGGGTCGTGTTTGTCTTTATCACTGGGGTCGTATATGTCTCTGTCATTGGGGACGTATGTGTTTTAGGCGTGTCTCTATCACTATCACTGTCGCTCTGAATGGCTGTGTCTTGGGGCACAATCACTGACATTACCTTTTCATCCCTTTCTTTGGTGGTGAATACCGACTTTGCAAAGGGAGTTACCGCCTCCCAATTTTCTTCGCTCTCGAGCATTAGGCTGGCTAGGGTGGCTGCCGAGACTGGTTCTTTAAAAGTGGTCAGACTTGCCCTTTCTGCGTGCCAGCGTGGGCACGGTTCCAGTATCACTATCACTTTTGGTTACCGCCGCAAAGTTGTTCCTGGCTATTGGTCTTGGCACTAGTTTATGTCACTGGGGTCATGTGTGTCTCTATCACTGGGGGCGTGTATGTCTATGACACTAGGATCGTGTTTGTCTTTATCACTGGAGTCGTATATGTCTCTTTCACTGTGGACGTATGTGTTTCAGGCGTGTCTCTATCACTATCCTTCTTTGGAACCGCCCGTGGGCATTACTTCGAAGGAGGTCAGCTGCGACGTGTTGGTTACTGCCGCGTAGTTGTTCCTGGCTATTGATCTTGGCTCTAGTTTATGTCACTGGGGCCGTGTGTGTCTCTGTCATTAGGGGCGTGTATGTCTATGACACTAGGGTCGTGCTTGTCTCTATCACTGGGGACGTATGTGTTTTAGGCGCGTCTCTATCACCATCACTGTCGCTCTGGATGGCTGTGTCTTGGGGCACAATCGCTGCCGTTACCTTCTCATCCCTTTCTTTGGTGGTGATGACCGACTTTGCAAAGCGAGTTACCGCCTCACAACTTCCTTCGCTCTCTAGCATTAGGTTGGTTAGGGTGGCTGCCGAGAATGGTCCTATAAAAGTGGTCAGACTTGCCCTCTCTGCGTGCCAGCGTGGGCACTGTTCCAGTGTGTGTAGGGCATTGTCGTTCTCGTGTCCGCAGTATATACAATTTGCTGTTTGAGCTTTGCCGATCCGTAGCAGGTAGGCTTTAAAGCTGCCATGTCCAGAAAGCATTTGTGTCAGGTGGTAGCTGGTGGCTCTGTGTCTTCGGTTTGTCCATTTCTCTACTTCCGGGATAATTGTCCTAGTCCAGCTTGTACTTAGTGCCCACCTGGCTTGCCATTGCTGGATCGCAGTTTTGCGGGTATTTTTTTGGCTTACTCCATCTTTAGTCGCAGTGTAGATTTCCTCCCGCTCTTGGAGAGCAAGGTCTGCTGGCATTAGTGAGGCCAGTACTTCGACTGCCTCGGTGGAGACTGCTTTGCAGGCTCTGGTCACCCTCAGTACGCCTTTTCTTAATTTGGCCGTTTCGTTCAGCTTCTGGTCAGTTTGCCCATACAGAGGCTGCGTATAACAGTTTAGCCCGCGCGACGGTCGCGAGTATACGTCGTCTGCCTTCCCCTGGGCCTTCGATTATTCTGGCCACTGCCTTCTCCACTTTGAGGGCCGCGGCCGCCGCCTCGTTCACGTGGCTGCTGCACCTCGGGTTGGCTTCCAGGGTGACTCCTAGGTACTTTATGGTCGTGTTAATTTTAACCTGCCTACCAAGTACTATGACGTGATCCACCTCGCCTTTTCCTGTTCGCTTTGTGGATAACCAACCCGCCGGGGTTTTCTCCTCTGCTAGTTTCAAACCTGTGTCGGTCATCCATTTAGGGATGCTCTCCTGCCTGGAGTTAGGGGAACCACACCAGCCGACTTGTTCCGTCCTTCATTTAGTAACCCTAACAATAAATGTGAAGAGTGGGGTCTCTTTTGCGCAACGCGTAATTGTAAAGTTTCTCATTCTTGAAAACGTGAAACCAGTCGAAATTGCAGATCCAGTTTGGGAAAGATACCCTTTCATGGAAAAAGTTTAAGAAGAAGGTTTGGTGCATCGAAATCAAGCGAGAGATAAAGATACCCTGTTAGGGGGGTGTTTAGAATTTCCAGAAATGGTCGAGAAAACGAGCCCCTCAGAGGAGGGTACGGAATATTTCCGGTCTGTTAACAAACAGACTGACTCAGGCTAGCTCGACTGTAGGGTAAAAGGAACCCACACTCACCTGATTTAGTTGCTGTGACGTGCGTAACGTAGGCGGAAGGATTGTAAGGTCCTTACACGTGTTACACACATGCGATCACTGATACTTTACCTTCGCCTTAGGAAAATAAACAATGAGCATGAAAGAACAACTTATTTATTCAATAATTTTTGATAGTAACATGACGTTGATGAAAACTAAATTACTACTTGATTAATATACATCAAAGAAATGTCATTTGGTTGAGCGGTAATCAATCAGCTGTTCAGCTGTCAGCATGTAATATACTTGTCAAAGCTATTACGTGCATTTGTAGGTAATGCCAATCATAGGCGTCAAAATGACAGTGTGTGGGGCTGCGGTTACTAGATAGGGCGTAGGTAAAGTTATTAATGTATTCTACAAAACTATCGACGTCACTAATACTCAGATGCCCTTTACAGTCCCCAACAATAACATAAAGAGCGTCAAGCTTTTCCTACTTTAATGTAGTTGTTAGCTATTGATAATGGGTACTTAGTACCCGAAATGTACATCTAGCAAGAAAAATAAAAGTGAAGAAAGGAATATAACTGTGTTTAATTAAGTGGCCTTCCCTACTTGACTTCAAAAAGACGATCACATTAATCGCACGAGTTTCACGTCCACCGTCTTCCGTGACTTCTTTGCGACCCGCGCCCGCTGCGCGCAAGTGTGGGTTAACAAAAAAGGGTTTAGAAATAATATAGGAAAATGAGCCAATCTGTCATCCCATACAATATCTCGAATGAAAATACCTTTTCGTGGAAAATGTTTAAGAAAGAATCAAGCGAGAAACAAAGGTCAAGGGAAACTTGTGAAATCTAAAATTCTATTGTCTCAGTTGGCCAATGTTTTTTGCTACTGGAGAGGGGTCCTCCTGGTAGATTTCTTACACAGTCGTCGAACCAACCAGGCAATTTGCTACTGCTGCCTCCTTGTATCGTTTTTAAAGCTTCAGAATCGATACAAATGACAAGATTGTCCCATCCGCGAAGTATTACAGGAATGACATTGAGGGCTGCTCTCTAAGGAAACACTTTTGTATCCCAACGAGAGATCAGCGAAACAGTACCTGCAGCTGACCAGGAGGAACCTTGGGCGCTGACTGCTGCGCTGACTGGTCACTGCGGGCTAAACGCACACCTATACAGGATGGGGATAGTTGACTCTCCATCCTGCAGAGGGTGTAACATGGAAGACGAGACTGCCGGACACATTCTCAGCGATTGCCCGGCACTCTCGTCAACTAAAGGATCCTTATTAGGTGAAAGATGGCCTACATAAAGGATCTACGCACCTCGGCTTTGCTAGACTACTTAAACCAGGTAGGCTGGCTGAGCTGAAACTGGGTAATCGACGGGAGGAAACACAATGAGGCTTAAGTGCAGTGCAGAAATGCGCACTCTCCATATAACCAGAACAGAACCAGTATTACTCCTCATGGCAATGCTGGGTCCTATAAATGAGCTGTAAGTCACCAGAAAATTGGAAATCACCTGGCAAACACTTGAACATCGACCTCACAGTCCAGGACCCGTATTCACAGCACCCATGCAATTTGTCATCGGTGAGAACTTGCACAAAAATGACGTCATTTTACTCCATACTGTTTGGTACATTTTTCCCAAACTGACGTCATTTCAGTGCGACTTCTCACCGATGACAAATTGCATCAGTGCTGTGAATACGGGCCCATGCGTCTCCATGCGATTTTCACTTGTTTGGACCCCTAGAAAAAGCACTTTAAGGCCAAGGTAATTGGATGACACATATACTATATGTTTAGGTATGACACAATTTGACGTTTTCGCTGGAGAAGCAAGGGGAGGGTCGTGACGTCAATGGGTACAAGCACAGATCACATACGGAAAATAACATAACGAAATGTATCGTGTGTAACGTACTGGATACATTATAAGTAGAGGAACAGCGCAGGTTCTGGACAAAAATACATGTAATTTTTCCAATTGATTTTGCTGTTTTTCACTTCCGGTTAAGTGAAGAATTTTCACACACAGGTCAATTAAGACGTGGGGATCGACATGATCATAAATTAATATGCGTTTAAACAGGTAAGGGGTTAAAGCGTGGGAACAAAGTTTAAGGATTCGATAGGTAAGGTGATTTGTTTTAATCACATAATTTTCTGCAAAATTACACATGTTAATTAAGACGATTTTATTAAGGGATCGGGTCCCTTACACAGAGGCCAGTTTAGACGTGAGGATCGACATGATCATAAATTAATATGCGTTTAAACAGGTAAAGGGTTAAAGCGTGGGCACAAAATTTAATGAATCGATAGGTAAGGTGATTTGTTTTAATCACAAGATTTTTCTGCAAGTTTACACAGGTTAATTAAGACGATTTTATTAAGGGATCGGATCCCTTATACACAGGTCAATTAAGACGTGGGGATCAACATGATCATAAATTAATTTAAGGTATAATGTATCCGGTACGTTACACACGATATATTTCGTTATCTTATTTTACGTATGTGATCTGTGCCTGTACCCATTGACGTCACGCCTCCCCTTGCTTCTTTTCTCTGGATCCGATTTTCTTTATAAATGATTGGATAAAAATTTGATTTGATTGCTATGACGGTCGGCCATTAATTACGCAAAAGAAAAAGAATTATAATGTATTAAACGACACGTCATGTATCCAATGACAGTAAACTTGTAGATGTTTACTGTCATTGTCATAATTAATACATACAGAGAGTTTTGTGTAACACCGAACATGAGAATTTTGCGTTTAAGTATTCATTAGCATACGTTGTACATTTGCCGACGCTCGGTTTATTAAAAGAATGTAATTTGAAGCTTTAAACCAGTGTTTTCCACTCCCAGGCTAAGCATGAAGTAAAATTTCGAGTTTAGAAAAGCCTGAAAATTTGGTTTGGTCGCGTAGCGCGAAGCGCGGAGCGGCCAAGCCAAATTTTCAGGCTTTTCTAAACTCGAAATTTTACTTCATGCGCCACCGGTACAAAACACTGATGCAATGTAAAGTTTAGCGGTGTGTTTTAAACTTCGTAATGTCAGTGTTTTGTACCGGTGGCGCATGAAGTAAAATTTCGAGTTTAGAAAAGCCTGAAAATTTGGTTTGGCCGCTCCGCGCTACGCGTCCAAACCAAATTTTCAGGCTTTTCTAAACTCGAAATTTTACTTCATGCTCAGTCTGGGAGTGGAACACACTCATTTTAAGTTTCAAATTGAACTCCTTTTAAAAAACAACGATTATCTAAAGATTAACGGCATATACGCTGTAAGTGGGACATGTATACTTGAAAGAACGACTCCTTGTATGTACAAGTTAAGGCATCAATTGCAATTGATTAGCTACGATTTGTAATTGTCATATAGGCAGCCCAATTTACACATAACCTTAAAACTAAAGGTGTCAAATCGTATTTTATGAAAATGTTCGGTGTTGTATAAAACTCTCTGTATGTAAACTGAAAATAGCAACATATGACGTCAGTGGGTACATGGGTCACTGCGGGGTTACGAAATGGAAACCAAAGCGAGATACGATTGTATCAAACCCACATACAGGATGTGTTAAGTATGTCCCTAGCAATACTTAATTATTTATTATTATTATTAGGGAAATCAAAGATTTGCACTGATCGGTAAATAAACACTTTATTCTTCGAGAGCACAGATCCGACTGGCGCATAGCGAAAACACCTGGCGCTAGGCGCAATATAACAATAAAAAACTATACACAAAAGAGCGCGCTAAATTAATTCAAAATAAATAAATAATAATACAAAACAATTGGTTTGTCATCCAATGACGTTGCTTAAAACCAAGCGATTTGACAGCAACAAAGAGGTGAAAACGTTTGTGTGCAATTGGTGACATATCCGCCTAGCTTTATTCTACGATAACGAAGTTGAAAACCTTCCAACATTTTTTAGAGAAATGTATTTTAAATAGAAAAATAATTCATAGAAATTCAGATGTTTTCTATTAAGCACGTTCTGTGAAAAATAAATAGGCTCGTTTATATTTGATCGACCCACGTATTTATCTAAGTGCTCATTGAATTCCTATTAATAGCGAAATAATTACACAATATAAGAAAATAACAAACTGCAGGAAAGAAAAAGTTCAGCAACAATTCAGTTTTCGTAACGATTGTTGTTTCGTTTTCGCACTCACCCACTCACACACCGAGGACATTCTCCAGGTCTATTATTATTATAGTTGGTCTGGGTGCGTGGTGGATTCAAGGATACGACGCCGTCTCGCTCGCGGAACACCTTGCGCCATTTCACCAGGCAGGCGACTTCTCTTTGTTTCGAAACGCCCGTTTTCAGAGATTTCTCAATCCGCTTGCCGTCGTTGGCGCGTCCTCGAATTTTCAGAGCCTTAACCTTTCGCGAGATACATTTTGGGGGACCTTACACTTGTGCCCTTAATCCGGTCATTCGAATCTGATACGAATTTAAGGACTTTGTAATTCTAAGACTTATTATTATAAGGATTGTTCAATAGAAACACGTTTAGATACTGTAAAAAAAATTATTCAACAAATTCAAAAGAAATCTCTATTAACATTAAGACATGAATCCCATTGTTTAACCAATCAAAAAACTCTGATGATAAACCTGTAAAGAATATTTTTGTTGTACTCTTTATTTGTTTTAAGTTCTATTCTGGGTGTGTGATTTCAGTGAAGTAATTCTCCAAGTTTAACAGAAGTGTTGTTTTATTTGAGACTTGCAAATTCTTTAACAGTTAGTTTAATTTATAATTTAGAATATGAATTAAGACTTTTAGAGTTTTGAATTTTCAATTGTTTCTAACCTTCTCCTTTGAAGTCTAGAAACGAACTCTGCCAAATCTAGTGCGGACGCGCATAATGCTGGACAAAGAATTAGATAAGATAAGATAATGACTATTGGTGGAAAATTAGAAAGTTTCAAAAGAGGAATTAAATGTTTGCTGTTCCCAGTATTATCTGCGTTCGCTCGTAATTATAAAATAAACATAAACTCAATATACATCAATGAAGAGATATGAATATAACAGATAAATAAGATAATCGAAAATATAAGACAGAACATTGAAATAATAATAATACAATAATAAAGACATTAACATAATACATTGGTACATTACAAACCGATATCCCGATCGAACGTGTTTCTATTGAAACACCCATTTAATTTGTGATTTGGGGGCAATGTTAGTTTATTATTTGATTTATTAAGCGAATAAAGTCGCTTCTACAACAACATTTACAAGGTTTATTTGAATAAATTGTGAAATATAGTTATTTTCTCTTTTCAGGAAGTAGCTGTAAAATTGGAAAATGTCCGAGCTAGACATCCACAACTGTTATACGAAAGTAAATTATACAAGATTTTACATGGAGGCATAGGAATTCCACATATCAGGTACGAAACTTTTCACAAATTAATTGCTTTGCTTCAAATGCATGCCGGTAATAAATAGTCATTTAGGTAACTAGTGTGTGAAGTAGGGCTTTTGGGGATAATTTTTGAGTTTAGGACTTGAATCGTTAGGCGAGTGCCGTACATAGCGATTCTAGTTGCGATCGACTCGAAATATATATCGAAATATGGACACAATCAACATCAGCAGTTTTGGAAAATTACTAGAATTTTCTCACTTCAATAACCTGTATATTATTGAAGTGAGAAAATTCTAGTAATTTTCCAAAACTGCTGATGTTAATTGTTTTTATCATGATCGAAAAAGGTCGTTTCTACAACAACATTTACAAGGTTTATTTAAATAAATAACTGCATACGCATTAGAAACAAATGCTCGTGTCACATTGCGTACATTCTCAAATTCATTTGAATCACGTGCATGTGCGATCACGTGGACTTGTTTGTAGTTATGGATTATTTCATGAATATTTAAGTACTCCACAGATTTTTATATTTATAGCTTGTGTAAAGGTTGAAATAGTACAGTTATGTTTTTTCACATCACGTGAAAAACCGACGGGAAGTTGGCCACACATTTCCAGCCACGGATTTTGGCGCCTCCACCATCTCACTAATTATGAACAATCTCATTAAAAAAAATTACATCTCCCAAGGCACATACTTCATTTTCAAAATGTCTTCACTGATTGTTTAAACAATATATCTAGAACAGTTATAAATGATCAGAAAGTTATAATTCTTATTTGTTATATTTTTTAAACAATATACTTCTGTTCGCGTATCGCCACCACACGTAGCAAATTTAAAAAATTCATACCTCCCGAGGCACATACTTTATTTCCAAACTGTCATCATTGCTTGTTTAAACAATATATCTAGAACAGTTATAAATGACCAGAAAGTTATAACTCTCATTTGTTATATTTTTGAAACAATATATTTCCGTTAGCGTATGGCCACCACACGTACCAAATTAAAAAAATTCATATCTCCCAAGGCATATACTTTATTGTCAAAATATCTTCACTGATTGTTTAAACAATAAATCTAGAACAGTTATAAATGATCAGAAAGTTATAACTCTCAGTTGTTATATTTTTTAAACAATATATTTCTGTTAGCGTATGGTCACCACACGTAGTAAATTTAAAAAATGTATACCTCTCGAGGCACATACTTTATTTCCAAACTGTCATCATTGCTTGTTTAAACAATATATCTAGAACAGTTATAAATAACCAGAAAGTTATAACTCTCATTTGTTATATTTTTTAAACAATATATTTCTGTTAGCGTATGGCCACCACACGTACCAAATTAAAAAAATTCATATCTCCCAAAGCACGTACTTTATTTTCAGAATATCTTCACTGATTGTTTAAACAATATATCTAGAACAGTTATAAATGACCAGAAAGTTATCACTGTTATTTGTTGTATTTTTTAAACAATATATTTCTGTTAGCGTATGGCCACCACACATACCAAATTTAAAAAGTTCATATCCTCCAAGGCACATACTTTATTTTTAAAATATCTTCACTGATTGTTTAAGCAATATATCTAGAACAGTTATAAATGACCAGAAACTGATAACTCTCATTTGTTATATTTTTTAAACAATTTATTTCTGTTAGCGTATAGCCACCACACATACCAAATTTAGAAAAATCATATCTCCCAAGGCACATACTTTATTTTCAAAATATCTTCACTGATTGTTTAAACAATATATCTAGAACAGTTATAAATGACCAGAAAGTGATAACTCTCATTTGTTATATTTTTTAAACAATTTATTTCTGTTAGCGTATAGCCACCACATATACCAAATTTAAAGAAATCATATCTCCCAAGGCACATACTTTATTTTTAAAATATCTTCACTGATTATTTAAACAATATATCTAGAACCGTTATAAATGACCAGAAAGTTATAACTCTCATTTGTTATATTTTTAAACAATATATTTCTGTTAGCGTATGGCCACCACACGTACTAAATTTAAAAAATTCATATCTCCCAAGGCGCATACTTTATTTCCAAATTATCATCACTACTTGTTTAAACAATATATCTAGAACAGTTATAAATGACCAGAAAGTGATAACTCTCATTTGTTATATTTTTTAAACAATATATTTCTGGTAGCATATGGCCACCACACATACCAAATTTAAAATGTTCATATCCCCCAAGGCACATACTTTATTTTTAAAATATCTTTACTGATTGTTTAAACAATATATCTAGAACAGTTATAAATGACCAGAAAGTTAAAACTCATTTGTTATATTTTTTAAACAATGTATTTCTGTTAGCATATGGCCACCACACGTACCAAATTTAAAAAATTCATATCTCCCAAGGCACACACTTTATTTTCAAACTGTCATCACTGCTTGTTTAAATAATATATCTAGAACAGTTATAAATAACCAGAAAGTTATAACTCTCATTTGTTATATTTTTTAAACAATATATTTCTGTTAGCGTATGGCCACCACACATACCAAATTTAAAAAATTCATATCTCCCAAGGCACATACTTTATTTTCAAAATATCTTCACTGATTGTTTAAACAATATATCTAGAACAGTTATAAATGACCAGAAAGTGATAACTCTCATTTGTTATATTTTTTAAACAATATATTTCTGGTAGCATATGGCCACCACACATACCAAATTTAAAATGTTCATATCCCCCAAGGCACACACTTTATTTTTAAAATATCTTCACTGATTGTTTAAACAATATATCTAGAACAGTTATAAATAACCAGAAAGTTATAACTCTCATTTGTTATATTTTTTAAACAATATATTTCTGTTAACGTATGGCAACCACACGTAGCAAATTTATAAAATTCATACCTCCCGAGGGACATACTTTATTCCCAAACTGTCATCACTGCTTGTTTAAACAATATATCTAGAACAGTTATAAATGACCAGAAAGTGATAACTCATTTGTTATATTTTTTAAACAATTTCTTTCTGTTAGCGTATAGCCACCACACATACCAAATTTAAAAAATGCATATCTCCCAAGGCACATACTTTATTTTTAAACTGTCATCACTGCTTGTTTAAACAATATATCTAGAACAGTTATAAATGACCAGAAAGTTATAACTCTCATTTGTTATATTTTTTAAACAATTTATTTCTGTTAGCGTATAGCCACCACATATACCAAATTTAAAAAAAATCATATCTCCCAAGGCGCATACTTTATTTTCAAAATATCTTCACTGATTGTTTAAACAATATATCTAGAACAGTTATAAATAACCAGAAACTTAAAACTCTCATTTGTTATATTTTTTAAACAATATATTTCTGTTAACGTATTGCAACCACACGTAGCAAATTTAAAAAATTCATACCTGCCGAGGGACATACTTTATTTCCAAACTGTCATCATTGCTTGTTTAAACAATATATCTAGAACAGTTATAAATAACCAGAAAGTTATAACTCTCATTTGTTATATTTTTTAAACAATATATTTCTGTTAGCGTATGGCCACCACACATACCAAATTTAAAAAATTCATATCTCCCAAGGCACATACTTTATTTTCAAAATATCTTCACTGATTGTTTAAACAATATATCTAGAACAGTTATTATTGACCAGAAAGTGATAACTCTCATTTGTTATATTTTTTAAACAATTTATTTCTGTTAGCGTATAGCCACCACACATACCAAATTTAAGAAATTCATATCTCTCAGGGCACTTACTTTATTTCCAAACTGTCATCACTGCTTGTTTAAAGAATATATCTAGAACAGTTATAAATGACCAGAAAGTTATAACTCTCATTTGTTATATTTTTTTAACAATATATTTCCGTTACCGTATGGCCACCACATATACCAAATTTAGAAAAATCATATCTCCCAAGGTACGTACTTTATTTTCAAAATATTTTCACTGATTGTTTAAACAATATATCTAGAACAGTTATAAATTACCAGAAAGTTATAATTTGTTGTATTTTTTAAACAATATATTTCTGTTAGCGTAAGGCCACCACACGTACCAAATTTAAAAAAGTCATATCTCCCAAGGCACATACTTTATTTCCAAATTGTCATCACTGCTTGTTTAAACAATATATCTAGAACAGTTATAAATAACCAGAAAGTTATAACTCTTATTTGTTATATTTTTTAAACAATATATTTCCGTTAGCGTATGGCCACCACACATACCAAATTTTAAAAATTCATATCCTCCAAGGCACATACTTTATTTCCAAACTGTCATACAGGGCATTTTTCTTTTGAGTATACATATCCCGATAATTGCAGCGTTTTTTTTAAATATGCGGGAGTTTGTTGTTTCAACGCGATTAATTTAAGGCTTTAAACGAGTGTTTTCCACTCCCAGACAAAGCATGAAGTAAAATTTCGAGTTTAGAAAAGCCTGAAAATTTGGATTGGCCGCGTAGCGAAGCGGAGCGGCCAATCCAAATTAGGCTTTTCTAAACTCGAAATTTTACTTCATGCGCCACGCTTAAAAACACTGATTTATAGTGAAGTTTTAAAGACACACACGCATACCACAACGATTATAAGCAACCTAATATACGTTACAGTTAGAGTTATTGGGTTGCTGTTTTAAACAATTTGTTAAGCGCAGAATTTGACTCACGTTTTATTCACATCTACATTTTAGATTGCTAAAGCCGTGTATTTTAAAGGTTACGATATTTCAGTGTTTTACACGGGTGGCGCATGAAGTAAAATTTCGAGTTTAGAAAAGCCTAATTTGGATTGGCCGCTCCGCTTCGCTACGCGGCCAATCCAAATTTTTAGGCTTTTCTAAACTCGAAATTTTACTTCATGCTTAGTCTGGGAGTGGAAAACCATCGTTTTCTACTACTTTTTGGATTTTATCTTTGGTGAAAGATTTGTCAATTCTTCCATGGATTTGATTCTCCTTTTAGCAGAATCGTTAATTACTCTAAAGGAACTAATTAATTTGTTCCCAAAAATTGATTGATAAGGCTGATAAATGTTGAATGTTCATCTTCACTTTTATATATAAATAAAACACTTTCAAATATATATTGTGCATACGCTACAATTGTTTCGCCACACTGTGGCTTTTTCGCCTGAAGAAGCCACATTGTAGTGAAACAATTGTAGCGAATGCACAATATATATTAAATTGTTTTATTTATATAAAAGTTATTTATTCCTATTATTATGAAGTATTGATATTAATATCCTACACCCTGTATTACTTCAAATATGGCATTCATAGAATCCAAACAGTGTAACTCTCCTAGGAAAACATACTAAATAGTTGCTAATCTAGTTTACTTCAGCGTAGTTTTACATGTTCCAAAAAAAGAAACGTAAAAATTGTACGTTTCAATACAGGTTTTCCTGCTTGTGTTCTTGAATGTGTGTGAACACGAGGCGGGCTAACTTTTACTGTTATCCGAGATAGAAAGTACAACACGTCTGTTCGAGTCTTGTACAGACTTGTTGGCCGGCCAGAGCAAGTTCGAACGGCACAAACGGATGATCGATCCATCATCATCTTCCAGCGAAACCCATTTCCGTTGCACAATTATTTCCATTCAGCTTACTTACCTGAGTAGAAAAATAAAAGGTGATTCATGACTGTATGTTTTTGAGTTTACGTGAAGTGATTATTACACTAAAAAGGACTGTTATTCCTTACTTCACTTTTTATTTTTATCGTTAGATGTATGTACATTTCGAGACACAAAGTGCTTATTATCAATAAAAAATTCATGGTTTAATCGAGAATCGTTGCAAATTACAATAAGTTGCTGTGACTATGACATTATTTGTCATTATTTATAAAGGGCGATTTTTTATTGCATCCAAACTTTAAGTTCAAATTATACAGCAACCAAATTAGATATTGTGAAAGTATTTATTTTATATAAAATAACATTCAGTGGCATTAATGTTTAAAACATGTTTTGAACGAATGTCCCCCGCGGCTATTTCTGACAAAGCGCGTTCTGTCAATCTAATTTCAAACCACCTTTTGAGGCAATTGGGGTCTCATGTTCGCATTTGTCTGAGCTATGTTTGCTTCTAAGGCGTCAATTGTTGCTGGTTTTTTGGCATATACCATGGATCTCCAAACTTTTTAGCCTAATTGACTCTTCTACTAAGTCCCGAAGGCCAAGACCTAGCCAGCTCATCATACCAACATACTGTAATTTTAAATTACGCACAAATATTCGTACTGGGACTGACGCAGGGAGCTGGGGTGGATATTGAAACAATATCAGTCTTCAAAGAATACATTATGAGACTAAGCATTCTCATAATTACTTCAAATTTACAGGAAGCCTACGGCTAGGTTTATCAGATATTGTGTTTCTTAATTGGTCGCTAAATAAAAACATCTGATTATCATTTTGTATGATTTACTTACATTGTAAATTTTGCCCCTGGCATAGACGAAAGATTTAACATAACCCTAAAAAATAGTCTAAATGCGCGAAAAATGGGCTTCGTCGTTATACAAAACTTTGCGGTCAAATTCTGGAGTCAGCTGCGATTGACTTTAAGCCCATTCAGCCAACGTACAACGCAAACAATGATCTTGTGATTTGAGTTCTTGGACAAGCTGCATTTTGTAAGGCACCAACCAAGATTTGTGTTAGCTCTGATGTTGAGTGGATTGTGGATCAAACAGCGAGATGGTTCAATTAATAAACTGCAGTCGTTTCAACACTTATAATTTTCAGGAAACACAAAATACAATTTACAAAGCACGTATTTACTCTGTCACAGTTTACGATGTTCTCTCGCGGTGTTAAAACCGACCACCCTTGTTGCCTCGGCCACCCCCTACTCTCGCTAAAGAGGGGTTGGGGTAAAAGCAGGTAGCCAGAGACTTAACAATTTGTACGCAACATTTTAGACGTAGTCGAATAACAAAAGCCAACTCCCTGCGAACTTCTACGAATTGACAAACTTGGGTCTTCATCAACGCTGCCAGCAACAGCGGCTGTAATTACTTGGAAACGCTTAGTTTTTGGTCTTGGTTTGGTGTTAATATCAAGCAGCATGAAATGCGTTCCAAATTTCGATAATTGGATGAATACGATTATATCCACCATAACATTTGCGAAGTGCTCTATTAGTTTTGCGCACAAAATGCTGGTTTCGATAATTAATTTCGACAGAAAAACGTTGCATGGTGATTTGCCAGAATAAACTGAATAACTTTAACACTATAAGGGCGCAAACGTACACACCTTTTGACAGACCCCGGTCGGCAGTTCGGATGCACTAAAAAAAATCACCCTTTAAAAAGAATCCCTCAATTTCCGAACGAAGTCTTACAACTTAAAGAAACACGCGGAAATTTATTATAAATTAGGTAGGTACACTTCTTCTTAGACATTTGTTTTAAATTATTAATTACAGATTATTAAATACACGGTGTGTGGTCAACTGAAAACGCAACATAGCTGTTTTGTTTTGGCCCTAAGATTTTGACAAAACTTTTGGGCAAATAACCTTACATGATTATAGACATTAGCATGTAGACACGACCAAGGTGACGGCCGACTTCAATATTAAAATGTTAAATAGGAGCAGGTATTGAAATGGTTCCTATTCGAAAGGTTATCAAAATATTTACTCCAGGCGCCAGGATGTAAAAAACACTGACGTACTCTGAAGTTCAAGAACATTGTAGAGAAAATATTCTATTACTCAACAATCTCAATCTGGCCAATGAGTTGCGTGTCGAGCAGATCCAAAACTCGCCAGAACTGCGTTTTCCGGCTATTCTAAACTCTACATTTAATTCATAATGAATCAAGGACGATGTATGGAGCATTATATGGCGTTAGCTATCAAAATCCATTAATAGTTTTCACATATTGGCTTGAAATAGTCAGAAATGTTCAGTATTCCTCAGCACTGGGTCGGGGCCGCACTGAAGAGGACCTTCAAGTCCGAAATGCGTCTGTGGGTATCTGGTGCCGGAATACTGAACACAAATTCAATTTTGATTAATCAAGGAGTTCTAACAATTAAAGGGTTAATAAGGGGAAAAACCCAAAGGAGTCCAAAAAGTAGCGAAAATCGTTTTTGACGCCATTTTGTAGCTTAGGACAAGTATTTTTACATAAACAAACAAAGAAATTGGTCGCCATTTATTCACGATGAAAGGATTCTGTCATACAGAGTTCTGTTAGTTCATTTTGTTCCCTTGTAAAATTTCAAAATTGTCACTCATTTGGTTTTTCCCCTTAACCCTTAAATTGTTAGACGTTTGAAATTGTACCGGAGAATCGACTGGCTTGGTAGTTTTGGCCGATTTTCAATTTGCGCGACATTCAGTTTATCGGCTAGATTGAGATTGTTGAGTAATAGCACAGTTCATATATATCCAGTCTCTGTATAAAATTTAGTAACAGCGTTTGGAGGCTGCATCTAGAATCGAGACCGGTGATTGGTGTATATGGTCGTCTGTCTTACTCGTACCCCACATCCTGACCATAGTCTCTCCTTTTCTACTCGATTTTAAGTTCTCCCATAAGCATTGGCTCACCTTGGTAATAGTTATAAATCACAAACTGTTCAAGACGTTTTCTTATAATATAAACTTTTGGAAACACTCTGTGGGAATGCTCTTTTTTCGTTGTAATAAGAGTGTGAGTGTCCAGTCTGGTTTGATCCAGATGCACATCTGGTTATAAATAAATTGTTGAAGAAAGGTTCCAAGTGTTTCAATCAAACTCATTTGATGATTCAACAATTTTTTCACCCTCCTACAACTTCCCCGGCCAGCAGGTTTCACTCCTCTGCAACTTGCATTTTTTCATCTTTACAAGCTTTTTCTTGTTATTTCGTGCACGCTAGCAACAACTGGCAACAACCGGCAGCAGTAGTCGAGTTGAATCGAGTTCGCCGTTGCTCCAAAATAAAAACCAGTTCCAGTTCCACGCCGCGAGAGCATCAATCCAAACCGCACCGGGTCGTGTGCTTTATTGCCGAAGATCTCGGGGCAGATACGCACAACTCTGAAGTACGAGAATGGATCTTTAATTTTGTAATTTCGGATTGGGATCTGATTTTACTGTACGCGGAACGGATTAATGCTACCTGATCCGATTTAATTGGTGTAATGGTGCGTATTGTCTGTACGTAATAGGACTTGGACTTTCGGCATTTTTTGGCGGCTCCTAGCCAAAATAGAGAAAAGCGAAATTTGTAAAGATCTCGTGGCAGATACGCACAACTCTGAAGTATGAGAATGAATCTTTAATTTTGTAATTTCGGATTGGGATTTGATTTTATTGTACGCGGAACGAATTATTGTTACGTGATCCGATTTAATTGGCACCCGTTGTGCTTAATGGTGCGTATTGTCTGTACGTAACAGGACTTGGGCTTTCGGCATTCTTTGGCAGCTCCTAGCCAAAATAGAGAAGAGCGAAATTTTTAAAGATGATCTCGAGGCAGATACGCACAACTCTGAAGTATGAAAATGGCTCTTTAATTTTGTAATTTCAGATTGGGAACTGATTTTATTGTACGCGGAACGGATTAATGTTACCTGATCCGATTAATTTGGCGTAATGGTGCGTATTGTCTGTACGTAATAGGACTTGGACTTTCGGCATTTTTTGGCGGCTCCCAGCCAAAATAGAGAAAAGCGAAATTTGTAAAGATATCGTGGCAGATACGCACCACTCTGAAGTATGAGAATGGATCTTTAATTTTGTAATTTCGGATTGGGATCAGATTTTATTGTACGCGGAACGGATTAATATTACGTGATCCGATTTAATTGGCACCTGTTGTGCTTAATGGTGCGTATTGTCTGTACGTAATAAATAGGACTTGGACTTTCGGGATTTTTTGGCAGCTCCTAGCCAAAATAGAGAAAAGCGAAATTTATAAAGACGATTTTGGAGCAAATACGCACAACTCTGAAGTATGAGAATGGGTACCTAGAAAATCAAACATTACTTAATCCAACTCCAAAATTGGTAAAGGATTTTAGAATTGAATTAGGTAAAGATGATCTCGAGGCAGATACGCACAACTCTGAAGTATGAGAATCTCTCTTTAATTTTGTAATTTCGGATTGGGATCTGATTTTATTGTACGCGGAACGGATTAATGTTACGTGATCCGATTTAATTGGCACCCGTTGTGCTTAGTGGTGCGTATTGTCTGTACATAATAGGACTTGGACTTTCGGCATTTTTTGGCAGCTCCTAGCCAAAATAAAGAAGAGCGAAATTTAACAGATAAGCACAACTCTGAAGTATGAGCATAGGACTAGGATTTTCGACATTTTTTTGGCTGCTCCTAGCCCAAATTGAGAAGAGCGAAATTTTTAAAGATCTCGGGGTAGATACGCACAACTCTGAAGTATGAGAATGGGTACCTAGAAAATCAAACATTACTTAATCCAACTCTAAAATTGGTAAAGGATTTTAGAATTGAATTAGGTAATGTTTGATTTCGCGACCACATCGATCCTGCAAATCTATATCTTTATTTCTTTTCTAGCATATCCTTTTTATAACCCAATAACCTTAGCAAACATGTGCAAAGAGATGCATATGCTTGCTTAGGTTATTGGGTGAAACATGTTTCACGAAACCAAAAAGATAAATTTCGTCGAAACCAAATTTCATGTTTGTTGTCTATATTTTCTTATCATTTCTGTTTTGATTATTGTGTTTTGTTTAGGGGTTAGTTGTGTGTGTGTGTGTCAACACTTTTAACCCATAAAGCGCCATTGATGCATACACGCAACATTATTCATTTTTTGTTGATTAATTAATTAAATTACTAAATAAATTATTTTATTCAATTTTGTTAATTTAAATCGACATTATTAACTCCATAACAATCGTAATAAACAAGGTTTTATTCACTAGTGAACTACATTTTTTTTAGGTCACTAGTGAGTTAAAAAATTTGTTATATTATTTATTATTCAATTTTGTTAATTTAAATCGACATTATTAACTCCATAACAACCGTAATAAACAAGGTTTTATTCACTAGTGAACTAAAATTTTTTTTAGGTCACTAGTAAGTTAAAAAAATTATTTAAAAATAAATGTAAAGTACATTTTCTTTACAATTTCGTCAAAATTGAATAAAAACATATATACGCCACGTGAATTAAACACCTTTATTCACTCAAAGAAATGATTTCACTCGCGCCGAGGCGCTCGTGAAATCAAAAATCTTTTCGTGAATAAAATCGTGTTTAATTCACTTGATGTATAATATTTATTAATATATTATATCATTTGACCTGGCTTAAAAATGTACGAAGAAAAATGTTGATATTTTGTTATTTAAATGTTTCGATTATTACTCATTTAAAAAAAAATAACAGTGTATTTCTAAGTTAACAATAATTCAGTGTTTTATACGCGTGGCGCACGAAGTAAAATTTCGAGTTTAGAAAAGCCTGAAAATTTGGTTTGGTCGCTCCGCGCTTCGCGCTACGCGACCAAACCAAATTTTCAGGCTTTTCTAAACTCGAAATTTTACTTCATGCTTAGTCTGGGAGTGGAAACACTCGTGCTAAACTTCATATTGCACGTTTTTATAAAAAATCGACGAATGCCTAAAAACTTACAGCGTACACATTATGTATATTCATAAGAAAAATTCACAGTATGTAATACAATAAGTCATTCATAGAAATCATAAAAATGAGTGAAGAATTTTACCAAAAACAAACTTTTACAGTTAACTCTATATTTGCTCGGCCGTTAATGGATTAATGAAAATGAGTGATATAAGCATTCAATTAAGATAAAAACAAAGCAAATTCGCAAAACTTGATAGAATCCTGAAAGGGGGATTTAAATTAAGCACTATAAAACTCCCCCCGTTCACCTGTGCACACTTTTTCTTTCTCTCTCTCTCTCTCTCTGTGTGTTGGTATCACGAGTGAAAGTTCAAGCTTTGCAGACTTGTTAAGTGCTTACGATTAATAATCACTGCCCACACGAAACCCCGGCCCCAATAATCGGCTGAAAGCAAAATGGCCGACGCAGATGTCCTCTTCGATCCCGTCCCGTTTTGTTAACGTCTAGTCGACTTTAGTGCTGTCTAAATTAAAAACGGCCTAGAATTAAGTGTTCGGGCTTATCTAAGCGATAGACTAACACAATGGAATTTACATAATTGTTGCGTTAAGAATGTAATTAGTTAAGGAGTACTTACATAATGAACAAGCGATTTCATCGTAATCGAGGATTCAAATTTAAAATTACTTAATTAATCATTATTAATTTTTACTTTCCCCGTGTGTAATATCGTATGTTCAATAAAAAAAACTCTAGAGTACCATGGAAAATATTGTAGGTTAGCAACTCTGAAATTATTCATTATAAATATTGTGCCTGACGTTTTATGTCAATTCCTAAAGCGTGCAGCCTACTTAAATTTAAAAAAAGATTAAATCATGTCACTTTAGAGGTTTTTTTTTTAATTGAACATACGATATTAAGGAAAAGTGCTGTTATTGTAAACATTTTCAAATTTAAAATTTATTAGAAAATCCGTTTTGTGGTCCTCTTAGTCGATTGCCCCAATCACACAAAAAAAATTAATTTGAAAGTGGTTACAAAAATAATACCATATGAGCGAAAAGTTTAATTTTCTAGCATGCCATGACTTTTGTTTACATTTAAATATGAGTTTTTTTTTTAGGGGCAAGGAACGGAAGTTAGGGTTATTTCTGCCCTAGCACCGCAGCTGTGTGGCTTATTGTACTTCTTCCGTTTCCGTAGTAAATCAAAGAGCTCTTCATTAGCTAATTCCAGCAGCTTTTCGATCATCTTTACCTTCGAGAAGTGGGTTGAATTCCCTTGGACAAGGTTTGCTTCCTCTAGGTAGTAAGTGCCTCGCACTCGAATAGTACATGTGAGGCCTCTTCATAGGATAGTCTGCATATTTTATCTTCTGTAAACAGTTTCATGTTATGCAGATGCTTGCTTAGGGTGCAGTGTCCAGTTATCATTCCTGTGACCATTCTAAGGTTATTTTTACTGAGTCTGAGGGCCTCAGTTTGCTAGTTCTTGGCAGGGGTTCTCCATCAGTAGTTTACTGTGTCTGTGCCCTGTCAGTTTTTTACAGCGCTCGGTGTGTCTTTCCAGAGTCTACTCTCTTACGCTTGGTCTTATTGACTTTTTGGTGATCGGTAGCATCGGTTCTAGTCCAATGTAGGGTCTACGTGATCCAATCTTTGCTTATTTGTCGACTTTCTCGTTGCTATCCTCCCCTGTGTGTCCCGGCGTCCACCGTAGAGTTACGGTGTTTACGGTCGCCAGTTTCGTCAGGTTTTGAATGCACTCCCATGTGAGCTTAGATTGGATCTTGTAGCTATCAAGTGCTCTAAGAGCAGCTTGGCTGTCTGTGAGGATCAAGATCTTTTGCCTCCTATATCCTCGTAGCAGGTTTTCCATAATACATTGGTTAATCGCGAAGATTTCGGCTTGATGTGCAGTTACCATCCTTCCCAGAGACACAAGGATGTCACATTTTGGGATTACGCCGTGGATCCCAGCGCCAGCTTCACTTTCTTTGCTTAATCCGTCGGTGTACCAGATCAAGGTTCCAGGTGGAGGGTTGCGCTTCTCCTTGTCCCCTTCACACTGTAGTCACTTCCCATTTGCAGTAGAGGTTTGGTAACTACCTGTTCTATTCTGGAGTGGTTTCCTGTGAGGTGCCAGTTTCCAGCTGTCCTCAACCTATATGCCTCTAGTCTGGCCTCACTTTTAACCACTAGATCTAGGTGTTTTTTTTTATGAATATTTTAATTATTTGCCCGCAGTTTATATATTTTATTTGTTTACTATAGACAGGAAAGAGAATGAAGAAGCTCTAGCGCACGGATGTCCAACCTTTTTCCTTCGCTGGGCCACATTTGCGAAAGACGAGTTCTTTGGCAAATGTGGCCCAGCGAAGGTAAAATGTTGGACATCCCTGCGCTAGAGCCTCTTTATTCTCTTTCCTGTTTATAGTAAGCAATTAAAATATACAAACCGCGGGAAAATAATTAAAATATCCATTAGTGCCAATGAACTTGGAGCTATTTTTAGTTAATCTGCGCCAGTTGGGATTTACGTTAGTAATGGGTTAATTTGTAGATGAATCCATTGATTCGCCCGATTCATATGCTGAAAATTAATTGAATCACCTAGAAGCAAAGGGTAGTAAGTGACAAATAAAAAAACGTATAAGTTCAGTTTTAAAGTTCAAGTTATATTAATAATAATAATAATAATAATAATAATAACCATTTATTTCCGACAGACATGATGTCTTACAAAGAAATATACAAACTTAAGTTAAATGCATATAGTATTCGTTAACATTTATTTCATCAACAATATTAAAGATATGCGCCTATTAAAACAAACAAAAAATAGCAGAGTGGTTATGTTAATATATAGAAAATATACTGGGTAGCAGTAAAACCTCTATAATAACTCTTTGCTAATTTCCAACAAAATCCCCCCCAGGATCCACTGCATTTTTTAAATTGTCACATACATCTCTTTGCTTCTAAGTACCTCAATTATTCAGTTTGAAAAGCGACTTACTGAAACATAATGAAGAAAGACACATTTTGACCTCTTTCTATATTTTTTCTTAGCTGTAAATATATTGAATTTGTGGTTTGTTTTCCCCTCATTCGTTTACACACCCTGCGTGTATCTATTTCAGTGATCCGAATCTAAAAATACCGGAGACGTGGGTTCCCCTTTAAAAACACCAACTCGTAAAAACTTGCACTTCTCTTCATCTAAACCAGTGGTTCTATGATGTTTTTTCTTCTTAGTACGAATCACAAGATTGAAGAATATTAAAATGTGTTTATGTACTTTATTCAAAACGTTCAACATATTCAAATGAAATATCTTGTGGTGGAGGCGGTTACTTTGTGAAACATTGTAAATATTTAAATAATTCAAAACTTTGTAACGGGGTAATCGACCACTAATGATAGGCTAGTTGCTTAATCCAATTAATTTATTAATTTCCGAGCTTTCGGAGCTTTTTGGCTCCTTCTTCAGGGATTTCAATTTTTAATTCTATTGACCAGGGGCCAACACTCGGAATCTCAGGTTCCATCAGACTCAAGTGCAGGTCGGACTTTTTATTGCGTTGCTACGCAATAAAAAGTCCGACCTGCACTTGAGTCTGATGGCCCCTGGTCAATAGAATTAAAAATTGAAATCCCTGAAGAAGGAGCCAAAAAGCTCCGAAAGCTCGGAAATTAATAAATTAATTGGATTAAGCAACTAGCCTATCATTAGTGGTCGATTACCCCGTTACAAAGTTTTGTGTTTTCCCAACAAGTACGACCGTTACTTCCCTCCGTGGTTTCTAAGTATTTAAATAATTAACACGGATTAATTTTTTGTATTCACTTTTTATTTTAAACTGTGACTAGTTTCGGCTCAACAGCGAGCCATTATCAAACTAACTAACTTTGATAATGGCTCGCTGTTGAGCCGAAACTAGTCACAGTTTAAAATAAAAAGTGAATACAAAAACGTGGCCAGTGTTAATTATTTAAATATTCAAATGATTTTATAATGATGATCTGCCTGATGAAGCCATTGTATGGTAAAACACTTGTTGCGGTGTCAACTAATAACTAGTGAAATCTTAACTAAGGGACAGTTGCACCAAACACGTTAAACTGGTTCATCTCTGAACTAGAATTAAAAGTCACATTAGAACAATAGGAACTGCCAATTGAGGCGATGAGAGTCAGAGTAGATTTAGGCGCCCAGTTGCACCAAAAACATTGAACTTGAGTTCAAGGTTCAATGTTTTTGGTGCAACTGGGCGCCTAAATCTACTCTGACTCTCATCGCCTCAATTAATTTGAATATCAACACACTAAATATTCAAATTAATTGAGGCGATGAGAGTCAGAGTAGCCTAAGCCACAAACAAAATATAATGTCAATAAATGTAGATTTAGCATCTCAGTCCAGTTAGGATGCTTAATCTATATTTATTTGAATTTTAATTTTCTATGGGTTGAACCACTCTTGCTCTCATCGCCTTAATTTATGTTTTAGTTTCGTGGACCATATTTTAGTTTTCGCAGACTACCGGTTAGAGACCACTGGTCTAAACCACCAAACTTCCTGTTATCGATTTGGCTAACCCTTCTCTAAAAGTAGTACCCTCCTTATATTCACTTATTCCACAACGAGGGTACGATACAACTTATTCCACAACTGGTTGTCGTGTATACATACTTTTTGGTCCGTTTGAATTCCCTTGATTTTGAGGTCATCAAACTTTCGGCGTTGGTCCGTCAAGTCACCTCACCGTACCCAGCGCACCGCACAGTGAATACCGAATGCGCGCTTATCACCGGCTGTGATCGATTTTCCAAAACGATGCGTTGATGGGCCGGGCCCCGTCTATAACCGAGTCTCACGACCATAGAAGAAATTGACACAGCTAAATGCAAATCAGTGGGGTTTCGTGATTAGTCATTAGCCAATGTTCTTTATTTAATAATAATAATGTTCATTGATGTTTGTACATAATTACATGTTTACACAAGTCAAATAAGTAGCTAATTAATTAGAATACACATACAAATTAAGAATAAAATTGATAATAGTATTAAATTAATAAATACATTTAGACATACAGAGAGTTTTATATAACACCGAACATTTTCATAAAATACGATTTGACACCTTTAATTTTTAGGTTATGTGTAAATTGAGTTGCCTACATGACCATTACAAATTGTAGCTAATCAATTGCAGTTAATGTACATACAGGAAGTTTTTCTTTCAAGTACACATGTCCCAATTTCGGCGTATATGCCGTAAATCTTTAGATAATCGTTGTTTTTTTAAAAGGAGTTTAATTTGAAACTTAAAATGAGTGTGTTCCACTCCCAGAGTAAGCATGAAGTAAAATTTCGAGTTTAGAAAAGCCTGAAAATTTGGTTTGGACGCGTAGCGCGAAGCGCGGAGCGGCCAAACCAAATTTTCAGGCTTTTCTAAACTCGAAATTTTACTTCATGCGCCACCGGTACAAAACACTGATTTAATGTAAAGTTTAGCGGTGTGTTTTAAACTTCGTAATATGTCAGTGTTTTGTACCAGTGGCGCATGAAGTAAAATTTCGAGTTTAGAAAAGCCTGAAAATTTGGTTTGGCCGCTCCGCGCTTCGCGCTACGCGGCCAAACCAAATTTTCAGGCTTTTCTAAACTCGAAATTTTACTTCATGCTTAGTCTGGGAGTGGAACACACTCATTTCAAGTTTCAAATTGAACTCCTTTTAAAAAAAACAACGATTATCTAAAGATTTACGGCATATACGCTGTAATTGGGACATCTATACTTGAAAGAAAAGCTCCTTGTATGTACAAGTTGAGGCATTAATTGCAATTGATTAGCAACAATTTGTAATGATCATATAGGCAACCCAATTTACACATAACCTAAAAATTAAAGGTGTCAAATCGTATTTTATGAAAATGTTCGGTGTTATATAAAACTCTCTGTATATCACATACAAAAAGACATAAATTATCAATAACAAAATAAGTAAAAAAACGTATATGTCTGAGTTAAAGTATGCTTTTGTAATAAAAATGTGTTTTAATTTTAGTTTAAATTTCTGAAGTTCAAAACTTCTAATCATTTCTGGTAAGGCATTGTAATATTTTAAAGAATAAAATCGTGTTCCTGTCCGCGATGTTTTTAGACGATTGTGGATGAGACATAGATTATTTTTCAACCTTGTATTGTATGTGTGTATATCCTGGCGCCTCTCAAATTCATGCAAGTGACTTTTTGCGTAGATGAGACACTCCATGATATACTAACAATGCAAAGGAAGCACTTTAAGCTTTTGAAAGAGTGGTTTAGTATTATCGCGGTAACCTGCCCCCAACAATATACGTACGGCTTTGCGCTGAATGCCAAAACTATGAGCACATAGCGCAAATGAGACTCGAAGAAGGCAAGGTAGACCATTTTTAGGACTTCTCCAGATACCTCGTTACTGAGCCTTCTTAATAAATAGACCGCCGTGTTTAATTTTTTAGATAGTTGGTTACCATGTTCTGACTAAGTAAGTTTTTGATCCACATATATACCTAAGAATTTCACTGATTCCTAGTAGTAGTTCTATGTGACGTAGTGTAAAAACCATATTCACTGCCTTGTCCTAGTTTAACTTTAATTTATTTTGAACAAGTTTCTCATCTTTCACGTGGTGAAACATATTTTATTTATTTCGTTTAAAATATTTATTAGTCTGAAGCAAAGCCCGACGATTTTTCTCCATACTGTCCTCCTCAGAAATACCTACACTACTAATGGTAAGCTCATCAGCGTATAAAATTGCTTTACGCTCCTTAATTACTGATGGTAGATCGTTAACGTAGATAAGAAAAAGGATAGGCCCAAGGACTGACCCTTGCGGGATACCCTCGTTAATCATGGAATACTCTGATGTTTCATTATTGCACGACACATATTGAATTCTGTTAGATAGGTATGTGGACATTACGCTGACTGCTTTATTTAACGCCCCCGTCGATATTTTGTACTGAAATGGATCCGACTTATCAGGAAAGAGATATAAAGTTGTTATGGGCAAGATCCATCAGTATCTTAAGAATCGAGCAAGTGTAATAATATAAAATAAACATTTTACGTCCGTGTCACTCATGTTCCAAATCTTTTCTTGTGTTACTCACACGTAATTTTTTACATGACCCTACAAGAAAAAATCAAGCGACCTTAGAGGTCACTTGATAGAGCCATTAGTGCCTATCCGTGTGTTTTAAAATTGTTCGTTTAAATAATCAACCACTTGTCTTGCATTATATATTGGCGGGGAGATCATCTTAATGGAGCTAAGCCTGTTTAGCAATGCAAGTGGAAAATTACCCAAATAAGTCCTGTATTTATCAAAAATTGCAAATATCTGATTGAGCTCTGCATTTCTACGCTACCAAGCAACATTTTCAGGCTTTTCTAAACATTTAATTACACATTTTACTTCATGCTTAATCAAGGAGTGGAAACACGCTTTAAATTGAACGCTTTTATACAATTAAAGAATGCTTGAACATGTACAGTGTATACATCGGGATGTGTATATTCGAAAGAAAAAATGCCTGTATACACTTTAAGGTTTTAAGCCCCGTCGCACACGGGGCGGGTTATCGGCGGGGCGGGTAAGCCCCGTCGCACACGGAGCGGATTGCCGGTGAGGCGGGTAGGGACAGAAAAAAAAGCACAATGGGCCTAATGAGGCCTAAATGCAGTGCAGAAATGCGCACTCCCCAAAGAACCAGAACCAGGGACAGACTTGGTGTGCTCAGGTTTTTACCTTTCGGTGTATACCTTTCGAGCGTCTGTCTAAGGACCGGTGGATCACCGCGAGCCACTGTCCGCCGGAGACTAACCCACGTGTGGACCGGAGGGGCGAGTAGACACCTCTGGGCTTTTCAAGGCCCTCCCCCGACTCCTCATTTAGCGGCGACAAGCACCAGGGCTGAGTCAACCCCTATCCAAGATAGGGACACAGAGGCTACCTCAAGAAGGTCTACAGCTCCGACTTGGGCAATTGTCTCCTTCAAACATTCATCGTCCGAAGACTCAGGTCTGCTCCAGACGCCTCCTGTTTAGGTGCTATGCTGGACCTCCGGTCGGTGCAGCAGCGCATTTTTTGTGTAACAGCATTTATCCGAATCGAGTCCATTGCAATGTGCTGTTCCTTGAAGGAATCCTACTCCGCCTTGAAACGTAATAATGCCGCGCGAATTACCGCTGGGCAATTCGCGCGGCATTATTACGTTTCACGGCGGAGTAGGATTCCTTCAAGGAACACCACATTGCAATGGCACCAACGTTTTATGGAAACTGAAAATGTCAACAACGTTTACAGCATGGGACCGAGATCGGTACGTACCTCAGAGAACATCGAGAGAGTGCGAGTAGCGGTACAGCGAAGTCCACGGTTGACACAAGCTTTGAACATTTCGAACACTAGCGTCAGGCTAATTTTACACGAGGACTTAGGATTCCATCCCTGTAAAATTCAATTGGTGCACGAGATTAAACCGCACGATTTTGCAACACGCAGCCAGTTTTGCGCATACTTTCTGGCTTCGTCCCCTTCAAACACCCATCGGCCGTAGACTCCGGTCTGCCCCAGACGCCTCCTGTTTAGGTGCTATGCTGGACCTCCGGTGGGTAGGGATAGAAAAGTTTCAACACATGGAATAAACGAGCGCTACTAGACGATGCGGGAAAAAGCGATTCATAAAAACATTCCCCACCCGCCCTGCCGGCAACCCGCCCGTGTACGAAGAGGCTAAATAAGCGACGAGATCCCAATAGCGCGCAGCTCGGACAACCTGTGTAAATAGGTTATCACGCGTGCTAAAATAAAACAATTTCAAACAGTACATGCTGTAGCTGTAACTGTTTTCCGAATTAACATGCAGAAACGTGGAAACTGTTCGAATAACTGCGTATACACATTTATTGATTCGTTTCGAGAGCATTCGACTAATTAACAAGTGGGGCAAGGCCGTGATAACAAAAATAATATTCAATTTTGATGGTAATCTTATTATTCCTTGCTCCGATTTTTTTTTTACTCTTCCCGTATTGTTTTCTTGTAAATGTTCAGACCAGAAATTGTAGTTGAAACATATATTCGGTTTTTATTGACTAACTAGATCTGGTATGGGGCCCGCCGTGGCCGAGCGGTTGAGCCGATGGTTTTGCCAATCGTTCACGGCGATCTGGGTTCGATTTCCGGCGGGGGCGAGTAATTTTTCTAACGAAAAATACTCGTTTCCGGTTCCATGGATGTGTGTAAGTGTCTTGTGACGTCCAAATATAGATATAGTTAAATACCTGAATAAATTAATAAGTTAAAAAAACTGGACAGCTTGGTGGTGTAGTGGTTAGAGTGTTGGACTGCCACGCCACGGGCCGGGGTTCAAATATCGGCCTAACAAGTTTTCTGCATTTATATAGGTTAGGATAAAAATGCCAAACACTCCGTCTTCTCGGATAAGACGTTAAACGCATGTAGGACCCGTGTACTGCCTGGATGTTGCGTGCACGTTAAAGATCCCTACCGGTGTGTTGGTGGGTTCGGCAAAATTCCCGGATAGCTGTAGACCTAATCTCCGGCGTCATGATTGGCCATAGCAGCGGAAATAGATGACGTAAAACCCAAAACAAAACAATAAGTTCAAAGATTGAATGATGTTGGCTAATAGTCGTGAAACTCAGTCCAGGCAAAAGCCAAAAAAAAGATCTGGTGTATTGACAACTGAGGGCGATATTTACAAGGTGTATTTTTTGTAATCGGTATAAAATCAAATTTCGCGTGTAGTGTGATAGGAGCAAAATAACAATCGTTTCAGTTATTTATTTTCAGCTTAACACAACATTTTATTCTGAATCGGTTTTGAAACGTGACACGACCCCCCAACCGGCAGTTTACTTTGTCGTCGATTCACACTCTGTAAAAGCTCAAAATGTCCAAAACTGGGGCAAACGATTTAGCTAACACTCCTCACCACCGATTACACAAGAAGATTCGACTCACAGAAAAATCTACCTCATTACTTTCCGGACAAAATATGTTATGGGTGTCCCATATTTAAATTTTGCGCCATTTTTTTCTGTGCAAAAGGTAGCTCTGAAATTTGACGGCTGTAATCTACGATTATTCCGAGTATTTATTATCAAGCGCTACACAAAGAAACAACACGTTATCATTTGTAAAAACCCATTATAAAAATAAGGAAATTACGCTGAAAGCGGTCGTAAACTTCGGGGAATTTTCGGTCGTGAAAGTGCATCAAATGTGTCGACGATTCGAAGAGTGATCAATAAATTTTAAGGAGCAACCAAAATTGTCGAGTTTGGGTCCCAAAATATCCGCAGGAGATGCAAATGAAACAAGTTCACCCTGTTATTAAACTTGGTTTAATGGGTTCGTGAATAAAATCCACAGGTGTTCCTCAGCACTGGGTCGGGACCACACTGAAGAGGACCTTGAAGTCCGAAACGCGTCTGTGGGTATCCGGTGCCGGAATACTGAACTCAAGTACAATTTTGAAAATCCACAGACTTTGTTTCAGCCGTTTATTAATTTTTGTTTGTACAAAATTTGCCGAGGTTCACAAGTTATTTTTTGATGCGAAATCTTCGTCGGTTGTCTCGAGAGTGAACTCTCGTACGCTTGCAGCTACACCCCTGGTTGTGGGAGGGATGAAACTTAGCCCCCATCAACAGAGGCAACGGAGCACCGTCCATAATATTAATAAATAGGATTGTATAACAAATATAAAGTAACACACCCTCAACGAGCTAGTGTTTGGTGCGGTTTTTCTGTAGGCGGCGTGATTGCTGCGTTTGTTCCGTATTTTTTTGAAAATGAGCTGTAACTGTCAACGGTTTGCAGTACCGCAACAAAAGGGCCATGAGACCATAAGGACTCCGTTTCCTTATGGCCTCACCTTAACGGTATGGATATGGAAAACATGTAGTTTCAGCAAGACGGCGCGACCTGTCACACCGCGCATGATACAATCTATTTTTGGAGGAACGATTTCCGGACTGAATCATCTCCCAAAATTCCGATATCAACTTGCAACTCTGCGAAAACGTTATTGAAAATTTCATGAAAAGGGCAAGGGCAATTTACCGGATTGTTTATTCCATACTTAATCGGAACATGTCCACTTTTTAATGCAATAAAAATATCACCACTCGCTCAAAAACTATGCGTTTTATTTTTAAATGAAATCGTGCACTCTTGTTGGGATTTCAGGCAAAGTCTACTCGCTCACAATATTTCAGTGCTTTCAGTGTTAAATACGCGTGGCGCATGAAGTAAAATTTCGAGTTTAGAAAAGCCCAGAAAATTTGTCTCGGGTCGCTGCGCGACCCTCGACAAATTTTCACGGGGCTTTTCTAAACTCGAAATTTTACTTCATGCTTAGTCTGGGAGTGGAAAACACTCGTTTTAAGCTTCAAATTGAACTCTTTAAAAAAAAGCGTATGCACCTAATCGAAAATTCCTTGTATTAACAGATTAAACCGATGACTATTTGCCAAATCTAATGAATGCTCATTCGATTCAACTAACATTTTCGTTTGAGTAACTGTCAACGGCTTGCGATACCGCGGAGTCCTTAGGGCCTCACCTTAACGGTATGGATCTGGAAAACATGTAGTTTCAGCAGGACGGCGCAACCTGCCACACCGCGCATGACACAATCCATTTTTGGTGGAACGATTTCCGGACTGAATTATCTCCCGAAATTCAACTCGCAACTCTGCGAAAACGTTATTGAAATTTTTATGAAAAGGGCAAGGTCCATTTACCGGATATTTTATTCCATACTGAATCGGAACATGTACACTTTTTAATGCAATAAAAATATCACCACTCGCTTAAAAACGATGCGTTTTATTTTTAAATTAAATCGTGCACTCTTATTGGGATTTCAGGCAAAGTCTACTCGTTCACAATATTTCAGTGCTTTCAGTGTTTAATACGGGTGGCGCATGAAGTAAAATTTCGAGTTTAGAAAAGCCCAGAAAATTTGTCTCGGGTCGCTGCGCGACCCTCGACAAATTTTCACGGGGCTTTTCTAAACTCGAAATTTTACTTCATGCTTAGTCTGGGAGTGGAAAACACTCGTTTTAAGCTTCAAATTGAACTCTTAAAAAAAAGCGTATGCACCTAATAGAAAATTCCTTGTATTAACAGATTAAACTGATGACTATTTGCCAAATCTACTGAATGCTCATTCGATTCAACTAACATTTTCGTTTGAGTAACTGTCAACGGCTTGCGATACCGCGGAGTCCTTAGGGCCTCACTTTAACGGTATGGATCTGGAAAACATGTAGTTTCAGCAGGACGGCGCAACCTGCCACACCGCGCATGACACAATCCATTTTTGGAGGAACGATTTCCGGACTGAATTATCTCCCGAAATTCAACTCGCAACTCTGCGAAAACGATATTGAAAATTTCATGAAAAGGGCAAGGGCAATTTACCGGATATTTTATTCCATACTTAATTGGAACATGCCCACTTTTTAATGCAATAAAAATATCACCACTCGCTCAAAAACGATGCGTTTTATTTTTAAATTAAATCGTGCACTCTTATTGGGATTTCAGGCAGTCTACTCGCTCACAATATTTCAGTGCTTTCAGTCTTAAATACGCGTGGCGCATGAAGTAAAATTTCGAGTTTAGAAAAGCCCAGAAAATTTGTCTCGGGTCGCTGCGCGACCCTCGACAAATTTTCACGGGGCTTTTCTAAACTCGAAATTTTACTTCATGCTTAGTCTGGGAGTGGAAAACACTCGTTTTAAGCTTCAAATTAAACTCTTTAGAAAAAAGCGTATGCATATGTGTACCTAATAGAAAATTCCTTGTATTAACAGATTAAACCGATGACTATTTGCCAAATCTACGGAATGCTCATTCGATTCAACTAACATTTTCGTTTGAGTAACTGACAACGGCTTGCGATACCGCGGAGTCCTTAGGGCCTCACCTTAACGGTATGGATCTGGAAAACATGTAGTTTCAGCAGGACGGCGCAACCTGCCACACCGCGCATGACACAATCCATTTTTGGAGGAACGATTTCCGGACTGAATTATCTCCCGAAATTCAACTCGCAACTCTGCGAGTTGAATTTCGGGAGATAATTCAGTCCCGAAATTCAACTCGCAATTCTGCGAAAACGTTATTGAAAATTTTATGAAAAGGGCACGGGCCATTTACCGGGTATTTTATTCCATACTTAATCGGAACATGTCCACTTTTTAATACAATAAAAATATCACCACTCGCTCAAAACCTATGCAATTTTATTTATTTTTAAATTAAATCTTGCACTCTTATTTGGAAGCCGTTTATTAAGTAATTTAATTAATTATAATTTGATAAGATATTGTTCGATGAGATTAAGAACAAAATTTAATCATTGAAAATTCAGCGTCCTCGTGATTGTTATATAAAATATGCACACCGCTAAGGTTGATGGTGCAAAGATTTGGAGCAAGGTTGGACGTGGTGTATCGATCCGATCCTGAATTTAGCAGAAATGTCTATTTTTAATCCCCGCCAGATGTACTGTTTAAAACTCGGTTTCGAAAGCAACAGTTCCCTAAATGAGAAAGAGAATAAAACCGTGCACACAATTGCACCTTACTGTTTGAATAAAATTGATATTATTTGCTGGTAAACCAGATTACAGTGAAGCGGAACGACCAAACCAAATGTTCAGGCGAAGATTTTTTTTTCTACGTTCCGGGGGTTGTGATTCTAATTTTATCGTTTAGTTTTATGTTAATTGATGTATGCTGAATCCAAAAATGGCCTTTGTTTGTTTATGGAACTTAAAGTTTGTGGCAAAACTCGAAAAGAAAATGGAAATTATCTCGGATATAAACTGTTAGGGGATGATTTTTTTTCTATGTTCCGGGGGTGGTGATCCTAATTTTATTGTTTAGTTTTGTTAATTGATGTATGCTGAATCTAAAAATGGCCTTAGTTTGTTTCAAGCATTCCTCGATTTTATAATAGAGTTCAATTTGAAGTTTTGAACGGCTGTTTCCACTCCCAGGCTAAGCATGAAGTAAAATTTCGAGTTTAGAAAAGCCCCGTGAAAATTTGTCGAGGGTCGCGCAGCGACCCGAGACAAATTTTCTGGGCTTTTCTAAACTCGAAATTTTACTTCATGCGCCACGCGTTCAAAACACTGATTTGATATAAAGTTCAAAAACACCCACATACGTCTTTAATCAGAGTAACAGGGAATCAGATATTTAGTCCGTTATCAACGATATTCTTTCTTGAATAATGCTGTAAAACGCGAAACTAGTCGAGTAAATAGTAAAGTAAAAAATTGTGAAACAAACCAAGTGTAATTTAATTTAAACCTTCATTATCAATACAACGATATTCAGTGTTAATAATAAATAATTAGGTTTCGAATATTTTTGTTAAAACAACTGGTAACGATATTTATATATAAATGGTTGCAAAAAAATAATAAAATCAAATTTATTCTTAAAGGATTCGTATTCGTGATTCGAAAAAACAGGATTCGAATCATATTTATCTTTTACGAATCCTTTATTCGAGTATTCGTGATTGGAATCATATTAGGTGATCCGATATGCACCTACCTAATCCAAGTTACAGACATTTAACCTATTATAATTATAAATATTTCAAATTCAAAACTATATTCATTATTTGATATTATACTAACATAAATATTAAAAAATAAAGCGGATGCATATGTATACCTAATAGAAAATTCCTTGTATTAACAGATTAAACCGATGACTATTTGTCAAATCTACTGAATGCACATTCAATTCAACTAACATTTTCGTTTGAGTAACTGTCCGATATGCCTTAAACAAAAAGTTACTTAAGGTTAGGTGGATAAGTCCCGCTCCGCTTACAATCCACCCGTGTGCGGGCTCACTAAATAAAGGTCGTCAGAAGTTGTCTGTTATTGAACAACCAACCGTCCATTTGCGTCGTGTCTACTTTTTCGCGTTCCGCCTATCGATCCGATAAGCGCGTATGCACGTATCGCGTGTGTTGGTTTTCGTCGGTTTACCTGGAAACCGTCAATGGATTCGTGAAAATCTGAATGGTATTTCGTTTCTAGGACGATCGTCGAATTCGTGGTTGCCGTGAAGAGTTTTTCGTTGTTTTTTTTTTTTTTGTTTGTTTGCCTTGGCGAGTTAGCAATGAGAAATATTTGAGTCGGTAATTATTATCACTTGAATGATGAAAACCTTTGGATTGAGGTCGAGGTGTCAGATGTTTGATATTTGCTTGGAATTAGTAACTCGGTGCTTAGTTGAAGATGATGATCATTAGAGATATCAAAAAAGCATTACACAATGTTACTGCATCAAGGCAAAAAATGCAACGATCTAATTTTTGATAGAATTATGTTGCCGGGATTATTTTTCTTCTTACGCGTACTTAATGACCTTGGCAACTAGGCCCACAGTAATTATAATAATTTAATAAATAGAGTTTCGCTATTCCCGAGGAAAGCAAAGAGAATTACGGAAAATACATACGTAGTTGCAAGGATGGGTAATAAATTAATGGATTTTCAGGGGACCCCCCCCCCGCCCCCCCTAAAGCTCGAATACCATAAGATCGAAACCCATTAGGTCGAAGCGAAAAGATAGAAGTCCCATAAGGTCAAATATTTGTATTGCAAAAAAACCACTGCGAGGCACATCCTCAGCGAATTCCCGGTACTTTCGTGTACGAGAGGATCCATACTGGGTGAAAGATGGCCGACGATGGGCATTATCAGGGATTTGCCCACCTCAGTAACACTGGACTACCTAGACAAGGTGGGATGGTTGAGCTGAGGATGGGTGAACCGTAGCACAATGGGCCTAATGAGGTCTAAGTGCAGTGCAGCAATGCGCACTCTCCTTATACCAGATACCAGAAGCGTTAGCGTTGCAAATGGATGAGTAGTTTTTCTATTAAAAACCTTTCTCCTAACCTAATCTAACCTAGAAGTACGTGGAATTGGCATCTTGCGCAAAGCGACTTACGCATTTTATTCTATTGCAAACCTTTCTCCTAACCTAACCTTAACCTAGGCATTATGCGCAAAGAGACTTACGAAATGATTTCTATTGCAAACCTGTATCCTAACCTAACCTAGAAGTGGAATAGGCATCGGTCGCAGAGACTTACGCAATGTATTCTATTGCAAACCTTTCTGCTAACCTAACTAAGAAGTGTATGGAATAAGCATCGTGCGCAAAGAGACTTACGCAATTTATTCTATTGCAAACCTTCGTTCTAACCTAACCTAGCGCCGTTTCTACGATCCATAGTTACACCTTCGGCAACTCAACCCACCGATCAAACTTTAGGTGGTGATTCTAAAGGGTGATTCATTTTGGATTTCCACATTAAAAATAAAAATAAAAACAGGTAGAAGTTGAAAAATGTAAAAAAAATTATTTGCCCTTTAAGGTTAGTTCATTACAATTATGTGTGAAAGATGATATCATGTAAATGACCGCCGCGGCTCATGTGACATGACGTAATTCGTTTGTTAAAATTTTCGACTACTCTGCGACACAAATCAGGTTCTATGCCGGCTATTTCGCGTCTGATCTCCTGTTTCAGCTCTGCAATGGTGTTCGGTTTATTATTAGTTGTACACTTTATGGTGATATTTTTCTTTTTTATAAATCTATTGTGTATAAAAGCGGGTTCCCGTCAATAAATATTATTATTATTATTATTATTCTTGTATACTCTGCTCTTCAGATACCCCCAAAGGAAAAAATCTGCTGGAGTTAAATCACACGATCGCGGCGGCCAATTGAAATAATGCGACCGGGAAACTTGCCGCGCAGTAATTGTATCGTTTCTCCTGCTGTGTGGCAGGTGGCACCGTCCTGTTGAAACCATAAATCTTCGATATCCATATCTTCCAACTGCTCCCAAAGAAAATCTGTTATCATGTTCCGATAACGAACGCCATTAACCGTAACAGAGTTCTCCGCATGATCTTCGAAAAAAAATGGGCCAATTACGCCTCCGGACCAAAAGGCACACCAAACAGTGACCTTTTGAGGATGCATTTTCGTTTCAACAATCTCTCTTGGATTTTCCAATCCCCAAATACGACAATTGTGCTGATTTACGAAGCCATCAACGTGGAAATGTGCCTCATCGCTAAAGATAATTTTCATTGAAAAATTTACCCCTTGTTCTCTTATCCATTCGGCAAACACACGGCGCTGTTGATGGTCTCGAGGCTTCAATTCCTGTGTTATTTGGAGTTTGTACGGGTGTAACTTCAAATCTTTTGTTAAAATTCGCTGTGTAGTGGAATACGTAAGGCCCACTTGCTGCGATCGATGACGAATCGATGTGCTTGGATTTTCGGCCACGCTTTCGCGAACAATGGCAATATTTTGTTCCGAACGACCTCTACGAGCACGCTGAGGGGTTTTGATGTTAGCTACGGATCCAGTTTGTTAGAATTTTTGGACCACATTCCAAATGCGATTTTGCGCACCACAAACTTCACGTAAAGCACGAAATTTCCTCGATCGGCCATTTTCATAATATGCTTGGATAATTTTAACACGTTGTTCTTGCGTATATTGCTCCATGACAACTTTTGTTTAACTTTTTAGGTTAGAAATCACACGCTGCCCTTGACAAATACAGTGGCGTGCCAAAAATATTTTAGATTGTAATGTGGAAATTCAAATTGAATCACCCTTTACAATTGTGAGGTAAAGCATTGTTGGGAGTAAAGCCGAGTTACCTCACTGTCAGTCTAGCCCGTGCTCGGAGCATGAGGTAAACCTGTGTGAGACCGAACAGCGCTCGCACACCGTCCCTGCTCGTGAATTCCGCCAGTTCCGCCATTTATGTTTTGATTTGTTGTGACGCATCTCGTAATTTAATTGTAGAATCGGTAGACCGTTTGCCAATGGTTTAAACTAGAAAGCACAGTACCAAAGGACTACTTTGCCAGAGTTGCAACTATCGATCGTAGAAACCCTAGAAGTATGGGTTGTTTGGAATGGAATAGAATAGGCATCGTGCGCAAAAAAACATACACAATTTATTCTATTGCAAACCTTTCTCCTAACCCAACCTAACCTATAAGTATTTATTCTATTGCAACCTTTTTCCTAACCTAAACTAAGCTAACCTAGAAGTGTGCAGAATAGGCATCGTGCGCAAAGAGACATTAGCAGCGTATTCAATGTTAAACCATCAACTAGAAGAACTGCGAAATTCATTAATGTCTCTATGGTATATTAGTCGAAAATTCCTTTAAATGTTTCACACCTAAATTCTTCTGTATTAGATTTTTCATCAATTTTCAACAAATTTGTTCTTTTCAGAAACACCAACAATATTTGAGAAGCCTACATGTACTTAAATAGTCTTAAAGTTATTCTAGTTTTATTTAATTGCATAGAACCTGAATTGTTTGAAGTCTATTAAAATTAAATAGTATGTATTATAAAGTTACCACTATAAAGCGTCACCCCTGGCGAACATAAAAGCGCCCAAACTTGTTTTCGACCTTATGGGACTTCTACCTTTTCGCTTCGACCTAATGGGATTCGATCGTATAATATTCGACCTACCACTATTGCCCTATCTATCCCCTTTATTATCACATAGTCTATCACTGATGATCCCAGTGGCCCAATGTAGTTTTTTTACCATTCCAATCGCCTTTTATACACCCGTTTAACTTATCCCATCCTTCCTCCAACATCCACTCTCCCATCCTTCTACCCTCACTATTAATCACCTTGTCTTCAAATTTTCGTTCTATTAATTCCCCCTAATCACTTACGGGAATTCTTGGTCACTAAAGTACCCTTTCAGGATATAGCTGATTGTAAAGAATGAAATAGATCGGATAAAAAAGGATTTGTGAAACAATCACGTGTGGGACAAACGCGAGCAGGGATGGGACGCACTACTCAGCTTGACGTCCGCTCTGTTCGGGGTCTACAGCCCGTATTTACAATATATAAAATTACGAAAAAATATTATTTCATTGTATAATTCAATATCCGGAGGTGTATTTGCACGGGAAGTAGTTGTTTCAATGGATATTTATCGTCTTAAATTGTCTTATTAATTAAGACACTGTTTGCATTTTCACGAATAGTTTTTCGTAATTTTATAAATTATGTTTAAAGTGTGCAAACTATCAGAAGCGTAAGCTTATTTTCTCGAATTCAAATAATTTTGTATTTGAATTTACCGTATTTACAATACCGATGCAATTTTTCATCGTTGAGAAGTAGCACTGAAATAACGTAATTTTGCAAGAATTTACCCAACCGTTTGGAGTAAAATGACGTCATTTCAGTGCAAATTGCATCTGTACTGTGAATTCGGGCCCAGAAGAGTTTTGGAACCCGCCAAAAACGCACCCGTGTGCGAGCTCACTTGCAGTACACACTCGGATTTTTGTTTTACTCAGATAATGTGTACTGTGAATACGGGGCCAAAATCGAACCCGCCAGAAACGCACCCGTGTGCGGGTTCACTAGCAGTACACACGCGGGTTTTTGTTTTATTCAGATAATGTGCATGGTAATTCATGATGATCATTTACGCAATGCAAATGATGTGTTTTCTTTGATCGATAACGGTAAGCGCGAGCAGGGCAAAAACTGGTAAGCCGTTTCAGCTAGCAGGCAGAGTTCTAGCAGATGCACCGAGAGAGAGAGAAGGTGTAGTAACGGTATACGCACGGGAATTCTTGGTCGTGAATTTCTGTTTTCTTTAATGGTGATTATATCTGCTGGAATTAATTAATGATTTTCTTAATGGGACAGTAGCTTCATCAAAGACATAATTTTATGATTCGTTGATTACTATTACCAATTAGGATTTACTTCAATACCTTGTTACTAATTCCGATGAATATTGGTTCGAAAGAGCAACTTGTTATATGAATTTAATTTCGGTTCATAATGGTCAGTAAATAATGTCCTTAAACTGTGGTTGTAGTTAAGAGGTATATTAATCAATACTTAAAAATATTTACAGAAATTCACAAGTGAAAATGTCGCGGTGCCGATTATGTTATTTGTTGTATTGTCTAATTACTTCTGTCGTCGTCTTCAATTGCTGAGATCCTAGAAAGGATTGGTAGTGGTACCCAAAGAGAAAATGGTGGTGGTGAAGTTACCCTAATTGGTTGTTGGAAGATGAACCTACCACCACTTTCACAGTGTTGCCAAACCGCCCTCATATTTGGTGGGGAAGCGCGTGGGTCTGGCACCCAGTGTTAGAAAAACCCGCCTTCATATTTGGTGAGGAAGCGCGTGGGTCTGGCACCCAGTGTTAGAAAAACCCTTTTCGGCCGAGGGCTGGTCGTACCGCACTTTTTGCGGAACACAAACAATAGCGCACTAAACTCTTTAAAAATTTACACATTTCTTCCTAAGTAATAAAAATCTATACAATTTCTAATTGCCCTGGACACGGCCCGGACACCCCTTATGTTAATGAGGGTTGGGTTACGGCGTATCAGGTAAAGCCGTAACATACCTACTATAAATTCTTTTATACATTTTTAGTGACATAACTTTAAATAGCGTGTAACCGTACCTTAATCAATGTTTGGAGTGTTTGTTGTACTGATTGTTGTTTTTTGTTTCCTTTCAGATATTATGGTCAAGAGAAAGATCACAACGTCCTGGTCATGGACCTGCTGGGCCCATCGCTCGAGGACCTGTTCAACTTCTGCTCCCGCCGCTTCACCATTAAGACTGTACTCATGTTGGCCGACCAGATGATCGGAAGGATCGAGTTTGTGCACTGCAAATCCTTCATCCATCGCGACATCAAACCAGACAATTTTCTCATGGGCATCGGCCGCCACTGTAACAAACTATTCCTAATCGATTTCGGATTGGCGAAAAAATTCAGAGATATGAGGACGAGGTAACAATAACAATAATAATAATAATAAAGACTTACTCTATTCAACCAGCCTTTGCAGGAGACCCCTAGAGCCACCCTAGGGGTCTCTGCATAGGCTAGTAGAATAGAGTATAGAATAGGACAGTAGGGACTGTAAATGGATGGAAATATAATAACAAAAATCGATATAGGTCATGTAAAACTTTTTTTTTTTTCGGGAAAACTACTAACCAAGGCCGGTATTCCTGGAATTGACGTACGATTTAACATGTGAATTTGACAGTTGACGAGCGACCGATCGTGCTGGTCGCCCGTCAATTGTCAAATTCACATGTTAAATCCAAATATTCGTACGACCAATCTCGGCAATACGGGCCCAAATATAAAATATGAAGCAGAAAACCTCTAAATGACAGATTTCGTACGACCAATCTCGGGAATACGGGCCCAAATATCAAATATGAAGTAGAACACCTCTGAAACTGGTCAGGGGAGTGACAGACCGTCTTCTACAGTGATTTAATCAAACACAGTGGCGACAACTCCCTGTCATCCGCCATGATGAGGCAATATTGGGATGATTTTTTTTCGAGAAAACTACTAACCAAGGCCGGTATTCCTGGAATTGGCGTACGAAATCTGTCATTTAGATTGGGATTTAACATGTGAATTTGACAGTTGACGGGCGATCGATCGTGCTGGTCGCCCGTCAACTGTCAAATTCACATGTTAAATCCAAATATTCGTACGACCAATCTCGGGAATACGGGCCTAAATATAATATATGAAGCAGAAAACCTCTAAATGACAGATTTCGTACGACCAATCTCGGGAATACGGGCCCAAATATCAAATATGAAGCAGAACACCTCTGAAACTAGCCAGGGGAGTGACAGACCAAACACAGTGGCGACAACTCCCTGTCATCCGCCATGATGAGGCAATATTGGGATGATAGATTTCGTACGACCAATTTTGGGAATACGGGCCCAAATATCAAATATGAAGCAGAACACCTCTGAAACTGGTCAGGGGAGTGACAGCCCGTCTTCTACAGTGACTTAAATAAACACAGTGGCGACAACTTCCTGTCATCCGTAATGATGAGGCAATATTAATCAAAATAAGGTTATAATACAAACATCTTGAAGCGTCATCCATGGGCGGGAGCTGTTCCCTTAATTTTGAAATAGGAACATATGATGGTTAATACCTTAAAGCAGTGGTCTACAAACTACGGCCCGCGGGCCAAATCCGGCCCGCGACTTGCATGAATCCGGGCCGCGATTGTTTGTAATTTTTTTTGTAAATGTCATATTTTGAAATATTGTAACAATTGTTCCTTAAATTTTTCATAATTTTATAAAATTAATCGGATCTTGGCCGACTTTATTATGTAGAATTGTATTTGTGGCCCGCGAAGAAGATAGTTTGGAGATCCAGGCCTTAAAGTAACGTGTTTAAATTGATTCTATTTATCTTTGCGAATTTTTGAGATAAGATTTTGGGCTAAGTGAAATAAAGCACAGTCTTTGGACGAAATTGCTGTGACCAACTTTATACCTCCTAGCTACACCGCTGTTTATCCGCCATATTGGGTCAGAATTGGAAGACTTTCCCTGGAGAGAGCCACCTTAATAAGGCATTCACTTTTCAGGGAGCTTGACTCAGTGGTGTTGGGTCCACCAACCGCTACTACAAGTCCTCCGCCGTGGTTCAGGGCCTGGTCATACGCAGGCGAGTTTGTCAAAATTCACTGTGAGGACCAGAGCACTGTGAATTGGCTTGTGAAGATGATCAAACAGTGGCCTGAGGCTCGACTTTTAGCCATAGCTGCAGACCGCCTCCCTAAAATCCACCCTCTGGGTTCCTAGGGGGGATTTTGAGATTCCTGAAGGGGAGGAAAGAGTCATAAGAAGATTGGCGGGACAAAATCCCGAACTAAAAATCGGATAATCCCGATCCTTCACCGGGCTGTGTCTGAAGATCCGTCCGGGCAACTACTCGTCTTTGGAGCAGGAAAGGAGGATCGTAAAATTCTAAATGGCAGGGGAAATCGCTTAAGTTGTAGGTTTTGTTTGGGCTTCAAAGGGAATTAATTTCGAAGGACCATTAATGAACTGCTCATTAAAAACACTTAGATCGATTTTAACTTTACACTATTTATTTAAGACTTTAAAGCAAAATTGATCTCTATTGTTGACTGTAAAATAAAATGAATAAAAATATGCTCTTGGCGGTTCTGATTCTAGAAGGTCAGTGATTTTCCCTTTTTCTCGCGCTTCTCGCGTAGTTGTTGGGGGTCGTGCTTCTCCCTTATTCCGAAGGGAAGGAGATGGTCAAGATGCCATCTGATTGGTGATCTTTTCGGGAGAAGAAGGATATTTTCTACTATTGCCGCTAAATTCTCCACGCCGATGTCCCGTGCTCCCTAATCTGCACCCAGCTCACTTATATTGCTCTTTTGTTTGCTCAAAACGTGCCGTCGCATAATTTGAGCTTAGGTCTTCCGTGAAGATCCTAATAGGGTTAGGATCTTCGCGGAAGACCTAAGCTCAAATTATGCGACGGCACGTTTTGAGCAAACAAAAGAGTCCACGGGGGATCTCGTTCTTTACAAAACTGTAAACGTTGTAAAATCTCCAGGGTGCCTCGGTGGTCAGATAATAAGACCCTCGTCCCTTTCAGGTAGCAATCCGCGCTTGTCGCGAGCCTTCTAATTTGGGAATCGCGGATAAGTCGCGAATCGGCGGCAACAGGTTTACCTCCCTGATCTTGAGGGTCAGCAAGGGTCTCAGAAAGGAAGAGGAGGAGAAGGGTGTTGTAACTCAGAGGGCGACTGAAAGCGCACCTGAGGCAACCAACTCACCGCTTCTAAGAAAGATTGCTGCTTAGCAGGCTGAGCAAGTGGCTGCTGTATCCATACTGGAGCAGCTATAAATCTCGCCGGTTAGGAAAGAGCCGAGACTAGAGGATGTGCTGATCGAGTCACCTCTAACGTCAGAAACGATCGACGCTTCCCTTTCTGACTCGAACGAGTCCACACTCGTTGAGTCGAAAGGTGATTGGATTAGGACCGATCAAGGGATCTACCCACCTCCCACCCAACCAGAACCAGAATTACTAACAACCAATCAAAAAGAATACCACAGTGTTTAATTAAGTCACTGGGCAGCTTGGTGGTGTAGTGGTTAGAGTGTTGTACTGCCACGCCACGGACCGGGGTTCAAATACCGGCCTAACAAGTTGTCTGCATTTATATAGGTTAGGATAAAAATGCCAAACACTCCGTCTTCTCGGATATGACGTTAAATGCATGTAGGACCCGTGTACTGCCTGGATGTTGCGTGCACGTTAAAGATCCCTACCGGTGGGTTGGAACTCCCACCGGGTTCCGCAAAATTCCCGGATAGCTGTAGACCTAATCTCCGGCGTCATGATTGGCCTTAGCAGCGGAAATAGATGACGTAAAACCCCAAAATAAAAAAAAAATAAAAAAGAAATGTCACTGTACAGTCTTCCGTTTGTTATCGCCATCTATTGTGAGTCCTGATAACTATCCAAACTCCGATAGTACATTTTAATTTTGTTTTGGTTACTGTTATAAATCGTAACTACCTCGACACCCAATACTTTTACAAGAGGATACGATTAAGAAAGGAAGATAAATCGCAATTGGTTCTGTATGTTTTCCTTTTCTTTTTTAGAATGCACATATCATACCGAGAAGATAAAAACCTGACGGGTACCGCGAGGTACGCGTCGATCAACGCGCATCTCGGTATTGAGCAATCGCGTCGCGACGACATGGAGAGCTTAGGCTACGTGCTGATGTACTTCAACAGGGGCTGTCTGCCCTGGCAGGGCCTGAAGGCGGCCACCAAGAAACAGAAATACGAGAAAATTAGTGAGAAGAAGATGTCCACACCCGTAGAAGTTTTATGCAAAGTAAGTACTCCGAATTAAAAATGAAAGAAAGATTCGTTCGCTCTCGGGGAATTCTTTGTCTGCACCCGAAATTTTACTTTAAGCTTAACCAAGGCAAGTGTGTTCCATGCCTTAGTGAAGCATGAAGTAAAATTTCGGGTGCAGAAAAAATATTGATAACTTTCAGAGCTGGGACGAATCTTCGTAGAAAGGATTCGAATCTCGAATCCGAATCACCTAATACGATTCGAATCACGAATACTCGAATAAAGGATTCGTAAGAGAAAAATTCTGTTTTTTCAAATCACGAATACAAATCCTTAAAGAATAAATTTAATGTTATTTTCTTTTTGCAACCATTAATGTATAAATATCGTTACCAGTTGTTTTACCAAAAATATTCAAAACCTAATTATTTATTATTAACACTGAACATCGTTGATAACAGACTAAATATCTGATTCCCTGTTACTCTGATTAAAGACGTATTTGTGTGTTTTTGAACTTCACTTCAAATCAGTGTTTTGTACGCGTGGCGCATGAAGTAAAATTTCGAGTTTAGAAAAGCCCAGAAAATTTGTCTCGGGTCGCTGCGCGACCCTCGACAAATTTTCACGGGGCTTTTCTAAACTCGAAATTTTACTTCATGCTTAGCCTGGGAGTGGAAACACTCGCAAAACGCTTGCTTGGGTTTATATGAGAGTTCCTAGACGGACGGGTGCTGGCGTTTTCTCCGCCTCGCACCCGTCCGTCTAAGAACACTCATATAAACTCATGTATTCAAACGCTCCCGTTCCACCTCGCGTTCAAAACGTCCATATAAGAGCGCCCTAATAAACATTCGCTCTCTTGATAGAGAAAAACAATTGATATTTTTTTTATATACTTTATGGATCACCCTGTATAAAAATAAGTACGCCTATCTTGTAGATCTCGTTGAGATAGCCGAAATGCATGTATTATACTTTTCTGTAGCTCGAATAGTTTTTGAGTAATAGCGTTTTTGGTGAAAACTACAAAATGTCGAGAATTTACGCGAGTGCGCTCGCTTTTTTAGTATTTTGTAAAAGTTGCAAATAACTCAATAACTAATGGGAATACAAAAAAATTGATTAAATGAAAGTTTCAGATAATGAAATTGTGGACAATTTTTCTATCTTCTAGTTTTTCGTATCTATCTTTTTTCCTGGAGAAAAATGACAGTTTGTTGAAAGATTCGTAAAGACGTATAATTTTTACAAAATCATGGAACAACTTAGAGTTATTTATTGGAATTTGTGTAAAAATATGCTGCTAAACAAGAATATAATTAAATGCAAAAATATAAAGGTGGAATGGTCTGAGACCAATATCCAGTAAATGTATAAAAAAAACAATTGATTTTTTTTAGATACTTTATGGATCATCCTGTATAAAAATAATTACGCCCAGCAAAATTATGGAACAACTTAGAATTATTTATTGGAATTTGTGTAAAAATATGCTGCTAAATAAGAATATAGTTAAATACAAAAATATAAAGGTGAAATAGTGGAATGGTCTAAGACCAATATCCAGTAAATGTATAAAAAAACAATTGATTTTTTTTAGATACATTATGGATCACCCTGTATAAAAATAAATACGCCCACCTTGTAAATCTCGTTGAAATAGCCGAAATGCATGTATTACACTTTTTTGTAGCTCGAATAGTTTTTGAGTTATAGCGTTTTTTGGTGAAAATTTTAAAATGTCGAGAATTTACGCGAGTACGCTCGCTTTTTTTTGTATTTTGCAAAAGTTGCGAATAACTCAATAACTAATGGAAATACAGAAAAATTGATTAAATTAAAGTTTCAGATAATGAAATTTTGGACAATTTTTCTATCTTCAAGTTTTTCGTAGCTATCTTCTTTCTTGGAGAGAAATGACGGTTTGTTGAAAACGTATAATTTTTACAAAATCATGGAACAACTTAAAATTATTTATTGAAATTTGTGTAAAAATACGCTGCTAAACAAGAATATAGTTAAATACAAAAATATAAAGGTGAAATAGTGGAATGGTCTAAGACCAATATCCAGTTAATGTATAAAATAAACAATTGATTTTTTTAGATACTTTATGGATCACCCTGTATAAAAATATCCAGCAAATGTATAAAAAACAATTGATTTTTTTGATACTTTATGGATTACCCTGTATAAAAATACTTACACCCATGTTGTAGATCTCATTGAAATAGCCGAAATGCATGTATTATACTTTTTTGTAGCTCGAATAGTTTTTGAGTTATAGCGTTTTTGGTGAAAATTGAAAAATGTCGAGAATTTACGCGAGTGCGCTCGCTTTCTTAGTATTTTACAAAAGTTGCAAATAACTCAATAACTAAAGGAAATACAGAAAAATTGATTAAATGAAAGTTTCAGATAATGAAATTTTGGACAATTTTTCTATCTTCAACTTTTTCGCAGCTAAAAGATAAAGATTCTTGAAGAAAAATGACATTTTGTTGAAAAGGTATAATTTTTACAAAATTATGGAACAACTTAGAATTATTTATTGGAATTTGTGTAAAAATATGCTGCTAAACAAGAATATAGTAAAATGCAAAAATATAAAGGTGAAATGGTGGAATGGTCTGAGACTAATATCCAGTAAATGTATAAGAAAAAACAATTGATTTTTTTGTTGATACTTTATGGATCACCCTGTATAAAAATAATTACGCCTATCTTGTAGATCTCGTTGAGATGGCCGGAATGCATGTATTATACTTTTCTGTAGCTCAAATAGTTTTTGAGTTAAAGCGTTTTTGGTGAAAATTGAAAAAGCTCGAGAATTTGCGCGAGTACGCTCGCTTTTTTTATATTTTGCAAAAGTTGCGAATAACTCAATAACTAATGGGAATACAGAAAAATTGATTAAATGAAAGTTTTAGATAATGAAATTTTGGACAATTTTTCTCTCTTCAAGTTTTTCGCAGCTATCTTTTTTCTTGGAGAAAAATGACATTTTGTTGAAAACGTTTAATTTTTACAAAATCATGGAACAATTTAAAACTATTTATTGGAATTTGTGAATATGAAATAAAATTTCCCTGTATATTTAAAAATATATAATTTGAGGTTCCAGAACTTTCTTTTTGTATAAAAAAAAAAACAAAATGCAATACTAACGAGTTGAAACAATATTTAGGGTTTCCCCGCTGAGTTCGCGATGTACCTAAACTACTGCCGGGGGCTGCGCTTCGAGGAGGCGCCGGACTACATGTACCTGCGGCAGCTGTTCCGCATACTGTTCCGCACCCTGAACCACCAGTACGACTACACGTTCGATTGGACCATGCTGAAACAGAAGCCGGCCGGCAACCCGGGCATGGGCACATCGGCGCAGGCCCAAACCTCGCAGGCCATCGGCCAGCAACCTGGTTAGTAATTGTCTCAAAACAACAACAAACAAAAATTGTAACAAAAACCGCACGTCGTTCAATTAATACAGCATAAACGTAAGATACTTTCCTCCATGTCGTGCACAGGAGGCGAGTATACGTGTAAAGACGGTCGGTTTTTTTAAATAAATGAATTTTTTTTCTAGATATTGTAACCATAAAAACAGATAATTTTAACAAGTTTACAGTAATCTTGAAAAGTGTGCTATTATTATTTGAAAATTGTCCCCGTTGAGTGCGGAGGAAGCTGCTCCCTCTTTACCTAACCTCACCTTAATTATTAGAGAGTTTTAGTTTATCGTTTTAGGAAATCATCATCAGGGTCTTTACTCCTCGCGGGAGCATAGGGCATCAACAAACGCTCTTCATTTACATATGTTTCGAAAGCGTAAACGTCATCTAATGCCCTTTTGCTCTCCATTTAAATCTATTTTGTGCCAGGGCCTTTTAGGAAATACGGTAACGCTGTCCTGTTCTGGTTCTTCGGGGAGTGCGCATTTCTGCACTGCACTTAAGCCTCATTAGGCCCATTGCGCTTCCTCCCGTCGATTACCCAGCCTCAGCTCAGCCAGCCTACCTGATTTGGGTAGTTTAGCAAAGCCGAGATGGTTAGATACCTTATGTAGGCCATCTTTCACCCAGTAAGGAGCCTCTAGACTAGAGGCTCCTTACTGGGTCTCTCTAGTTGACGAGAGTGCCGGGCAATCGCTGAGAATGTGTCCGGCAGTCTCGTCTTCCATGTTACACCCTCTGCAGGATGGAGAGTCAACCATTCCCATCCTGTGTATAGGTGTGCGTTCAGCCCGCAGTGACCAGTCCGGGCGGCAAATGCGCTAATGCTAATTGCCCAGTAACCGTTTGTGCTACTGGGCAACAAGCAAGTTTAGCGTTAACGTATTTCAAAAAAATAATCTAAAACCCAGTTACCGTTTGTGCTACTGGGCAAAAAGCAAGTTTAGCGTTAATGTATTTCAAAAATATGATAAACTAAAACCCGGTAACTGTTTGTGCTACTGGGCAAAAAGCAAGTTTAGCGTTAATCTATTTTAAAAAAATGATAAACTAAAACCCGGTAACCGTTTGTGCTAATGGGAAAAATGCAAGTTTAGCGCTAACATACTTAAAAAAAACGATAAACTAAAACCCCCTATTAATAACGTATGTTTAATTAAAGAAAGACCTCTAGAGTGTCATGAAAAATATTGTAGGTTGGCAACTCTGAAATTATATATTGTAACTATTATATCTGTTTTATGTCAATTCCTAAAGATTAAATAACAGCGCTCTAGAGGTTTTTAATTTATTGAACTTACGATACATTACTTCTCCTTATCAAATCACGCCCTCCTGTTTTCCCTCCCAATTTTTTTGTTTTCCAGTAAGCAGAGATGTGGACAAGAAGATGAGCTCTGCTAAGGCTAACGCACATTCGAAAGCACACGTCTCCGTTACAGATGTTGCCAAACCTGTCAAGGGTCACTGATTCCCCCACTTTCTCCCCGCTCACTCATTCCTGTTCTGTTTATACATTATTTACTTTTGTATACGTATTTACGTGTGTAGTTGGTTTAAATTTGTACACCCAAAATTGTGTCTTGAATATAAATTATTTCGTTCTCCGATTATCGAGTATATATGTATAATATTTACGATAAACGTGCTCGTTTGTTTCGATTAACCTATATTAACAAAGATGTGATTAATATGTGTTTCTAATCATTGGTGGTTGAGCCGTGCCGCTGAGAGTGTGACTGTAGGATTGGTTGTCGGGAGGGCAGCCGCAGCCGTGCTGACTTAGACCTAGTTTTAAGCCCATTGCAGTGGAGTGTGACTGTAACTCATGCATTTTTTAATTAATTTTTGTTAAATTAAATATCTAAGTCAGAAATGTTCAGTATTCCTCAGCACCGGGTAGGGACCACACTGAAGAGGACCTTGAAGTCCGAAACGCGTCTGTGGGTATCTAGTGCCGGAATACTGAACACAAATTCAATTTTGATATTTGTTTTCTGGTTTCACAAACAGAGTTTAGCTCGTTCGTGGACGAAACAGTGACCTGTATATGCACTTTGTGCACCGTGTTATTGACGACGATGCCACTATGGAGCGCTAGATGGCGTTAGCTGTCGAAATCCATTAATAATTAAATATCTAGCTCATTTAAGTTTTTATGAACATTATCGTAATTTTACATATCATCAGTCCCACGCCGAAACCGTGAATGTATAAATTTGGCGGTTTTGACTTTTCTATGGGAAAATGACAGAATAGAAAAAAAATATTCTTAAAGTGGGCGGTGAGCAAAATAAGGTTGAGAACCTATGACCTTAGTTTACCCACCGCCCACTTTGAGATATTTTTTTTTTTTAGAGCCCCCCCTTTTTAGTACTTACTATCTGTTGCGAATGTGAAACAGTTATTGCCACGATTATATTGAAGCGTGTAATATTATACGCCCCTTAATTTCCTCTGAGTTTTCTACTGCCCCCCTGAAAGTCTCAAACGGCCACAGTGTTATCGCCCATGTTGAGAATCTATGCAATAGATTCTTATGAACGAATACAATGCCAAAGACGAGAATGTGTTATGTAGTAGCTGTTGTCTACTACAGAGGGCGTATATAAGAATTTATGCTAAAAATATTATATATTCTGCCCTTTAAAATTTAAAAAAAAACACATTCGTGGTTTTGGCACGGAACCGATGATATATTATCATTTAAGATATTAGTGCGTATGATTGCTCTTAATTTGTCCGATTTAGACACAGCCACAATATGAAGGCGATCATATTCACCTCTCGGCGGCTGGGCTCTAATAACTACTCTCTGTTAAGACAGAAAAAAAATCAACACTGTGAATCATCGCTTTAAAGGTAAAAGTCATTAAGGATTAAGAATTGGTTATCGGGAGGGCAGCCGTAGCCGCGTCCACTTAGGCTAAGTTTGTAGTGCCTCCCTCCTGATGGTCAGACCCACTCGGCACTGTTGGCTATTGCCATATTAAATGTCACTAAATACAAGGGTTGAGCTCAATCAATTGATTTAAATTAAGTCACTGAGGATTAAGGATTGGTTGTCGAGAGGGCAGCCGTGGCCACGCACACTTAGGCCAAGTTTGTAGTGCCTCCCTCCTGATGGTCAGACCCACTGAGCACTGTTGGCTATTGCCATATTAAAAATCACTAAGTACCAGGGTTACGCTCAATCAATTGATTTAAATTAAGACTGGGAATATTTCAAATTAAGTATTCGGATATCCATTCAAAAACATAGTCAAATATTTGAATATTAAGGCGATTAATATTTCGTCACCTCAGTGCTACAATTAGATAACTCAAATTTGCTAGTTATGAAAAAAGGTTTTTTTACAAAAGTTGGGCGCCACTGTTGGGCGATACCTGAAGATAAAGCCAAACGTTAGTAATGTTTCACATACATCCTTCATGGGTTACTAGTAAGAACTTGAAAAACAAAATACGAACTGATTTTCCTTAAAATTAAAACCTAATTTCGGGGTTATCTAGTTGAAGCACTGACGATTTGCTGTATACGATAACTGTAAACATCCATGTGTGTTTACAGTTATCGTACACAGCAAATCGTTAGTGCTTCAACTAGATAACTCTAACTAAGGCGAGCAAACATTCGTTCTTGTTAGAGCAAATAGTAATCGTGTTTGCAAACGTTCGTGGATGCCATCTTCGTTTGGTGTGGATGCGCCTTAGGAATAAGTTAAATATTCGAGTATTTGAATATGATTTTGAATGAATTTTGGAAAACCTAAATTTCCTAGCCTTAATCAAAACATACAGAGTGTTTTATGTAATAGCGAACATTGGATTTATGTAATACCGAACATTGTAAATGCGATTCAGTGCAAATCATGCGAATATTTATAAAAAGTTTCGAATATTTATAGGAGGATTCGAATACTTACAAAAGGATTTGAATCGTCAAAAATAATTCGAATTAATTGTGAGGATTAGCATAAAGTGTGTTTTTAATCAGTGTTTTATACGCGTGGCGCATGAAGTAAAATTTCGAGTTTAGAAAAGCCCCGTGAAAATTTGTCTCGGGTCGCTGCGCGACCCTCGACAAATTTTCTACGCGGGGCTTTTCTAAACTCGAAATTTTACTTCATGCTTAGTCTGGGAGTGGAAAACACTCGTTTAAATGAAGGCAACCTTATACAAGACTGTCTCAGTTTAAACCGAGTCGACCTTATACAGTAATGACTTTGATTTTGACGTCATGCGAGGATTCCCGCGAGTCATAAGGTCGGCTGGGTCTAAATCGAGACAATCTTGCACAGTAATTATCTTGGTTTTTACGTCACGTACGGATTTCCACGCGTGACGACATCAACCGAGGTGTGTAAGTAAGTTTGTCTTGATTTAAACCGAGCCGACCTTGTAATGTTTAATTACCTTGATTGTTGATATCACGTGAGAACTTCGTCAGCAAGCAAGGTGGTTAGTGTATAAGGTTGTCTTGATTTAAAACCGAGTCGACCTTGTTAGTTTAATTACATTTGACTTCTCACATCGCGCGAGGAATTTAATGTGTGACGTCAGAAAAACTCACTGTATTTCTCGGGACATGGATATTTCTAATAAAATCAAACTGAATTTGCTATAAAATTCAAACATAATAAGTAAAAACTAGTATATTTTTAATTTTACAATAACCGAGTCAACCTTATACAGTGATGACTTTGATTTTTACGTCATGTGAAGATTTCTGAGCATGATAAGGTCGGCTGGGTTTAAATCGAGACAACCTTGCACAGTAATTAACTTGGTTTTGACGTCACGTACGGATTTCTACGCGTGGCGACATCAACCGAGGTGTGTAAGTAAGTTTGTCTTGATTTAAACCGAGTCGACCTTGTATTGTTTAATTACCTTGATTGTTGACATCACGTGAGAACTTCCACGCGTGACGTCAGGAACTTCCACGCGTGGGAGTCCTCACTACGCGTGACGTCAGCAATTAAGGTGGTTAGTGTATAAGGTTGTCTTAATTTAAAACCGAGTCGACCTTGTTAGTCTAATTACATTTGACTTCTCACGTCACGCGAGGAATTTCATGTGTGACGTCACAATTACCTTGATTGTCGACGTCACGCGTGGAAGTCCTCACCACGCGTGACGTCAGCAATCAAGATGGTTAGTGTATAAGGTTGTCTTAATTTAAAACCGAGTCGATCTTGTTAGTCTAATTACATTTGATTCTCACGTCGCGCGAGGAATTTCATGTGTGACGTCATCAATTACCTTGATTGTTGACGTCACGCGTGGAAGTCCTCACCACGCGTGACGTCAGCAATCAAGGTGGTTAGTGTACAAGGTTGGCTTGATTTAAAACCGAGTCGACCTTGTTAGTTTAATTGCATTGACTTTTCACGTCACGCGAGGAATTTCATGTGTGACGCCAGAAAAACTCCCTGTATTTCTCGGGAAATGGATATTTCTAATAAAATCAAACTGAATTTGCTATGAAATTAAAACATATAAGTAAAAACCAGTATATTTTCAATTTCACAATAACCGAGTCGACCTTATTCAGTAATGACTTTGATTTTGACGTCATGTGAAGATTTCCGAGCGCGATAAGGTCGGCTGGGTTTAAATCGAGACAACCTTGCACAGTAATTAACTTGGTTTTGACGTCACGTACGGATTTCCACACATGACGACATCAACCGAGGTGTGTAAGTTTGTCTTGATTTAAACCGAGCCGACCTTGTATTGTTTAATTACCTTGATTGTTGACGTCACGTGAGGACTTCCACGCGTGACGTCAGCAATCAAGGTGGTTAGTGTATAAAGTTGTCTTAATTTAAAACCGAGTCGACCTTGTTAGTTTAATTGAATTTGACTTTTTACGTCACGCGAGGAATTTCATGTGTGACGTCATCAATTACCTTGATTGTTGACGTCACGCATGGACGTCGTCACCACGCGTGACGTCAGCAATCAAGCTGGTTAGTGTATAAGGTTGTTTTAATTTAAAACCGAGTCGACCTTGTTAGTTTAACCCTTAGCGGCCACACCTCAGCCAGGCCACATAGCGGCCACAATGGGTATCTCATTACCCCACGCCGGAAAACTCAGTTGTACAAGATCTGAGGGTGTTTTAAGACTTCTAACCGATTGTTTCATGTTTGTTGAATAGTTTTTTAACATTTCTAGCGATTTTTAACGGTCCATTTATTGATGGCGTTCTAAAAAAAAGTGGTCATATATGTGAAAATGCAGCAAAAATGGTTTTTTCAGTCAAAAATTCATTACTCCGTCATTTTTCAATATTAAGGGATGTCACTGTAGGGTTGTATGCACCACATATACCACTACCATAAAAAATATTAGTATCCGCCGATCCGTCAAAAAGTATATTTATTTTGCAAAATTACTGGAGGGAAAAATTTAAAAAATTACAAATCATTAAATTTGCTTTTTTCGTATTGTATTGCTTGTAAATAGTTATTTTCGTACAGAAAAGTGAACAAAACACTATTTGAAGAAAACGAAATCATTTTGAATCAAGAAAATATTATTGACCAGCACACGTCGAGCACAACGGGAACCGATGTTCCTCGCAGACTGGTACTCTACACGCCGAACATCCAACACGCGTTTTTCTATCTTTCTGTCGGTTGCACAGTACGCACCTCCGCCCTTGGTTCAAGGTTACTTTTTCCAGGTTGTCCATGTTTTCCGTGTCTTTATGTAGGATGCTCCTAATGACCATCCGGAGCTCTTTCCGAAGACATGGCTCGGCCAATCGCCGGTGTAGCATCGCATCGGGGAGGTCAGATGAAAAATAAGTTTTTTTAGCACGATAATCGCTGACGTGGATTCCTGTGCGCCGACTTTCAGGTTCCACATAATTCGTGAATTGACGGCTGCTTGGTCGAGCATCCTAAAGAAAAATCGGGCCACCTGTTGGTTCTCCGAGCGACTGAGTAGGCGTAGCACAATTGATCGAAAGTATCGGTCCCTCCTTTCGTATCATTATAGTGGAGAATGATGTTCGGTTTTCCGTCCTTTATCTCTTCGGTATGGAGATAAGTCGAAGCCACCAGGACGATTTTGTTCTTCTTTGGTGTATAAGGAAATAAAGTTATGTCTTTGGTGTGACAAAACTTTGTTTCAGGAGGATTCTTCGACGATATCTTCATCTCCATGGGAATCTCCTGTTTATTTTTTCTTATAGTTCCAGTCATTGACATGTCGAAAGGTTGATTCAACATTCTAGTCAACAGAGGGACGGTGGTGAACCAATTATCGCACGTTACCGTGCGATTGGTGCCGTGTACTGGAGCTGTTACAGCTTGAAAAAAGTATTCTCCGCTAGGTAATTTCTGCGGATTATCAATGGTGCCGTCTTTTCCCAGGTACGGGATAGCGTGAATCAGGTACGCGGTCGAAGCGTCGTTGAGGGTTACCAGCTTCAATCCGTACTTGTCCGGTTTCGACTTTTTTTTTTTCCTGTGGGGGCCGTCTTCCTTTCGGATCCGGATGCACTGCAGCCTAGGTGGCTTATTGTACTGCCCCAATCATTCGGACAATCGCACACATTCATACCACACCCAGGGTCACGACGAGACATTATTTTTCAAATAAAGTCTCCCCGTGCACGGGAATCGAACCCGAACTTGTGGCTCGCCGAGCGATACAGCCCGGCGACGTTACCGCTCGGCCACCACCTGCCCTCGGTTTCGACTTTATGTACATCCGAAATACACACCGGCCCCTGAATCCAAGCAGCTGTTCGTCGACGGTTCATTTATTACTTGAATTATAATACTTGCTGCAGTTGTTGATAAAAATGGAATGGAGTTTTCTGATGGGTGAAAGTCTGTCATCTGGATCTCTATTCTCTCTTGCATCGAATCGTAGACGAGACTGAAGAAACTCAAACCTCATTCGAGGAAAGACACTCCTGTAGAAGTTGATTCCGTGTCTTTTGTCCGAGAGATCGTTGTTATCCACCTTGGAAGACTTCCATAAGCCGGCATAGTATAAAACACCGATGTAAGCTCTGATTTCAAGAGCGTCAGTGTGATGGTGATAGGTCTGTACTCTATCTTCAGCAACCAGCGTAGTAGCCATCTTCTCGATTTGATAATTCGTGTGCTCGACGATTGCTTCGATGATTTCTTCATTGAACAAGAGATCCCAAAAGTCCTCTAGCGAATCCACATTTACAGCATTATCTGCCAAGCTTGCTTCATACGGAACTTCACCACTACTTACACGATCTGATCTTCGTTCAGCCGATGTCGTTTTCCAGGCAAAATTATTTTTGCCGTATAATTTGTTCGATGGGCGACCACGTGGACGAGATTTTGAAGAAGAAGATTGATTTCCTGATCCACTCGCTTTACGTTTGCGAGATGCTAGGGCCCGTTCATTTTGAACTGAATCTTGCATGTCTTCTTCGTCGAGATCATCGGGTTGGTAATCGCTCGAGTCCGATGATACATCTTGTTCTGACTGCGCGTCCGATTGTTCTTCACAATCAGAATGACAGTCAACAACTTCTTCCAGCAATTCTCTCCGCTGACTTCTCGTCCGAAAATTGTACATCTGAAGAAAATTATAAATTGATAAAAATATTATTTCACAGAAACAGACAATATTCCATAACGACTAGGATTGGAATTTTTTTTAGTATAATATCGAAAACTCACCTTTATTTTGTCGATTAACACCACAAACGAGTCGATTTGAAAAAAAATAATCGGTCTCGCGCAACGGTTGCGGCCACACTGGGGTAACTCGTTACCCCGCGCCGAGAACACGAACGCTCAAAGCGCCGCCACACGTTTTTTCGGCTTATCAACTTTTTTTTTTATTATTAGCAAAACAGTTGTATTTTACTATAATTACAATCTGATCACAAATGGATCAATGAGTAATATTTAGCTAACTTAATTTACTAAAGGTTTAATACTAAGGGTTTACTCATTAGTATCCCTTAGATTTTAATTTTTTATCAACTGATGCAATTACATCTCACACTTCTTTTTTTTTTTCCTGTGGGGGCGGATCCGGATGCACTGCAGCCTAGGTGGCTTATTGTACTGCCACACTCATTCGGACAATCACACACATTCATACCACACCCAGGGTCACGACGAGACATTATTTTTCAAATAAAGTCTCCCCGTGCACGGGAATCGAACCCGAACTTGTGGCTCGCCGAGCGTTACCGCTCGGCCACCACCTGCCCCATCTCACACTTGTCGACTACCAACAGATTTCGCCACTTTTATCAATTTCAAAGGTTTTAGACCTCTTATTTCACTTTTCCTGAGCCTGGGGTTACTAGTTACCCAGTGTGGCCGCTAAGGGTTAATTACATTTGACTTTTTGCGTCACGCGAGGAATTTCATGTGTGACGTTATCAATTACCTTGATTGTTGACGTCACGCGTGGAAGTCCTCACCACGCGTGACGTCAGCAATCAAGGTGGTTAGTGTATAAGGTTGTCTTAATTTAAAACCGAGTCGACCTTGTTAGTCTAATTAAATTTGACTTCTCACGTCACGCGAGGAATTTCATGTGTGATGCTAGAAAAACTCCCTGTATTTCTCGGGACATGGATATTTTTAAATATAATCAAACTGAATTTGCTATGAAATGCAAACATAATAAGTAAAAACCAGTATATTTTCAATTTCGCAATAACCGAGTCGACCTTATACAGTAATGACTTTGATTTTGACGTCAAGTGAGGATTTCCGCGCGTCATAAGGTCGTTTAAATCGAGACGACCTTGCACAGTAATTATCTTGGTTTTGACGTTACGTAACTAAGCCAAATTTTCAGAATTTTCTAAACTCTATATTTTACTTCGTGCGCAAACAAGGATAGTGAAATTACGTTAAAAAAACAAAAAATAACATTTCTTAGGATATAAACTTTTTGTCTCGTTCGGTTTTACATAAAACTCTCTGTATATTAAAGTACCTTGCAATCATTTAAATTAAAAATTGGAGTAGGTGGAATTTTGTTTTGTGTGGTTGTCCTGAATTGTGGAATAAATTTGAGGCTATGGTAAACTATGTGTTGGCAGTCAGTAGTGCCAATATAATTTTTTACTATCAACACTTCGAATATTCAAATATATGAATAATTTAGTTTTCAATCAATGATTATAGGCAACCCAATAACTCTAACTGTAACGTATATTAGGTTGCCTATAATCTAACGAATAAAGCACTAATAACCTCTCTTCACACTTCACACCAAAAGTGTGAAGAAAGGTTATTAGCGCTTTATTCGTTAAATTAATTTGATCTTCACGTAACTCACAATCAATTTGCCTATAATCGTTGTTCTACGTGTGTATTTTTTGAACTTCACTGTGAATCAGTGTTTTTAAGCGTGGCGCATGAAGTAAAATTTCGAGTTTAGAAAAGCCTAATTTGGATTGGCCGCTCCGCTTCGCTACGCGGCCAATCCAAATTTTCAGGCTTTTCTAAACTCGAAATTTTACTTCATGCTCAGTCTGGGAGTGGAGACCCTCGTTTAAAGATTCAAATTGAAATCTTTTAAATCAATTGATTTTGATGAGAGTTCATTAATAAGAAGCACTTAATGACTTTTACATTTAAAACAAAATGAATCCCAACCTCTCACCCCTCATCGAACCCGCAGCTCACGCTTCTTATTTTTTGTTTTTTTCTCTCGATCGCACCATCATCAGTTTCTGTTTTTCATGAAATCGTTACTTGTTTAATAAACATCTTTATTTTATTTTATGTTAATCACTAACCATTACCTTATTTCATTTTTTAGGCAACCGCTAACAAACGAATTAAAAAAAAACTAAACAAAAAAAAAAACAAAACATACATCATCCAGCATTGGAATCCCACGACACACAGAAATAATACAAGTGTTGCGTATTTGTTGTCGTTGTGTGTTTGTGTGAGTGAGTGTGTGTGAGTGCGCTACACGGTACGCGGCATTTTTATAACAAATTAATAGTTATTATATAAATATATAATATTATATTATTACAAACAAACAAACAAAAACACATTTTTTTTCATTTGATCGTCGAAGGTTTTCGAGGGGGTGTAATTTTTTTTGTTAACGAAATCACAATAAACACCCCTCGTTTTTTTGGAATGATTGCGCATTGTGTGCGAGTGCAAGCAAGTCTGGCTGTTTATTATTTAAATATTGAGAAATAATAAAAATAAAAAAATATTTTAAAGCTTAAGTGTATCGTTAAAAAGGAGAAAAGCGCCTCGTTTACAACAAACAATAAATGGAATACACTAAAATCGAGCTAGAGGCGCCTATTGTAAAAAAAAAATTGAAAAAATGAAAAAAATGTTATTATAGTTGAATGACCATAAGGGCGCGACGTTTAGAACGCGAGGCGGAACGGGAGCGGGCGCAAGCGTTTGCACACATGGGTTTATATGAGAGTTCCTAGACGGACGGGTGCGAGGCGGAGAAAATGCTAGCACCCGTCCGTCTAGGAGGAACTCTCATATAAGCCCATGTGTTAAAACGCAAACGCTTGCGGCCGCTCCTGTTCCGCCTCGCGTTTAAAACGTCCGTATAAGACCACCCTAATTGTACACACAAAAGTGAAAGCCGTTGCAGTTTTCAATTTTTTTTATTATATTTTCTTTTCGATTAATTTAAAAATGTATAGGATTACGATTTCAGTTATCATTCTTTTTGTTTTTTTATATATATATATATATAATTATTAGTATTGAATTTACGAAATCTGCAATACTTTCAATAAAGCCGTCATTTATTTGACTTGTCCATTAAAAACAAAACGTCATTCACCATTTTATATTATGTTTATATAGTTTCGTAGTACATACATTAATTATTGTAAAATTGATAAACAAATGTATAAAACAAAAAAATATTTCTTCCTGTAGTTGAAAGAAAAAAAACAAAAAACTGTAATATGTAAGGTACTGCCATGAGTGGTTCGATATTGAATTAAAAAAAAGAAAAAAAAACACCAGGACGTTCGAGTTCATCAATTAACTGTCGACTCGATATCTAACAAAAAAAACACACCCGGACGTTCGAGTTCATCATTTAACTGTCGACTCGATGTCTAACAAAAAAACACACCCGGGCATTCGAGTTCATCAATTAACTGTCGACTCGATGTCTAACAAAAAAACACACCCGGGCGTTCGAATTCATCAATTAACTGTCGACTCGATGTCTAACAAAAAAACACACCCGGGCGTTCGAATTCATCAATTAACTGTCGACTCGATGTCTAACAAAAAAACACACCCGGGCGTTCGAGTTCATCATTTAACTGTCGACTCGATCTCTAACAAAAAAACACACCTGGGCGTTCGAGTTCATCATTTAACTGTCGACTCGATCTCTAACAAAAAAACACACCCGGACGTTCGAGTTCATCATTTAACTGTCGACTCGATGTCTGACGAAAAACACACCCGGGCGTTCGTGTTCATCATTTAACTGTCGACTCGATGTCTAACGAAAAACACACCCGGGCGTTCGTGTTCATCATTTAACTGTCGACTCGATGTCTAACAAAAAAAACACACTCGGACGTTCGAGTTCATCAATTAACTGTCGACTCGATGTCTACCAAAAAAAACACACCCGGACGTTCGAGTTCATCATTTAACTGTCGACTCGATGTCTATTGTACTGCTCGGCGGATTAAAAAACAAAAAGATAAATAAAAACAGAATGGAAATTATGTTTTTCGTTCAATTTTAATTTATTTTACAAAAGAAGTGTATTGTGAAAAGAAAAAAAACACGTATATTTTTATTTGTTTTCCTTCGAACGTTCTCTCTCTCTCACTTATATTTAGTAAGATTATTATTAAAGAAATAGTTTACGGCGGCAAGCCCAACCCCCTCCCCTATTATTTAAGTTGTATAACAGTGTTCGACAATTGTAATGGAGCTGTTACAGTTGAGGTATAAGAAAATAAAATTTAAAAACTTTGTGCTTTTATTCGTTCCTTTTTTTAAACAGCGTAAGCTTTTAAATGTGTTTACTTTTTCCTTTTACAGCGTATTGAATGGTAAGTTACTTTTTGTATTAATCTAGCAACTAACGATAATCTTCTATCGTAACGTGACTTCTGTTGATTTGAAAAATAAAATAAAATAACAGTGTTGCCCAAGGCTCAAGAAAAAGAGGCTGTCCAATAATTATGGGGCGCAGGACAGTCGTCCAGGAAGCCAAGGCATGCGGAAAAGAGTGGAGAGAAGTGAAGGCCCCTGTACAAAATAGAATTAGATGGAGAGCGTTTGTTGAGGCCCTATGCTCCTGCAGGGAGTAAAGGCCCCGATGATGATATTGAGAGACTGTATTAGTTCTGGCTTCTGGTTTTGTATTAGTTCTGGCATCAATAAACTATTATTTTATTGATGCCAGAACTAATACAGTTTACATAAGTCTATAGATGTATATATAAGTAAACCTTTATTTGGCATCAAATCATACAAAATATTCATTCTAATTAAAACAATACACTCTTATTTAACAAAAAAAAAAAAAAAACAAACACCAACACAAGGACTTAAATAACAACCATTTATCCCCCAACCAAATTATATCAAGCACTAAAAAATCCTCTCTCCACCCTCAATGGACCAGACCGCCGCACTGTTGTGTCCTCTTCTCCTTTATTTTCTCGCAAACATTGATTCCATTTCCGCTTTCACACAGGCACATTTCCCATTTTATCCTACCCTCCGTCTTTATACTTTTACTCACTGCACAATCACCTAACCAATGCTCCCATTCATCCTTACTTTCTCCACAAAACACACACCGCGTATACTCCTCTCCCATCCATATCTTCTTGCCTCTCTCCTCATTTCCACATCTCATTCTTGCTAACATGCATACCTCCTCCTTTGTCAGCCCTCGTGTAATGTAGCCGGGAAGCCTACCGTGTACTGAAAGTGACTTATATCTCCCGCAATATGAACTGTTCTCAATACGCGTCAGTCTTGTTTGGAGCTCGACATTTTCCAGTCTATTCGTCACTTCCAGCTCTACCTTTTCTCCTCGCCTTATTTTTTCCTCTACTGTACTTCCCGCTAGCCCAACTCTGTTGTACATACCCTCTCTCTCAATCATCCACCTACCTCTAATACCTCTCTCCCAGTCTTTCTTATTTACCTTCCACATTTCTTTCAACAATCTGTCCTCCTCTAAACCTTCTACTCTTCTTTCAAACCTCACTACCTTTCTCACTGTCATCCATTCTACTGGCATTCTGTTTAACTCCTACAATACTATGTATCCTGGTGTTGTGATGTCCAAATTCAGCATATAGATGTATACATATATAAAAGATAGAACAAAAGTGATACACATAAATACAAATAAGAATATAATACAATATGATAAAATGAATATTAAGATAGTGTATAAATTATTTATTAAAACTGGTAAAAAAAATCGTCCAAAGAGTAAATAGCATTGTCGATTATGTATTTTTTTAAATGCACTTAAATTTTTTTTAATGATAAACCTTAAACCTTTACCACCAACGGTACCTTTACCACCAACGGTAGCACGTTATATAATTTGGGGGCCCAGTAATTTGGTCCATTTTGTGATTTATGCAATCTAACATGCTTGACATAGATACTGTCTTTGTTTCTCGTGTTGTGATTATGAAGAGATTCAGATATCTGATAGTCTGTGATATTCTTTTTGACATGTACAAGACATTGATATAAATAGATTCTCGGCAGAGTCATGATACGCAATTCACAAAACACTGACCGGCAGTCGTCCCTATAACCGAGACCTGCCACTACGCGCACTGCTCTTCGTTGCACAGTGAACAGTGTTGCCTACAAGAATTGACTATCTGCATATTTTCTATATTATACGGTGTTACGGGGTGGGTACTTCGGCTTTAAAATAGTTATTAAAAATAGCAACTATTTCACCACCAAGTAACTACCGACTAGCAAGCTCAATTCTTAATTAAGGAAATTCGACTGAAGCACTGATTCTATTTTATATGAAACAAAAAATACGATTTGAAATAAAAATGGCTCTCAACTTTAACAAATATATTAAAAACACGAATAATAAATTAACAAACAAATAACAAGACAAGAATAAAAAAATAACAACTTACACAGAATTACAGACGACTTACACTTTTGGATGCTGGATACAGAGTGAATTCTGTGGTCCAGTGGTAGCTCTTTTATATCGAAAAGAACAAACCCTCTACCCCGTGACTCTCTCAGGTACCCACCATTTCTCGCCACAGAAAAATAATGAGAATAAATATTTAATATAAAAATATTGAAATATAAAGTAGATCAACATGTGTGATATGAAATTATGCATCCGTACATATGTCACACATGTTGATCGGAGGCTAAAATGGTGGTTTCATGAGTTTTAATTTAATAACTCCGAAAGCATAAGTCGAACGAGAATGTGACTTAGGTCAAAAAAATAGTAACTTGCAATGCGCAACTTTTGCTCTATTTCCTATACATATAGGATACACTAAACCTTGCCTGAATCTTAATTAATAGCAATTAATCCTCCTGACAGCTCGTCTTCTATAGCGTACAAAATTGAAATAACCCCCTCGTGTTTAGTGTCATTGGAATGGTCTTCCTCTCAACTATCCGATGACGTATGTGGTGTTCGCGTACGTGTGCCCCTTTCGCGACGATTCGCGAACATCGTAGGGGCTTTGTGTTTGCCGCTTTTATTACGTTCTGACGTCATGCCCGATTCTCTTGTTCCCCGCACGTACATTTCGCTGGCACGGTCGGCTCGGCTCCAGGTAGTTGCGACCCTTCGCAGATGTGGCGAACGCGGGGATATCCAGGAGTTTTGGACAGCCCTGGTTATTTTGTTCAACCCTGGTTATCTTGGATAGCTGAGAGGAGCTTCCACCACGAGAGGGTGAAGTTGAGCTGTCAGATATGCGAGGGCGCTAGTTGGTAAAACTAAACTAATGTATGGCGCGAACTTTACTCATTTGGAAATGATGAATCCATATACAAAATAGCAGTTGACGGAACTTGTTAAAAAGTGCCGGTAACAACGGTTTTAAAAAAATGTTTTGTCGCAAGAATTAGTATTGTCACAGTTCATATATATCCAGTTAGCCAGTCCCTGTATAAAATTTGGAAACAACGTTTGGATGCTACCTCCAGAATCGAGACCGGTGATTAGTGTATATAGTCGCATCTTACTCGTACCCCTCATCCTGACCATAGTCTCTCCTTTTCTACTCGATTTCTAGTTCTCTTATAAGTGTTGGCTCCCCTTGGTATCGAGTAATTTACCCTATTACACAATACTAAATCTTGTGACACAAAAAAAATGTTCTATTTTCATTCCATTTAAGTATGAAGGCAAGCGCATTTTGATTCACGCGAGTTTATATGATGCGAACATAACCTCAACGGCAGAACTATAAATCACCTTTTTTGTCCTTTTTGTTTACAACACGGCTAATTATTCGATTTTAATAGGATCCAATTTTTTAACACTTGTACGAAATGTTACATTTTGGTACGAAGGCTTGCGCACTTTGATTCACGTAAGTTTGTATACGAACGTAACCTCAATACCCGAATTATACATCTAATTTCTTGTCGTTTGTGTTTAAAAAGCGTTTAATTATTTTGTCCAAATCCAAATTTTCGGGCTTTTCTAAACTCGAAATTTTACTTCATGCTGAGAGTGGGAGTGGAAAACACTTGTTACACATCTATTAGTACCTTTGATGGCAATACTGATTTTATGAAGGAAATGGAAAAACAAACAAATTGGTTTCCTAAAAGGTCTAAAGGGCAGGAGGTCAAGTGGAAGAAAGTCTTTGAGGAGTGGATAATCGGGAAGGACGTAGTGGGGATAGTAGAGACTTGGATGGGGAGAAGTGAAAGGATGGTTAACGAGGGGGTTTAGATGGGAGATGAAAGAGGCAACAAAATGTGCGATGAGAGGAAGGGCACAGGGGGGAGTGATTGTTGGATGAAGAGAGGATAAAAAAAAAAGGTAAGGGGGAGATGATGGAGGGAGGCGAAGGGCTGGTGTGGGTGAAATACCAGCAGGGAGGATACCGCGTTAAGGTGGGGGTGGTATATGCCAACAAAAATTGGGGGAACATAAGAAGAGAAATAGATGAGAGAGCGGGTGAGGGAGGAAGTTGGATGGTGGGTGGGGACTTCAATGCTAGAATAGGGGAAATGGGGGCAGCGATTAGAGAGGACGGTTCGGATGTGGAGAGAAGTTCGCAGGATAAATGTATAAATGGGGAGGGCAGGAGGTTGAAGGAGTGGGTGATGAAGGAGGGATAGGAGATTTTGAACGGATGCATGGATGGTGATTGGGAGTGGAAAAAAACTTACATTGGGCCACGAGGGGCATCGGTGATAGACTATGTAGTAGTGAAGGGAATAACAAAAGACGAGATAAAGACTATGGAGATGACGAGGTTTTGGAATCAGATCACCTACCGTTGGAGATGTGGGTAGAGAAGGGACACGTGAGTGAAACGGGGCAAAAAAGCGAGGTTGTTGAGTCCGGGGTAAAAGCGGTGGAGCATATGAGGAGAAAGTTGGAGAGGATTAAATGGGAGTACAATAGAGGAGATGGAGGGGATAATAGTGAGATGTGGAAGAAAGGGTGAGAGAAGAGATGGTGACACATGGTTTGATCAGGAATGCATTCAGGCAAAAAAGGTTTTGAGGAAGGCAGTGAGAGAATGTGTAGGAGGCGGAGCGGGAGAGTGGCGGAAGTAAGGAGGAGATATGAAGATATATGTGAGAAGAAGAAGTTGCAGACAGTGAAAAAGGTGAACGAGGAATTGAGACATTGTAAAAACGAGTGATGGGTAAGAGGAAAGTGCGGATGTTAGCGTATGTGGATGACTTGGTGTTAATAGCAAGAGAGCATAAAGGGATGAAAGACATGTTGAATAGAGCGGATAGGTTCATGGATAAGAGAGGGATGAGTGTGAATGTGAAAAAAAACGAAGTGGGTGAAATTCAGAAATAGAGGAAGGGGAAGGTGAAAGAATTGGAGTGGAAGGGGATGGTTATTGAGAGGGTAAAATGTTTTAAGTATTTAGGGTTTATGTTCAAAGGGACGGGAGGGTATGGAAGCATGTGAAATGGGTGCAGAGTAAAGCTAGGAAAGCTTGGAGGATGGCTTGGGCAAAGTGGATGGGAAATAATGTGAGAGTGACATGTAAAATATGGGATGTGTGTGTGTGAGATCGGTGCTTATGTATAGAGTGGAAGTGTGGGGGACGGAAGGATATGAGAGCATGGAGAGGGAACAGATGTGGCTCCTGAAGTGCATGTTGGGGGTGGAAAGGTCCACGCCCAGCTACATAGTGCTTCAGGAGACTAATAGGGAGATTTTTGAGTGCAAGGCAATGGTGAGAGTGGTGAGGTATGAGATGAGATTGTGGGAACTGGAGGAAAAGAGATTAGTGAAGGATGTATGGGTGACGAGCGTGTGTGGGGGTAAGGGTAGATGGAGGGGGGAGAGGAGGATAATGTATGAAAGGGTAGGGTTGTTGGAGGCGAAAGTAATGGAATTGCTAGGGAATGGGGTGAAGGGGAAAGGGGAGGAGGTAGAAGGCCAGGAAAGGCAAGGGCGTATCGAGCGAAGTGAGTACAATGAAATGTATGGGAGGTGGCAGGTGTATGGAAGAGTGCCGAGATATCTGATAGAGAGGAGATGGAGTAAAGAGGAGAGGGTGATTGTGGCAAGGGCGAGGTGTGGAACAGAGAAGAGGGGAAGGAAAGTATGGATGGGGGAAGAATATTGAAGGTGTGTATTGTGTGAGCATGGGAAGGATACGGTGGGCCACTTGGTGGAGGAATGCGAGGGGGTGAAGGAGGGATGGATGGGAGCGAAAGGAAGTAGAAGGGTGATGGAGTGGATGAGAGAGGATGGGGTAGGGGTAAGGATGTTGGAGAAGCTAGGGAGGGAGAGGGAAAATGGAAGGGAGGAGGGTTTAATTTTAGAATAGACTGTAAAGTTTTGTTTGTAATGAAGAATGTCAATAAAGGTCTTTTTTTTAGTTAGTTTCCTAATCTTTACACAGACTAAAAAAAATTAAACTATAATCTCTTTATTAAAAGTACAAATCATGAATACAAAATAGAATGAGTTAAAAATATTTTCATAAAAAAATGTGGAGACGTTATCTCTAAGTAAATGGATGAGATTGTGTGTGAAATTACGGAGCTGTAACATACATAAACAATCAATTAAAAACATAAAACAATATATTCAATAAAAAAAACATGTAAATTAAGTTTTTTTTTTTTTTTTGGATTGATTGAGTTACTTGAAGATAATTATACTTTGATTAAAAAAACACTTAGAACCTTTCTTCAATACTTTATTTTGTAACCAAATGTACATTTCGGACACGAAATGTCCATTATCAATGGTTTGATACTAATACAATTAGTATCAAACCATTGATAATGGACACTTCGTGTCCGAAATGTACATTTGGTTACAAAATAAAGTATTGAAGAAAGGTTCTAAGTGTTTTTTAATCAAAATGTAAATTAAGGTACTTAAAAATTAAAATTATTACAACAGTCATAACCATATCTTATTTATGGACGGATACATAATAATATCAGGTAATCAGTTACAAACACGATCGAGTTGGCTGTAAAATTGTTAAAACATTGTAAAGCCTTGGGTCGTACATAAATTTGTCAATCTTAATTTAACCCAGTTTATAAAAGTTTTGTATTTTATTCGATTTCAATGCGCACTCATAGAAAAAAAATTAAGCAGGTAAGTTAGCCTGCACAACTAGAAGAACAAGGCAAATTAATGAGCTACTGATTAACACAATCTGACATTTATGCAGCGGCGGCTCGCAGCCTAACCTCACGGCAGGCCAGAGACCCAAGGTAATATGTATCCGTTATTGTAAGGTGATTTTGTTGTGCAATTCATTGTGTTTATAAAGCGCGATCCCCTCAAATTTTGTGTGCCTTGGCGCTGTGGCCGACACTGAAGCTAGGCTGTGAGCCGTCGCTGCATTTATGACAAAAGCGTAAACACTTTTTCGTTCCATTTCCTTCTATTAAAAAAACAACGCTTTCTCGATCGTGATTTTAAATGAACACCTGATAATTGTAAAATTACAGATCATTAACGCCCATTTGCACCCATGCCGATTAACTTAATCATTGATTTAATACTTCTTAAAAGCACAATTGTATTTAAACTCTGTTCATATTTTATTTTCACCGCTCAGTAGGCTTTGTTAGAGTGACATTTTTGTAGGTAGTAAAAAAAGTTACTAATAATTTGCTGGTCGTTGCATTTTTTTGGTTGTGTTGTGCAGTGTTGCATTTTTTAATATCTCTTATTAACATAATAAGAATGGACTATTAAATACTCCTATCAAACATCGATTGCCAAAATTTGGCAACGTTTTATTGAAATTATAGGTTAACAACATGCTTCAATCATTGGGCGTATTCATCAGAAAAATATACTCTCAACACGTTTGAATTTTTGTACGCTTTACGTTGGCATCTAGTGAACGCTACTCTGGCCATTCTATTTTGTACGCTTGCGAAATGACGAACGTGTTTGCTGTTGACAGTGCGTTCATCATAAAATTCCCTAACTGTTGCCATTAAACTCCCAACAGTTTTATCTGATGAATGCGCCCATTGCTATTAAAAATACAACATGCTAATATAAAGAGAAAAAAGCAAGCCTACTGCGGTAAGAATAAAATGTGAGCAGAGGGCCGTATGATTTTCCCTTCGTTAAGGCTTTCGTTAACTAAATAATTGATTAGAGTAAGTGGAAACATGAAAACTAACAAATATGACAAAGACAAACCAACTTATCGACTGTCTATAACTATAACAAAGGGGAATTCATATGGACCAATGTTTACAAACTGTTTACACAAATGCATATTGATAAACAAGATCGGATGGATATCTTACAAATTTATAACATTCTTATTTTCTAGAATTATGACTTCTATTCTATTGAAAGTGAGTGGGTAGTTATGCTACCGTCCACTGCGACCGCAAGGATCTATTGTGGCTCACAATTAAGGTCGAACATCCGACCTTACAGCTCACCTTCCAAGTCCATCTTCGACTTTGACTTAATCAGAGGATTATTAGTGGGTGATCACAGATAATCAATCGGGGTGCAAATGGGCCTACGACGTTTTATATAAATCTAACATAATTATCAAAAATGTTCATTTTTATTACAAAAAAAAATATATACACCTTTCATAATAAAACATTTGTACGATAATGCGTTTTATTACTTATTAATATGTACAGATTTAATAATCTCAATAAGACACTTATTTAATTCAGTATAAAGCTTTTTTCATGTTCTTACATCTTAAAAGAGTTTGAAATACGAACACTTTATTTGATTCGAGGATGGAGAAAATTAAGGCCACGGTTATATTTGTATGTGCAAAATAAAAAGTACAGGTCATGACATTCTTAATAAATTCAGTATAAAGCTTTTTTCGTGTTCTTACATCTTGAAAGAGTGAAATACGTACACTTTATTTGATTCGAGGATCGAGACAATTAAGGCCACGGTTATATTTTGTATGTGCGAAATCAAAAGTACAGGTCATGACATTTTTAATAAATTACGCACATTAAAATAACGAAATATCGTACCAGTGCTTTCTTAAAAACTGACTTGCTATTGCTATTGACGACTAACATGACCCTTGAGGGTGCTGGTGTCGCACCGAGAATAAAGTACTGTTGATCAATGATCTAGAATGGGCCTAAACCTAAGTAGGCGCGGCTGCGGCTGCCCTCCCTACAACCAATCCTTAATGATCTAATTTGTAAAATAAAACCTACTGTTTTATGTGATATTATTTTACATTACAACCGAATGTATTTTTTCACTTTAATAACACACTTAATATGTTTAGGTTTCAAAATAATTTTTATTGTACTACAACAATTGTTTCACCACAGTGGCTTCATCAGGTAGATGAATGTATTTTTTGTGTATTTGTATAAAATAAAGATTATTATTATTAATTAACAGCTTGCCTACGATTTAACACCTTTTGGGTTTAATTTTAACATATATAAGACAAAATAAAGCACAACAAAACACAGTTTACAACAGTACTTTTTTCTCTAATGATTTTCCTGTCACTAGGTGGTGTATGTTACAATCATGTTAGTCGTCAATTCTTCAAATTATTATTATTTTGTTTCTATTGTAATTAGATTTTTGGCCAAAGTACAGTCGACGCAACCCAAATGTGAACGCTCTTTGCTTGTCATGGTATTTGTTACTGAAATTCATTCCTGTAATTCTGGCTTTGGCCAGTGGTATTACAAAGAGAGGGGAGAATATACATATTTGAGAATACAACTCACAGCCTACTAGAACGAATTTTCAACCAATGAGATGCAAGGAAAGCCGTAGATACGTGTCTATCACCGCGATGATAAGAAACAAAAGAAGTGGTGATAAGTTGTCCTACCATTCGAAACGTCAACATGGACGAAAATCGCTGGGGTAGTTTCGTGCAGTGATATTAATAGAGAAGTGAAAAGTGCGACGCCAGGAAACAGTCATAAACAAAGAATCTGTAGCATTTTATTTCTATTTTAAAAATGAAGATGTATTATTAAGTTGCATACGTTTCAAACCCGTTTTTTTTAAATTTTGCGTGCACGCCCCGCTGAGCGGGGCGAAGAAGGATGGCATTTCTGGCGTTGTGGTGAATGTGGCGGACTAGAGGTCCTCACGAAAAATATTTTTTCGCTATCGCTGTGTTATCGTGCCGTTGCCGATATCGTTAAGGAAAAATAAAATATATATATTCTTAGGCTGTGTTCGATTGCCTTGGGGGTGAGTCTACCTTTATTTTTATTTAAAAGCCAGACCCCGACAAACATTTTTTTTGAATCACCGTCCTGATAGGCCAAATGTTGTGATAGCGACAATTTTTCTTCGAAGCCTTTTTCTTTTTTAACCTAGTCCCTGTCTGGTACAAATCCTGCAGGTTTTGGTAGAAATGTTTGACCGGAACGTAATACTACATGATAAAAAATTGTTGTATTTTTTATCATGTAGTATTACGTTCCGGTCAAACATTTCTACCAAAACCAGCAGGATTTATACCAGACAGGGACTTGGTTAAAAAAGAAAAAGGCTTCGAAGAAAAATTGTCGCTATCACAACATTTGGCCTATCAGGACGGTTGTGTCTCCACTACTGGGGACCGGAACAAGAACAACAAAAAAAAAAAAAGATAAGTCTCAGGCAAACGGAAGTTAATTTACGATCAAATTATCGTTTATTTTCCTAATTAGCAGCCTTTCTAAAGTAGTCTCTAAAGAAACACTTCGAGTAGCATACTTTTCACTATTCCAGAGTCACATATTGTACGGGTTAATAATAATAATGGGGTCACTCTGCGATAAGACCGCATATTTGGGCTACAGCGTAAAGCTTTACGTATCATGACTGGTTGTGGGTACTCAGACGATTGTCGTCCGGCTTTTATAGAGATGCGGATACTCACGTTCCCGTGTCTATATATCCTCGAATGCTTGTTATATATTAAAAATCATCTGCATCTCTACGAAAGCTGTACTAAAGTACATCAATACCCAACTAGACAAAATTCAAATATATACGCTAACACCATCAGACTAAGTAAAGCTCAAAACGGAATCAGATACCATGCTATTAAGTTTTATAATGTACTGCCGGACAACATCAAAAGCCTTTCACTCCGTAAATTCTTATTAACCATGAAAGAGTTCCTAAATAAGCATGCATTTTACAGCTTGGAGGAATACTTAGATTTTAACTTTGAATTGTATATGTTTTAAACATGTCATTATTTATTTACTTATTATGCATGTAGATCCCATGTTAATGTTTTCTGTTTTCTTTTTAAATTGTATATGACTTATGTAAAACTATCATGTTAATACATCAATAAAAAAAAAAAAAAATCGTGCTAGGATTTCAAACCTAGGTGGCGCCCAACATTTTGTTTCTGTTCAGTTTTTTACATTTTCGAAATTGATATTAGTTAAGTTAGATTAGAATTCGCATTTTTTTCATTACGTTTTTTTATAAATACCCATTGAGTTTTCGTTGTTATAATTATTATTTTTATTATTAAATTGTTTTTTATTACTTTTTCTCGTTTAATAATTATTTTTTACCACGGCCCTGCTTTACCACTCATCTAACAATCTAGCGTTATACTTGGCGCCCAACGTGGGGCCAAGTATAACGCTAGATTGTTAGATGAGTGGTAGAGCCGCAGTGACGAGCTTTTACCACGGCCCTGCTTTACCACTCATCTAACAAAAGTGTTGCCTTCAATGGCGTCCGCTTGGTGGAGTTTGCGGGCAAAACGGACAGATCTCGCTTCTGTTTTCTTGCGCTCAACTTCTCTTTTTTATCCAATACTTGACCACAAAAAAACAAAGAAGTTCCTAGAACTCTCCAAGCAAAACCTTCGAACACTAAACAGCTACATCACTGAATACTACAGCTTCCAAAAGCACCTCGCAAAAATGGGAATCACCAATGATACGATATACCGAGGATGGAACGAAGAAGATGAGACAGCAAGGCATATACTTCACGAGTGTCCGGCCCTGCCAAAACTAAGGGATACTATGTCCCCCTCCAAATGTGAAGAACCCGGATGGAACTGGTCCGTCGCACAGATATTGGCAATTGCCAATGGTGCGGAGTGAGTCTGTCCATCAATGGGTGTAAAACTTGGCCTAAGTGAGCGCTTCTACAGGGTATTCTATTTTATCCAACTTAAATTTCATTTTCATAATTATCGTGGCAACTTTTGATTACCAGTTCGACACTCTCTCCCCAATACAAAAACTCCTTCCCATTTTTCAACTCGTACTCTGTGGTTAACTGCATGAGTTTCTCCTCAATTTTTGGTATGCGTTTAAAGAGAGCATTCCTCTCCTTCTCCTCCTTCAAAAGCTGTCCGCCACGATTTTTGAAGCGGTCCGGTGCCCGCGATCTCTCCTCCAATTCCAACATCTTCGTCCACAGCTCCTCTCGTTTTTCCAATAACTCAAAAATCTCTCGATTTTCTTCAAAATAACTTTTCAGCCGTTTGATCTCCAGATCGTGCAGCGTTAGGAGGTCTTCTGTGTAAGTATCGTCGGTGTAATAAATAAAACTGGAACGTTGCTCTTTTGTTAGTCTGCACTTGACCCAGAGATCGTTCATTTCCACCCTCAGTTTTTGGACAAAAATTTGAATGTTGGCCTTCTTCAGTTTATCGCACCTTTTTTCCTCCGTTTTGAGAGCACTCAGAGCCTCGAGCGAATTTCCTGGGTGGCTCTCCAAAAAACCGTAGCAATATTGAATATCCTCCCCCAGCATCTCCCAAAGAGATCTTATACTCTCCCGCAGAGAAGCGATTTCCTCCCTGACTTGATCTCGCTTCTCAATAATTGTCTCGTGGAAATTTTGCAACATGTACATATTGAAATCGTTATAAATAAAATCATCATCGCAGTCGTCTTCGTTCGATAAAATCATCTTTTCGAAATCCAGCTGTGGCCGGTATTTCAACTCGCTGGCCACATGCATGATCTCCGATTTAAGCTTCTTAAATATGCCCTCTCGTTTTGCCTGCTCCTCCTCCAGAGATTTTATGTGGTTAATGTATAAGTCAATCTGGTCACGGGATGGTAAAGGTGAGTCTTTAATCAATTTGGCTGGTCTTCCCAAACTGCTGCACACAATTTCCTCACGACCTGTCAGGATTTGCAATTCCTCCAACCTTTTTTCCACTTGCTCCTGAAGTTCGGCGACGTGCTTGATCATCATCTGCTCTTCGGCATACAGGCCCACTTCCTCACAACCGTAATCGGGCATCTCAATGCTCAATCTTTTGCAGAGCTCTTCAGCCCTCTTCAGCAGTGACTCGATCTCGCTGTAGAGATTTTCCTGCGTTTGCTGAACATCGCTGAGCAGTTCCTGGCAGGTGTCCCGCAACACGGCCTCGAAGTTCTCCGCCCATTCTCGGCGGTTCTGCGTGTCCTTCCCCAGACGGTCCACCCGGGACGCCCATTCTCTTATTGTTCTTTCGGTCAGGATATTGATATTTTCCGTAAGCGACGCTTTCCAATCTTCACCAGACATTATCCTCCAGTTATGAGTTTATACAATTCAATTCAGCTGAACGTTATTCAATATTTGCAAAATTACTACCTATTGTCTTGAATAATATCGAGATGCAGTGACATTCGGCCGGCACACGTTTTCCGTTGCAATTGGCGCCCAACGTGGGGCCAAGTATAACGCTAGATTGTTAGATGAGTGGTAGAGCCGCAGTGACGAGCTTTTACCACGGCCCTGCTTTACCACTCATCTAACAATCTAGCGTTATAATTGGCGCCCAACGTGGGGCCAAGTATAACGCTAGATTGCTAGATGAGTGGTAGAGCCGCAGTGACGAGCTTTTACCACGGCCCTGCTTTACCAATCATCTAACAATCTAGCGTTATACTTGGCGCCCAACGCTAGATTGTTAGATGAGTGGTAGAGCCGCAGTGACGAGCTTTTGTGCTGTTAAAACATTCACAATCAATAGGGAAACAACAATATCACAGCTGTCGATAATGTTGAGGGACTCGCATTATTTTATTCGTTATATTCTCTCACTAAATATAATTTGTGATATGATTAATTATCGATGATATTTTGTCGTTGAAACCGAAACCGAAGTAGCACATTCAACTTGTGCTGCGCACTTGTTGAATCTGCAGCTCAGTTCCAACTCCAAAATATCATCGATAACAATCATACTACTCGTTATATTACAGTTGAAAGTAGAGAATATACATATTTAACAGTAGTTTTTGAGAGCTGTCAAATTTATTTGCAGCGAACAGCTATGATGCAAAGTGTAGGATTAAGGATTGGTTGTCAGGAGGGCAGCCCGTTACCAACTACACAATGATTAAGGATTCGTTGTCGAGAGGGCAGCCATAGCCACGCCCACTTAGGCCAAGTTTTAGGCCCATTGTAGTGCCTCCCTCCGTGCAAAGTGTAAATTACACCATTAAATTTTGGCGTTCAGGTTTAGGCTGTGCCGATTGTACTAGTATTTAAATTAATTTTTGTAAACATAGGAGTATTTTTTTTTTCATTGGCTCAAATTAAACGATCTTATTAATTACTCATCCTTGGCTTCAAATTATCAAGCGTTATGTAAAACCATTATTGCAAACAATGATGATATTGTTAGGACTATTAAGGAGTTATGTATATGTGCAGCACCTGCATGGCAATCGACTATCCTGCGTGCCCTCATGAAATCCTTTCCTAGGTAATCTGAGAAATGCCGTTGTTCGGGCGGAATCACCAAGAGCTGCGTGGTTGCATCTTGGAAAATCAAGTCTGTATACGGAGGTGTCGAGTAGAACATACTGAAACTGTGAGAAGATTTGTTATTAACGATAATTGATTGAATGTTTAACACCTAATGGATTAACGCAACATTATTAATTTTATGTTAATTAAATTATTGAATAAGTTAATTTCATATTTTATATTATTTGACTTGACAATGTATGAAGAAACCCGTAAATGTTTTGTTATTTAAAAATTTCGATTATTACTCATTTAAAAAAAATGTTTTCAGTGATTTCTAACTTCGCAATATTTCAGTGTTTTATACACTCTATAATTGCTCGGCCGTTAATGGGTTAAACGAGGGTTTTCCACTCCCAGATTAAGCATGAAGTAAAATTTCGAGTTTAGAAAAGCCTGAAAATTTGGATTGGCCGCGTAGCGAAGCGGAGCGGCCAATCCAAATTAGGCTTTTCTAAACTCGAAATTTTACTTCATGCGCCACGCGTATAAAACATCGGTAAGTTTAAAATATACGGCCTTAGCAATCTAATACGTGGATGTGAATAAAACATGAGTGAAATTCTGAGCTGAACAAGTTGTTTAAAACAGTGATTATACGCAATCCAGTAACTCTAACGTATATTAGGTTGCCTATGTGTGTGTTTTTTTAGCTTCACTGTGAATCAGTGTTTTTAAGCGTGGCGCATGAAGTAAAATTTCGAGTTTAGAAAAGCCTAATTTGGATTGGCCGCTCCGCTTCGCTACGCGGCCAATCCAAATTTTCAGGCTTTTCTAAACTCGAAATTTTACTTCAAGCTTAGTCTGGGAGTGGAAAACACTTTTTAAAAGCCCCAAATTAACCGCTTTGAAACAACGAATTCCAGCAAATTTAAAATTTGTAATTATCAGGATATGTATACTCAAAAGACAAATGCCCTGTATGTTCGGTTTTAAACATGTTTTTAATTGTTAATGTTTTAAACACTGGTTCAATGAAAAAACACGTTTTGTTAAAAAAAAAATTTTGTTTTAAATAAAATGAAAAAAACGTTTTTTTAACAGCCTTGCGCCTTACGGTCTGATCAAATTGGTACAATTTAAATAAATCTAAAAAGGTTATGGAACAGAAAAATCAGTCTACTTTTGTTTCATGCTTGGTCTGGGAGTGGAAAACACTTTTTAAAGCCCCAAGTTAAACGCTTTGAAACAACGAATTCCCGCAAATTTAAAATTTAGAGTTTAGAAAAAATTTGGATTGGCTGTGTAGCGAGCGGAGCGGCCAATCCAAATTAGGCTTTTCTAAACTCGAAATTTTACTTCATGCGCCACGCGTATAAAACATCGGTAAGTTTAAAATATACGGCCTTAGCAATCTAATATGTAGATGTGAATAAAATATGAGTGAAATTCTGCGCGCTAAACAAATTGTTTAAAACAGTGATTATACGCAACCCAGTAACTCTTAACGTATATTAGGTTGCCTATAATCGTTGCTGTATGTGTGTTTTTTAGCTTCACTGTGAATCAGTGTTTTTAAGCGTGACGCATGAAGTAAAATTTCGAGTTTAGAAAAGCCTAATTTGGATTGGCCGCTCCGCTTCGCTACGCGGCCAATCCAAATTCTTAGGCTTTTCTAAACTCGAAATTTTACTTCTTGCTTAGTCTGGGAGTGGAAAACCCTCGTTTAACCCATTAACGGCCGAGCAATTATAGAGTGTAAAAAACACTGAAATATTGCGAAGTTAGAAATCACTGAAAACATTTTTTTATATATATATATATAATCAAATGCCGCTCTACCCATTCGGGTGTGTGGCAGTGGAATCTATTTGTATATAAATGTATTCCACTCTTTTTTATTTCGGGCTATCTTCTTTGCTTCGGGCATCGTTGTTCCTCTTTTCATTAAGTTCTTCTCTATTGTCTTGGTCCATGTATCCTTTGGTCGTCCACTCTTCCTTTTTCCTTGTGTTTTGGCTTCCCAAACTCGCTTTACTTGTACCGTGTTGTTCATCCTCTGCAGGTGCCCAAACCAGCAGAGTTGTCTTCTTTCTATGAACTCCTGTAGGGACTCTATTTCTAGCTCACTTCTTATTTCTTTGTTTCTGTTTCTGTCCATTTTCGATACTCCTTTTACTCTTCTAAGATATTTCATTTCTACTGCCTGCAGTTTACTTTTTTGTTGTTGTGATAGTACCCAGCTTTCACATCCGTGTGTTAGTGCAGGTCTGTATATTGCTTTAAATACATTGATTTTGGTTTGTTTTGAAATTTCCCTTTTGTTGATAAATCCTTTATTCATTGCATAAAATACTTTGTTTGTGTTCTCTATCCTTCTGTTTATCTCGGTATCATTTCTTCCTCTTTCCTCTATCATAACCCCTAGGTATTGCATTACATTTACTTGCTCAAGCTGATGTTGATCGATTTCAATATTTAAATTGGTGTTTTCCTTTGTAATAGCCATAACTTTGGTTTTTGTCTTGTTTAGTTTCATTCCACTCGCTTTTATTACTTCATTCCAGGTCCGTAGGTTGTGTTGTAGTATTCTTTCATTTTTTGCGATTAATACTATATCGTCTGCGAATGCGCACTCGCTAAGCTCTATTGTTTGTAGGTTTTTGTAGCCTATATTTATTGATTTGGTTTCCTGATTACTCTTCCTTATGATGTCATCCATGAATGTAATAAAAAGTAGTGGGCCAAGTGCACCCCCTTGTCGTACTCCTACTTCGGTAGTGAACTTCTGCGATTTCATGTTTTTGATCATTACTATGTTGTTCGTGTTCTTATAGATCGATTTTACTACTGCAATTAGTTTGTCGTTTACATTCCTTTTCCGTAGACTTTCCCATATCTTTGACCTTGGTACCTTGTCAAATGCCTTTTCCATGTCAATAAAGGCCATGTATATCTCCTTTCCATGCGCTAATGTCCTGTCAATAATTTCCTTTACCGTGAATATATGGTCTTGTACACTTCGGCCTTTTCTGAATCCACTTTGTGAATCGGATAGTGTTGGTTCTATTACTGTTCTTAATTTCATCTCTATGATCTGTTCGAAAATCTTTAGTGCCGTACTTAATATTGTTATGCCTCTGTAATTATTACAGTTCTTTTTATCACCTTTTTTGAATATTGGCAGTATTAATCCCACAGTCCAGTCCTCCGGGATTGTTTCTGTTTTCCAAGCCATATTACATAGTTTCAGAAAATGCTGTAATCCAAGCTCTCCCATATTTTTTAACATTTCAGTGGTTATTTTGTCAATCCCGGGAGCCTTTCCATATTTAATTTTCTTTATTGCAGCTCTTAATTCTTCTACTGTGATTTGGTCTTGTTCATCTGCCGCTGAGATTAGTTTCTCGGTGTCTATATCTACTTCCGCTACTTCTTCTTTCTCGGTGCGTGCTACTAGCAGTTTTTCGAAGTATTCTTTCCATCTCTTCATTATTAGTTTCCCTTCCGTCACTGTGGTTCCATTTTCATCTCTTATTGCTATTGTATCGCTGTCCTCTTTATTATTGTTCCTGAGATTTTTTAACGTCTTGTAGAAAAGTTTTTGATTACCTTTGCTGTCCATTTCTAGTTTTTCGCCAAATTCTTTCCATGTCTGTTGTTTCTCGTCCAGTACTAACTTTTTGACTACTTGCCTTTGTTTCTTGTATGCGTTGTAGGTTACATTTGACTTGTTGGTTAGATACATTTGCCATTTCTTCTTTTTTATTTTTACTTGTTTTTTTATCTCTTCTGTCCACCATGCTGTTTGTTTAACTTTATTGCTTACTCTCGTTACCCCACACACTTCTTCTGCTGCTGTTAGTACTGTACCCTTAAAACTTTCCCACAATGTTTCTACCGTCGTGTTTATATTATCTGATTTTAAATGTTCCATTTTGTTTGTTATTACTTGTTCGTATTTTTTTGCAATTTCATCGTCTCTTAGTTTATAACTTTTTATGCTTATGTTGTCTTGCCTTTTTTTCAATCCTGATCTATTTTCTTTATTCGATGTTTCAAACTCCCTTATTTTTGTTATTAGCAGGAAATGGTCACTGTATATTTCGTAGCCTCTGTTTACACGTGTGTCTATTACGGTATTCATTCTATCTTTTTCCACGATTACAAAATCGATTATTGATTTCTCACCTCTGCTTTGTTGTTCTCTGGTATACCTGTGTATTTCTCTATGTTTGTAAAATGTGTTAGTAATTACCAGGTTATGTAAAAGACAGAAATCTAATAATCTTCTTCCATTATTATTTCTTACATCTTCGCCATAGTTCCCAATAACTTCCGAGTATAAACTGTCCCTTGTGCCAACCCTAGCATTTAAATCTCCCATTAAGTATATAATTCCCTTTGCATTATCTACAGTTGACGTTAACTCTGTCCAAAATACTTCTTTTTTCTCGGTATTCTCGTCTTCATCGGGGCCATATACCGCAATTATAGTTTTTACTTGTTTTTTGTTTCTTAGTTCGACTAGTAATATTCTCTCCGATATAGCTTCCCATTTGTATATGTCATTTTCGTATTTTGTATGTATAATACAACCTACCCCACCAGCTGCTCTTTTTGTTTCTTCGACCCCACTAAATATTAGGATATGTCTGTTATGTAGTTTAGTACTTCCCTTCCCTTTCTTTTTGGTTTCACTTATGGCTAGTATATCTAGATTTGCCTTTTCGAATTCGTTGCATAGTTCAATTTCTTTTCCCCGTATACTTCTCACATTCCAAGTGCCAATTTTAATGATTAGTTTGTTTTCCATTGTCCTTCTATTTTTGTTGTTTTCGTTAGTTTCTCTATTCAGGTCCAGGTTAATTGCATGATTTTGTTGTTCAGTTTTGTGTATTATTCGTTTTTTGATTCCATTTCTTCTAGTCTTTCTTTGTCTTTATTCCATCTTCATTCTTTTCCATCGATGTATATTTTATTGTACCTTTTTTTAACCCGTTTTCCGTTTTTTATTTCCTCTTGGGCTCTCTTGTTAATTTGTTTTTGAATTTCCCTTTCGTTTTCTGTGAGATCATCTCCAATAAATACTTTTCTCTCTTTGAAGTGTTTTAGTTTTCCTTTTTTTGCCATAATCAGTTCTTTATCTCTGCTGTTTTCCAATTCAATTAGGCATATTTCATCTCCTAGTTTGTGTGCTCCTTTTATGGGCGCTCTTATTTCTAAATGTTGGCTTAGGAAATTTTGTATTCCTTCTTTCAGTTCGTTTTTATTTGCTGTGTTAATGTTCAATCCATACATGACAATATTATTTATCTTTGATTTCTTTTCTAGGCGGTCTACTGTCTTTTGCATTTTGTCCATCTCTTTTTTGATTTCTTTATTTTCTTGTTTTAATTTCTCACTGTCTTGTTTTAGTTTCTTATTTTCTGTTCTCAGTGTTTTAACTTCCTCTCTATACTCTTCTATTTCTGTTCTTATTTGTCTCATTTCTGTTTTAATTTCTTGCATACTATCTCCTTGTTGTGACAGCATTGCCAATACTAGATCCAATTTTTCTTCGCCACTTGTATTCGTAGTATTGCTTCTCATCGGCGTTCTTGGCGTTTTCTTCGATTTCATACAAATTTCAGTGTTCTCACTTTGTCTCTTTCTTTTATATGTTTCATCGGTGGAGTAATCATCGCTGTCCATTTTGTTTAGTTTCGGTCTTTTTTGAATAGAAATGAGGCGTAAGTTTGTCGCTACGTTCGTTTAGGAGCGTTTGGTTTTCGCGCGGCCAGTGTTTTGTTGATCAGCTGTTTTCCCACTTGCGGTTTGTAGCCCGGGTCGTCCCCTCGAAGGCCACGACCGCTGCCGCTGGTTGTAATTTCTGTCTCTCTCGCTGTATCCCCTCCTCCAGGCACCGCGTGTAGATTTTAACCTCGATTTTTCGCTGTTTACTAATCACACTTTGGGTTTATTTGACACTGAGGCCACTCATTTATTAATTAACAATTGTCTTTATGATCCCTTTTGACACTTCACTATTTTTCGTACTTTTCACTTTATTTCGCAGTTTTTATCGTAGATAAACAATCTGTGTGACGGAGCCGATGTGTCGGTTATCACGTCGCCACTCTTTTTCCATTTTTTTTAAATGAGTAATAATCGAAATTTTTAAATAACAAAACCGGGAGTGGAAAGCACTTTTTAAAAGCCCCAAATTAACCGCTTTGAAACAACGAATTCCCGCAAATTTAAAATTTGTAATTATCAGGATGTAACGTCGAGTAGACAGAGACATCAGCAGAGACGCTCTCGAATACTTTCTCTCTCGCACAGAGACTCGCCCGCACGGTACTACCCCAAGCAGCACCCCCACCCGATTGACGATGCGCCCTCGCCCGGCCGCTCAAGTTTATGGCCCAAGCATCCTTTATAACCAGTGATCGGACCTACCAACGTCAGTCTTGCACTGATTACAGTCTTGGCCTAACCTTTAGCACTGAGTACAGTCTAAACGTCGCAGAATACCTTCTTGAGCACTGACTGCAGTCTCAAGCCTTCTCAAGCCCCGCTACAGTGTAGACAGCCTGCGTTATACCCTGGCCATCCGGACGCGCCGATCGTGGAACGTTTTACGTTAATCTGTTGTGAAAATAGTTCTAAGTGTTTGTACATATTTTTTTTTTTTTTTTTTTATTACTCCAGTTTATTTACAATCTGTCTTGAATGTTGACAATAGGTAAATGATTTGTTAGTTTTGTGAGTTCGATGTAGTAGGTAATAATTCCTATGAATTGTTTCCTTTTATAGCGAGCACTTAGTTCATTAGGCGAATCTTGTTGTTAAGTCTGTTAGCTTGAAACGTTTAAGTCTGCGCACTTCACCGCTAGTATTGAATAGGTTTCTTGCAAGTTCGTTTGGGTGTGATGATATTCTACGTTGGTATGTAGCACAGTATTTCTTGATTTCACTTTGGATGGAGGGAATTTGCAGGTCTTTATCTATTGTTTTGTTTGGGACGTACCATGGGGCGTTTGTCATGCTTCTAAGTGCTTTGCTCTGGAATCTCCGGATTATTTCCAGGTTGGAGTGGGAGGCTGATCCCCAGAGCTGGATCCCGTAAGTCCAGATGGGCTTTATGATTGCTTTGTACACGAGCAGTTTGTTTTGAAGAGTAACTTTGGACTTTTTGCCGATGATCCAGTATAGTTGTTGCCACCTGAGCCCCAGTTGTTTCCTCTTATTAAAAATGTGTGTTTTCCACGTTAAACGTCTGTCTAGGTGCATACCTAGGTATTTTGCGCTGTCAGTTTGTGATAACTGATGGTTGTTTAGGGTGACAGGGGGGCATTGGTCTCTCTTTGTTGTAAATGTTACGTGTGTAGATTTGGTCTCATTTGCCTTTATCTTCCATTTCTTCATCCATACCTCTATTTTATTTAGATGGGTTTGCAGGTTTCTTGATGCTATGTTGTGATTGCAGTGGGAAGCCAGTATTGCCGTGTCATCTGCGAAGGTGGAGACTGTGGTTAGCATTGTAGTAGGGAGATCTGAAGTGTATAGAAGGTAGAGTATTGGTCCCAATACGCTTCCTTGCGGGACCCCAGAGCTGATGTGGTTTAGGTCCGTGTATTCCGACCGTACTTTTACTAGAAAAAATCTGTTGGTTAAGTATGATTTTAATAGTTCGTACAAGTGATAGGGAAGATTTTGTTTTAATTTGTAGAGTAGGCCAGTATGCCACACTTTGTCAAATGCTTGGCTGACGTCAATGAAGGCTGCCGAGCAGAATCTCTTATTCTCGATGTCGTTGCTGATTTGTTTTACTACCCTGTGCACCTGTTCGATTGTGCTATGTTTTTTTCTAAACCCAAATTGATGATTGGGAATTAGCTTTTGTCGTGTTAGGATGGGATCCAGCCTGGTGAGCAGTAGTTTTTCGAAAATTTTGGACAGTACTGGCAGTAGACTTATTGGTCGGTATGAGTTTATTTCATTTTCGTTTTTGCCCGGTTTGGCGATCATGGTTATCTCTGCTATTTTCCATTGCGGTGGGAAGTAGCTAAGTCGTAGTATGGCATTAAATATTTGTAGAATTGACGTGATTGCTTTTTTTGTTAACTTTTGGAGGATCCGTCCAGTTATTAAGTCATACCCAGGTGCTTTTTTGGGGTTGGTACCTTTTAAAATTGTTTGTTTGACTTCGCAATATTTGAAGGGTTTTGTGGGTATGTCCATTTGGAATGGGGTCTCAAGGAAGTTCGATATTTCTTCCGTGCTATCTTGGTCATCAATATCAAATGGTTTGAATACTCCAGTCAGGTGTTGGGCAAATGCAATGGCCTTTTCTTCATCGTTTCTGGCCCATTTTCCGTTTTGGTCCTTTATGGTGGGGATTGGTAGAAGTGGTCTGTTGAGTTTCCTTGTTGCCCGCCAGAGTGAGTAGTTGCTGGCAAGAGAGGGTGATAGATTTTCGAGGTATGTTTCTACTGATTGGTTTTTATTGGTCACCAATAGTGCCTTTAGTTCGCGGCATGCTCTATTAAGTTTTCTTTTGTCTTCTGGTGCTTTTGTGATTTGCCAGGTCCTGCGTAACTTTCGTTTTTCAGATATTTTATCTTTTATTATTATTGGGTTTTCATCCCTTTTGTTGCTGGGTCTTTGTGGTGTTGATTCCCATGCCGCCTTTTGTATGGACTTTGTCAGATTTTCCAGCGCTACTTCTATGTCGATAGGCGTCTTTAGGGGAATTTTTAGGTTTATTAGTTGGTCTGTTTTTGTTTGGAATGCTTCCCAGTTGATGTTGCGGTTCCATAGGGTGGTCTGTTTATCCTGGTTGGTTGGTTCTGTGAGTACCGTTAATATTACTGGTGTGTGGTCTGAGGATAAGTCCAGGCTTGATTCAATTTTCATAAGCTTTGGGTTGATTCCTTTTGTTATGAAGAAGTCTAGGGCATCTGGTGTTTTGTTTGGATCGCTTGGCCAGTGGGTGGGTTCGCCTGTTGCCACCGGGTTCATGCTGTTTATGTTCATTGCAGCAAGAAGTTCTCTTCCTTTGGTGTTTACCAATCTTGCACCTCAGGCTTTGTGCTTGGCATTATAGTCCCCTCCTGCTATACATTTGTTGCCAAGTGTCTTTAAGAAGTTTGAATATTCTTGCCGTTTGTTCTTATGTTTTGGGGGACAATAAACTGCGGACACTACTATGTTACCTCTGGCTGTGTTTACTGTAATTGTTGTGGCTTGGATGTGTTCGCTTGCATAGTTTTCTAGTTCGCTGTGTTTTATGTTGCTGCGAATAATTATTGCTGTTCCACCATGGGCTGTTCCGTCGGGATGATTTGTATGGTATAAATTATATTTTGGTATACTAATGTGGGATTTTGCGGTGAAACGTGTTTCTGCAATTAGTATGATGTCTATTTTATTTTCTATTAGGTAGGCTTTCATTTCTTGTGCATGTTGGCACAGGCCGTTGGCATTCCACTCTACAATTTTGAGTAATTGCGTCATTGTGGTAATTTGTTGACGAGGGTGGTGATGAGATTCATCATGGTTCCCATTTGTGTTATAAGAGTTTTCATCATAATTTTTAACTCTTGCATATCGTTTTGTGTTTCCATAGTTGTTTGGTTTGCGTTGTTATGTTGGGTTGTTTTCTCTGCATAGCTGGTCCCTGGTTCTACATATTGCTGGTTGGTGTCCTGTCGGTTGAGGTTCCTTTCTCTAAGTTTGGGGTAGAGTTTTTGTTGTAGTTGCTTATGTATGATGCATCCTCTGTAGTTGGCAGGGTGGTTTTCTTCGCAGTTAACACACTTTACTTGGTTGTTTGGTTCTTTCCGCGGGCAGGTTGCTGTCGTGTGGGTCTCGGCGCATTTGACGCATCTTGGTTCTCTTTGGCAAAAGTTTTTGGTGTGGCCAAATCTTTGGCACCTAGTGCATTGCGGGATTTCTCTTTTTGACTGATATGCTTCAAAGATAACGCTTGAGTTCATGAGTAAAGTTGTTTTGTATATTTCTTTATTATTTTCGTTTTGTTGCAGTCCGATGAAAAACATTGGCAGTGGGCGTTTTGTTTTGTTACTCCGTGCGTTCCAAACGTTGGTGACTATATGCCCTAGGGTTTCTATGTTTTCTTTGATTTCTGTCACATTTGTGGAATAGTGTAGGTTCTTTAGTACCACTTTAAATGTTTTGTTTTGTTTTAATTTGAAGGTATGGAATCTGGTTCCTTTTTCTATTAGGACTTTTGTGATTTCCGAGTATGCTTCTGCTGTTTTGGGTTGCACTTTGACTTGTTCACTACCTATAGCTTTGAGTATGTACATGTTTTTGGCGGTTATATCTAGTTGTTCTATAAGTGGCTTGATGTTCTCAACTCCCTCGATAAATATGGGTGGTGGTTTAGGTTCGTTAGCATTATTGTTTACCTGGATTTCGGCTGGTACGTTATCTTCATTTTCTAGATGGCTGAATCTGTACCCAGCCAGTAGTCTTTTTTATCTGATTGTGACTGGTTTTTTTCCCCTGGGCTCTTTATTCTTCGTCTCTTTCTGTTGGTTACTTCTTGCCAGTCGAGTGAGGTCTGTTTGTGGCTAGGTGGTGTTGAGTTGCTGGTTCCTCCCGTTGATTGGTTTTTGTTTGTCGTATTTGGGTTTTCACTTGACGATTGTGAACGTGGCCTGTCGCCTGTTTTTTGAAACATGCTGTTGTGGAAGATTTGTTGTGTATATTTCTTTAAGGGATGTTTGTTTGGTGTTGGTTGCGGTTGTGCCTCGCTTTCTTTTCCTTGGTTGCTTTCGCCGCTTTCTTCCTTGCTAATTTGTGGGGTTGTGTTTTCGACGTTGCACTTATTGCAGCTCCAGTTTTTTATTTCGCCACTTGAATTCAATTGGTTCAGGGTCCCGATGGACATTTGTATGCACTCTAGGTGGAATGCATCTTCGCATCTCATTTTACATTTTATACTGTCTTCGTATTTGGTAATGATTTTTCCGCACTCTTGGCACTTAGACATGGCTCGTGGTTGCCTGTTTAGGGGATTTTCTAGACATGTGCTTTTGGGGTTAGGAACCTTAATCTGCCCGTGCCTCGGCCATCCCCTGTCATCTGGGGCTGCAAACAATCCCACAAGGAATTGTTGCTATTCTGAAGCTATTGGCAACAGTATTTTAGCTCGCGCTGCACTACTACTCGCTTAATTAATGAAGCAAAAATTGAGGTGAATAACCTAACCGGAATAACCGATTTATATTATCCGTTAATAAATATCTACTTGTTGCTGAAATCTACTCTACATTTTAACAAACCGTCCGAATAATCCTACAATTTGAATATTTAAATATTCGGACAGAAACATTTGGCGAGCGAAATTCGTTAACAACTCAAATCGTAGGTGTATGTTTTTCATTTTTAAGAAGTCAGTGTTGTTATTAAAAGTTCTAATAGCCGTCGAGCAAGTGTTTTTCACTCCCAGGCTAAGCATGAAGTAAAATTTCGAGTTTAGAAAAGCCTGAAAATTTGGCTCGGGCGCGTAGCGAAGCGGAGCGACCGAGCCAAATTAGGCTTTTCTAAACTCGAAATTTTACTTCATGCGCCTCGCATGTAAACACGGATTTCCAGCGAAGTTTAAAATATACAATTATTTAATTGAAAGTATTTAATTATTCGTTTAAAAATATATTTAAATATTCGGACAGAAACATTTGGCGAGCGAAATTCGTTAACAACACAAATCGTAGGTGTTTGTTTTTCATTTTTAAGAAATCAGTGTTGTTATTAAAAAGTTCTAATAGCTGCCGAACGAGTGTTTTCCGCTCCCAGGCTAAGCATGAAGTAAAATTTCGAGTTTAGAAAAGCCTGAAAATTTGGCTCGGGCGCGTAGCGAAGCGGAGCGACCGAGCCAAATTAGGCTTTTCTAAACTCGAAATTTTACTTCATGCGCCACGCGTGTAAACACGGATTTCCAGCGAAGTTTAAAATATACAATTATTTAATTATTCATTTAAAAATATATTTTGTAACGTCGAGTAGACAGAGACACCAGCAGAGACGCTCTCGAATACTTTCTTTCTCGCACAGAGACTCGCCCGCACGGTACTACCCCAAGCAGCACCCCCACCCGATTGACGATGCGCCCTCGCCCGGTCGCTCAAGTTTATGGCCCAAGCATCCTTTATAACCAGGGACCGGACCTACCAACGTCAGCCACCCGAAACCAATATATGAATACTGCTATAGTACTCACACCAGTCAATTTCTACAAAGCTATTTTTACTACTTCTTCCTATAAAGTATAAAAAGTTCTTTATTGGACTTGACATACAAGAGGGGGTTTTAGTCAGTAAGAGTCTGACATAACCTACTGTTATCCCTACCATCCGTGGGCAGGACAACAGAAGGTATCCATGAGGATTTTCTCCTCCTCTCTCCCCAAAAAAAAAAAAACAACGTCAGTCTTGCACTGATTACAGTCTTGGCCTAACCTTTAGCACTGAGTACAGTCTAAACGTCGCAGAATACCTTCTTGAGCACTGACTGCAGTCTCAAGCCTTCTCAAGCCCCGCTACAGTGTAGACAGCCTGCGGTATACCCTGGCCATCCGGACGCGCCGATCGTGGAACGTTTTACGTTAATCTGTTGTGAAAATAGTTCTAAGTGTTTGTACATATTATCCGTTAATAAATATGTACTTGTTGCTGAAATCTACTCTACATTTTAACAAACCGTCCGAATAATCCTACAAGGATATGTATACTCAAAAGACAAATGCCCTGTACGTTCGGTTTTAAACGTCTTTTAAACATGTTTTTAATTGTTAATGTTTTAAACACTAGTTCAATGAAAACAACACGTTTTGTTAAAAAGAAAACTGTGTCTTAATCAAAATAAAAACAAAGTTTTTTTTAACAATCCTGCGCCACTCTGTACATTATGGTCTGATCAAATTGATATAATTTAAATAAATCTAAAAAGGTTATGGAACAGAAAAATCAGTCTACTTTTGTTTACCTAAATTCATCAGGTATTTTGCGTCCGTAAAATGTTTGGGAATACATGAACAAATTAATGAACGCATTAATTTGCGTGTGATTGTAACCATATCCTCCTCTTGTCACAATAGCGTTAGCTTTTACTTTCCCGAGATTGCACTTTTCATACTCGTTCACTTCAGCTCTCGTTCCTATAAATGAACAATACAAACAAATAAAATAATAAATATGTCTTATAACGATTAAAGATGAACAATCATTATACTGTAAAAGAGGCCGGGATGATCATTGTAGTATAAGCCGGCAAGTTTTTCTCTGCACGTCTGTCCAACTTAAATTTGCCGTGCTATATTTAGGGGTACAGAATAATTGTAAAAATAAAGAAAACTAAAATAAGTGTTGAAAATCTCTTAGCGAATGTTGAATTTTATATGTAAATTAGATATGGGTCGTTCGTGAATGATTCGTTCAAAAAGAACGATTCTCGGATGACTAATGTGTTTGCTCGAATCCGCGTGCAACTTCAATTCCGCTTTGTACCGGGTGGGCAAATAAGCGAGGTAAGCGGCTGTATCTCAGAAACTAACGATACCAAATTCATCCAAATCCATTAAGCTGTTTCGAAGTTACAGGCATTTATTAAAAACAACATTCAAATTATTTCAAAAGATAGAGAAAAATTGTTTTTACAAAAAATGTTCCACTTTAGGTTGGCATTAAAACGCAAATACTTTTTTGTTACATTCAGATTAGATTTTCGGCCAATTATATACCGGGTGGGCAAATAAGCGAGGTAAGCGGCTGTATCTCAGAAACTAACGAAACCAAATTCATCCAAATCCATTAAGCCGTTTCGAAGTTACAGGCATTTATTAAAAACAACATTCAAATACCCCCCACCACTTTATTTCAAAAGATAGAGAAAAATTGTTTTTACAAAAACTGTTCCACTTTAGGTTGGCATTAAAACGCAAATACTTTTTTGTTAAATTCATTGGGGAAAATCGTGAGAAACGTAACTTTATGTAATTCAATGGTGGAAACGCCCACTGGCAGCCATCTTGGAAGCTTATAAATAATTTCCAGCATTTTTCCTTGACCACTTTACCTATAAAAATCTTTACTGTAACTCTCTACGATCATTAGTTTCTGAGATACAGCCGCTTACCTCGCTTATTTGCCCACCCGGTACTTGCGATCTGAATCTGAATCGCCCGAATCGGATGACTGATGCGTTCGCTCGAATCAGCGAACAACTTCAACTCCGCTTTGTACATGTGGTCTGAATCCGCCCGAAACGATTCTTCACGACTTGCAGAATCGAACCCGCTGCGCCAGCCTTCATTGGTATTTTGTACGACCCGACGAATGTTTGTTCTCTACTTATGAGAAACAAATCACAGAATATTTGCAAGATGAATTCAAGTTTTATTTGGAACAGCTTTACTACTGAATAGGCAAAATTATTTGATAATTTAAAAATAAATATAATAAACCATTTTGAATTATAGTTAAATTTGTATATATTTGCTCTATTTTTATAGACACATATCTTTCTAATAAACCTATCATCTTTGCTTAAATTATACAAGTCAATTCCCTTAAAACGGTATTTGTTCGTTTAAATGATGTTATTGGATCAGTCGTCTAACTCGGCGCCGTTCGGTATGGAATGAACATATATTATTTTTTTTTATTTTGGGTTTTACGTCATCTATTTCCGCTGCTAAGGCCAATCATGACGCCGGAGATTAGGTCTACAGCTATCCGGGAATTTTTCCGAACCCGGTGGGAGTTCCAACCCACCGGTAGGGATCTTTAACGTGCACGCAACATCCAGGCAGTACACGGGTCCTACATGCATTTAACGTCATATCCGAGAAGACGGAGTGTTTGGCATTTTTATCCTAACCTATATAAATGCAGACAACTTGTTAGGCCGGTATTTGAACCCCGGCCCGTGGCGTGGCAGTACAACACTCTAACCACTACACCACCAAGCTGCCCAACATATATTATTATTATTATTAATTAATTGACGGTAAGTTATTGGTCATGGTTTATGAAACAAGTGTCTATCGTCACTACAGAGAGAGATTAGGTCGAGAACGAACTATATTATTATTATAAGTGATTCGTTTACGAACGATTCACTTTTAAGAAATGATTCGGTTGATTTGAATCGCCTAAAAGATTCGAACTTCCCATATCTAATGTAAATACATACCATCAGGACAAAGCAACTCGAAATCGTCCATTAGAGCATCCCTGGCCCACCATTCCTTCCTTTTACCACCCGTATTTTCCAAAACTGTTGTGTGTTTAACAAAAGCCACATGTCCGCCACCTTCAACCAAGCATCTAAGTGCACCGGTATGACCGTAATAATCTTCAGAAGCGTCCCTTCTACAGTATCTACGAACAAATTGTTATGACTGTTACTTCTTGCTATGGTATATTAGTGTAGACATTAATTAGTGATGGGCGGGCAAGACAGTAACCAGGATCATTTTTTTGCAGGGGGGGATATACAAATTTTGGAGGGGTTTTAATAGTTTCTTTTTGACCTTATGGGGCAAGTAAAATTTAACATTTTGAAAATGTTGGGAGGGGAGTTTGAACCTCCTCCCCCCCCCCCCCCCCAGCTACGGCCTTATTGATGGGCAAGATCAATCAAAAAAAGATCGATTACTCGATTTGTGGAAGTGATCGAGCCACTCGATCTTTTTGATCCGACGGGAATAACAAATGTATTAATTAGTAATTAACATAAGAGAGGGATGAGTGTGAATGTGGAAAAAACGAAGTGGGTGAAGTTCAGAAATAGAGGGAGGTAGGGGAAGGTGAAAGAATTTTAGTGGAAGGGGGTGGGTATTGAGAGGGTAAAAAGTTTTAAGTATTTAGGGTTTATATTCAAAAGGACGGGAGGGTATGAGGAGCATGCGAAATGGGTGCAGAGTAAGGCTAGGAAAGCGTGGGGGATGGCTTGGGGAAAGTGGATGGGGAATAATGTGAAAGTGTCATGGGATGATGTGTAAGATCGGTGCTTATGTATGGAGTGGAAGTGTGGGGGAGGAAAGGGTATGAGTGCATAGAGAGGGAACAGATGTGGTTCCTGAAGCGCATGTTGGGGTGGAAAGATCCACGCCCAGCTACATAGTGCTTCAGAAGACTAATAGGGAGAGTTTAGAGTGCGAGTCAATGGAGAGAGTGGTGAGGTATCAGATGAGATTGTGGGAACTGAAGGAAGAGAGATTGGTGAAGGATGTATGGGAAAATGTATGAGAGGGTAGGGTTGTCAGAGGCGAAAGTAATAGAATGGCTAGAGAATGGGGTGAAGGTGGATGAGTGGGTGAAGGGGAAAGGGAAGGAAAGGCAAGGGCGTATCGAGAGAAGTGAGTACAATGATATGTATGGGAGGTGGCAGGTGTATGGAAGAGTATCGAGATATCTGATAGAGAGGGGATGCAGTAGAGAGGAGAGGGTGATTGTGGCAAGGGCGTGGTGTGGATCGGAGGAGAGAAGAAGGAAAGTACGGATTGGGGAAGAATATGGAAGGAGTGGATGAGAGAGGATGGGGTAGGGGTAAGGATGTTGGAGAAGCTAGGGAGGGAGAGGGAAAATAGGAGGGTAGAAGGGCGGGATTTCGTTTTAGAATAGAATGTAAAGTTTTGTTAGAAATGAAGAGTGCCAATAAAGGTCTTTTTTTTTACCTAAAACTGCTTCCATGGCATAAATGGCACATGTTGTCGTACGGCACACCGGTGTTGTATTCAGTGCTAATAGCTCCAGGTATACAACTTTTCGAGAAATATTCCGCAGCAGCTCTGATGCTATCACACCCATATGGGCGAATCCATCCATTAGCCAACAGGTAAGCCAAAGGGTACACCCAACCTGCTGCCGTGTTGATACCGCCATGACAGGTATTCTTACCTAAACAAAATTATTGTATGGATCTACTAATAATGCAACTTTGGTTGTTATTGGTACAATTATTTCAAAAGTAATCTTGTTATACAATATTTATTGTATTAGAAAAGTACTTTATATTTATAAAATAAAATTTATTAAATTGACTCACCTTTCAGATAAGTAATCTCAGTATCAGGATCGGACTCTTTAGCCACGGCTACGACATAATATTCGGGTTTTCCCAGATTGTAAACCTCACTGATAAAAGGCACTAAATCAAAATTCAATCCAGCTGTATAGACATCGCTTGCATCAAGAACCGTTACATCGGCATTTCCCGACCTGATAGCTTGCATGCAATTAATTTGCGAGTGCCCCTTGTAACACACCATTTCGGGCTTTAACAGTTGCGCTTTTAAAGCAGTCTATATAAAAAAAAAGATAAATAATGTACAAATTAATAATTAGATCTTTCAACATAAAAGTACAATTTTTTTTTTCTTGAATTAATTTCTCATCTGGCACTTGGTGAAACATATTACACTATGTAAAGTTAATTAAAGGAAAGGCACTTGGTATTGTTTCACAATTAAATCTTTATTCCGACCAGTTTCGGTTTGTTAGACCATTTTCAAAGGATTTTCCTTTGAAAATGGTCTAACAAACCGAAGCTAGTCTGAATAAAGATTTAATTGTGAAACAATACCAAGTGCCTTTCCTTTAATTAACTTTACATAAAAGTACAATTATGAATAATAATAGTATTTCAAATTATACAAGTATTGCATTTTGAAATATGCATGTATAGTTCATCCGAGAATGCAAGCAATATCTAGTTGTTTTCATTGCCATTCCGCCATCTCTAAAACATCATCTTTTAAAGTTCAATTTGAAGCTATAAACAAGTGTTTTCCACTCCCAGACTAAGCATGAAGTAAAATTTCGAGTTTAGAAAAGCCTAAGAATTTGGATTGGCCGCGTAGCGAAGCGGAGCGGCCAATCCAAATTAGGCTTTTCTAAACTCGAAATTTTACTTCATGCGCCACGCGTATACAACACTGAAATAATATGAAGTTTGCAAAATATACCGCATATGTTAAGATCAAACATTTAATGATATTTACAAATAAATTCAATTAAGTGTAATTTCTAGTAAAAAATTCTAGATGTACAGTTTTATTCAATATAAAACCGTACAAATACTGAACCTGATTTCGACGGTATTTTGCTAATGTGATTCTGGCTTTTGACTTTTTAAAATGGTTTTATATTTTGTAAATATTCTGTAAACTATTGGCAAATTTTACTACTTACAAAATTAGACAATATAGTAGGCGTGGCTTGAATGATCCTAGCAACTCTAGATACCGTGCGATCGTTTAAAACATGATTTAGAGTAGGCTTTGAGTTTTAAATTAGATTGGCACTACTGACTGTTAACACATAGTTTAGCATAACCTCAAATTCATTCCATCATTCAATTAATATTCTGGGTAACCGCACAAAAAATGCCGCCTACTCTAAATCATGATTTAAACCCTAGGTCTCCAAACTTTCCAGCCTTAGGGCCATACCGATTGCTCCAGTAAGTTCCGAGGGCCAAAACCATAACAATTAGCCTTTAAAATTAGAATACTTCAGTAAACTAAATTTAATTTGCTATAAAAAATATGAGTTTTCAAGTATGCTAGCTCTCCGCGGGCCGGACAAAATCTGTCCGCGGGCCGGATGTGGCCCTCGGGCCGTAGTTTGGAGACCCCTGATTTAAACGATCATTTAAAACATGATTTAGAGTAGGCCTTGAGTTTTAAATTAGATTGGCACTACTGACTGTTAACACATAGTTTAGCACAACCTCAAATTCATTCCATCATTCAATTAATATTCTGGGTAACCGCACAAAAAATGCCGCCTACTCTAAATCACGGTATTATGTTGCTATAGTAGGCGTGACTTCAACTATTAGCACATTAGTAGGCTAACATATTGCCTGGATTCTTGGACATATTATATGTGAAGTGAGTGGTTAACTAGCCGAACCTTCCAGTTCAATCGCACTCACCCTCATTTTGACGCACTTTTCCAGTTCAACATCTGAAGTCACGCAAAGTGTCATTTTTCCGACTGGACAACTTCGAATTCCCATGATGACTTCCAAAGAACCTCCCAGATAACCAGAGTAGGTTTGTACATTTTCATCGAGTGCTTTAAACGATCTGGTGTTATCCTATTTAACAGAAATTTTAAACGACCAATAAACTTTGTTAGCTCACAACCGATCGATTTTTCTTGAAACAATAAAAGTGGACTGTATTTTGTTTATTTTGTGTGACCGCGTGGTTGCTCTCCCGTGGTTAATATTTAGGGAGGACTTACCGGGACGAATTTCTTGTAATCCTTTCTGCGTTTCGTGGATGGCGATACTAAACGGCTAATTAACACTAGATATTGTCTATTAATACGAAAGAGCTCTTTTCACACGAACTCAGTTGTCTCACGTTCTTCGTTGACATCTTCTCTTCGACTATCGCCTCTCTTATCACGCACATCAACAAATTAAGGGAGGCAACCCAATAAACGACTATATTTAATATCATTTTGAATCAATAAGCACACCTTCCATATTCTTCCCCCATCCATACTTTCCTTCCTCTCTCCTCCGATCCACACCTCGTCACATTCACCCTCACCTCTCTACTCCATCCCCTCTCTATCAGATATTATTGATATACAGTAGAACCTCGTTATACCGGGATGGCTTTTGGCTATACCTAGCACGATATAAGGAAAACACGATATATCCGAATATATGTAATTTGTATAATAGTCACATACACACACGCGCATATATATATATACATATATATATATGTATATATATATATATGTATGTATGTATATATATATATATATACATATATATATATATATATATATACATATATATATATATATATATACATATATATATATACATACATATATATATATATATATATATAAATATATATATATATATAAATATATATATATATATATATATATATTTAATTGATGAGGCGGATACATGATGAAACTCCATAATACTATTTGAAATAAAACAACACAGTTGGGAGGGTTTCACTTTAATTGTTGAACACTGCAACATGTTTCACCACACAGTGGCTTCATCAGGCAGATGAAATAATGATTATTTCATTATTATTATTTCATCTGCCTGATGAAGCCACTGTGTGGTGAAACATGTTGCAGTGTTCAACAATTAAAGTGAAACCCTCCCAACTGTGTTGTTTTATTTCAAATACATATATATATATATAAATATATATATATATATATATATATATATATATATATATATATATATATATATATATATATATAATTACGATGTCCTCTCCTGTTTCTCCCTCTTCTCCACCTGCCCCTCCAGGTCCACTATTTTGTGTAGCAACTGCTCTCTTTCCCTCCTCCATGCTTCTTTCATCTCCCTCATTTCCTCTCTCCACATCTCCCTTGCTTCTCTCATCTCCTCCTTCCACATCTCCCTCTCCTTCCTTATCTCTTTTAGCACTAATTCCACCATCTCTCTACAATTCCCATTGCATCCTTCACCACTCTTTTCTTCATCCCTTCCCTTTTCTCCTCCCGTCTCAAACGAGGTGTCTGCCACCTTCCTCTTATCCCCTCCCTCTCCCTCTCTCAGCTCCCCTGTTCCTTGCGGCGATCTCTGAACTCCCGCTCCTCGACCAAACACCCCCCTCCTGACCTCCTCCTCCTGCCTTTCCCATCCCTCCACCTCCTTTCTCTCTTTCTGCCTCTTTGCCGTCGCATAAATATACATATATATATTCAAGGGACCCAGTATTTACTAATCCCCTTAACATAATAGGCTTAATGCAAGTATGTGCAGTAGCCACCTACATAACAAGACATACCATATAATACAATAATGACGCCGGAACGTTTTACCTAATTAGGGCGGTACGCAGTCAATTGTTAAAATTAACATCTTTAAAAAAAAAAAAGAAACCTGAAAAATGACCCCGATATATCCGAATCACGGTATCTCGAGGCCCGGTATAGCGAGGTTCTACTGTATTTAATATCATTTTGAATCAATAAGCGTACAGGACCGAAGAAACGTTATTATTAGAAGTGATATTGTTTTAATTATCATATTTAGTTTTAATTTACCTGCACTAATAAATTACTGTGAATCCCATATCTCGGTGAAGACTCGAACAAATTAAAAACCTCATAATATCCACTCGTATTATACCTCCTGTTCGTGATCTCGTCATCATACCTCTTCTCGTCGAACTCATCCCTCTCCCTCGCGTAATCCCTGTTATCATGATCGTAAATATCCCTATTCTCATTAAACGGATCCCCGTAACGATCCTGGTTCCTATTTCCGTCCCTATTATAAGGATCGTAATTTTGATTCCCTCGACCGTAATCCTCGTAATTCTGCCTTTTCTGTCTCAAACGGTTGCCGAACTGATCGTACTGAGGTTCGTTGTCGTTTCTGTAGGTGTCATCGAAGGGCCGGGTGCCGTTTTTAGGACCGTAGAACCTGGCTATTTTATCCAAGAATTTTTGGTACTTGCGTCGCATTTCGGAGGTCGTCGCCGAGGATGTTACGATCGCATTGGTGGGTACGGTGCCCCAATTGCAGGACCTGTAGTCTTGGAGGGAGCGACGGGTGCCGTCTTTGCAGAATAGCTCGAAGCCGTCTTTCGGTACTGAACCTATATTTAAATTTGTGTAAGTATGGAATTACATCGTACCCTTAAATGACGAATCATATACAAGAGCAACTCTATGTTATGGTTAATTGATGCCGATCAAGTGGTGACATCTGTAAGTCCGGTGGTGAACTAACAAAAGAATTTTCTAATTTAAGAGAGAGAAAGCAATAAATAATACTATTACCCATTTGTGCCAATTTCCGTTAAAATATTGGCTATTGGTCATACGATTCGGTTGTATGAAACCTATCATTTAGATAGGGATTTAACATGTGAATTTGACAGTTAACGAGTGATCGATCCTTCGATCAATTTCAAAATAAACTAATTACGAGTGATAACTCAGCAACGGTGGCAGTTGTCTACATTCTGTTTAAACAAATGAAAACTGCAGTAAATTACACATACTTTTTGTTTTTGAAGTTTTACTCTAACTGTCAAAATAAACTAACTACAAGCGATAACTCAGTAACGGTGACAGTTGTCTTAATTCTGTTAAAACAAATGAAAACTTCAGTAAATTACACATACTTTTTGTTTTTGAAGTTTTACTCAAACTGTCAAAATAAACTAACTACGAGCGATAACTCAGTAACGGTGACAGTTGTCTTAATTCTGTTAAAACAAATGAAAACTAGAGTCAATCCCGCACACTTTATATCCGAAATACTGCGATTGATCTGTTACCTTTTTGTACCAGTTTCCGTTAAAATATTGGCTAAGGACAGCAAAAGTTAACTATAACATAAACTTAAAGTCTTACGTATGAGTTAGTACAACACGTTGCCATTACATTTCTATGTAAAAGTCATTTAGAGGTCAACTGACAAATACATTTGTTTATGTATTTATTAAACCTAACCTATACAATGGATTAATTTATGTGACAGATAGTGCCTTTAACTATAAACAGCGACGGCTCCCAGCCTAACTTCAAGATCAGCCACAGCGCCAAGGCACGCAAAATTGAAGGTTGGGATCGCGCTTTATAAATACAAGGAATTGCACAACAAAGTCACCTTTCAATAACTCTCTAAATAAACTAACTACGGGCTGTAGCTCGATAATTATGACAGTTGTTTAAATTCTGTCTAAACAAATGAAAACTACAGCAAATTACACATACTTTTTGTTTTTGAAGTTTTATTCTAACTTTCAAAATTAACTAACTACAAGCGATAACTCAGTAACGGTGACAGTTGTCTAAATTCGGTTTAAACAAATGAAAACTACAGTAAATTACACATACTTTTTGTTTTTGAAGTTTTACTCTAACTGTCAAAATAAACTAACTACGAGCGATAACTCAGTAACGGTGACAGTTGTCTAAATTTTGTTTAAACAAAGGAAAACTACAGTAAATTACACATACTTTTTCTTTTAGAAGTTTTACTCTAACTGTCAAAATAAACTAACTACAAGTGATAACTCAGTAACGGTGACAGTTGTTTAAATTCTGTTTAAACAAATGAAAACTACAGTAAATTACACATACTTTTTGTTTTTGAAGTTTTACTCTAACTGTCAAAATAAACTACCTTTCAATAACGGATGGATACATATTGACTTGGGTCTCTGGCCTACCCTAAAGTTAGGCTGCGAGCCACCGCTGACTATAACATAACTAGCGTTGCTAAGTATTTTGTCATTTAACTACAACATAAATTAACTACTTACTAAATTCAGCTCCATTCAATAATTCAGTGACGGTGTAATGTTTCAGGAATGCGATATCTCCGGCCTCTAATAAACATCTGAAAGCTCCGGTGAAACCGGCGTAGGGATCAGAATCTGTGCATTTTCCACCAGGAATTTTGCCTATACATAGTGAACACAATAGGTCGGAATTATCTCCAATGGGATTGTATTTATCGGACAGTGCGTTAACCGCACAGGAAGGGCCGAAAAATGCTGTTGCAGTTTTTACGTGGTTGTTACAATCGATGATTTCCATTCCTCCTTCTTTCATAAACTAAAAATAAATATGGGAAAATACCAACTTACTATCTTGTATTGAAATAATTCAGGCAATTTATAGCGCTGAATGCTTAATTGATTTATTTCGCTAAATGAATACCAAACACATTCTACTCTAACCTCGAATTCAAAGTGACAATAGAACAATAGGAACTGTCATCTTGAACTCAAGTTCAGCTTAACCTCGAATTCAACATTTTTGTTGCAACTGGGCATAAGATTTATCGAATCAGTGTTGCCAGCAGTTGGCAAAAAAAACAGTACGGAAAATATACATTGGATAACGGTAACGCTAAACTTGCCTGTTGCTCGGGAACCAACTGCGTTACTGGGCAACAAGCAAGTTTAGCGCAGGCGTTAGAGTTACATATTTCGTAAAAAGATAAACTAAAACTCTCTATTGAATAAATTAATTAACTTACTGTATGAACTGGCAAAGTCCATCCAGCCAACGTCCCGACACCAGCGAAACACCCCCTCTTCCCCTTCAAATCCCTCAACGAGCGCACCTCCGGAATCCCCCCCTTCTTAACCACAGCCACCGCGTAATTAAAATTAAACCCCCCTTCGGAAACCTCCTGTGCAATCGGCACCAAACTGTGATACCTCCCCCCGACGAAAACCTCCCCCGAATCCAACGAGGTGAACGTCACCTTCTCCGCGTCCAACTGCTGCATGCACTCGTCCTTATTGAAAGCCTGATAGCAATTCATTTTAAACTCTGTGTAACCCACTTTGACCGCGTCCCTCTCGATCGCCATCGCGAAATTATTGCACTTCTGCTGCTCCTCCTCGCCGACTGTACACCAGGTGACATTGTGAATGGTTTTGTTGTACTCGTTGGGCCCGTACGGGTTGTAATTTCGCTGGCCTGGAAATTAAAAGCGTGATCACCGAGCCCCACCTATTTATTTGGATTTACTCACCTTTGCACAGGATTAAAGCAATTGTGATTATTAAAAAGGAGAAAATTAACTTCCTATTATCTAAAGGAAGCATGTTTATGTTTTTACTATAATTATTATTTTGTAAAAGGATGAGAATTTAAAAATTAAAAAGAAAACAACATAACATGACTAATAACAAACACCATTGGAATCATAGAAAAGTTATTACATAGCGCGCGAGTGAGAGAAACCTACAGAGTTCCGGTGGGTGTCGGATAAGGATGGGAATAGTTTCTGCAGTTTCTCGTGACGTCACTATTGAATCATCAGTTAACAGGTGGCGTGGGTGATAAGGAGTCGGTGGCACACTGCCGAAATTGAAATTGGGCCCGTTCAGCAAAAAGTTCAACATTTAACATGTTTTGGTTTGTTTGTGATGTATGTTGTGTAGTCGGGGATGGCCTCTTCGTGGGGTTGGAAATTAGACGGACTGCATTTGTTTAAAACTTTATTAATCGCCAACAACAATTTCACATAACGTAACGTAACCTTCTCGTCTTCTAATAATTCTCTATGATTCAATAACCTGAACATAGCACTCCTAAAATCTCATAAGTTTAGCCAACATGAAATACAATTCCTTTTCGCGGCGTTAGATGGCGCGCGCAAGCGGGTAGTTCAAAAATATCGCCTACAGTTGGTACCTAATAAACGGTACTGCGGTCGTTCTATTCCCTACGATTGCAAAAATCCCAAACACGTTTACGATTAACAATCCGGTCATCAGAGAATTCCCCAACAGTTGGCAGTAAATTTGAACTGTTGTCTCTGCTGAACGGGTCCATTGATCGAACTGTCAACCTCAGGGTAGGCCAGAGATCCAAGGTAATATGTATCCATTATTGAAAGGTGTCTTTGTTGTGCAATTCCTTGTATTTATAAAGCGCGATCTCAACCTCAAATTTTGGGTGCCTTGGCGCTGTGGCCCACCCTGAAGTTAGGCTGCGAGCCGCCGCTGGTTTGCATTAAATCTGTTTGTTACATGAACTGGGCCGGTATTCGTGAAATTCATCGAACGATCAAACTGTCAAATTCACACGTGGAATCCCTATCTAAATGACAGATTTCATACGACCGAATCGTACGACCATTTTCAGGAATACCGGCCCTGTTCGAATTTTTTTCTTGAGAAAACTGAGTCAGAAGAAGTGTCCCTTTATGTAAGAGAGTACCACAATTGATAAGACTAATGTAAAGGCATCAACATGGCGTCATGACTATTCCTTCACAACGCCTGAAACAGCCGTATGCATGCCCAGTAAAACATTAGGTGCATTATATTTATTAATAAAAGAATGTACCGAAACCCAGATTCGGAATTCTTAATAGAAATTAGTGAATAAATAATCATTACGATTTATTAATTGATGAAATGTTCAAAATTTGTAATTGTCTATCATTAGTGTAGGCGATATTTTTGAATTACCCGCTTGCGCGCGCCATCTAACGCCACAGAAAGGAAATGTATTTCATGTTGGCTAGACTTATGAGATTTTAGGAGAGCTATGTTCAGGTTGTTGAATCATAGGGAATTATTAAAAGACGAGAAGGTTACGTTACGTTATGTGAAATTGTTGGTAGCGATTATTAAAGTTTTAAACAAATGCAGTCCGTTTAATTTCCAACCCCACGAAGAGGCCATCCCCGACTACATTAGTTGGAACACTATGCTTCGACAAACGTCAGGTGCAAAGGTCATTTCGCCGAAAATAACGTGCGTTTTATTTATTTATTCAGTTGTTTGGCGATTTAGAGGTTCTTTTCACACATAATTCATCTACCCCATTACCAGCGAGCCTAACTTGAGGGTAGGCCAGAGACCCAAGGTAATATGTATCAGTTATTGAAAGGTGACTTGTACAATTCCTTGTATTTATAAAGCGCGATCCCAACCTCAAATTTTATGTGCCTTGAAGCTATGGCCGACCCTGAAGTTAGCCTGCGAGCCGTCGCTGCCCATTACCACGGGTAGTAAGAATTATTTTTTTAATTTAGTGTACAATAATTTAGTTTAAATTTGGCGCCTAAAGTCATCAAGATGGATGCCAGTTTGCGCAAGGACGATTGAGTATACGGTAAGAAGGATCGACAGATTCGAAGATTTTGGAGTGGGGGTAGAGATCGGTTACGTCACAAATGCGCGCTGAATTTAAATGTGGTTACTTCAGATTTAGATAATTACAAGTAATTACAGTAACTGAATTTTAACTCTTAAAATTAATTTAAGCTTTAAACGAGTGTTTTCCACTCCCAGAGTAGGCATGAAGTAAAATTTCGAGTTTAGAAAAGCCCCGTGAAAATTTGTCGAGGGTCGCGCAGCGACCCGAGACAAATTTTCTGGGCTTTTCTAAACTCGAAATTTTACTTCATGCGCCACGCGTATAAAACACTAAAATATTGTGAAACTCTCTTAAATACAGTGACACTAAGAATCGGTGGCACTGTTTTTTTCTTGAGAGAACTGAGTCAGAAGAAAACTATACCGCCTGGTGGTAAAAATCGCAATTAATTTGCTTAGTGAGTTGTATATCAATAATATAATTTGTTTGTGGTAAATAAATCATAGATAGTTAATACACCATTAACATCTATGAAACACATCCATGAGCTCAACGTTGCCAAATGTCTTGTTTCAGTGGAGGGAATTTTAAACTTGTATTTTATAATTATAGAAAAACAAAATGGTATTTATTGCTGACTAAGAAAATAGCGTTTTATAGGATTATATACATTAGGTCTGTTCGTTACATGAACTAGTGAAGCACGTTTGAGACTGTTTGCAATAAATCTGTTTGTTACATGAACTGGGCCGGTATTCCTGAAATTGATTGAACGATCGGTCGCCTGCCAACTGTCAAATTCACATGTTAAATCCCTATCTAAATGACAGATTTTATACGACCGAAAATAACGCCGGCCTTGGGCCAGTATTCCCGAAATTGGTCATACGATTCGGTCGTATGAAAACTGTTATTTAGATAGGGATTAACCATGTGAATTTGACAGTTAACGGGCGATTGATCGTTCGATTAATTTCAAAATATATACTACTATATACTAACTATAAGTGATAACTCAGCAACGGTGGCAGATGTCTTAATTCTGTTTAAACAAATAAAAACTACAGTAAATTACACATATAGCCCTGTTATTGGACTTTACAGTCTGTTGGGTTATTACCAAATAAATAAATAAATAAATAAATCATTTTTGTTTTTGAAGTTTACTCTAACTGTCAAAATAAACTAACTACGAGCGATAACTCAGTAATGGCGACAGTTGTCTGAATTCTGTTAAAACAAATGAAAACTACAGTAAATTAAAAATACTTTTTGTTTTTGAAGTTTTACTCTAACTGTCAAAATAAACTAACTACGAGCGATAACTCAGTAACGGTGGCAGTTGTCTAAATTCTGTTAAAACAAATGAAAACTAGAGTCAATCTCGCACATTTTATATCCGAAATATTGCGATCGATCGCTCGATCAATTTCAAAATAAACTAACTATAAGTGATAACTTACCAACAGTGGCACTTGTCTAAGTTTTGTTTAAATGAATGAAAACTACAGTAAATTAAAAATACTTTTTGTTTTAGAAGTTTTACTCTAACTGTCAAAATAAACTAAATACGAGCGATAACTCAGTAACGGTGACAGTTGTCTAAATTCTGTTAAAACAAATGAAAACTAGAGTCAATCCCGCACACATTATCTCCGAAATACTTCGCTCCAACTGTCAAAACAAACGAGTTATTCGCGTCAACTCTCTAAATAAACTAACTAGGGGCTGTAGCTCGATAATTATGACAGCTGTTCAAATTCTGTTTAAACAAATGAAAACTACAGTGAATTACACATACTTTTTGTTTTTGAAGTTTTACTCTAACTGTCAAAATAAACTAACTACAAGCGATAACTCAGTAACGGTGACAGTTGTCTAAATTCTGTCAAAACAAATAAAAACTAGAGTCAATCCCGCACATTTTATATCCGAAATACTTTGTTCCAACTGTCAAAGCCAGTGGTGGGGAAACTTTTTTTAAGACGGGCCATTTGTAATAACCAGACAATCGTAGCGGGCCAAAGAATAATGCTTAATCGTAGGTAGGTAGTTTTTATGCGGGTCGTCACATTACGAAGTAAGAACGCGTTCAAACATTCTCACGACGGCACTCTTAAACGGGCCGGATTAAACCTTTCCGCGGGCTGGACTTGGCCCGCGGGCCGTAGTTTCCCCATCACTTGTCAAAGCGAACGAGTTATTCGCGTCAATTCTCTAAATAAATAAAATTTATTTAGAGAAATATAAAGCAAAAATTAAAGCTGTACTGAGCGAAGAATCCATTTATTCCTTTAAAGACTTTTTTGAAATAAAATGGTAGGGTAATTCTGTCCAAGCCAATATGTGATATTTACACTCATCATTGTTACTTTATTTATTTATTTTTTTTTAAATGTTTATCATGTTATGCAGACCTTTATGCGATACCCATTTGTTTATGTTTTGTAATGTGCACATTATATTCTCTATTTACAAATTTTAAATTGTCATGTTTTGTCCAATCTACAAATTTTAATAGTTATGTCATGTCCTGTATACAAATTTTGAAATGTCTTATTCTGTCCAATTTACTTTCAATTATCATTTTATGTCTAATCTTTATTGTTGTACAATATACATCTTTTACACTTTCCGTCCCATATACAAATTTTAAATTGTCTTGTTCTGCCTAATTTACCATTTTGAACTGTTATGTCCTGTCCATTATACAAATTTTAAACAACACTGCAGAGTTAGTAATATTTATATTTTTTATACATTTATTTATTATACATTATTAGGTTAATTTATCCAACCTCCTGGCTACAGACCTTCACTAGTACTAGATTATTTACTATTGACATTTTTTTTTTTGTTTAAACAATTCTTATATATTATTATAAAATTTTCTTTCTGACAATGTCATGCCAATTTGGTGATAAACAATAAAGATTTATTATTATTAAAACTAACTAACTAGGGGCTGTAGCTCAATAATTATGACAGCTGTTGAAATTCTGTTTAAACAAATGAAAACTACAGCAAATTAGACAAACTTTTTGTTTTTGAAGTTTTACTCTAACTGTCAAAATAAGCTAACTGCGAGCGATAACTCAGTAACGGTGACAGTTGTCTAAATTTTATTAAAACAAATGAAAACTAGAGTCAATCCCGCACACTTTATATCCGAAATACTTGGCTACAACTGTCAAAGCAAACGAGTTATTCGCGTCAGCTCTCTAAATAAACTAACTAGGGGCTGTAGCTGGATAATTATGACAGTTGTTTAAATTCTGTTTAAACAAACGAAAACTACAGTAAATTGCACATACTTTTTGATTTTGAAGTTTTACTTTAACTGTCAAAATAAAACTAACTACGAGCGATAACTCAGTAACGGTGACAGTTGTCTAAATTCTGTTTAAACGAATGAAAACTACAGTAAATAACACATACTTTTTGTTTTTGAAGTTTTACTCTTACTGTCAAAATATACTAACTACGAGCGATAACTCAGTAACGGTGACAGTTGTTTAAATTCTGTTTAAACAAATAAAAACTACAGTAAATTACACATACTTTTTGTTTATGAAGTTTTACTCCAACTGTCAAAATAAACTTACTACGAGCGATAACTCAGTAACGGTGACAGTTGTCTAAATTCTGTTTAAACAAATAAAAACTACAGTAAATAACACATACTTTTTGTTTTTGAAGTTTTACTCCAACTGTCAAAATAAACTAACTACGAGCGATAACTCAGTAATGGTGACAGTTGTCTAAATTCTGACAATTTTTGTTTACACACAATTTTCTTTCTGACAATGTGATGCCAATTTGGTGATTACCAATAAAGATTTATTATTATTAAACTAACTAACTAGGGGCTGTAGCTCGATAATTATGACAGTTGTTGAAATTCTGTTTAAACAAATGAAAACTACAGCAAATTACACATACTTTTTGTTTTTGAAGTTTTACTCTAACTGTCAAAATAAGCTAACTGCGAGCGATAACTCAGTAACGGTGACAGTTCTCGCACACTTTATATCCGAAATACTTTGCTCCAACTGTCAAAGCAAACGAGTTATTCGCGTCAACTCTCTAAATAAACTAACTAGGCTGTAGCTCGATAATTATGACCAGCGGCGGCTCTAGCCTAACTTCGGGGTAGGCCAGAGACCCAAGGTAATATGTATCCGTTATTGAAAAGTGACTTTGTTGTGCAATTCCTTGTGTTTATAAAGCGCGATCCCAACCTCAAATTTCGTGTGCCTTGGCGCTGTGGTCGACCCTGAAGTTAGGCTGCGAGCCGTCGCTGATTATGACAGTTGTTTAAAACTGTTAAAAACAATAAAATTGTCCTCAGGAAACGTACAACATTTTCGTGTTTACAAAACGTAATTTGACTTGCCCGCTGTAAATTTTAAATGTTAGCATCAGACTTTAACATCATAAGGAACCGCAGTTTACGCTTAACTCCAGTAATTCGGTTCAAGTCCGAGTAATCAGTAATTCCGCAATTTCCTCAATTTACCGAGTAACGCACTTAACGTTCGTTAAAAAGACCAATTGTAGAATTAATCTGTGACCACTCAAGTCGTAAAAAGTGATTAAAATTATTAAGTATTCAAAAGGATTTTCAACCTTGCTATTTTGTATTTATCACAAAGCAAATATTTAAACTTTACAACTTTATATAATGCTGAAGAGTTTGATAATTTTGAAAATACTGAAATATTAATTACAATTGATTTATTCAGGAAAGTCCAACAATTTTAAAAATATTCGACCCGAGACAAATTTTCTGGGCTTTTCTAAACTCGATTTTTTTACTTTATGCGCTCCGCCTATAAAACCAAAATATTGTGAATTTATTTATATTTGAACTTCGCTTGAAATGAGTGTTTTATACGCGTGGCGCATGAAGTAAAATTTCGAGTTTAGAAAAGCCCCGCGAAAATTTGTCTCGGGTCGCTGCGCGACCCTCGACAAATTTTCTACGCGGGGCTTTTCTAAACTCGAAATTTTACTTCATGCTTAATCTGGGAGTGGAAAACACTCGTTTAAAGTTTCAAATTAAGCTCTTTTAACAAAGAACGGATGTCAGAAAATTGACAGCTTATGCATACGTTTACCTAAAAGAATATTTCCCTATATAACCAAACAAGTGTTTTATAAAACGACACAAAACAAGCGATTTCTACTCCCAGACTAAGCATGAAGTAAAATTTCGAGTTTAGAAAAGCCCCGCGTAGAAAATTTGTCGAGGGTCGCGCAGCGACCCTCGACAAATTTTCACGGGGCTTTTCTAAACTCGAAATTTTACTTCATGCGCCACGCGTATAAAACACTCATTTCAAGCGAAGTTCAAATATAAATAAACTCGAAATTTTACTTCATGCGCCACGCGTATTAATCACTAAAATATTGTGAAATTTATGTATATTTGGACTCCGCTTAAAATCTGTGTTTTATAAGTGTGGCGCATGAAGTAAAATTTCGAGTTTAGAAAAGCCCAGAAAATTTGTCTCGGGGCTTTTCTAAACTCGAAATTTTACATCATGCTTAGTCTGGGAGTGGACAACACTCGTTTAAAGCTTCAAATTGAACTCTTTTAAAAATCAACGAATGTCAGAAAATGTACAGCTTATGCATGTTTACTTGAAGTTTACCATGAAGTAACCACATTTAAATTCAGCGCGCATTTGTGACGTAAGCGATCTCTACCCTTACTCTAAAATCTTCGATCTGTCGATCCTTCTTACCGTATACTCGACCGTCCTTGCGACACAGGAACAAACTGACTGCAAAAATTAGAGGTTATAATTCAGTGTTACTTACCTACCTGCAAATATGACACCATAAACAATCTATTACTAGCAGATCTTAAAATGACATTTACATTTTTACAAAGGTTTATACCCACTGAGCAAAAAACAAACAAATAACGTTATATCAACACTGTAGCAACATTAAACGTTGTTTTAATTATTTATTTATTTATTTATTTGACAATAAAATAAAACACGTTAGTAATCCTTTTTCTTCACTGGTTTATTTAGATCGCTAAATGTACATTTCGTTCACCATGTGAACATTTTCAATAGCTGTACTAAACTAAATTTACAAACAAAAGTGCGGCATATATATACAGATTTAAGCTAATTATTTGTTATTGACAATGGCGGTAAATACAGGTAGTTTAGGTTAATCTTATTTCCTAATGACAGTGGCGTTAACAGGTAATATCTTTGTTGGGTACAGGTAGGGGGATTAAATCTAATAATACATTGTTAAGTGGTGTTAAATCGAAATTAAGTAATCTATTTTTGTGTTTTTTCATTTGGATTGCTTCTAGCATGTTTAAATTATGGTTGTTTGAGTTATCTAATAATTTTAATTTATCTATGGAAAATTTGTGTCCTGTTGTGAGGTGGTGTTCTGCGACTGCTGATTTATCTGGGTTCATTGACTTTAGGTGGTACATGTGTTCTTTAAACCTGATTTCTATATTTCTTTTTGTTTGCCCTATGTATAATTGGTCGCAATTTGAACATTCAATGGAATATATACCAGCTTGTTGGAGGTCGTTTTCTTTACAAAAGGTGTTTCCTAAATGGTTCTTTAATTTTGAATTTGTGTAGTAAGCTGGTTTAATGTTAAATTGTTTGTACAGTTTATTCAGTTGTTGTTCGAATTTGGGGACGTATAACAATCTAGCATATATTTCATTCTTTTTGTTAGGTTCTGACTGTTTGAGTGTTGTAGCTGTATTCAGATTATGTTTATATTTGTGTTTGTTAATTAGTTTTATAATGGTTTTCTGGTTGTAGCCTAGTTATATTATTATTATATTACAACAAACAGCGAGCGAAGCGAGCTTTGGCGAGGGGGGCCGGAGGCCCCCCGAGCCCAAACTATCAAAATTTGGCGGCCGAAGGCCGCCCCCTCCGCCCGCACCGCCCCCCTCAAAATCCCGACTTTGCGAATTTTTTACGGGAAAACGGGTCGCGCAAAAAAATCGCCGCCTTCACCATCTGATAAGAGTGCAAAAAGTTCTATGGAACGAGATTTTTTCCGACCGAAAATCGCCGCCCCCGGGGGCAGGGCGAATTTTCGAAAAAAAAAAACACGAAATTTTTGGGAAAATCCTAATCCTTGGTACCTCCTACGGGAACACCTTACCCATGACGGCCTAAAAAAAATCAAGGTTATAGTGCCATATTTAGTCCAACTAATAAGCACAAGTACGTTCAAATCCGATCGCTGGGGGCCGAGAAAAAAAAATCCAAGTACATCGGGGCCGATTTTTCTAATTTTCACATTTTTCGCCGTAGCGTCGAGCTGCGACGTCCGATCAAATTGCGGTCGACGGCATCAGGTGCGCCTTGCAATTTGCCTTCAAATGGTTTATTACTCGGGCTTCTGCCGCCCCCCGGGGGGCGGCAATTTTACAAAACAATATTAAACTTTCGACCTTAATAACGACCTTATGCGATGAGCTACGTCGACTTTTTTTTCAGCAAACTGTACTTCTCGACCTGCTCTACAAGAATTAAACCGGCCGCGCCGCCTCCGATCTTCAACTCGGGGGTGGCAACTGTTTTTTTAAAACAAAATTTTCCCTCGACTTTGAAGAGCGATAGCGACCAAACGAAAGCTCCAAAAAAATATTCGATTTCGGGGTCTTGTAGCCCAATTAAAGAACTTTAGATTGATGCACGAACTTTTTACCGTGGCCCCATTATGGGGCCCACAGCTAAGAAAATATCCGGTCCGGTCCTCCGCCATTTTGTTCGCATACGCGATGACTTATCCGATTGAAAAAAATACTCACAAGTAGCCAAAAGATCACTTATTAGGGTGTGCTCCATGCGCCCTTACTGAGGGGCCCGGGGGGCCCGTCAAAAATTCACAAACTTCAATAATTTTCAACATTTTTCAAATGCTATTTTTTAACGAAAAATCCAAGAAAAAAATTCACCATTCCCTGTGAGTTTATCGTAGAGGGCTGAAATTTTGATCGAATGTACTCTAGGGTAGTACCTTTTATACGCCCCGGATCGCTTCTTATCTTTTGGATATTTGCTGAAATATTTCAGTTTATGTTGGCGCAGTCGTGAAAATCACGAAAAATTACAATTTTTTTTTTTTTACTTTCGTCATAATAATAGTAGACCGATGGGAGTTGGACTACAAATGGGCAATAGGAATCTGCATAAATGCTGAAAATTTCATCGATCCAGCTCTATTAGGACGGAAATTGGTATTTTTTTCTGCGCTTCAAAACCGCTTTTCAGGCTAAAACGGCGAATTAAAAATACAACTTTTATTTCTTAGCTCCGCTATTAATTATAGTACAACAATGGCAATTAGATCAATCAATAGGTAATACTAATCTCTATAAATGCTCAAAATTTCATTGATCTAGCTCAATTCAGATCGGAAATAGATTTTTTTTTGCTTTTTAAATTATTTAAAAAAATCAATTTTTATTTTTGTTGCTATTTTATTTAAAACAGTGAAACAACTACAATTATACCAATAAATAGGAAATACAAATATGTATAAATGCTGAAAATTTCATTGATCCAGCTCAATTTTGATAGGAGATAGATTTTTTTTCATTTTCATATTAATTAAATAAATAATTTATATTTTTTTTTATTGAGTATTTGATACAGTACAACAATGGGAACTGTACCAGTAGATAGGTAATATAAATGTGTATAAATACTGAAAATTTCAATTATCTAGCTCAAGTAGGACCGGAGCAATAAATATTTTTTACTTTTTAGCAATTCTGCAAAATTATTTGGCGCTGGCTATCAAAAGCCATGAGTGGGAAAAGGACAGACTTATGCGGGTTTCAATGTAAAATTTCGAATCAAGGGGTACCCTTTGGATTTTTTTGAAAAAAAAAAAACTTTTGTTAAAGGTATCAAAAAATTCCTTATTTTTTTCTATGACGTTTTTGTAGCAAGTGTTTTATTTTTCTCAACTGGAAGTATTTTTTTTTATTAGAACCCAGTCCTTGCGTTTTGACTTTAAAAAAATTGCAGCTCCTTTACCTTTTATCGTGGAACGTTGAAACTTTGCACGCGTGTACTAGACACTGGGGCCTACAATCTGTGCAGCCCCCATCCCTCCACCTCTTCGTCCCGCCGAGATATGATTTTTTTTATTAATTTAAATTTAAAAATAATTTAATTTTAATCGAAATAAATACAAATAGCAAATGTAACGATATTTTAGCAATTTCAAAAGTGTAAAAATCAAAGCCAAGCCCGATTCAGTTTGCGAGCGCAGCGAGCAGGCAAGCGAGCGAAGCGAGCTGGGGTGAGCGTTAGCGAGCAGCAGAGTCCTTTTAATATACAAACTGCTTTCTCCATCCATCGCATTCTCACTACCTCAACAACACATCATTCTCCAACCACAATATTCGGCTTACGTATCCTCCTCCTTTCCTCCCGTCATCACTCGATTGTTGCAGTTATTGCATTGTTAATGCATTAAAAAAATTTTAGTTTTGATTTAAACAATTCCTCACGCTTTCTACGGGCTTTAGCTTGGTACCCGCAGGTAGTTCCAGCGGAGCGGAGTACTAGATACACACTAGTGAACGTGCTATTTCGATTATAAAACTAAATTCTTTTTTCCTAATATTTTCAGTTAAAGGAATTTTAATTGCTCTGTTTATCATACAGTTAAAAGCCGACAGTTTATATTTAAATGGGGTAATTGAATGTGCTTGAATATAATTTAAGGTGTGTGTGGGTTTCCTAAATATCTCAAAACTTAATCTGCTTTCATCATTTCTGTGTATTATGATGTCTAAAAAGGTGAGTTTGCGGTTGGATTCTAGTTCATATGTGAAATTGATACTGTCAAATAAATTATTGATTGAATTTACGAAACTGTCGACATTTAAAGTATCATCTATTATAGCGAAAATATCGTCTACGTACCTATACCAAGTTTTAGGGAAATCTGAGATTGTGCGTTTGGCTTGGGATTCTAAGTGGTTTAGAAAAATGTTAGCTAGGAAAGGTGAGAGGGGATTCCCCATTGCTGTACCAAAAGTTTGTTTATAATAATTATTGTTAAAGGTGAAACCATTGCAATCCATAATCAGTTCCGTTAATCTAATAAACTCGGAGGATATTTCAGATGGTATGTTGTTTTTGAATAGCAATTGTTCCAGGATTTTTAAAGTGTATTTAATAGGGATGCTAGGGAATAAAGATTCTACGTCGAAGGAAATGAGTCTTTGGTTCGGTTTCAATTTAACGTTTTCTAAGAGCTTTGTTAGTTGGCGGGAGTTCTGGACTGAGCAATCGTTTTCCATTTTTAATTTACTAAATTGTTTGACTAACCATTTCGCTAAATTATATGAGGGAGAATTAATATTTGATACTATGGGTCTGAACTTATTGCCCGGTTTGTGTACTTTTGGCAAGCAATAGAGTTTGGGTAATTTTGGGTTTTTTTATTCTAAGTTGATAGTTTAGTTGTTTCGAGATTAAGTTGGGGGAGGTTTTCAGATATTCGTTAATTGTCTTGGTGTAGGCATTTACAGGATTAGATTTGAGTTTTATATCCGGGCCTGACTCTAAAAGGTTATTCACATTATCTTCGTATTCTGGTTTTGTTAAGATTACTATGGCGTTACCTTTGTCTGATTTCAGAAAATGACAATCTTTTGATTTAATTGACTTGAGAGTTTCTCGTTCTTCTTTTTCTTCCTTGTTGTTCGTGGATTTCTTTGGTTTCTGAAGTATTTGTTTCGTTTCTTTTCTGAATGCCGGTTGGTCTTCTGGTTTTAATCTTGAAGCTGCCATTTCTACGTCGTTTACTAGATGTTCTACGATGTTGCTTCTTGGGTGAAAACTGTGTTTTAATCCTTTTTTGAGCAGTTCTGTTTCTTTTTCAGAAAATTGTATGTTTGTTTTGTTGTACACTAGTATGTTAGGCAATTGTTCTGTTATCACTGGTTTCTGCTGGTAGCCGTTTGGTCTTGTTTTCTTGATCTTACACAGATTTTTAATTTTCTTTTGGATTATTGTAGATTTATTTTTCACTTTTTCACTGATCACGTTGTGAAGTTTAATTTGCGATTCGTCCCATTGTATGCTTGGAATATTTAGGCAAAGTTTAAGGTGTTGTTCATAGTAGAAGCCTATGAACAACACCTTAAACTTTGCCTAAATATTCCTCCAGACGTGATCTTTTTTTGTGTAAAACTGCTATTTCGAAACTAAGCCACTTTAGTTTCAAATCTGTTACTAGTTTCGAAATATTTTTGTTATGGCTTTCTATTTTCATTTTATTGGTTCTTTTTTCAATGAAATTAGGGAACACTACTTTCTTGAGGCACTGACTTAAAAAGTGAATATCGGCACTTATTAACTGAATTTTGGTTTTCGTTTGAAAGAATTTGTTGAACTCTGATGACCAAGAACCATTTAGGAAACACCTTTTGTAAAGAAAACGACCTCCAACAAGCTGGTATATATTCCATTGAATGTTCAAATTGCGACCAATTATACATAGGGCAAACAAAAAGAAATATAGAAATCAGGTTTAAAGAACACATGTACCACCTAAAGTCAATGAACCCAGATAAATCAGCAGTCGCAGAACACCACCTCACAACAGGACACAAATTTTCCATAGATAAATTAAAATTATTAGATAACTCAAACAACCATAATTTAAACATGCTAGAAGCAATCCAAATGAAAAAACAGAAAAAACACAAAAATAGATTACTTAATTTCGATTTAACACCACTTAACAATGTATTATTAGATTTAATCCCCCTACCTGTACCCAACAAAGATATTACCTGTTAACGCCACTGTCATTAGGAAATAAGATTAACCTAAACTACCTGTATTTACCGCCATTGTCAATAACAAATAATTAGCTTAAATCTGTATATATATGCCGCACTTTTGTTTGTAAATTTAGTTTAGGACAGCTATTGAAAATGTTCACATGGTGAACGAAATGTACATTTAGCGATCTAAATAAACCAGTGAAGAAATAGGATTACTAACGTGTTTTATTTTATTAAAATCATCTTCACGTAACTCACAACGAAACATTTTATTTATTTGACGCCAAAACAACATTTTACATCGATTACATTAGTACACATATACCTAAACGGAACATTTTATATGGATAGCATTAATGTACATAAACTAAACATTACTTAAACGGATTTGCTCACTGGGTAATAGACGTAACAATTTTAAATGTACCTTTAACTTAAACATCATTTAACTTAAACATCATTTAACTAAATGCTTGTTTAAAAAAAAAGTTGATAATACCGGGCGTTCATCTATTAAAATCAATGTGTCTATAATGTAGGTAATACATAAGTGAATCAATGATTATTATGTAATCAGTGGTTATCATGGATTGGTTTAATGTTTAGCTTAATCTATTAATAATTTACGTTATGTGTGGTTGTAATTAAATGGCAAGGTTATATTTTATCGCTTGCATATGTAATACAACGAGAAAACAGTTTCTTCAATTACGTGAACGATACAAAAATAAAAATTATAAACGCACTATGAAAGTGTGTAGGTACAGCTGTTTGTTCGTAAATGATTTGTATTTATACTAAAAATAAAAATATGCCAATTTGGATCTAATAATTGTAAAACACAACCTTGTGTATCGTATGTTCAATTAAAAAAATCTGTAGAGTGTCATGGAAAATATTCTAGGTTGACAGCTCTGAAAATATACCTTATAATTATTATGTCAGACGTTTTATACAGGGTGTCCCATTTTAATCCGCCAGTAGCGATAATTCTGAAACATTGCATTGAATCAAAAAGTGTTCCAAATGAAAAGTTAATGGTTCTGAGGGGGACATCTGATGCCGTAGACTTTGCCCCCCCAGCCCCCCGGGGGCCGGGAACAGGGGGCAACTTTAAAATCTTAGATGGAAACCCCTATTTTTTATTACAGATTCTGATAGAGGGTTGAAAAGTATGTAAGTTTTATCCGAAACATTTTTTTAATTGGTCGAGAGATGGCGCTGCAAATGTAAAAGTTAGGTTTTTTGTCAATTAAATTGCGAAAATCGTCACGTAATTAACTGTTATTATTACTTAATACATACAACCTTACAAGGTTGTTTTTTTCACAGATTGTTTTGTTTACATTCAAAAAAGATTTCTTGGATTTTTTTTTATTTTCGTTCCTTTTTTAAATTTAGTTTTTAAAAATGAGTTCAGTACGCAAAGCCAAGTCGTTGAGTAATCATGGACTACTCACCGACCGAAATTGTGGATGTCCTAAAAGTCATTGGAGAGTCGCTGACCAATTACACCAATGCAGTAGAACTGTGTCGCCAAAGATTCCCGGATCGTCGGTGTCCGTCTCGCAGTACAATGCGAGGGCTGGAAGAACGTTTGCGCCAAGGTCACCTACAACGACACCACCCTCGAGCGAATCTTGTGGATGACGACCTCCGCACCATCGCCATACTTGGAGCTGTACACCTCAATCCGCATATCAGTCTCCGAGAAATCCAGGCAGAAATCGGCATACCGAAATCGACGGCTCAACGGTTACTCCGCGCGGCAAAGTTCCATCCGTATCACATCATGCGCGTTCAAGAACTTCATGGAAATGATTTCGCCAATCGTGTGGGTTTCTGCAACTGGGCTTTGCAGCAGTTCGACCGCGGCCGTTTATTCTTCCACCGAGTCCTGTTCTCCGACGAGTGCACTTTCCAGAATACCGGATTCGCCAACATCCACAATGCCCATTATTGGAGTGCTGAAAACCCCCACTGGGTTCGACAAGTGAACGCACAGCAGCGATGGAGTGTCAACGTGTGGTGTGGACTTCTCGGCTCGCAGATAATCGGACCATTCTTCGACAGGACGTTAAATGGCGCGAGGTACCTGGAATTTCTCCAGAACGATCTTCCTGTGCTGCTAGAAGAAGTCGATTCGCGTACCCGGAGGACGATGTGGTTCCAGCAGGACGGTGCCCCACCACACTACGCTCGTGCGGTTCGACAACATTTGGATGAGCTGTTTTCAGCGCAATGGATTGGTCGCGGAGGACCTATTGTTTGGCCACCCCGATCTCCGGACTTGACATCGCCTGATTTCTTCCTTTGGGGTTACCTGAAAGACGTCGTCTTCCGCGATCCTCCAACCACGCGCGAGAATGCCTGTCATGAAATATCTCCAAATACGTTGCGGGCGTGCGTGGAGAATTTCGCCAAACGAATACGATTGTGTCGAGACCATCAGGGACACAATTTCGAGCAGTTCTTGTGAATTGCAACGGCGACGAACTCACACACACGCACACGCATGAACACGCACACTCAAATGCCCATGTAACATACGACAACCAAACACACAGACAAACACACAAACAAACACACAGCCAAACACACAGTCAAACACACAGCCACACAAGTCACACACACAAACAAACACGGACAGGAACACTGACGCACACATACACGAGACGTAAATCCGACCGAGCAACTTCCTCGTGGTACGTCTTGGGTAACGCTAATGCCGGCGGTTTTAATTGAGTTATTTCAATTTAATTATGCCATGAAAAATACTGTTGCCGTTTTCAAAAATAGTAATCTTCTAAATAAGAAATTCGTGTACTATATGGGAGGCCCGGTCAAACACTGTTTGAAAAAAAAATTACATTCTATTTTGAATTATTTTACCTTTATTTAATTTGAAAAGGAAGTACTCAATCGCTATTTTTGAGTACTTTACGTCTTTGTAGGGGGGGGGGGGGGTAGTATTTGGGCAGGCTGAGAAAAAAACAACCTTGTAAGGTTGTGAGTAAGTCTTAAGTAACAATAACAGTTAATTACGTGACGATTTTCGCAATTTAATTGACAAAAAACCTAACTTTTACATTTGCAGCGCCATCTCTCGACCAATAAAAAAAATGTTTCGGATAAAACTTACATACTTTTTAATCCTCTATCAGAATCTGCAATAAAAAATAGGGGTTTCCATTTAAGATTTTAAAGTTGAACCCCGTTCCCGCCCCCCTTGGGGGGCTGGGGGGGCAAAGTCTACGGCGTCAGATGTCCCCCTCAGAACCATTAACTTTTCATTTGGAACACTTTTTGATTCAATGCAATGTTTCAGAATTATCGCTACTGGCGGATTAAAATGGGACACCCTGTATGTCAATTCCTGAAGTGTGTAGCCAACTTAAGTTTGAAAAAAGGTGAAATTGTGCCACACTAGAGGTTTTTTTTTATTGAACATCATTAATATCATTAATTTGAACGTTTTTTTTTGATATTGATAATGAAGGTTTAAATTAAATTACACTTGGTTTGTTTCACAATTTTTTACTTTACTTGATTTGTAGAAAAAAAATTAAATATCTTATACAAGTACTGTAACTGCAACTGTTACTCCAAACATACTAGTTTTAAAACACTCTTTATATCTAATTCTGGATATTTAATTAAAACACTTGGTTTGTGTCACTAATTTAAATTGGTGAAACAAACCAAGTGTTTTAATTGCCCACTGAGCAAAAAAAATAAATAACGTTATACCAACATTGTAACAACATCAAAGGTTATTTTAATGATGATAAAAATTACTTAAATGTCTGTTCAGTGGAAATAAAGATTATGAATTATTATGACTTATAAAGTTCACTTAATTGCTGCACATCGGGTTGTATACAATACGGATTCTATGCATTCATCGTATGCAACTTAACATGCATACATACATTCGTGTGTTGGGTTGCATACTGTGACTTCCGGTTTCTCTAATTAGTGCGGGGCGGGTGAAGATTCAAAACAAAAAAATAAATAAGTAATTTTAATTCAAATCGAATTTATTTAAAATTACTTCAATAAAAAAAATATAATTCAAATTAAATTTATTAAAAAATAAAAAAACGCCATCTTGTGATTCAAACACAAATTAGAAATTAAGATTTGCATTCGCGGATGTGAGTGGAAATAAAAATGAATTCAAGTAAATAAACCTAAAAAAAAAACATAACGCAAGTATCTTAACAAAAACGCATTCCATAAAAAACTAAAATTAAACTAAACTTACAAAACTCTGACAAATGGGCGCCACCCAGAATTATACGTCTGGGACGTAATATACAGGGCTTTCATTAATTCCCGAACCCCACGTGACTAAATTTAAAATTGCCGCGTAAATTATTGTATTTGTACGTTGGAGGCTTTGAAAAAAGTAACCAAACGTTACTAAAGTCAAATTTGACATAAACGTTTTTGCGCGGTGCATCGTTAAACCAACCTTTGAGGTCTTACAAGATTCGCCCGGAATTTTCAGGTAAGCAAAAATTGTTTAATTATTCTGAAACATTGAGTTTTATTTCTATTTATTTTGCAGAGTCAATTTGCTAGGATAAGCAAATACTGCGAAAATGGTATTTACAACGGAGCAAGACGCGTTTATTTTGATGGCACATTTTCGTAGTGCTTCACGTAATATTGACGGCAACTGGAGTTATTCTCTGCAGTCTTGCATTGAGCAGTTTCATGAAAAATACGCCGGCGAATAAATATTTGTAAATCTAGGGAATTTTTGTGTGAGCCATACCACCTTGTACATTTGGTTGCCTATTATTTTTGGTCACGTGGGGTTCGGGAATTAATGAAGGCCCGGTATTAAAGCGTCGCGACGCGATTACGAAGAAAAATTTAAAAAAAACTCGAGATGCCGCAACTTAAGTTTCCTTTCCCTTTTTTTGTTTCACGATTATTTTATGCACTTATCTGTTATCCGGTGTGAAGCAATTAAGGGCGGTTGCGACGGAGATGGCGGCAGCTGCGGTGGCACGGCAACAGCGGCGATAGCAGTGACGGTCTACGGCAGCAGCGACAACGGTAGCAGCAACAACACAGCGTCAGCGGCAACGGTCACAACGACTTAAATGTTCCTCCCTGATTTAACTCCCGGGTTGCATCAACACTATACGTACAAAATGGCTGCGAAACTCCGCACTTAAAGGGTTCCTAAATATGTATTTAGGCGTTACTAACGTATATATAGATATACATACATACACATACTAGAATTAGTCCATAACATCATTTATTTGCAAAATTGACAGAGAAATAATGTAATTACCTTCGTTAAGAAGAACCCCTCGGTAAAAATAATAATAATAATAATAAAATTTATTGTCCATTGATGTACAATCAGTAACAGGCACATATAAGACATAGTCACAGATAACAAATATTTACAGCTAATTACTAACATAGATGAAATATTCATTTAAATCGTAAAACGCTTTCTCGGTAAGAAATTGCATGAGCATTTTTTTAAACAAAGTTATCGATGGTGCATCTTTAACAGATTTTGGGAGGTGATTAAATACCGTAGCACCGAGCACCGGAGGTGATCGTTTTGTGACATTTAATCTGTATGGTGGTATATATATTCTTTCATTATATCGGGTTTCATATGAATGGATGTGTTTCGCTATGGCAAAATCTGACTTATTTTTAAAAATGTATATACTCAATTCGTATATGAATAAACATGGTAAAGTTAGTAAAGCATATTTAATAAAAAATGGTCTACATGATGTTTTGCGATCTATACCAGCCATGGATCGTATACATCGTTTCTGTGATATGAATACCTTCTTCCACGATGAGGATGCTCCTCAAAGACACAGACCATATCGCAATCGGGACTCGATTATACCTATGTAGAACATTTTTAATTGTCGTTTAGTGAGATACTCTTTAAGTACTTTTAAGCTGTAGCATGATTTCAAAATTGATGTTGCTAGTTTTGAACAGTGATCTGACCAGTCTAGATTTTCATCAATAGTTAATCCCAAAAATTTAGTACTCCGGGCTGAAGATACTAGATGTTGGTCCATCATAATATTTAGTTTAAGATTTTGTTTGCATTGTTTCGTATGGAATCGAATATATACAGTTTTTGAATTATTAATTTGAAGTTGATTGTTCTGAAACCAGTTGCACAATTGACTGATTATATTATCGGAAATGCTTTCCAGGTCCGAGTTTGCCTTTGCGCTTATTATGGTTGAGGTATCGTCAGCATACATGTGAACTGGGTTGGGAACATTGGCCACTATGTCATTCATATAGAGAATAAACAATATGGGGCCCAAGATGGATCCCTGTGGGACACCCATATTAATTACTTCGGCCGATGACACGAATGCAGTTCTATTTTTTTCAGTTGTATGTGTTATTTTTACGGATTGTTTTCTGCTTTCCAAATATGACCTAAACCAGTTGCTGGCAACACCTCTAATACCATAGCTATTTAGTTTATCTAGAAGCAAATTAATGTTTATACAATCAAACGCTCGACTCAGATCAATGAATAGTCCCACGGGGTATTCTCCTTTTTCAATATATCTTATGATGTTATTGTAAAACGACAGTAGTGCGGTTTGTGTGGAAAATGATTTTCTGAAACCATCTTGTGAGTTTGTCAGAGTCATGGATATGTTTAAGTACTGATTAAGTCTGTTCAACATACACAGTTCAAATACCTTATAGAACGGTGACACTAGAGCTATAGGCCTATAGTTATTAATATTTCTATGATCACGACACGATAACGGCAAATTAACACTCAGAACGGCCAGTCCGCTCCTCCTCGAGCGCAGATCGCAAAGGTCGCGTCTTGTATTTAATCGGCGCGAGTGCCCGATACGACAAAAAACATTTATTTTATTTGTAAACAATCAATATCTACAACCCGACTAGCAGACTTGCAATTAAACTCAAAAAACCAAAGAGTATTAATTAAGGCCTAGTTAGACGAGAATTATTTTGTTATAATACAAATAAGAGTAATCCCACTGAGCAAACTCATTCAAGTAATGTTTCATCAACATTAATATAACATTTAATGTTGCTAAAATGTTGATATGACGTTATTTGTTGGGGTTTTGCTCAGTGGGATCGCTCGTGTTGCGTAGGCGTTCCTTTGTCAACGGTGCAGCAACAGTTTTCTTTAAACGTTAGCATGCAACGTTCCTGCGGGCGGACATTCAGCGTTTATTCAACGTTTTTCAACATTCATGCAACTCAAAACGCAAAGTTTTGTGTTGCGCGGTAACATTGATGCAACGTGTCACGCAGCGTTTCATTGCTCAGTTTTCAGTCTCCATGCGATTTCCACTTATTTGGATCCTAAAAAGAAGCACTTAGAGGCAAGCAATTTTATTTGAGAACTGGAAGTAGCTTTCCCAAATTGATAACATAATTTACGTTAAGGTTTATCATTGTTTGCGCATACTTTTGAAATCAATTTTATTGCCACTGATGTCGCTATTAAAGTCAAGCACAGATAACTGGATAATGATAATTCAGTAAATATTGATATTATGTTCAATCACGTCTGCAGCTCACTTTTGTAATGATAATAAAAATGTAATTACAGATTCGGAAAGCACATTTTTATTAAATTCAAAAAAATAAATGAATATAAAGTGTGTGTAATTCATTTCTCACCCACTGAAAAACTGTTGCTGTAATGCACATTGACATTGAACATACAGAGAGCTTTTCATTTATGTCAACATTTCCCAATTATGGAAAATACTAGTTTAAAGCTTTCAGTTGAACTCTAAAAAAACAACGAATATCTGAAGATTTACAGCATATCTTCAGATATTCGTTGTTTTTTTTAGAGTTCAACTGAAAGCTTTAAACTAGTATTTTCCACTCCCAGATTAAGCATGAAGTAAAATTTCGAGTTTAGAAAAGCCCCGTGAAAATTTGTCGAGGGTCGCGCAGCGACCCGAGACAAATTTTCTGGGCTTTTCTAAACTCGAAATTTTACTTCATGCTCCACGCGTATAAGCCGCTGATTTCAATTGAAGTTCATGCACTTCCTAACAATATTCAAATGTTTTCAGAGTTTAAGGGTACTATGGTCTGTTTAAAAACTAGAAGGAGTAAATGCCAAAACCCAATTTACACTATAAAAAGTTAGCAAAAATATCACTATAAATTTGGCGGCAATTTTAAATAATTTCATATGAACACTTTATAAATAAAATCAAATATCCATTTTGTAGTTCTTAATTGTGGTTAAGTATTTTCTTTTTCATAGTACGATATCGTCAGTTCAATTAAAATGCTTATACGGCATTTCGCCATATATCTGTGAAATAAAACATATTTACATTATGTTCATAATATAATAGGAAATTTATATAATAATGTGTCTCTATCAGATCTGGGACAAATCCTCGTAAAAAGGATTCGAATCACGAATCCGAATCACCTAATATGATTCGAATCACGAATACTCGAATAAATAATTCGTAAGAGATAAATATGATTCAAATCGAAGGTTCGAATCCTGTTTTTCCGAATCACGAATACAAATCCTTTAAGAATAAATTTGATTTTATTATTTTCTTGCAACCATTAATATATAAATATCGTTACCAGTTGTTTTAACAAAAATATTCAAATCCTAATAATTTATTATTACCACAGAACATCGTTGATAACAGACTAAATATCCGACTCCCTGTTACTGTGGTTAAAGATGTATTTGTGTGTTTCTGAACTCCACTTCAAATCAGTGTTTTGTACGCGTGGCGCATGAAGTAAAATTTCGAGTTTAGAAAAGCCCGAAAATTTGTCTCGGGTCGCTGCGCGACCCTCGACAAATTTTCACGGGGCTTTTCTAAACTCGAAATTTTACTTCATGCTTAGCCTGGGAGTGGAAACACTCGTTTAAAACTTCAAATTAGACTCTATTATAAAATCGACTGCCTGAAATTTACGTAAATAAAAAATTCACTGAATATCATTAAAACCGAGAAAGTCAGAGAAAAGTCATGAAATTTTGTTCAAATTGACCAAAACACTGACAAAAAAGCCATATGATATTATTAAATTTGTCAAAATCAGCAGGCAAATTACAAAGCACGTAAAAATTTATAAAATTAACTTAAATATTGGCAAAAACAATGAAAACTATTAAACAGAATAGGGGTTTCCCACAGGAGAAAGTTACATTAAAAGGCCAGGGAAAACATCTTTAGTCCGGGAAGTTTTGGAGAAATTCAACATTTCAGATTGTGGCTGTCATGTCAGTTTTACTTCAAACAATATTCAACAAAATTTTGAAAACTAGATTAATATCTTTAAAAAGATTTTCAATCATTTAAAGTTTTTATCAAAGCATTCACTTTGAAGTTTCGAACGAGCGTTTCCACTCCCAGACTAAGCATGAAGTAAAATTTCGAGTTTAGAAAAGCCCCGTGAAAATTTGTCGAGGGTCGCGCAGCGACCCGAGACAAATTTTCGGGCTTTTCTAAACTCGAAATTTTACTTCATGCGCCACGCGTACAAAACACTGATTTGAAGCGGAGTTCAGAAACACACAAATACATCTTTAACCAGGGTAACAGGGAGTCAGATATTTAGTCTGTTATCAACGACCCGAGAGACATTTTCTGGGCTTTTCTAAACTCGAAATTTTACGCCATGCGCCACGCGCATAAGCGAGAAATTTAACGAGAAATTTAAAAACATTCAAAAACACATTTATCATGTTAATCCTCACAATGAATTCGAATTATTTATAACGATTCAAATCCTTTTGTAAGTATTCGAATCCTTTTATAAATATTCGAATCCTTTTATAAATATTCGACTCCTTTTACAAGGATTCGAATCCTTTTATAAGGATTCGAATCACCCACATTTAGACTCGAATACGAATCCTCTTGAAAAAATGTAACGAATCCGGATCACGAATCCAGTTGAACTAAAGTATTCGAATGCCTCTTTTGAATCCTCTAAAAGGATTCGAATGCCTCTTTTGAATCCTCTAAAAGGATTCGAATGCCTCTTTTGAATCCTCTAAAAGGATTCGAATGCCTCTTTTGAATCCTCTTAAAGGATTCGAATCCTGAATGATTCGAATCCTGCCCAGCTCTGGTCTCTATTTTACTTAAAATTGATTTGTTTCATAAAACTATACAAGGTATAACGACTCATCTTCGGCATGCCTGCATGATCGTTTACTTGTTTTAAAACTTTATTCAAAGTTGGCAGTTCATTTTTATAGAAGAAACTATGCACGGATCTCTTCACTACGTCATCAAACTTGTAATTATGTCTTCGAAGCTGTTTAGGGCTACAAATCTCTCCGGATTTCTTATATTCGCTAATGGTACGATAGACAGTGGAATTTACAACTCCTAAAAATTAAACATTTTATTATTTGATGCATATTCTTATGCTATTTGATATCTCACCTACTGCACCAACAATGTTTGATACAACAGCAGTCATTTTCATGTGTGGATCATCTGTTATCATCTGCTTATACATATTTATTATGCACTGTATTTCAGACAGATATAAATGACCGAAATTCAGCTTCTTACGCTTTTTTTGGAGGTGAAGGTGATATTATCACCGAGCTTGTACTGGGTCCATAATCCATCACAACAATATAAACAAAACTAACTTTGGCTAATGTGAAGTTTACGGGATGTTCTCGAAAATTGATTTTTTATATTGATACTTGTAGAATCGCGGATGGAATGGCCGAAAATGACGAAAAAAAAGTGCGGAAACAACGTTTAGCCCCATTTTGGGGCCCCGAAAGTTTGGAAATCCGTTTACTTAAAATGTGTTTTTTAGCCGGAAAAAAATAAAATGTGGTGATAATATGTATTCGTTTCACAAAACTCAATTGTTTAAATGTGTTTTTATAAAGATAGGACTTACGGATTGCTTAAAACTTCTACTTAAAGATTACGATTTTGGGCAGGTTAAGTTGTTGACAATTACTTCTTTTGTTGATTCATAGATATAACATAATGATACCAATAATACTATAATGGAATGTGATAACTGGTTCACAATTGCCCAGAACAAGAGATAGGCGCACCCTGGTGTCATTTCCAGGAGTAAAGTACCAACGCTCACTATAAATTAAAAAAAAAAAGAATATGTGATGGGAACATTGATTTCATTTTTCGTTTTTGTTAGATTAGTTGACAGCGTTATAAATTTAAAAACAATTATTAAATATGAAATTGGAGCAACAATCTAATTTCTCGTGTTTGTTATGCCGGGTTTATAAGACGTATAAGATGTTTTTTAAAATATTGCTGCTGCCTCCTGGTGTACAGAAATTGAACCTTAAATTTGATTCAAAACCATGGTCCCTTAGCATCAATTGTGCTATATCTATGAATAACAATGGAAGTAGGTGATAACATAACCTGTCAAAAATCGTAATATTTAAGTGAAAGTTTTAAGCAAACTGTAAGTCCTATCCTTATAAAAACACATTTAAACCATTTAGTTTTGTGAAACGAATACATATAATCACCACATTTTATTTTGTACACACCAAAAAACACTGTTGAAATACACCAATTTTCACCCTTTCGGAGCCCCCAAATGGGGCTAAACGTGGTTTCCGCACTTTTTTTTCGTCATTTTCGGCCACTCCATACGCGATTCTACAAGTATCAATATAAAAAATCAATTTTCGAGAACATCCCGTAAACTTCACATCGGCCCTAACTTTTAACTATGCTAAAGTAACACCGCACAAAAGATTATTGCGAAACAGACAAAGTTGCAACTCGGCAACGCTTCGAATTAAGGTTATGTCAGCTGTTGCGTCTAATAATGAAGTAATTCGCATTGTACAAAATGGGCGCGCTCTCGGCCAATCAGAGTTGTAGGTTTTGGCGCGTGAAATTTAAAACGCTCCTCCTAGTTATTAAACAGATTATAGGTACTTAGGTTCCGGGGTACTGTCTCCCCTAGACTATACATTACTTTTTGTAAGACAGTTTTTTATTGTTTTCTTGTTACCAATATATATTTGTATTTTTCGACCCATTTAAGCCCAGAAATAAATTTTGCATTGAAATTACGAGAGAAACCTTCCTATAAGGTTCACGTAATTGCTGCACATAGGGTTGTATACAATTCGGATTTTATGCATTCATCGTATACAACTTAACATACATACATATTTTCGTGTGTTAGGTTGCATACAAATAAGAGTAATCGCTCGTTTTGCATAGGCGTTGCTTTGTCAACGGTGCAGCAACATTTTGTCTTTGAACGTTAGCATGCAACGTTCCCGCAGGTGGACATTCAACGTTTTTTCAACATTAATGCAACTTAAAAAGTAACGTTTCGTGTTGCGCGGTTACATTGATGCAACGTGTCCTGCAACGTTTCTTTGCTCAGTGGGTATGTAAGTAAGTAAGTAAGTAAGATTTATTCGTATAACTTATATATAAAAGTTTACATTTGTCAAGGTAAAAGAAAATATGTGTTTGAACACTGAGCTAGGTACAATTAATATATGTATATATAGTCGCAAACATATTGTACAGATTTTTGATTATTTGATCTGCCATATTAGATAAGCCGTGTTGAATTTTGAATTTTTGACATCAAATTCGTAATCAGCGACCCCAAAAACCAATTAAAAGCATATTCTTACACATCTTCATATTTTGACCACGTTTTTTCATGCTCCGGCCCATTGTGACCCCCCAGCTGTGGTTGCAAGAAAACAATTCACTTCGCAAAAAATCTTTCATGATTTTTTTGTTGAACAAAACCAAAAGTATACAATAATCCTTCAATATTTAATTGATGAGGCGGATACATGATGAAACTCCATAATACTATTTGAAATAAAACAACACAGTTGGGAGGGTTTCACTTTTATTGTTGAACACTGCAACATGTTTCACCACACAGTGGCTTCATCAGGCAGATGAAATAATATTTATTTCATCTGCCTGATGAAGCCACTGTGTGGTGAAACATGTTGCAGTGTTCAACAATAAATAATAATAATAATAAATTTATTCATGTTATTAACAAAAGTTTTACATAAGTCAGGAGGGTGGAAAATTTAAAGCACATGTATATATATGCACATTAAAATAATTAAAAAAATATAAGGTCGTATTTATAAAATTTGAACAATACAAAAATAAAAATATCACCTACCAAGTTGGATTACCTGATATACACATTAAAATAAATAATTAGAAATAAAGTCATGTTATACCATATATACATACATATATCACATATTACATATGGATTACACATTAAAATAGGTAATTAAAAATAAAGTCATGTTATAAAAAAATATATATATATATATACATACCACACACCAAGTTGACTGTTTGGTAGTACATCAAAAATTGTGTTTGTTTTGTAAGAATTCATCAATGCTGTAAAAAGTATGTCTGCTCATGTAGGCTTGAACGGTCTTTTTAAATGTATGTATATCTAATTCTTTGATATGAGCGGGCAGTGCATTGTAGAGTTTTGGCCCAAGGAAACTGATCCCATTTTGCGATTTATTAAGTCTGAAGCGTTCAGAGTGTAATAGATGACCTGAGCGTGTATTGTGGTCGTGGTGTTCTGCTCTTCTATTGTATTGGCTTATATTTTTATGAACGTACAACAGACATTCCCGCATGTATAAGCTTGGGACAGTGAGAATATCTAATTTAGAAAAAGTTGATTTACAGTCACTCCTATATGGTATTTCATCTAAGATCCTAACTGCCTTTCTTTGGAGGCCAAACACTCTTGACATGATTGCTGAGTGTCCCCAAAGTAGAATACTGTATGTAATATGGCTTTCAATTAAAGCATAATAAGCCATTTTGAGTGCAACTTTTGGTACTACTTTACTGATGTGTCGGATTCTGTATATGTTAACACATAGTTTTTTAGCCAGATACTCTTGTTGGTTATGCCAATTTAGTTTAGAGTCGAGATATGTACCTAGAACTTTTACTGCACTGAGCTCCGTATCTGCACGCAAAGAGAACACTATGCTTGTCGTTTTATCTATATTTATAGTCAGCTTGTTTGACATAAACCATTCCTTGGCCTGATCTGCATAAGCCTTATTATTATCTAAGGCCAACTCTTTGTTTCTATTTGAGTTTTTTAGTGTTGTGTCATCAGCATACAACACCATTGACCCCTCATTGCTGATGTTAGGAAGGTCATTTACATAAATAAGAAACAAGAGTGGCCCCAAAATAGATCCTTGGGGAACACCGTGTTTAGTAGACAGTTCATCTGGTAATTTGTTATTTGTCTTCACATAGTGCCCTCTATCGATTAGATAGCTGCATAGTAATCTACAAGACTTTGGATCAAAGTTGTAGAAATATAGCTTCCGCAAGAGGAGCTCATGAGAGACACAGTCAAAAGCCTTTGTTAGGTCTATAAGTGTGGCTATTGAATACATACTATGTTCAAAACCTTTGTGAATTTCATTTACAAAGGTAGCGACTGCATCCCTCGTAGATTTTCCTCTGCGGAAGCCATATTGATTATTTGAAAAGATATTGTGTTCTTCAAAGTAATGTGTTATTTGCTCGAACAGTATCCTTTCTAGGACTTTGGAGAGTATCGGTAAAAGCGAGATAGGTCTATAATTGTTTGGATCGTTACGATCGCCTTTTTTGTGAATTGGTATGATGCATGCTCGCTTTAAGCAATGCGGAAAGGTACCTGATTGTATGCATAAATTTATTAAATTTGTTAGGGGATAAATGATTGCCTCTTTTATACTTTTTAGGAGACTAACATTTATCCCGTACATGTCTCTGTAGGCTGAATTGTGAAGTTGCTTTATTGCAGTTCTTACAGTATTTTGGGTGACCTCATTAAAAATAAACGCATCTGTTGGAATGGACGTTACATTTAGTAGGTAGTTTATTGGGTCGTTCTTTGGCTTTTCTAAGTTTTCCTCGAGATTATTTGCAATATTGTTAAAAAATCTATTTATGTCATTAGGATTTAAATCACAGTTGCAATCACATTTGCACATTGATTGATTAGAATTGATTATGGACCATATCGCTTTTGATTTGTTATTTGAGTCTCTAATAAATTTAGCATTTGTTTCCTTTTTTGCCTGGTCGAGAGCATTTGTATATGATTTTTTTAAATTAAGATATTCTTGTTTTAAGTTCGGATTTATTTTCATTGCATCGTACAAGAAGTGAAGAGTGTCCCTCATAGATCGTAGTGAATTATTGAACCAGAGTATATTGTTATCTTTATTTCTTTTAAGTTTAAATTGTTTTGTAGGAAAACAGATATCAATTAGCGACTTTACAGCATTGATGAATTCAGAGAATTTGTCTTCGACGCTTAATTTACCATTCTGAATAAAACTCCAATCAGAGTTGTCAAGAAGTTGGAAAAGATTATAACGGTATAGCCGAGTATATGGTTTGATTATTTTTAATGCACTTTCCACTAAGTCATTTCTACTTATTTCCAATTTTACATGTATCCCAATATGATCTGATATCTTTGGGTCACAGGGTGAGACATTGATTAAGCTATCATTTATATTAGTAAACACATTATCGATACAATTATTTATCCTAGTTGGAAAATGGACTAATTTTCGAAGATTGTATGTAGCTAATAGATCAATTAGTGTGGTTGACATAGTGTGATCTGAATTAAAATTAATATTAAAATCACCACCCACTAAAATATTTTTATTTATATTGATATTATTAAGAGCGTGCGTTAAGATCAAGATGAACTCATTAAAATCAGAATTCGGAGAGCGATACACTGTTATAACACTTAGATTTAATTCTGAGTAGTGTGCAGCAGCAAGTTCACAATTTAATTCCTGAGATAACTTGTTTATCTTTTCAGATTCTTTAAAAATAATAGCACTTTTACTAAGCTGCAGCTTTAAAAGTGAAACCCTCCCAACTGTGTTTTTTTATTTCAAATAATAATCCTTAACTCCCATTTATTTGATAAAATTGAAGCATGCGAAATGCGAATTGCTATAGGTGTGCGCGTTTTCGAAATTATATATTTTGACCAGGTTTTTTCATGCTTTGGCCTACTGTGCACCGCCCAGCCGTGGTTGCAAGAAAACAATTCACTTCGCAAAAAATGTTTCATGCTTTTTTGTTGTACAAAACCAAAAGTATATAATAATCCTTAACTCCCATTTATTTGATAAAATTAAAGCATGTGAAATACGAATTGCTATTGGTGCGCGCGTTTTCGAAATTATAAATTTTGACCAGGTTTTTTCATGCTTTGGCCCACTGTGCACCGCCCAGCCGTGGTTGCAAGAAAACAATCCACTTCGCAAAAAAAGTTTCATGCTTTTTTGTTAAACAAAACCAAAAGTATACAATAATCCTTAGTTCCCATTTATTTGATAAAATTGAAGCATGTAAAATGCGAATTGCTATTGGTGCGCGCGTTTTCGAATTTATCTCGTCGCTGCCGGTCGAGGCAAAATAGGTATAACATGGAAATGCGGTGGTCTTGCTTTCCAGTCGCGCGTTTTTAGTTGGAAGTGACTGGTTCGCTGGTTCGCTGGTTGTGGTTTTCTGCATGAGTGTGTGACACGAGAGACCTAGTGGTTTTTTTTTTGATTTTGTTCAGTGGTTCGGATTCGGCGGAGGAGGAAGATGGAAGAGAAACAGGATCTTGATACCTTGATGGGACATCTGGGTCAGTACGTCAGTAGTTTAGCTTTTGTTGCTGTAATAATGTTGGTTATTGAGAGTTATCGATTATCTGGTTCATTATTCTTTGATCGGAGTTTGATCGAAAAGTTATTTGTGACCCACTGAGCAAGCACATATAAGTAATGTTTCTTTAACATTAAAACAACGTTTAATGTTGTTATAATGTTGATAAAACGTTATTTCACTAAGACAGACTGTTATTCCTTACTTCATTTTTTTTTATACAATTAAAAGTGAAGTAAGGAATAACATTTTTTTATACAATTAAAAGTGAAGTAAGGAGTAACAGTTTTTTTTAGTGTAATATTCACTTCACGTAAACTCAAAAACATACAGTTAAAAACGTTATATGTTTGTTTTTTGTTCAATGGGGAAACATGTATGAACGATTGGGTAGTCTTTCATTAAAAAACATTAATGAATATTTTTTAAGAATACATAAAAGTAAAATTTCAAGTTTAGTAAAGCCTGAAAACTTGGGTTGGTCTTGAAACAATTTCTAAATTGGTATATATTTTATTTATATATATATATATATATATATATATATATATATACAGGGTGGGCCACAAATAACGCCCATTAAAAGTTTTCGGGGTTCCTGACAGAGGAAAAATTTGAAAAAATTCTACATTGCACGGTTGAATGCGATCACCTCATGGAAAATATTTCGACTTTCTATCACTTCCGGTTGTACCGGAAATGGCTACCAACTTTGTTATTTTAAATGGAATATCCTACATATTAATTTTTTTTAGATTCCCCGTTCAATTGTCTACCCTTTCATATGAATTAATGTCCACGTAACTCTTACAGTTTTTGAGTTAAAAATTTATTTGTCAAATATTGACCTCAAATAGACGTTTTGAAAAAGCCTATAACTTCTAGTAGGGACAAGATAGACAGACGAGCGGCATCTTGAATTGTTACTTATAGATCCCTCTAGAATTAAAAAAATTGACATCTGTCAATTTTGACAATAGGTATTTTAAAAATGTCAATATTTCAGTGCCCACTTAAAAACATCATAATTCAATGTTTTCAAATGGAATGACCAATATTTTATCTCATATGGTGATTGGCAAGGCAATTTGCAACATAAAAGTATTATGTCTCCCTATATCTAGAGCAAGTAGTTTTTGAGTTATTTCGAAATTTCTTTCTTCCCAGAATGTTTGCACAATTGAATAATTCCTGTACAATTCACACATGCACCATACTAGGCTACTGTCAATATTCACAGAACCGAATCTAGAAAAATTCGTTTCCAACGTGTCAATATTTTTGAACACTTCGAGTAATATTATAATAAATAAGTGTAGCAATCGAGAAATTATGAATTTATTCGTCATATATGGCTAGTGCGACAGAATTGTTGTTTTAACGAAACTTATCCACACTTACAACTTACAAACAAAACAAAAGCAAGAAGATTGAAATAAAGTAATTTTCAAATGAATAATTAAATGCAAGAACAGAAAAAAAAAATTATAACAATTGTTCGAAATGATGACCATTAATGTATAAGCACTGTGCAGCACGTGTTGCGACACCCTCTGTTGTTGCTCGCCTAATTTCTTCTGCACTTAATTCCGCAAATGCAGCTCGCACCCTTGCTTCCAATTCTTCTCGGGTATTGACGACAGTGGCATAAACTTTATTTTTTATACGACCCCAAAGAAAAAAGTCGAGTGGAGTAAGATCTGGAGATCTAGCGGGTCAGTTCCACGGACCTAACCTTCGAATCCATCTATCTTCGAACATATTCGTCAGTTGCTGCGATATTTCGTGTGTGCAATGAGCTGGAGCTCCATCGAGCTGATACCATGAACTTATCCTTAAATTCAAAGGAAGCTCATCCAAAAAATTCTCTACAAAATTTCTTAAAATTTGTAAGTATCTACCACTATTTAATCTTTCGTGGTACAAATAAAAAGTAACACGCGTGTCCATCAAAAGGCAAAATACGTTGAAACTAAATTTGTGTTGGGATTTATGTACAAGCGTTGCATGTGGATTTTCAGTTGACCACATGTGATTGTTTTTTCTATTGAAAATACCTTCACGAGAGAAATTTGATTCGTCGGTTTTTTAAAAAGTCATTGTCTTCTTGATTTTTAACCAACAAAAACTCACAAAAATCAATCCTCTTCACTGCATCTTGAGGAAATAATTCTTGCACCAAATTAAATTTATAATTATGCATACGATATATTTTCAAAATTCTTCGCAGTGATGTTCTGCTTACTCCCAAATCCTCCTGGCAACTACGGGTGGATGCGCGTGGATTTGCTTGAAAATAAGCCAAAACATTCACTTGAACTTCCTCGTTCTGCGTTATTGGCTTTGGTTGATTTTTTTCTGCGTTTAGTTTTCCAAATTGTACAAAATTTGACTCCAGTCTTCTAAATTGTCTTCTATCCATCGGCGGTAAGTGTGGGTAAGTTTTGTTGAAAATTCTGCAAGTTCTCTCAACAATTCTATCGCACTGACCATGTATGACGAATTAATTCATAATTTCTTGATTGGTATACTTATTCATTTTAATATTACTCGAACGGAGCGTTCAAAAATATTGACAGATTCGGTTCAGCGAATATTGATAGCAGCCTACTATGGTGCACGTGTGAATAGTACAGAAATTATTCAATTGTGCAAGCATTCTGGGAGGAAAGAAATTTCGAAATAACTCAAAAACTACTTGCTCTAGATATAGGGAAACATAATACTTTTATGTTGCAAATTGTCTTGCCAATCACCATATGAGATAAAATATTGGTCATTCCATTTGAAAACATTATGTTTTTAAGTGGGCACTGAAATATTGACATTTTTTAAATACCTATTGTCAAAATTGACAGATGTCAATTTTTTTAATTCTAGAGGGATCTATAAGTAACAATTCAAAATGCCGCTCGTCTGTCTATCTTGTCCCTACTAGAAGTTATAGGCATTTTTCAAAACGTCTATTTGAGGTCAATATTTGACAAATAAATTTTTAACTCAAAAACTGTAAGAGTTAAGTGGACATAAATTCATATGAGAGGGTAGACAATTGAACGGGGAATCTAAAAAAAAAATAATATACAGGATGTTCTATTTAAAATAACAAAGTTGGTAGCCATTTCCGGTACAACCGGGAGTGATAGAAAGTCGAAATATTTTCCATGAGGTGATCAACCCTGCAATGTAGAATTTTTTCAAATTTTTCCTCTGTCAGGAATCCCGAAAACTTCTAATGGGCGTTATTCGTGGCCCACCCTGTATATATATATATATATATATATATATATATATATATATATATATATATATATATTTGTATATATATATATATATTTGTATATATACAGGGTGAGTCGGGAGGAGCGCACCAAACTCTAGGAGTGTATTATACACGTGAAAATAATGTAAAAAAACTAATTTGTTCTTATCCGATTTTCATTTGTTTTCAAGTTATGGCGTAATTAAAAATGTTCATCTAGCTTTCCACTTCTATCTGAATTTTAACATTATCAAAGTATGCCATGTTCGAGGCTTATAAACATTTGATAATTCTGACGTTTTGATGAACTGTCAGTGTACGGTGAACAGTAACTGAACGTTTAAGTTCGAATTAATGTGATTGTTAGTGTTGCAAAATGCCACATACTTATTCAAATTTAGAATATGCAAATATGGTGTTTGTATATGGTTTCTGTAATGGAAATGCTACAGCTGCTGTTGAAGAATATCGTGAACGTTTTCCACACCAAAGACATCCTGATAAAAACATATTTATTAGAGTTTTCAGCAAATTGTGCGAGACTGGTAAGCTTCCCAGTGCTAACATAACATATGAGCGCGCTGCTCGACAAGGTTTTGTAGAAGTAGAAAATATTCTGCATCTAGTAGAAGAAGATGCAACTACTAGCTCACGGAGAATTGCCACTCAATTGGCAATTCCACAAAAAAGAGTGATGAACACGCTACACGAGCAAGGCTTATATCCTTATCACGTTCAGAGAGTACAGCACCTACAACCAGGGGATTACGCTAACCGTACGGAATTTTGTCGGTGGATAAATAATAATCATCGTAATGTATCGAGTATACTCTTTACGGATGAAGCTACATTTACCCGTGATGGCATTAACAACACTCGTAACTCTCATGTATGGTCTGATGAAAATCCCCACGCAACAGTCGAAAGCAATTTTCAACATCGGTTTTCTGTAAACGTGTGGTGTGGTATGGTTGACAGTTATTTAATCGGCCCTTTCATTTTGGAGAATCGTCTCACAGGAGGCAACTACCTCAATTTTTTACAAAATGAATTACAAGGCCTGCTAGAAGATGTTCCTATAAATATTAGAATGCAGATGTACTATCAGCACGATGGAGCTCCTGCACATGTCGCTCGTCAAGTCAAGCAACATTTGGGCGAACGTTTTCCAGGGCGTTGGATTGGTCGTGGAGGTCCTATTAATTGGCCTGCAAGATCTCCAGACCTCACACCACTAGATTTTTGTTTATGGGGCTGGATGAAAAATGAAGTCTACAAAATAAAAGTGGACACACGGGAATCACTAATTAGCCGAATTGAGAATACTGCAGCCCATATAAAAGAAGAAAGAAATGAATCAATTGGGAGAGCAACAAACGCTCTTCGTAGACGAAGCAGAAAATGTTTAGAAGTCAATGGCGGTATTTTTGAACATTTGTTGAAAGAACGCTATGATTAAGAACATTTTTTGTATAATAACTTGTTTATTTGTTAATATGCTATAACTTGAAAACAAATAAAAATCGTATAAGAACAAATGAGTTTATTTACATTATTTTCACGTGTATAATACACTCCTAGAGTTTGGTGCGCTCCTCCCGACTCACCCTGTATATATATATATATATATATATATATATATATATATATATATTTGTATAGATCAATTGTCTCTTTTGTAGTCTTAGTGCAATATTTATTTCTGGGTTTAAATATTTTATCCCAAAAATAAATATTGCATTGAGATAACGAGAGAAAATTCCTATAATATTCACTTAATTGCTGTACATCGGGTTGTACACAATACGGATTCTATGCATTCATCGTATGTAACATACATTTGTATGTTGGGTTGCATACAAATAAGAGTAATCGCTCGTGTTGGATGGGCGTTGCGCTGTCAACCGTACAGTAACATTTTTTTTTTAATGTTAGTATGCAACGTTCCTGCAAGCGGACATTCAGCGTTTATGCAACGTTTTTATAACATTGATGCAACTTAAAACGCAACGTTTTGTGTTACGCGGCAACATTGATGCAACGTGTTGTGCAATGTTTCTTTGCTCAGTGGGATGATTCAATCGTGCATTAATTACTGTTAGAAAAAATAAATAGAAGAAATAGAAAGTTTAAAAACCGTTGTTTTATCAACTCGAAAAGTATCAATTTCTTTCAGGTATAAACTTTATAATTATTAAATTATATTTAATGTTTATCTATACATGTCTAATATAATAATGTATTAGGCATATACATATAGATAAAGAGAGATTGATACTTTTCGAGTAATCTTAATTAAGATGTGCAGGATTTTCTACATGAGTACCATAAGTTATGCAATCTCACACGAAACGCAATTTCTCTCCAGCAAGGAATTTTTCGATTTCAGTAAATTAATTGGCAATAGATTATTGGCAACTTTCATTTAATTTTCCAATTCCGCGATGGATGTTTTATATAATCTATTTTAGTAACAATAATGTATTATATTCATACACTGATCCTCGAACACATCCATGCATAATTGATCAGGTGGATATTAGCATACCTGCTTAGTGGCAAACAACTAGAATTTATTTAATTCTTCCTTATATTACAATCAACCCACTGAACAAACACATTTAAGTAATGTTTCATCAACATTAAAATAACGTTTAATGTTGCTACAATGTTGGTATAACGTTATTTGTTTGTTTTTTGCTCAGCTCGAATATACTTTAGGGTAGTACCTTTTATATGCCTCGGATCGCTTCACCCAACAGACATACGGTCCACTTACAGGGATTTAAACTAAAATTACATGTTATAACACAAATATATATAAGTAAATACAATAATTAATAATATCATAATGCATTAAGTAGTTGACAAGTATAAAATGCGTTTATTGTTTTATTGTTCCGAGTATTTCACTACGAAAAGATTTATATTTATATTATATTATAGTAGACCAATCCCACTAAGCAAAAAATAAACAAATAACGTTATATCAACATTGTAGCAACGTTAACCGTTGTTTTAATGTTGTTAAAACATTACTTAAACGGATTTGCTCAGTGGGATGGGAGTTCGACCATAAATGAGCAATACAAATCTGCATATATGCTGAGAATTTTATTGATCCAGCTCTATTAGGACGAAAATTGTTTTTTTTTTTGCACTTCAAAACCGGTCTTCAGGCTAAAACAGCTAATTAAAAATAAAATTTCTATTTTATAGCTCCGGTCTCATTTATAGTACAACAATGGCAATTTGATCAATAAATAGATAATACAAATCTCTATAAATGCTGAAAATTTCATTGACCTAGCTCAATTTGGATGGGAAATAGATTTTTTTTAATTCAAGAATTAGTTTTTTTCGAAAGACAAAAAAATTCACCATTCCCAGTGAGTTTATCGTAGAGGGCTGAAATTTTGATCGAACATACTTTAGGGTAGTACCTTTAATATGCCTCGGATCGCTTTTTATCTTTTAGATATTTGCTGAAATAATTCTGTTTATGTTGACGGAGTCGTCGAAATCATAAAAAACGACAATTTTTATTTTTTCACTTCGCTAATAATTATAGTAGAACAATAGAAGTTGGGCCATAAATAGGCAATATAAATCTGCATAAATGCTAAAAAAATCATTGAGCTAGCTCTATTAGGACGGAAATAGATATTTTTTTCTCCGCTTCAAAACCGCTTCTCAGGCTAAAACAGCGATTTAGAAAAACGATTTTTATTTTTTAGCTCCGGTATTATTCATAGTACATCAATGGGAATTTGATCAATAAACAGGTAATACAAATCTCTATAAATGCTGAACATTTCATTGATCTAGCTCAATTTAGATCGGAAATAGATTTTTGTTTAAATTTTTAAATTATTTAAATAAACAATTTGTATTTTTTTGCTATAGTATTTAATACAGTGCAACAACGGGATTTGTACCAATAGATAGGAAATACAAGTTTGTACAAATGTTGAAAATTTCATTCATCTAGCTCAAGTAGGACCGGAGCAATAAATATTTTTTTAGTTTTTAGCAATTCAGGAATATTTTGATGCGCTGGCTATCAGAAGCCATGAGTGGGAAAAGGACAGACTTATGCGGGTTTCAATGTCAAATTTCGAATCAAGGGGTACCCGTTAGATTTTTTGAAGCAAAAAAAAAAAAATTTGGTAATGATACCAAATAATTCCTATTTTTTTTTCTATGACGTTTTCGTAGGAAGTGTTTTTTTTTCTGCTGAACCGGAAGTATTTTTTCTAATAAATTTAATTTAAAAATAATTATATTTTGAACGAAATAAATGCGAATAGCATATTTAACGATATTTTATAGATTTTAAAACCCATGCTAAGCGCGTTTCAACTTGTGAGCGAAGCGAGCCTTTCGCGAGTGCAGCGAGCAGGTAAGCGAGCGAAGCAAGCTGATTTGAGCGTTAGCGAGCTACAGAAACGAATCGAAGCTAAGCGCGGTTCAACTTGCGAGCGAAGCGAACCTTTTGCGAGCGCAGCGATTCAACTTGCGAGCGAAGCGAGCCTTTCGCGAGCGCAGCGAGCTGGGGTCAGCGTTAGCGAGCTACAGAAGCTAATCGAAGCTAAGCGCGGTTCAACTTGCGAGCGCAGCGATTCAATTTGCGATCGAAGCGAACCTTTTGCGAGCGAAGCGAGCATACAAGCAAGCGAAGCGAGCTGGGGTGAGCGTTAGCGAGCTACAGAAGCTAATCGAAGCTAAGCGCGGTTCAACTTGCGAGCGAAGCGAGCTGGGGTGAGCGTTAGCGAGCTACAGAAGCAAACCGAAGCTAAGCGCGGTTCAGGGCGAGCCTTTTGCGAGCGCAGTGAGCAGGCAAGCGAGCTGGGGTGAGCGTTAGCTAGCTACAGAGTCCTTTTACTATACAAACTGCTTCCTCCATCCACCGCATCCCCGCCACCTCAACAACATATCATTCTCCTACCACAACCATGCGGCTTACGCATTCTCCCGTCCCCCTTCATCTCTCCACTCTTGCTATTATTGTATTTTGAATTCGGTAAACATTTTTCAGTTTAAATTTCAGGAATCCCTCACGCTTTCTGCGGGCTTTAGTTCTTCCCGCTTTAGCTTTGTAGCGGAGCGGCGGTGTTTTTAAGGTAGTACTAGATACATTCTAGTTGTTAAACTAAATCAGTAACGTTGTAAAAGGTTCCTTTCATAATTTCATAATTTTGAGATTAAAATTACTGATATTTGATACCTTCCACTTCTCCGTACCAATATATTGGATAGTAAACTGTTATGAAAACCGAAGCACGCTATATTTTTATCAGAAATAAGTAAATGATAGAGTGTATGTGGTAATGGTCGTGTTAGATAACCACAGTAAATAGAACACATGTTGATATAAGAATCAATTTTGATAAAAAAAAATGATATTAATATATTAACCTCAGCACACAGAAAATAGGGTAAAAATATACTTTGAAACAAAAATTTGAATTAAAAGTTTGGTTTGGACGCTCCGCTTCGTTCCGCAATCAAATAGAATTTTCAGGCTCTTCCCCACTGAGCAAAAAATAAACAAACAACATGTAGCAACACGTAAACGTAAACATGTCCTAATTATATGCTGTAAGTCTTCAGATATTCGTTGTTTTTTTTAAAGAGTTCAACTGAAAGCTTTAAACGTGTTTTTTCCACTCACAGACTAAGCATGAAGTAAAATTTCGAGTTTAGAAAAGCCCCGTGAAAATTTGTCGAGGGTCGCGCAGCGACCCGAGACAAATTTTCTGGGCTTTTCTAAACTCGAAATTTTACTTCATGCGCCACGCGTATAAGCCGCTGATTTCAATTGAAGTTCATGCACTTAACAATATTTTAATATTTTCAGAGTTTAAGGGTACTAGGTACATAGGTTCCGGGGTACTGTCTCCCCTAGACTATATAGTTTTTGAAAGACAGTTTTTTCATTGTTTTCTTGTTACTAATATATATTTGTATTTGTTGTCCTATTTAAACCCAGAAATAAATGTTGCATTGAGATTACGACAGAAACCTTTCTATAACGTTCACTTAATTGCTGCACATTGGGTTGTATACAATACGGATTCTATGCATTCATCGTATGCAACTTAACATACATACATACACATGTTGGGTTGCGTACAAATAAGAGTAATCGCTTGTGTTGCATAGGCGTTGCTTTGTCAACGATGCAGCAACATTTTTCTTTGAACGTTAGCATGCAACGTTCCTGCAGGCGGACATTCGGCGTTTATTCAACATTAATGCAACTTAAAACGCAACGTTTCGTGTTGCGCGTTAACATTGATGCAACGTGTCATGCAACGTTTCTTTGCTCAGTGAGTGCTTTATTAGAGATTATATTTTTAGACTAATTTTGAATTTAAAACGATGTTTTTTAAATATGTCATATCTAATAGCTTTGATATGCATTTTAAACTGTTGAACTTATGATAATTTATTTCTATTTATTTAATTAATATAGGTGTTTAATTGAATTCACTTGGTTTGTTTTACTAAAATTAACAAACCAAGTGAATTCAATTAAACACCTATATTTAGTAGAAATGTTTTACCAAGTAAATAATGAGAAACAAATTAATAATATATTTAATTAAATTGTTTTACACGTAATTAAGCGTATTCTTTGTGTATTAGCGATGATTATTGAAATTTATAACATTAAAAACTATTGATAATTGATAATAAGCACTCTGTGTCTCAAAATGTACACTTCTGTGCAATAAAATTAAGTACACAAAATATGTTATAGTTTAATGCGGATATGATGAGTTTCCTAGTTACGTAAATATGTCAATTTCTTTAATGTCAAATACCGCGTCATTTAGACAACAATTAAAAAATTCGAATTCTAACTAAAATAGAAAATGTTTTTTCTATTAGACAAATTGCTCGATTGGTGAACATTAGTAAAGACGCTGCTTTCAGAGTTGAGAAACGTTGTGAGCAGGAAAGAAGTGGTATGGTGTTTTATTATTTATTGAAACTGCTGCTAGGCGATTAAAACAGACCCGAATTAAACAACTAGAATATTGGGAAAAATAGTTATAAGACTTGTGCCTAATTTTATTGCACAGTAGTGTACATCTAACGATACAAATAAAAAGTGAAGTAAGGAATAACAGTCTTTTTTAGTGTAATAATCACTTCGCGTAAACTCAAAAACATACAGTTAATTTATAACATGTTTAACGAAAACTTCACAACTTGTGGACCACAGTACAGAAAACTGACTTTAAATTTACGAAAATATACTGATTACAACTTAATCGCACCTAAAATGTAGACATGTCAAGTACTATTTACTTTTTGATAAAAACAAATCAAGCATAAACACGAACTAGCACTTCACAACACGCGGCGTTTATGTGTTTAATTTTACAAAAGTACAATTTCGAAAGCAGCTTTATTTAAAACTCAAGAACGCTCTTTGTGGCAAATTTAAAGCGTTATTTGAACATATTAATAGCGTGTTCCATAAAATGACAAATAAACCTTACATTATTTGTACAGCAGTCTGGATTAGCTGATACTCGCAAGATAAATAAAACTCACAGCCTTGTAGATCCGAAAATAATCGGAATGTTTTGAGTTTTCGGTCGTAAAGCTAAAAGTGACAAGCTGTTGAAACAATAAAGTTAAGTAATTAAGTTTCACAATAAAAATTGCGTATTTTTTGTGTAATAATTTCACTATTAACGATCTTTTAGAAATATAATGTATAGGGTGTCCACAAAGGGTAGGGGGTATTTGTAAATTGAATACAAAAAATAAAGGTCAGACAAAATAAAGTTTAATATTAATTTTTAGACAAAGTTTTGAAAAATTAAGTGCCAAAGATTACGTAATTCAACTATTGACCCTCGCGCTGCTGGCACTCTAACCGAAAACGGAAATTAGCTGCTACGCGTTTACACATCTCTCTGGACACTGCGGCCATTTTGAGTGCGGATGTTGTCCTTTGATTGCAGTACAGTTCGTGGTTTGTTTTGTTACGGGGTGGGGTGCTTCGTAGTTGGAATTTATATAAAATCTTCGTTAAACAATTGAGGTGTTAAACGTAGACCCACATCGCAACTTCCGGCTAGCTATTTAGTCACTGAATAATAAAATTATGCTTACCAGGGTAATCACTTCACTGATTCTAAGTTAAAAGGTAAATGAAAGGTTTGAAATTGAACTTTAAAAGTAAATGAAAACTTTAGTCAAAGAGTAACAAAATGTATTAACACGAAACAAATTAAACAACGAATTTAAATTTACAAATGAAGATAGAAAAATAAACAAGCAAAAGAAAAAAAACAAGGAATACAATTAAAAAAAATAACTTACGTACGACTACTGGGTCGTAAAGAATACTTGTACGATATGATTCTGCGTCCGGGCATATATGACATATTTTGATTCGAGCTAAGAACGGGGTTTAATAGACGTTTAATTTAATTAAGCCGAAGGGGTTGACCGAATTTGCCTAAAAGTAATACCAACGATGTGGAATGATAACGCGCATCGTTTGGTCTACCTAGCAACAATATACATAAACAATTACGCCTACCAACTCCAAAAAACATATAAACAATAGGGGTGTTATGTCTGGACTTAGAAAATGTATAATAATAAGGAAAATACTGAATAGAAGTTTATGAAACTTCGTCCAAGCATAACGGGGAGCATAGTAATTGTTTATACATATTTGTTGCTATGTGGAACCTCGTCTAAAAGCAAATTAGTAACAATTAAATATCATGACAGCTCGCGGTTTATATCCTTCTGGTTCGAACTAACCATATCGTGTTGAGTGTCGTTCGAATCGTCTTCTTCTCAGTTATCCGATGAGGGTTGTGACGTTCGCGTATGTATTCTACATACGCGAACCACGTAGGGGATGTTCCCATCCCTTGCGTTCGGCAGTTTTATAACCCCTGACGTCATGCTCGATTCTTTTGTGCTTCGCACGTACGTTTCGCTTGCGCGATCGGGTCGGTCGCAGGTAGCGGCGTCCCATCGCAGATGTGGCGAACTCGGGGATAACCGGGAAATCCGTATATATTTTGGACAACCCTGTAACTGGAAATAGCGGATGCCGTAGAGTTCTACCCTTGGACGGCCGAGAGGAGTTTTGAGCTGAGTTGAGCTGTCTGATGTTCGAGGGCGCTATTTGACGAGATTCCACTAGGCAACCTATCTAACTTAAATAATATCAATGTATGGCGCGAACTTTACTCATTTGGAAAATAAAAGAGAATGAAGCAATATTGTGTACTGAAAAATAGAATGAGGTGAATTGGGACCGTTGTTCCGAATATTAAAATATGTAACAAAATAACGCCCGTGGTTATGTTGCAGCTGAAATATTGCTGAATGAACAAGTTGACGACGCTTACGGAAAAGCGTCGGTAACAGTTTTTATAAACTCTCTCTTTAAGGTAGGGTTATAATCAAGGGGTGTAAGATCGGAGCTTCTCGGAGGCCAGTTAATGGTGCCTCGACGAGAGATCACTTTTTCCAGGAGAAGTTCATTGACAACCTCAAGTGATTGGTTTAAGGTGTGGCAAGTTGCATCTTGTTAAAATCATGTTTCCATATTAAAACCTTTAAACACCTGCAGTTATGGAACCAAAAAATTCTTTAACATGTCGCAATACCGTTCATAGTTTACAGTAACTGCCCAGTTGTGGAACCCAAAAGTGCCTTAACATGTCGCAATACTGTTCAAAGTTTACAGTAAGTGCCCTTGCCGGTCTTCAAAAAAATACTCTAAAGAGAAAGTTTATAAAAACAAACTACTAACTGTCCTGCAATTGAAGGACAACATCCGCTCCGAAGTGGCCGTTTCCAGAGAGATCTGGAAACGGCCGTAGCGGCGTAGCGGCTAATTTTTGGTTAGAGGAGTGCCAGCAGCGTGAGGATTAACATTTAGACAACCTAATCTTTGGCCCTTAATTTTCCAAAACTTTGTCTAAAAATTAATACAAAATTTTATTTTTTCTGATTTTTGTTTGATTTTTTAATTCAATTTACAAATACTCCCTATCCTTTGTGGACACCCTGTATAAACCCACTGAGCAAAAAACAAACAAACGTTGTATTAGCATTATAACAATATTAAATGTTGTTTTAATGTTGATTATTTCCCGCAATTTTTAAAAACCAATCAAATTTGAAGAAAATTCAAATATCAACCAATAACGATTCAACTTTCTTGATTAAACTGCATGCAGCTTCCCTTGAATATTGGGGTTGATTAAACCGCAGCTAGCTTTTTGCCTAGCAACAATTTATTTATTCTCAAAATTTATTCTTAAATTGCCAAAATATAATGGCGCGATTTGGGAAAACAGAACAAGAAAGCATCATCGAGGCTATTAAAAACCACACCCCCAAAAATACGAAGAAAACCCACGATTCTATATGGAGTCAATTTAAATCATTTTGCAATGAAAAGTCATATCAGTTGACACAAAATCAAACTGTCACAGATTTAAACAAGATATTAACAGATTATGCATTTAATATGAAGAAAATCGATGGGACCGATTACAAAGAAGGAGTAGTCAAAACCATGTGGAACATCACAGCAAAGAAGTTACAAGAGTTTTATTTCGAAAGGTATAATATTAAGTTTGATCCATTTAATGATTTAATATTTCAACAAGCAAGAAGTGCTCGTGATGCGAAAAGAAAGCTATTACAACAGGATCCTTCGAAAAGAAAAAGAAGTGCCGTTGCATTTACCCCAGAGGAACACAATTCTATAATAAATTCGTTCAACGAAGAAGAACCTGAAGGATTACAACGCAAGTTCTATCACATTGCGGCAGTAGAACTAGCTTGGAGGGGCGGAGAAGCTTCCAATTGCCTTGTGGATTATTTTAGAGGAGAGAGGGACAATAAAGGTGAATTAACAGGTAAAAATTAATAGAAGCATACAAGTTTACATTATTATTTATAAGTGGTTTCTGTTTTTAGGAAGAATTGAATACAATACTGTTTTTAATAAAACTTCACAGGGTGGGTCACATAAATTAGCTGAGACCAAATGACTGATACCTAATAGTAGCAATGAAAATATTTGCCCTGTTAGATTGTTTAAAAATTTAATTTCAAAAAGATCAAAAAATATAATTACACGAAGGCTCTTTCTGACGTGCAACAAATACTGGACATCAAACAATAAAAAATATTGGTATAAAAATTGCCCTCTAGGAAGAAACCAAATTTCAGTATGGACAAAAAATGCGGCGAAAGCAATTGGTTTGGACACAGCACATATTAAATTTACTAACCATTCAAATCGCTCAACAGCAGTCAGCAATCTAGCGCAAAACTGTGTTGGAGAGCAAGAGTTAATTAAAATAACGGGGCATTCAAACGCTCAGTCAATAAAACCATATCTCCATCTTAATACTGAGCATCATTCAAAAATTATAAATAAAATAAGAAACAATCATGAGACCACCACTGTTGGGACGAAGATTACATCAGCTGAAGCCAGTACCTCTAATACTACTCCAATGGTGTATAATAATTGTACTTTTTATATTAATTGTTCAAATTTTAATAATAAGTCAGAATAAGTCTGTTTCTTGTGATATTGATAATACTATCTTTGTTATTTTGATTATTGAATTTATATGAAAATAAATATATTTATTTCAAAATATGTTACAGCTCATTTGGGAAATAATCTTGACATAAACCCCGCGAGCTCCATATTTTGATCCGGTAATTTTCGTGCATGTGTTGAATGGCGAGGAATCGTGCAAATTTGATAATAAAAGCCCTCCAGCCTCCGGCTGTCGGGCTTTTAATACTTATCAAATTTGCACTCTTCGATCGGCATGCAACACATTCACTCAAATTACCCGGCAAAATATGGAGCTCTAGGGATTTAACCTATGATAAAACATTACTTAAATCACATATGGGCAACCCCCGGCCCGCTGTAAGATATGATCCGGCCCGCGAGACATTTTGAAAAAACCCAATTAAAAAAATATTATATTAGGTACTTATACTCACGGGAGTGAGTATAAGTATCTAATGATAATCACCGCCACTCGACTTGCTCGATCAAATTCTTTGAGGTTTGCCGCCTCACGGGCGACACATCAAAAGATTGATTGCTTCTCAATTATTCTAAACTAGTTTATTCCAGATTATTCGTTCATTTTGCCTATATAAGCGGGTAGATGGCCCGAAGGTTAGTTCAGTTCTATTTGAGCTACCGAGGTGATAACTTGGACAAGCGATATCATAGCGAACTGCTCGAGCCATCAACTTGCTTTGTGACTTTGTGTGCATCTTGAGTGGTTACTAACTATAGTTTGTTATTAAGTTTATTGAACGAAAAGTAAACAAAAATGATGTCTGGTGGAAAGAAACGAAAAGTAGATACAGAGGGTCGCCATTTTCAACAAAAATGGACTGAAGAATTCTTTTTTATCTTGCACAATGGTAAGCCTATTTGTTTGCTGTGTAATGAAAGAATTCAATATAAAGAGGCATTATTCAACTAAGCATGCTACGCTGCACTCACTGACAGGACAATTAAGAACAGACAAAATCCAGAAGCTTACCGCAAATTTGGAAAAACAGCAACAAATGTTTCATAAACAAAGAACACAACTTGATAATGTTGTGAAAGCTAGTTTTATAGTTAGCTCAAAATTGGCAAAGGCATTAAAACCATTTGCCGAAGGAGAATTTATCAAGGAGTGTATGTTAGAAGTTTGCGGTATTATGTGTCCTGAAAAGAAAAAAGAATTTGAAAAAAATAGTTTGTCAAGACGAACTGTTGTTCGACGTATAGACATGATGGCTAATGATATAAAAACAACATTGACTGACCGTATGGCTGGTTTTGAATCATTTTCCATAGCATTAGACGAGAGCACCAGCACCGATTTGTCTGACACAGCTCAACTGGCTATATTTATTCGAGGTGTTGATAAGGAGTTCACTGTTACTGAGGAATTGCTTGCTTTACAGCCGCTAAAAGGAACCACTACAAGAGAGGATATTTTTGTTGAAGTTCAAAAGGTATTCACAAGTTTTCGCTTGCCATGGTCAAAATTAATTGGAGTATGCACTGATGGTGCACCTTCTATGGTCGGCTTACGTAAAGGTTTCATCGGAATTTTGAATGAAAAAGCAACAGAATTAAATGTGCAAATAGATGATTTGATAGTCCTTCATTGCATTATCCACCAACAGAACTTGTGTTCTAAGTCCATTCGACTCCAGAATGTTATGAATGTGGTAGTAAAAACCATCAACTTTATTCGATCCTGAGGGCTTAACCATCGTCAGTTCAAGGCGTTTTTGGATGAAATATCAGCTGAATATAACGACGTAACATATTATTGTGAAATCAGATGGCTGAGCAAAGGAAAAATGTTGAAACGGTTTTACGAGCTTAGAAATGAGATAGCAGACTTTATGAAAATATAAGATAAACCACTATCTGAATTAAGTGACCCAAAATGGATATGTGACTTAGCATTTCTGGTCGATCTTACAGGCTATTTGAATGATTTAAATTTGAAACTTCAAAAACAAGGACAGTTAGTAAATGATTTGTACAGCCATTTAAAAGCGTTTCAGATCAAACTACGCTTGTGGGAGTCACAGATGCTGTCTGGTAACAGTTACCATTTCAACACGCTCTCTGCGTATGAAAATATTGCTTATGCTCAATATGCTGAAGAACTCAAGTTACTGTTACAATTTTCGAACAGATTTTGCGACTTCAAAAACATGGAAGACTGTTTCAGTTTATTTGCTACTCCTACAACATATATTGTACAAAATGCTCCAATACACTTACAAATAGAGTTAATCGAGATTCAAGAAAACTCACTCCTAAAATCCAAATTTGAAGACGTAGAGTTGTGCGATTTCTACAAAAAATACCTAGAAGAAGACAATTTTCCGCAGCTTAGAAAATTCGCAAGAAGATTGATTTGTGCGTTTGGCAGTACTTATAAATGCTAACAGTTCTTTTCATTGATGAAAGTTAATAAATCAACACATCGTACAAGACTGACTGACGATAAATTGGAAAATTCTTTACGTCTTTGTGTCAGTGGAATTAATCCAAATATCGATGGATTAGTTTCCCAAATTCAAGCTCAAGTGTCTCATTGATTTCGGTGTATTTAACTTTCGTAGTTTGTAACAATTGCAAATTTAACGATTTAATTATAATGTACCATTTTTTTAAATTTCATTTTGTTATTTTAATAAATGGTACTTTAATAACATTGTCGTATTATTTCATGTCTAATATCTATCGCAAAAAATATTATCACTACTTTAAAATGCACTAAGTACTTTTAAACGCGGCCCGCGAACGTATTTGCACGCTAAAGTTTGGCCCTCAACATGTCAAAGGTTGCCCATACCTGACTTAAATGTATTTCAAACATTAAAAGTGCGATTCTTTTCGCAATCTACAACAAGTTAGTCTTACAAAGACTATATCAAACACTCATTGGAACAACTACTTCCCGGGCTAATACCCCGACGGACATTGAATTATACAACAAGTGTTTGCTGTTACATACAGTAACCTACTGCAAATGTAACAATTTGGGTCAAATTATTCAGGCCATCTATAGACGCGTTTCGAGATTTATCTCTCCTCAGTATAGCTGGCCTGAATAATTTGAGCCAAATTGTTACATTTGCAGTAGGTTACTGTATGTAACAGCAAACACTTGTTGTATAATTCAATGTCCGTCGGGGTATTAGCCCGGGAAGTAGTTGTTTCAATGAGTGTTTGATATAGTCTTTGTAAGACTAACTTGTTGTAGATTGCGAAAAGAATCGCACTTTTAATGTTTGAAGTATTCTGCAATCAAGAATTGGCAATTTCATTTATACTTAAATGTATTTGCTCAATTGGAATGAGCCGTTTATTTTGAACTCTATTTATCAATTTTCTGTTGTAATAATTGCGTTTCAATTTATCAGATCTTGTGATTTCCGTAACATTTGCGCAACTTCCTGAAAATTCGTCCATGTTTTCTCAAAATACAATAATTTATTCATACATTTAAATTTTGTATATTATCAATTACCAGTTCGAACTTGTGTTAGAAACATCCAACTCAATAATTTATTGTAATTAATGCTAAACGCCACTACTGATATGTTATTATTTAAAGGTCGATACAAAAATGATGAGAGATAATTCAAATAACGTGAGGTACCATCGGTAAACATAAAATGTTGGGACAAATAGAAAACTGTCAATAAGTTTGACAATTTTAAAAATCAAAATAAGTCCAGTTCACATGGCCAAATATTTTTCTGTACTAATTTTTTTCTCTAAATTAGCTAAATTAACGCCTTTAAAAAAGAGTAAACATGTATTTGTTTTTTTTTATTTGCAGGTTACTACCCACTGAGCAAATCCATTTAAGTAATGTTTCAACAACATTAAAACAACGTTTAATGTTGCTACAATGTTGATGTAACGTTATTTGTTTGTTTTTTGCTTGGTGAGTACTAATTTTATAATTATAACGAGAATGGAATTTTCTGATAATTTTATAATACATTAACAGACTGTATAATAAATACATGCGGGGATTATTTAAATTGCATGTCCCGGGTTAAAGGTTCACATGAATAAATGAAAACTAGCGTACGCTATCTATGATGACACATAATTTATAGATTCGATTTTATTTAATTGTTTGCGATTCGATTCTATTTAAAATAAAAATAAGCGATACATTTATTAAAGTTAATTACATTTGACTCGTAATTAATCTCTGGGAGCAATCGCGTAAACAATCTAACTTTCACTTCTTCCAACACTGAATGAACATTTAAATACTTTCAAGGATCAGCTTCAAACTAGACGAGATTCTAGGGCACAATTTCACAATTGCGAATAATTATCAAGGTTGTTTATTACTCTACTCAAATTTAAATAATTATTTTTAACGGTGTTGTTTTATTATCAATTAAAATTAGGTAATAAGGCAACGCGTTCTTTTATTACGCTTTTCATTCTTTAAATATTCTAATGAATGGATATCTGTCCTGAAGGATTTAAATATTGGTGGTGTGCTTAAATAATGCACACCGCCAATATTTAAATGCTTCAGAACAGAAATCCATTCTCCGTATTCTTGGTTTAAAAGGTGAGATATCACAACACGCATTTTTAAATGCTCCGGGTCAGAAATCCAATCTCTGCATTCTCGATTTAAAAAGTGAGAGACGTGTAATTATTTATTTAGGTTACATACAGAGAGTTTTATATAACACCGAACATTTTCATTAAATACAATTTGACAGCTTTAATTTTTAGGTTATGTGTAAATTGAGTTGTCTATATGACCATTACAAATTGTAGCTAATCAATTGCAATTAATGCCTCAACTTCTACATACAGGGAGTTTTTCTTTCAAGTATACATGTCCCAATTTCGGCGTATATGCTTTAAATCTTTAGATAATCGTTGTTTTTTTAAAAGGAGTTTAATTTGAAACTTAAAATGAGTGTGTTCTACTCCCAGACTAAGCATGAAGTAAAATTTCGAGTTTAGAAAAGCCTGAAAATTTGGTTTGGACGCGTAGCGCGAAGCGCGGAGCGGCCAAACCAAATTTTCAGGCTTTTCTAAACTCGAAATTTTACTTCATGCGCCACCGGTGCAAACACTGACATATTACGAAGTTTAAAACACACCCCTGAACTTTACATTGAATCGGTGTTTTGTGCCGGTGGCGCATGAAGTAAAATTTCGAGTTTAGAAAAGCCTGAAAATTTGGTTTGGCCGCTCCGCGCTTCGCGCTACGCGACCAAACCAAATTTTCAGGCTTTTCTAAACTCGAAATTTTACTTCATGCTTACCTTGGGAGTGGAAAACACTCGTTTAATGCTTCAAATTGTATTCTTTTAATAAACCGAGCGTGGTTAAATGTACAACGCCTGCATATGTATACTTAAAAGAAAAATTCTCTTTATAAATATGTTCGGTGTTGCATAAAACTCCCTGTATGCATGTGTTGTTCTCATACGTTTCTAACAGTATGTAGTCTACATGTTTAGTTTCACCACAGTTCTTATATATCACTCATGTGGGTACTGAATAAATACATTCTTCAAGGATTTTCTATTTTTGTTTGGTTTTATTGATGCATCCCAACGTAATCATAATAATTATGTAATTTCATTGGGAATTAATTTAAAAAGCAAATTATTACCTCTTTTCGATTAACGTAACAGTCCACTGAGCAAAAAACAGACAAATAACGTTATGTCAACATTGTAGCAACATTAAACGTTCTTTTAATGTTGATGAAACATTCAATCAATAATCAAATTAGTGAACACTAAAATTATAACATGAGACTGAAATGAATTGGAGCTATGGGCGTAGCCAAGAAGCGAGAGCATCAAGAACTCGTATATTTTGACTCTTGCTCGTGTTTTTTATATTGAATATATGATATAATACAATATCTCTACCACTCTTTATATTACTGCGTATTTATAATTATAATTAGTGGTTTCAAAATTCATATCATTAATAATGTGGGTATTTTGTATTTTGCAGGTGATTTTGGAAAATACCAATGTCTTCAGTTTTTTCTTCACATCCTTGCAGCAGTTACGGCTGGTTTGCACATGTTATCACTCGTGACAGTTGCTGCTGTTCCAGATCATAGGTAAATTTCGACATCCTTAAACGAAATAACCCACTGAGCAAACATATTCAAGTAATGTTTCATTTTTTGGAAACTCCCTCAACACTGTCAAGGCACACTTAATGCACTTAATTTAATTTAATTTAATCTGTTCTCGTCATAAAAGAAATATTGTATGTTATTTGTTGTATTTAGTATGCAGGTGTTTTTATTTTATGTTTATATTTGTTTTAATTGTAATATTTTAAAAATCTGTATTTTATCTTCAAAAAGGCTTGACCGTCTATATGCATAAATAAATAAATAAATAAACATTAATACAACGTTTAATGTTGCTACAACCCACCGAGCAAAAAATAAACAAATAACGTTTTATCAACATTAAATGTTGTTTTAATGTTGATAAAACATTACTTAAATGTATTTGCTCAGTGGGAATGTTGATAAAATGTTATTTGTTTGTTTTTTGCTCAGTGGGAATCAAACAAAGAATTAACCCACTGAGCAAAGAAACGTCGTATGACTCGTTAACAGCGTAACACGAAACGTTGCGCTTTAAGTTGCATGAATGTTCAAAAAACATTGCTGAATATCCGGCTGCAGGAACGTTGCATGTTAACGTTCAAAGAAAAATGTTGCTGCACCGTTAACAAAAAGCAAGCGATTCTATGCATTCATCCTATGCAACTTAACATACATTTATTTGTATGTTGGGATGCATACAAATAACATCCCGACATAAAAATAAATAGGTTGATTGATAAGGCGTTGGGGTGTTAAAAATCCATATTCACTTTGTATAAATACAATTGTGAATAACTTTTTGTTTTTCAAAAAGTGTGTTTATTTTCACAACAATTGTTTCGCAAATTTATTGCTTCTTCGGGTGTAAAACTTTCATTCAACTGAAGAAGCAATAAATTTGCGAAACAATTTTTGTGAAAATAAACACACTTTTTTGAAAATCAAAAAGGTATTCAGAATTTTATACCGGGCTTTCATTAATTCCCGAACCCCACGTGACTAAATTTAAAATTGCCGCGTAAATTATTGTATTTGTACGTTGGAGGCTTTGAAAAAAGTAACCAAACGTTACTAAAGTCAAATTTGACATAAACGTTTATGCGCGGTGCATCGTTAAACCAACCTTTGAGATCCTACAAGATTCGCCCGGAATTTTCAGGTAAGCAAAAATTGTTTAATTATTCTGAAACATTGAGTTTTATTTCTATTTATTTTGCAGAGTCAATTTGCTAGGATAAGCAAATACTGCGAAAATGGTATTTACAACGGGGCAAGACGCGTTTATTTTGATGGCACATTTTCGTAGTGCTTCACGTAATATTGACGGCAACTGGAGTTATTCTCTGCAGTCTTGCATTGAGCAAATAATAAATATTTTTAAAACTAGGGAATTTTTGTGTGAGCCATACCACCTTGTACATTTGGTTGCCTATTATTTTTGGTCACGCCGGGTTCGGGAATTAATGAAAGCCCGGTATATACAAAATATGTACAAATAAATGTATGTTAAGTTGCATAGGATGAATGCATATAATCCGTATTATATACAACCCGATGTTCAATTAAGTGAACTTTATAGTACTAAAAAAACTGTTATTCCTTACTTCACTTTTTATTTGAATCGCTAGATGTACATTTCAAACCACAAGGTGCTCATTATCAATAACAAACTGAACTTTATAGTAATGTTTCTCTCTGTCTCTCTCGCAATATTTATTTCTAGGTTTAAATGGGTCGAAAAATACAAATATAAAACAAGAAAAAACTGTCTTACAAATAGTAATATATAGACTAGGGTACTGGGGTACCCCTTCAACTTTAATAACACTAAAACATGTCCCAATTATATGTTGTAAATTTTCAGATATTAGTTGTTTTTTTAAATAGTTCAATTTGAAGCTTTAAACGAGAGTTTTCCACTCCTAGACTAAGCATGAAGTAAAATTTCGAGTTTAGAAAAGCCCCGTGAAAATTTGTCTCGGGTCGCGCAGCGACCCGAGACAAGTTTTCTGGGCTTTTCTAAACTCGAAATTTTACTTCATGCGCCACGCGTATAAGACGTTGATTTCAATTGAAGTTCATGCACTTGTTAACAATATTTTAATGTATTCAGAGTTTAAGGGTACTGGGTACTTAGGTTCCGGGGTACTGTCTCCACTAGATTGACCATTACTTTTTGTAAGACAGTTTTTTTTTCTTGTTAGCAATAAATATTTGTATTTTTTGGCCCATTTAAACCCAGAAATGAATTTTGCATTAAGATTACGAGAGAAACATTCATATAACGTTCATTTGCTGCAATGTACGTATGTTAAGTTGCATACGATAAATGCATAGAATCCGGATTGTATACAACCCGATGTGCTGCACATCGGGCTGTATACAATACGGATTCTATGCATTTATCGTATGCAACTTAACATACATACATTCGTATGTTGGGTTGCGTACAAATAAGAGTAATCGCTCGTGTTGACAAAGCAACGCCTGTCAACGGTGCAGCAACATTTTTCTTTGAACGTTAGCAAGCAACGTTCCTGCAGGCGGACATTCAGTGTTTATTCAACGTGTTTGGCTTACATTTTTTAAACTGTAAGGTGTGCTAGGAGTTAGTTCATTAGACGGGGAAATATTGAGACGAATGGTGAGACTGATTATCATAACCGTAGATATCTTGAAATTTGGCAGAATGGGATATTCCCTACTGAGCAAATCCATTTAAGTAAGGTTTCAACAACATTAAAACAACGTTTAATGGTGCTACAATGTTGATATAACGTTATTTGTTTGTTGTTTGCTTAGTGAATCTACATTGCGCACTAAAAAATCTAGAAATATAGCCATCAGCGGCGGCTCGCAGCCTAACTTCAGGGTAGGCCAGAGACCCAAGGTAATATGTATACGTTATTGAAAGGTGACTTTGTTGTACAATTGCGCGTATTTATAAAGCGCGATTCCAACCTCAAATTTTGTGTACCTTGGCGCTGTGGCTGACCCTGAAGTTAGGCTGCGAACTGTCACTGATGGCCATGTCCAAATAACGTCTTCTGGTAACTTCTATAAAAACTCAATTGCTTACTTATTCGTCCGTCTCTACAGTAGACTCAATTAGCCAGCGACGACTCGCAGCCTAACTTCAGGGTAGGCCACAGCAAGGCACACAAAATTTGAGGTTGGGATCGCGCTTTATAAATACAAGGAATTGCGCAACAAAGTCACCTTTCAATAACGGATACGTATTGTATTACCTTGGGTCTCTGGCCTACCCTGAAGTAGTAGTAGTGCCGCCGCTGCAATTAGCATATTTTCAAGCTAAGTTAATTTGACAAGTTTATATCACTACATTCCTTTTTATTATTTTCAGATGTTTAATCCCTGGCGTCGAGACCAACTCCACACACGCCACATACTCCCTTCCAGACCACGACCACCTAATCCCACGCCGTGCAACCGGCGAAATCGACGGCTGCAACGCCATCATAGACCACCTCAACACCACCACCAGGTGCGACGAGTGGGTCTACGACTTCACCTACTACGAAACTTCCAGAGCCATCGAATGGAACTTCGTCTGCCACAGAAGGTGGATGGGCGCCGTCGCTCAATCCATCTTCATGTTCGGCGTCTTCACCGGCGCACTAACCCTAGGAAACGCAGCGGATAAATACGGAAGAAAGGCTGTATTCTGCTGGTCTGCTTTAGCACAGTTGATCATCGGTGTGGCTGTAGCGTTTACGCCCGAGTATTACAGTTTTGTTATACTAAGATTTTTGTTGGGGATCGCGGGTTCAGCTGGGAGTTACATTACGGGGTTTGTGTTAACCATGGAGTTGGTGGGCGCGAGCAAAAGGACAATTTGTGGGATTTCTTTCCAAGCTGCTTTCGCCGGTGGGATTATGCTCGTTGCGGGCTGGGGAGCTTTAATCAAAGATCGGCAGTTGTTGCAAGTCGTCTACGGTCTCCATGGGTTACTCCTAGTGCCGCACTGGTGGATCATGGATGAATCGCCGCGTTGGCTTTGGGGACAAGGGAGGATAGGCGAGTCCATACAGATAATCAAAAAAGCGTTGAAAATGAACAACATCAAAGTGGAAATTGATGAAAGCAACTACATCTCCAGTGGAAAAATAGAAAACACAACAAATGAGGATGAGGAAGCCGGTATGGCGGATCTTTTTAAAACCCCGAATTTACGTAAGAAAACCTTGAATATCTGCTTGTGCTGGTTCGCCAACTCCATAGTATACTACGGCTTATCCCTAACCACCGGGAGCTTAAAAGGCAATCCTTACCTAAACCTCTTCATCACTGGAATCGTCGAAATCCCCAGCTACATGATCACTATATACTTAGTGGACCGCACCGGGAGGAGATCCCTTATGTCCATCTACATGCTAACCGGAGGAATCTGCTGCATAGTCGCTACGCAGCTCCCGGCCGGCAGCTTCGAAGCAATCACCGTCGTCATGATTGGAAAATTCTTCATCGCCAGCAGCTTCGCAATCGTCTACAACTACTCGGCGGAACTCTTCCCGACCGTAATCCGCAACTCCGCAATGGGCATCTTCTCCATGTGCGCTAGGCTCTCCGGCGCACTCACACCTTTAATCACCCTCCTGGATTCCTTCGATCCGACTTTACCGGCAATCATTTTCGCTGTGATCGCGCTGGTTTCTGGATTCCTGGCGCTTTTCTTGCCCGAGACTTTGGGGTATCCGATGTTGCAAACTATTGAGGATGGTGAGAACTTCGGGATCGGGGATACTTGTTTTACTACTTGTATGGGAAAGAGGCCTGTGGCTAGTAGGAGTGCTTCCAAGGGGGATAATATGGAGCAGCTGGAGCCGCTAGAGACTAAAGCTTGATTTTTATTGTATTTATTGTTTTTCGTTATTGTTGGAGGATAAGTTTAATATTTTGTATATAAAGTGAATAAATATTTTTTATAATTGATATTTCATTTATTTTTCATTAATCCTTTCGCTACCAGTGGTTTACCATCCTCTCCAGTTCCGGTTTTGGGGGATGGTGTTGTGAGTCATAGGATTGATAAGCAGAAGCCAGATAGACATCGCTACCCTCTAGCCTGATTACTGTTAAATCTCCAGTTGTCATGCTTGGGACGAGGTAACCTGTGACCCACTGAGCAAATCCATTTTAATAATGTTTTATCAACATTAAAACAACTATTTGAAATAAAACAACACAGTTGGGAGGGTTTCACTTTTATTGTTGAACACTGCAACATGTTTCACCACACAGTGGCTTCATCAGGCAGATGAAATAATGAAACATGTTGCAGTGTTCAACAATAAAAGTGAAACCCTCCCAACTGTGTTGTTTTATTTCAAATAGTATTATGGAGTTTCATCATGTATCCGCCTCATCAATTAAATAATTAAAACTACTTTTAATGTTGATATAACGTTATTTGTTTGTTTTTTGCTCAGTAGGTATACAGTCTATCCGAAGTGTTTCCATATAGTATTTTCCCCCAATAAGTTTCCAAAACCTGTTATTTTCTTATTGACTATCCAGGGCTCCTGAATCAGTGCAATCGTGTTTTTTGTTTTAAGTAGGTGATTGCAGATTGTGGTTACCGCCAATCTGCAGTGTTGTAAGTTTGCCTGAACTATTGTAATAGGTTGAGGGTACATCTTATCAGTTGTTAGTACGAGATGATGTGTTAGGCTCAGTAAGCATTATTGGAGCGTTGCTTACCTGATTTTGTGTTCCCTTGGTTGGTTATTTGTTGGGGGAACACTTGGTTGTGGCGATTAGATCTTTGGTGTACCCGACCCCTTCATCTCTACGTCTGCCACTATGATTTGAGGGTGGTGGATCACCGTCTTCTCTTTTATGTCCTCGGTTGAGGTTTTTGTGGGGTCATCCTCCTGGCTGGACCCTGTTGGTGTGGACTGAGCAATTGGGGGAGTGATGGTGGCCTTTTTGACCTCTGCCTCCTCTTCTCCCTCCTTGTTCAGTCTAAGGGTGACTGTGGAGAACCCGAGGAATGGGCGGTTTCTACCTTCTCGCTCGGATGCCGTTAGTTTTTTGGTGTCCTCGTCGGGTATGCCGAGGACTAGTAAATGGCTTTCTTCTCGTGGTGGAAAGTTGGCCATTTGCCAATGTTAAGGTTGGCGTTTAGGACTGCTAGTTCCAGTATTATAGCGTCCTTGTTTTCGTACTCTATGGATGGCATTACTGGCACCCATAGTGCTGCTTTGGTGAATTTAGGTAGTTGGCCTTGGCCAACTACCTTAATTTTAGCGCCTTCCCGAGGTTTTAGGGAGGGTACTGTTTTTGAGAGCCACTTCAGCATCTCTTGGTCGGCGCAGTTTACCCTCAGGTTTTCTCCCAGGTGTAAGAGCCCCGTGAATCGGGGTACCCAGTCGCCTGCTGTCTTTGAGGTGTGCGGTTCGGAGGCTTATGCCTCTTCCTCGTTGACCTTGCCGTATAGGTTGTCCTCATTAATGATGACAACCCTCAGGCTTTGTTCAGCGGCTTCCTTGTAGCTCATAGCTGTTGAGCCACTACGAGGTCGGTTGGTTTTAGAAGAGTGCCCTTCTCGGGGTCTTTTAGGGACCTTGGGGGACGGGGAATCGTTTTCACGACCCCTCTTCTTGTTTATTTGGCCGCGTCTGGCTTCTGAACCGGTTACCCGGCGGATGACGAGCTTGCTGGTGTTTTCCCCCCTCAAGAGCGGAGATTCGTGTTCCAGTGGGGGGTGCGGACACCCGCCCTTCTGGGTTTGTGTTATTATTGTGTTCGGAAGTGGGGAACCCGAGGGCTCCTCCCTTCTTCCGGATGTACTGGGGAGTGTGGGGTCCGGGGACCCACCCTTCTCCGGTTCCATCTTCTTGTTTTTTACTTGCTTAGGAGGGGGACCTCATCAGCAAGCCTCGTATTTATATTTGCTTGGGATTTGTTTTTTGTTCATTTTGGTTCCCACGAAAAGCTAGGGAACTAAGTAGGTCCACCAGCGCAGAGCTGGGTAAGGCTAACTGCAACCCGGGGGTCGCCATTTCCCGGATGCTGGTACACTAGGAACTAGTCATTTATCTAGCCACGCATCCCTTTGGCCTGTACCCACCTTGGGATTTAGGATTTTTGTTGAGGTTGTACCGTTCTCCTCTTGGTCCAAGTGGTTAAGCTCAGACCCCCCGAGCCTACCTCCGCAGATGCGAGACATGACTACCCATGGTGTGACTAGGACATGCTGTGGAACAGTATTGGTCCTACGCGCCGTAAACCCCAAGTTCAATCCCATAGCCACGCGACACGACAACCTGGGTTTGGGGAGAGTTGGTCCGTGGTGACGGTTTTTGTTTTTGTGCCACTACGCAGGGTTTTACGTCTTTTTTTTTATTATTGAGGAGAAAAATGCATTTACGCACTGTTGAGTGTGGGACTCCTCCCCTTATTTAAAGGGGTCCTACCCACTAAAAAACTCCTCATTGCCGTTTCTCCCTTACCGGTATCGCCCAAGGGCATTCCCTCAGTAAGGGCGGCGCACTGCTCGCAGTGTTTTACGTCTGGAGTGACATTAATGGCCATCACTAACCACTTCATCCAAGGAAGTGGTATTTCCCTATCCGCCACCTGGGTCGCGCTTGATAGCCCTCCACAGCCACAAGAATTGGAGTTGGTAAGTAAATTATTAGTTAATAGGCAATTCAGGGCGTAGCACAATGTCACAATGTAGGGGAACAGAATAAAAATACAGTAGAACCTCGTTATACCGGGATGGCTTTTAGCTATACCTAGCACGATATAAGGAAAACACGGTATATCCGAATATATGTAATTTGTATAATAGTCACATACACACACGCGCATATATAAATATATATATATATATACAGGGTCGCTACAAAGTATGGAAACACGGCTCTCACGTGAAAACGGCTAAAAGCAGAACCACCAAAATTGGGATTTCTAAATGGGATATTTTCTTGAACAATTTGGCGTGAAAAAATCAAAAATGATTCTCAGGATTTTTACATACGGACGCCATCTTGAATTTTTTTTAAATGGAATTCGATTTTTTTTATTTTAAAACTTTTATAGACCTTATAATTCTGATTACAACCATATACCTTTTTTTAAAAATACTTGTCTTTTCATCGATAAACCGGACTTTGAAAAGTATGGAAACAGCGAAATATTTTGAGAACGGTTTATCGGAATGTCCTGAAATTTTGCAAAGGTTTAGAGTAAGTTGAAGGCCTTAACGTACTCTAAACCTTTGCAAAATTTCAAGACATTCCGATAAACCGTTCTCAAAATATTTCGTATGTGAAAATCCTGAGAAGCATTTTTGATTTTTTCACGCCAAATTGTTCAAGAAAATATCCCATTTAGAAATCCCAATTTTGGTGGTTCTGTTTTTAGCCGTTTTCACGTGAGAGCCGTGTTTCCATACTTTGTAGCGACCCTGTATATATATACATATATATATATACATATTTATATACAAATATATATATATATATATATATATATATATATATATATATATATATATATATATATATATATATGTCACATACACACACGCGCATATATATATACATATATATCCATATATATATATATATATATATATATATATATATATATACAGGGTGTCTCAGACCACCAGTACCAGCCTTTTATTTCGACAACGCTTGGTCGAATGTGACTGGGACAAAAAATGTCATTACCAAAGTGAACCCAAGGAATCCACTGATGAATTTATTTTTTACCGGAATAATCCAGAAGTAGCCGGAACCGGAAGTAACTTTAAAATTTCAAATGGCAACATAGGTCGAGCATGGTATTAATTGATAGGTCTTTTTAAAAGAAACAATTTTTATTAAAATGTTTTTTTAATATTTTGCATATTTACAAAAATAAACGAAGAAAACTAAATTGAAAATTAGTTATCCATTCAACAATCAATTTTTATTTTAACTTAATATAGTTTTATATATTATGTAATAACAAAATATACATTTTTATATTTTTAAATCACTTTTTTATTTTTGCAAACTGCAAAGAATCTAGACTTTTTATATTCTCAACATTTTTCTTTTTAATTTTTATAACCTTTTTTTGTAAAATTTATTTTACGAATATTTTTTCTAATTCCGTATATTAGATTCTAAACTCTTGAGAATTTTTACATAATTGTAATTTAATTTTTCCAACCGTTTCCTCAATTGTAATATTTTGCATATTTACGATAATTAAAAAATACCATTTGTTTGAAAGTATTTTATTCATCAATTTAAATAAGAGTGTGAAAGTAAACAAAATGATAATTAAAACAACTATTCAATTATTTATGGTATGTTGAAATTGCCATCCTTTTTGATTAAAGCATCTTTGTAGCCAATTTGTTATTTTCGTTTATTTTTGTAAATATGCAAAATATTAAAAAAACATTTTAATAAAAGTTGTTTCTATTAAAAAGACCTATCAATTAATACCATACTCGACCTATGTTGCCATTTGAAATTTTAAAGTTACTTCCGGTTTCGGGTACTTCCGGATTATTCCGGTAAAAAATAAATCTATCAGTGGATTCCTTGGGTTCACTTTGGTAGTAAAATTTTTTGTCCCAGTCACATTGGACCAAGCGTTTTCGAAATAAAAGGCTGGTACGGGTGGTCTGAGACACCCTGTATATATATATATATATATATATATATATATATATATATATATATATATATATACATATATATATATATATATATATATATATATATATATATATATACATATATATCCATATATATATATACGGGGTGTCTCAGACCACCCGTACCAGCCTTTTATTTCGACAACGCTTTATATATATATATATATATATATATATATATATATATATATATATATATACATATATATCCATATATATCCATATATATATATATATACAGGGTGTCTCAGACCACCCGTACCAGCCTTTTATTTCGACAACGCTTTATATATATATATATATATATATATATTCAAGGGACCCAGTATTTACTAATCCCCTTAACATAATAGGCCTTATGCAGGTATGTGCAGTAGCCACCTACATAACAAGACATACTATATAATACAATAATGACGTCGGAACATTTTACCTAATCAGGGCGGTACGCAGTCAATTGTTAAAATTAACATCTTTTAAAAAAAAAAGAAACCTGAAAAATGACCCAGATATATCCGAATCATGGTATCTCGAGGCCCGGTATAGCGAGGTTCTACTGTATACGTACACAAATGTTAGGTCAACGAATTATTTATTTATTTACATATAATCCTCCGGTTCACAAACCTCAGCAAATCCAGTTTACATGAGACATAGTAAATATTTAGAAAAAAAAAATTACACAGATCCAACTCCTCAACAACGAATGAAAACTTTTTGATAGATTATTTCCGTGAGGAAACGGAAATCAAAAGACATTTCCAGCGGTTCCTTTCCATTATTTACAAATATATCGTTCGGCCTCAAGGGAAAAAGGTAAACATGATATGACACAGAAAACATACATCACAGTGAGTTTAAGAGATTAGATAGAGATAAAGATAGTGACAGTGACCGAGACCCGAAAAACAAACCGAAGGGAAAACATTGTCATTTATGCTGTTTGTTCGCGCGAGGTCTAATTACGATTTTGCTACCGATTTATATTTTCTCTGTCTAGGATTGAATTACTGTCGAAAGAGGTCGTTTTCGTTGTAATCACAAAAATAATTTTGCTAGTTGTTAAAGTCTGTTGGAAATTATAATAATAAAGTTTTTTTTTTCTCTCTACTAATTGACAAGTAAGTGCATATGCAGTTGAAAAATAATTTAGCATAGATTACCACAAAGTAATAATCAAAACCTTTAACGACAAACAACACTAGTTGTTTCAACAAAAAAATGAAGCATAGATATTATTAACTTGTTTCTCATTATTCACTTGGTAAAACATTAATTGAATTCACTTGTTTTAAGTAAAACAAACCAAGTGAGTATAATTAAACACCTATATGAAGCATGATTACCACAAAGTAATAATCAAAACCGTTAACGACAAACAACACCAGTTGTTTCAACAAAAAAATTAAGAACAAGATAATTAATGAAATTCGTTAAGATTGTGGAAACAACTACGATTTGTGTTTGTTTTTCATTTTTAAGAAATCAGTGTTGTTATTAAAAAGTTCTAATAGCCGTCGAACGAGTGTTTTCCACTCCCAGGTTAAGCATGAAGTAAAATTTCGAGTTTAGAAAAGCCTGAAAATTTGGCTCGGGCGCGTAGCGAAGCGGAGCGACCGAGCCAAATTAGGCTTTTCTAAACTCGAAATTTTACTTCATGCGCCACGCATGTAAACACGGATTTCCAGCGAAGTTTAAAATATACAATTTTTTAATTGAAAGTATTTAATTATTCATTTAAAAATATATTTGAATATTTAAATATTCGGACAGAAACATTTGGCGAGCGAAATTCGTTAACAACACAAATCGTAGGTGTTTGTTTTTCATTTTTAAGAAATCAGTGTTGTTATTAAAAGTTCTAATAGCCGTCGAACAAGTGTTTTCCACTCCCAGGCTAAGCATGAAGTAAAATTTCGAGTTTAGAAAAGCCTGAAAATTTGGCTCGGGCGCGTAGCGAAGCGGAGCGACCGAGCCAAATTAGGCTTTTCTAAACTCGAAATTTTACTTCATGCGCCACGCATGTAAACACGGATTTCCAGCGAAGTTTAAAATATACAATTTTTTAATTGAAAGTACTAAATTATTCATTTAAAAATATATTTGAATATTTAAATATTCGGACAGAAACATTTGGCGAGCGAAATTCGTTAACAACACAAATCGTAGGTGTTTGTTTTTCATTTTTAAGAAATCAGTGTTGTTATTAAAAGTTCTAATAGCCGTCGAACAAGTGTTTTCCACTCCCAGGCTAAGCATGAAGTAAAATTTCGAGTTTAGAAAAGCCTGAAAATTTGGCTCGGGCGCGTAGCGAAGCGGAGCGACCGAGCCAAATTAGGCTTTTCTAAACTCGAAATTTTACTTCATGCGCCACGCATGTAAACACGGATTTCCAGCGAAGTTTAAAATATACAATTTTTTAATTGAAAGTACTAAATTATTCATTTAAAAATATATTTGAATATTTAGATATTCGTACAGAAACATTTTAAATATCTTTAATTAATTTCTCACTTAACCCGTGGTGAAACATTTTTGAATCTAATACTGGATGATTTAAATTATTATAAATAATTTAAAAAACCTACACCGAAAGGTAAAAGGCAAATGATAATATATATATATATATATATATATATATATATATATATATATATATATATAATTTAAATCATCCAGTATTACATTTTAAATATTCTAATTATTCGAATATTTAAATATTCGAAAAAAAACATATTCAAATATTCCAATTATGCGAATATTTAAATATTCAAACAAAAACTTCGCTGGAAATCCGTGTTTACGTGCGTGGCGCATGAAGTAAAATTTCGAGTTTAGAAAAGCCTAATTTGGATTGGCCGCTCCGCTTCGCTACGCGCCCAATCCAAATTTTCAGGCTTTTCTAAACTCGAAATTTTACTTCATGCTTAGCCTGGGAGTGGAAAACACTTGTCCGACAGCTATTAGAACTTTTTAATAACAACACTAATTTTTTTAAAATGAAAAACAAACACCTACGATTTGTGTTGTTAACGAATTTCGCTCGCCAAATTTTCAGGCTTTTCTAAACCCAAAATTTTACTTCATGCTTAGCCTGGGAGTGGAAAACACTTGTTCGACGGCTATTAGAACATATTCGAATATTCTGCTTATTTGGATATTCGAGTATTTAAATATTTAAACATTCGAATATTTAAATATTCAAACAAAAACTTCGCTGGAAATCCGTGTCTACATGCGTGGCGCATGGAGTAAAATTTCGAGTTTAGAAAAGCCTAATTTTCAGGCTTTTCTAAACTCGAAATTTTACTTCATGCTTAACCTCGGAGTGGAAAACACTTGTTCGACAGCTATTAGAAATATTCTACTTATTTGAATATTTGAGTATTTAAATATTTAAACATTCGTACAAAACTATACGAATAATTAGAGTAAGTGGAATATCTTATTCTAATTATTCGAATATTTAATAATTCAAACAAAAAAATATTAAAAGATTCTAATTATTCAAATATTCGGATATAAAAATAACGTATGTTCAATAAGAAAAAACCTCTAGAGTGCCATGGAAAATATTGTAGGTTGGCAACTCTGAAATTATAAATATTATGCCTGATGTATTATACGTCAATTCCTAAAGCGTGTAGCCAACTGAAATTTAAAAAAATGATTAAATCATAGCACTCTAGAGGTTTTTTTTTTTTAATTAAACATACGATATGTGAAAAATTTTATAATTGAAACAGTCAACTATTTAAATTATTCATATTCGAATCCCAGCCTTATTTTCTACTAGTATAATTTATTAATAAGATAATTGATCAAATATTTTAAACACAGAGAGAAAACATAAGTCCACAGCCAACTTTGCCTCAGTAACCTTCGATATGCAACTTTTTTTTTATATTAAATTAAAAGTATGATATTTGCGGTAATCTATGAAAAAATAATTAAAAGAAAATAATTGTGGCTATCCTTAAAATATACTTAGAGTGGTGTTTAAAGCAGAAGGAACTGTGCGATCATTTAAAATATAAATTAGAGTAGGCTTTGAATTTTAAATTAGGTTGGCACTACTGACTGTCAACACATAGTTTACCATAACCTCAAATTTATTCAAATTTATTCACGACGAGTCCGTGTCCAGATCCCGAGCAAGTCGGACCGCTGCTTTAAAATTTAAACGCAAAGCCAACACGTGGTTAGACTCCTATCCTTTCAGTTACATCCATTTTCATATTCCTATTCCTTGCATTCCCTTCTAGTGTACCTCATCCTGCTAACTGCACGTGTATTTTCCTTTTTCTATTCCCTCGGGAAGGGCGTTAGTCCAAATTTTAAATTCAAATTCAGTCGATACTCCAATAATTTAATTATCAAAGTAACTACAATCATTCATATAACCTTTTTCTTGGATAGTTACCCCTATATTTATTTATTTATTGATTCAAATGGTTAAACAAATATTTGTTTAACTAATACTGTGACTGTTCAACAGGGCTTAGATGCCAAGGCCATTAAATACGCAAAAGAAGAATTAACATTCTGGCCAACCTCACAAAAAATTGGCACTACTGGCTGTTAACACATAGTTTTAACCCCAAATTTATTCCATTTATGCCCACTTGCACCACGGCTAAAAAGTTAATCACCATTAAATCAGAAATAGGCTTGCACCACAACTTAATCATAGCTTAAGTCCCCCAAAGACGTTAAATAGTTAATCGCCTGATTAACATTCCAAGCACTATACTGCGCTAACTTCACGACGTTCATCATCGTGAAATTATATATTCTTTAATTTATAGCAACTTTGAACAGCCATTGCTTTTTTAATAAGCAAATGTGCGATAAATAAAATAACGATCACTTTAAATATGGAAATATATGTTACTGATACATCCCGTGCATTTGTTTCCATTTTTCACAATAGTACAACAAATATAGGCGTTTAATTGAATTCACTTGGTTTGTTTTGCTTACCTTTTTTTTTTTTTTTAGTAAAACAAAACAAGTGAATTCAATTAAACACCTATACAGTAGAACCTCGCTATACCGGGCCTCGAGATACCGTAATTCGGATATATCGGGGTCATTTTTCAGGTTTCTTTTTTTTTTAAAGATGTTTATTTTAACAATTGACTGCGTACCGCCCTGATTAGGTAAAACGTTCCGGCGTCATTATTGTATTATATAGTATGTCTTGTTATGTAGGTGGCTACTGCACATATGTATATATATATATGTATATATTATATATATATATATATATATATATATATATATATATATATATATATATATGCGCGTGTGTGTATGTGACTATTATACAAATTACATACATATATTCGGATATACCGTGTTTTCCTTATAACGTGCTAGGTATAGCCAAAAGCCATCCCAGTATAACGAGGTTTTACTGTATTTAGTAGAAATGTTTTACCAAGTGAATAATGAGAAACAAGTTAATAATACAACAAAAAAAAAACACCACAAAAGAGACTAAATTCCCTAGAAAAACGCATGCTGTCTTCATTATTTCTCTAAAAAAAAAAAAAAAAAAGACCTTTATTGGCATATCCTACAGTTATTTACAATGTCGACACTATATCACATCTTGCCCTCTTTCTCCAGCGTCTTTACCCTAGCTCCGTTTATTTTCTCTATAGTGGCCGATTAAGAAATCAGTCGATGGTGCAACAGAAATCCGTAGCCGGGGTTAGTAAATGGTGGCCGATTAGTATCGTATGTTCAATTAAAAAAAATCTCTAGAGTGCCATGGAAAACGTAGGTAGGCAAATCTGAAAATATACATTATAATTATCATGTCTGACGTTTTATATGTCAACTCTTAAAGTGTGTAGCCAACTTGAATTTGAAAAAAGATTAAATCATGGTACTCTAGAGGTTTTTTTTTTATTGATCATATTGTAGAATTCTCGTGAAATAATTTACTATGAACTTTTATATTTCCCCAATTACCACTTATTACATCTGTCACCCCGACACCTCTAAATCAATTGTCTCCCCGCTTTCTTGATTTTCCCCATCCCGCCGACGTCGGATGATTCGGGAGCTATATTTTCTTCGCACATTACAATATGATACATCAGCCGACGGTGTAACAGAAATCCATCGATTAAAGTTAGCCAGGGTTAGTAAATAGTGGCCGACTAGTACATCAGCCGACGGTGCAACAGAAATCCATTGATTAAAATTAGCCGGGATTAGTAAATAGTGGCCGACTAGTACATCAGCCGACGGTGCAACAGAAATCCATTGATTAAAGTTAGCCGGGGTTAGTAAATAGTGGCCGATTAATACAGCAACCGACGGTGCAACAGAAATCCATCGATTAAAGTTAGCCATGATTAGTAAATCTACTCTAATTTATAATTCAAATGATCGCAACGGTGTAAATAAACAAAAGTTGTAATTGTTTTTTAATCGACTTCAGTACGTCCTACTCTAGTTGTAAAACACGCTAACTCTATAAGCCTTATTTTCATTTTGTTATTTTTTATTCTTTAAATATTTGGTGTTTACATGTAAATTTAATATTGATAAAACATTTCAACTAGAGCACGATACCAACTAAAATGTCCCTCAATATTAACTCCAATGACTTGTATCCCCCTTAAATTACGAAATAATAATAATCATAATAAATACACATAAATAAGTATAAGAGAAGAAGGTAAATACATTTACTTTAAGAAATGAATTATGCCCGTTCGGGGCAGGTGGTTTGCATGATCTTCGGTTTGGCCCCGCCGGCCCCGTTCGCAGCGGCCCCGAGCGCCGTGTGCACCACGATGCTCGGCTGGCCGGGGGACGGGGGATGCAGTTCGTGGGATTGTCCTGGGGTGAGGGTGGCGAGGGCGGCCAGCAAGTCGTGGTTGATTATGGGCTCGCCCTCCGGCCTCGGCTCCCAGTCCAGGGGGGGCGAGGCCGGGGGCGAGATGAGGAACTGTTTGAACGGCTTGGGGGGCTGCAGCGAGCTGTTTTTGACCGGCGTGACCGGCTGGGCGAAGTAACAGGTGATCACAGACTCGTTCAGCTTGTACTGGTGGAGCTGGACGCGGGCGTGAGCCGCGGCCAGCGGTGTTCGGAAGTTGACGCGGAGGCGGCGGAAGCTGCGCAGCCACTGAAACGTCACGCCGCTGTCGAACATCCGGAACAGGTCCTCCAGTTCTTCTTTTTTATCTACATAAATATTATATTATGTGATGAGTTAGTCTATTAATAAAAAAAGTGAACTGTGATATATACTAAGGATTTTAACTAGTCTAGTGATAAAAGTGAAAACTGAAACAAGCATAATGCAGTGGCTTCATCGGCTTCGCCGCTTGCCTCTGCTAGCAGTGATAATAATAATAATAAATTGTTAACATTTAAATCAGAATAAACATACAACTTTAAAACGAATTAATTCGACTTTCTGCGAAACGTTTGTCTCATTGGGACTTTTCCAAATATTAATTGGAACAATTGTTGTTCTTTTATGTTCGCATTAAAGCAACATTTATTCAACAGTTAGGAGTACAACAGTTGAGACACACATACAGTGGCGTAGTCAGGAAGGGGTTACAGGGGCTTAGAACCCCCCCTAGTCGCTGTTATCAATTTTATTTTGTCATTTTAAAATCGCCAAGTGTTTAAAATCATTGAAAAATTGTGCGTTACAATTGTATCGTAATGTTTGATTTAAATTAGGAAAAGAGGAGCCGGAAAAGCCATCTTGAGCTCAGTTGTATTTGAGTAATGTTAACGGTGACAAGTAATAAATTAAGTTTAAGTAATTGTGCTTTTTAATTCGATACCTTCCAAAACTATCCAACCTTTCAATATTAAATAATAATAAAAAAATGTATATATTATAGTATTATTTTTCTAATAATAGTAGAAATAAGGGGGGAGAATGTGTAGTGTTTAATTTAAATTAGGCGGGAATAAAATTATATTGGTTATCATTGACACCAGGGGACGTTTCGGGGAAAGAGGAGCTGAAAGAGCCATCTTGAGCTCAGTTGTATTTGAGTAATGTTAACGGTGACAAGTAATAAATTAAGTTTAAATAATTGTGCTTTCTAATTCGATACCTTCCAAAACTATCCACTCAGTAGTAAACATCACACTAAGCATCTGCACATGCTCTGATTTAACGTGAAATTATATTATAAATAGATGTTTTTTATGCAAATTATATTAATCTGTCTAAACCGTTCTTCCTTTCTGCGCTTTAGTTAGAACCCCCCCACCCCATGTAAAAATCCTGGCTACGCCACTGCGGACATATTTCAATAAATAATTCTAAGTTATTCCATGATTCTGTAAAAATTACAAGCTTTTACAAATCTTTACAAAAACTGTTACTTTTCTTCGAGAAAAAAGATAGCTACGAAAAAACTTCACATAGAAAAAATGTCGAAAATTGTATTTACTAAAACTTTTATTCAACCCATTTTTCTGTATTTCCATTAGTTATTGAGTTATTCGCAACTTTTGCAAAATACAAAAAAAGCGAGCGTACTCGCATAAATTCTCGACATTTTTCAATTTTCACCAAAAACGCTATACCTCAGAAACTATTTGAGCTACAGAAAAGTACAGCACACGCATTTCGGCTATTCTGGTGAGATCTACAAGATGCGCATATTTATTTCTATACAGGGTGATCCATAAAGTTTCACAATAGATCTGCAAAGGTCACGGTGGTACAGGCCAATGAGGCCACCCTTACGAATAATAATAATCAATTGTTTTTTTTTTCTATATCAAGAAGGCGAGTCTATAACGGTTATCAAGGATAAAATAAAACTCAAATTACCTGTACTAGTGAACACACTATCGTGTATATTGGTAACTATGAGAGACGCTGGCAGATCGTCGAACTCATCGTCGCCTTCGTGCTCCGAACTGTCAACATCCTGCTCCGAGAGTAGGTTCGGGTGCACGTTAGGCAGGCCGTCCTTTTCGTTGATGATGATGTCTTCGTCGCTCATCTCACCGTTACTGTCCGCCATGTTAATTATCAACAATGTGCCTTGCTATTAAAACAAACATTATATATATATATATATATATATTATATATATATATATATATATATATATATATATTATATATATATATATAATATATATATATATATATTATATATATATATATATTATATATATATATATATATATATATATATATATATATATTATATATATATATATATTATTATATATATATATATTATATATATGTGTTTTCCACTCCCAGGCTAAGCATGAAGTAAAATTTCGAGTTTAGAAAAGCCTGAAAATTTGGTTTGGTCGTGTAGCGCCCAAACCAAATTTTCAGGCTTTTCTAAACTCGAAATTTTACTTCATGCGCCACCGGTACAAAACACTGATTCAATGTAAAGTTTAGCGGTGTGTTTTAAACTTCGTAATATGTCAGTGTTTTGTACCGGTGGCGCATGAAGTAAAATTTCGAGTTTAGAAAAGCCTGAAAATTTGGTTTGGCCGCTACGCGCTTCGCGCTACGCGACCAAACCAAATTTTCAGGCTTTTCTAAACTCGAAATTTTACTTCATGCTTAGCCTGGGAGTGGAAAACACTCGCTTAAAGTTTCAAATTTAATTCTTTTAATAAACCGAGCATCGAAAAATGTGCAGCGTATGCATATGAATACTTAAAAAAAACATTCTCGTTATAAAAATGTTCGGTGTTAAGCATAATAAGCAGAGCATCAGGAAATGTGCAACGTATGCAAATGTATACTTCAAAGAAAAATTCTCGTTATGAAAATGTTCGGCGTTACATAAAACTCTCTGTATATAATCTATTAACCTATCTACCCTAAGGTGTAAAGTAAAAACAAACATATGATTGTTTTTTATTCAGTAAAAAGAATCCATTTTAAGTATTTGTACAAAAAAGAACAGAATTTTTAGGTTAGCAATTTTCATTACTTAAAATTTCAACTAAAACTGTTTTTATTCAAGTGTGTCACATTTTTTATGAGTGAAGCTGGTTGTTTTATTCATTTATAATTATTTGTGGTCAATGATATTTGACCACATAAATGTGTTTAAATAGCTGTAAAAATTACAGTAAATAATCAAGATATTCTGAGTCCTGAATAGAAATTAGTGGAGTATCACAAGATTTCATTATAGAATAATATCCACCAATAAGGAAAATAATTAATGGAATGGTTTGTTTCACTGATTAATCAAAATTCTATTATTAATTAAATATGTTTCACTGGGCAGAAAGTCCGTTGGTCGATAGCCCAAACAGACTAACTATTTATTTATATGTATATAAAAGTGTTATAAATCTAAATGTAATTGTTGTCTGAATAAAGATGTAGTATATATATGTTTCACCAAGGGTTAAGTGAGAAATTAATTCATCATAAGGTAAATTATTTTTATAATAAAAATAGAAATTATTAACACTAAATAATATTCTATTAATTGGTATTTATTTATAATATAAATAACAAGTGATAATTCAGCGCAAAATTAAATAGAGCTGTAATTATTTCAAACTATTTATGTCAATACCAATAGAAGTTCAAAGTTAATTTCAATCAATTATTCATTAGAAACACTACACCCAATAAATCAAGCACACGTTTTAAATAAAACCAATTGAAATATGAATAATACAATACCAACCATCCTCGGCACTGTCCAATACAAACTGACACATATTTATTAAAGAACATCCTAATTGAAATGCTGAACTAAACAAACACACACACACAGTACGCTTAACTGTAAACACAACGATATATTTGGTCGTGCAATTGCACAAACTCCCATTCCAATCATTTTCTATTCAAAATCTAAACTCTCTGTGTATAGATAATTACAAAAGGCAAGTCCAATCTTTATCGACAATACGATTGTGAGAGGGGGTGCAATTACAGCACCGACAGGGTGATTTACAATATTTATATGAGCTCACCTTGATCTAAATGCTGCTGTCGCGGGGATGTAAGCACATGTCAGTGGGGGGTGAAGGGAGGCACCGGGGGCGCGATGTTTAAGGTTTACGGCCGGTGCGTTCGCTTTTTCGATGGCGAATTCTTTCCGCACGCAAAAACACAAACGAAAGTGCCTCACAATAGCGCTAAATGTCAAGTGTCACTGTCAATCAAATGAAATAAATGAACGTTGGATGCCTGAAAACAAACAGAAAGGGAGATTTTATTCAAAATTTGGATTTAAATTAGGTGAATAAATAAGTTAATTTTATTTTTACGTAATAACTGCATAAATACTCAAGTATTTCTATTAGTAAAAGCAAAATATTTGAAATTTGAAAGTCGATTTTAAATATTAGTATAGGTAACCCAATGTACTGAGACATATTTATAGAAATGTTTGAATTTATTTTGGTTATTGCATTTTCTTCCAATCAATCAAAATGTCTTTTATACATTTTATAGAATAAACTTTACTTTTATTCATTCCTTAAAAACAACTTATGTTCTAACATTTTAGAAATAAACTGATTACCACGGTCGGTTATAAAAACCCGTTCAAGGTGTTATTGTATATGCAACTTAATAAGCAAATAGATACAGTATAATAGATTAGTACATTTTATTAAATGTAAATCAGAACATTTTAAACTCCACAGTATTTACTATTTTATACACCTGGCCCATGAAATAAAATTTTGAGTTTAGAGAAGCTTAAAAATATGGTTTTGTCGCTACGCGATACCCATGGTCGGTTATAAATAACCGTGCATGGTGTTTTTGTATATGCAACTTAATAAACAAACTATAGATATAGTAACAATAAACTAGTTTCTTGTTTTAATGTAAAGCAGTACATTTTAAACTTCACAGTATTCACTATTTTATACTCCTGGCCCATAAAGTAGAATTTCGAGTTTAGAGAAGCTTGAAAATATGGTTTTGTCGCTACGCGATACCTATGGTTGGTTATAAATAAATAGCCGTTCATGGTGTTATTGTATATGCAACTTAATAAACAAACTATAGATATAGTAACAATAGACGAGTTTCTTTTTTAATGTAAAGCAGTACATTTTAAACTTCACAGAATTCATTATTTTATAGGCCTTGCCCATGAAGTGAAATTTCGAGTTTAGAGAAGCTTAAAAATATGGTTTTGTCGCTACGCGATACCCATGGTCGGCAATAAATAACCGTTCATGGTGTTATTGTATATGCAATTTAATAAACAAACTATATAGTAACAATAAACGAGTTCCTTGTTTAATGTAAAGCAGTTTATTTTAAACTTCACAGTATTTACTATTTTATACGCCTGGCCCATGAAGTAGAACTTCGAGTTTAGAGAAGCTTGAAAATATAGTTTTGTAGCTACGCGATACCCATGGTTGGTTCTAAATAACCGTTCATGGTGTTCTTGTATATGCAACTTAATAAACAAACTATAAATCAAGTAACAATAGACGAGTTCCTTTTTTTAATGTAAAGCAGTACATTTTAAACTTCTCAATATTCACTATTTTATAGGCCTTGCCCATGAAGTGAAATTTCGAGTTTAGAGAAGCTTAAAAATATGGTTTTGTCGCTACGCGATACCCATGGTCGGTTATAAATAAATCGTTCACGGTGTTATTGTATATGCAACTTAATAAACAATCTATGGATAAAGTAACAATAGACGAGTTACTTTTTTTTTAAATGTATAGCAATACATTTTAAACTCTACAGCATTCACTATTTTTTACGCCGGGCCCATGAAGTAAAATTTCGAGTTTAGAGAAGCTTTAAAATATGGTTTTGTCGCTACGCGATACCCATGATCGGTTATAAATAACCGTTCATGGTGTTATTGTATATGCAACATAATAATCAAACTATAGATATAGTCACAATAGAAAAGTTCCTTTTTTAATGTAAAGCAGTACATTTTAAACTTTACAGTATTCACTATTTTATACGCCTGGCCCATGAAGTAAAATTTCGAGTTTAGAGAAGCTTGATTATATGGTTTGGTCGCGTAGGATTTTCTAAACTCGAAATTTTACTTCATTCTTAATCAGGACATGGAAACACTCATTAGAAGCTTCAAATTGAACTTTTTTTTTAATGTAGTCGGGGATGGTCTCTTTTGGAAATTAGACGGACTGAATTTGCTTAAAACTTTAATAATCGCTAACAATTTCAAATAACGTAACGTAACCTTCTCGTCTTCTAATAATTCTCTATGATTCAATAACCCGAAATAGCTCTCCTAAAATCTTATAAGTCTAGCCAACATGAAATACATTTCCTTTCCGCGGCGTTAGACGGTGCGCGCAAGCGGGTAATTGAAAAATATCGCCTACATAAGTCCGTTTCAAAGCTTTAAACGAGTGTATTCCACTCCCAGACTAAGCATGAAGTAAAATTTCGAGTTTAGAAAAGCCCCGCGAAAATTTGTCGAGGGTCGCGTAGCGACCCGAGACAAATTTTCGCGGGGCTTTTCTAAACTCGAAATTTTACTTCATGCGCCACGCTTATAAAACACTGAAAAAATAACAAATGCAAATTTACAGCGGATGCATCGGGATATGTATACATTAAAGAAACATTCCTTGTATGATTATTTCATCATAAATAATCTTAATTAAGATGATGATATATAATCATAGATAATGAATTTAAATGAACAAATATAAACAGCGTACAATCCATAACTTTACATTCAATAAAGATATCAATTTTTGTGGAATGCAGAAAAATAAGGTATATTAGGCAATAACCAATACTTTGCAAAGTTGTTGTAATTTTCATTAAAAAAATTACATTTCTCTTGTAGACATAACCTCAAAAAAAAATGTCTCTGCAAACGATTTCAAAGAGCCTCTTAAAAGCCCTCCTAAATGGACATAACGCACACAAGTTCATCAACAGGACGGTACATTCTAACTTAATAATCGAGTGCAAACGCAAAAAGTTCAATTTTCGAAAAGGGGAGAATGCCTTGAATAAGTTCGAAGAAGTCCAGTTGGCCTCGAAAGGATGGAGTCATTCCAAATCAAATGGGGATATTTTCACCGTTCACGCCGATTTGAGTGATAGGGATTTTCCATCGATACCATGGAACGAATTGCAGATAAACCCCTCGCTTATAGAAGTGTTGGAAAACAACGGCGCTCCATTAGCCACCAAGTTTCAGTGCGAAGCTATTCCAACGATACGATCGGGAAAGCATATTTTGGTCTCTGCGGAAACAGGTACATGTGCCGACTTTTTTTTTAATGTAAAGTTATAAAGTAATCGCAAAAACGAACATCAAATAATTTACGCAAATAAGACACTTAAACTTTGTATAACTTAGGTTTTTGTTGTGACTATTGTTTTGACAACTTTAACTTGTTATTATCAAATTAGAAACCAGCGATGGCTCGCAGGCTAACTTCAGGGTCGGCCACAGCTCCAAGGCACACAAAATTAGAGGTTGGGATCGCGCTTTATAAATACAAGGAATTGCACAACAAAGTCACCTTTCAATAACTGATACATATTACCTTGGATCTCTGGCCGACCCTGAAGTTAGGCTGCGAGCCGTCGCTGTTAAAAACTACTCTATATAGTTTGATAACGATGAGTTTAAGTTGTTGAAACTATAATAACAATAAAAACCTTAGTTACAATACAAAATTTAAGTGTCTTATTGGTGTAAATAACAGCGACGGCTCGCAGCACAACTTCAGGGTCGGCCACAGCACCAATGCACACAATATTTGAGGTTGGGATCGCTCTTTATAAATGCACAACAAAGTCACCTTTCAATAACGGATACATATTACCTTGGGTCTCTGGCCGACCCTGAAGTTAGGCTGCGAGCCGTCACTGGTAAATAACGATGTATAACGAAGTAGAAGCCTCCACCGTTACCAATCAAATTATTTTTGTATTATTTAGGTTGTGGGAAAACATACGCGTATCTCCTACCCCTAATGGAAAATCTTATAACGCAAAAAGTAGAAGAACTCAACACTCCCCGCCTTTTAATCCTTCTACCAAACCGCGAACTCGCTCACCAAGTAGGCTCCGTTGCATCCGAACTAGGCAAAGCACTGGATTTAAAAGTTAAAGTGATAGTTGGTGGTCGTACAAAAAAGATAATGATGAATCCCGAATTTTCCAACATCGACGTCTTAGTCGGCACCCCGGGTGCAATCGGAAAACTCTCCTCCGTCGGCGTGTACAAACTAAACCTCGTACAACACACCGTTTTAGACGAAGCGGACACTCTAGCCGACGACAGCTTCGCCGAACGATTAGAAATGTTAACCCGCAGAGTCTCACAATCGCAGATCGTTCTGGTCGCTGCGACGATCCCGAAAAAACTGCCCAGTTTTCTCGAACCGATAGTGGATAATTTGGTTCAGATTAAATCGGAGAGAGTGCACAAACCGCTGCTTACGGTAACTCAGAAGTTTATGCGGCTGGCGAAATCCGCGAAGCCTTCGAATTTGTTGCTGTTGGCTAACCGAGCGAGGAATCCGATGATTATTTTCACTAACCGGAATGAGACTTGCAATTGGTTGGCGATGTTTTTAAGGGAAAATGGAATTGATTGCGCTAACATAAACGGGGATATGAATTATAATATACGGATCGAGCAGTGGCAGAGGTTTATCGATGGTGGGGTAAAGATTTTGTCCTCGACGGATGTCGGTTCGAGGGGTTTGGACACGACGCAGGTGAATCATATATTGAATTACGATTTTCCTCTGTATGCGGCCGATTATATTCATAGGATAGGTAGGATCGGGAGGTTGGGGAGTGTCGATGCTTGTAAGGTTACGAATTTTGTCGCTAGTCCATTGGAGATTAGGTTGGTGCAAAACATTGAGGTTAGTTTTTTGGAAATCAATAAGGTAATGGTTGCAATAACTGCTTTTATTTTTAGATGGCAGTTCGGACGAATAGGGAAATACAAAATGTGGACGGCAACATAACGAACATCGTGCAGACCAAAATATTAAACAAAATGAGAAATTCTGCTTGATTTTGTATTGTGTTTTTTATGTAAAATGTTATTAAGTTAAAAGAACAAGATTTCATTGTTTTTCCTTAACCATTATTAATGATTTTAGCGTATTTCAATGTTTTCCACAATTTTTAACTCTTTTGAGTAGTAAAACAAAATTGATTATAATCTCTTTTTTAAATATGAATAATCAAATTTGACATTTTAAAAATTTATTGGTGTGTTAAGTTCTAAATACAAGGAATTTTTCTTTTAGGTGATTTTTCAATGTACATTTTCAGACTTCTCTGAACTTACTAAAAACGATCAATTTGAAGTCTCTAACGAGTGTTTCCAATCCCAGACTAAGTATGAAGTAAAATTTCGAGTTTAGAAAAGCCTGAAAATTTGGCTCGGGCGCGTAGCGAAGCGGAGCGACCGAGCCAAATTAGGCTTTTCTAAACTCGAAATTTTACTTCATGCGCCACGCGTATAAAACACTTATTTAAAGTGAAGTTTAAAATATATTTCGACTTAGTTTTGATCACACGTTCATTAATTTTACAAATTTTCGTATAGAATATGTGAAAGGATACTTAAAAGAAAAAGATACCTGTATGTGTTGTTTAGCTGCAAGTTGTAGCGTTCTCTTTTTTAAAACTCTGCAGCATGACAATTTATTTCACAAATTATGATTTATTTGTCACATCGATAATCGCCTACCACAATCTCTAAATTTCACTAAAACTGTTCGCAGTAAATACACCCTAAGTTTAGTAATATTATAAAAATTACAGAGTTTACATACGAATGTGTGACATAAAAGTTTTGTTTCAAATAAATTGCGCGACTTGTGTTGCCTACATTACCTAAAGAATAAAAATTCGATTTAGATTCAAAATAGACAGTTTTCGGTAGAAATAAATTGCATTTGCGGACATTTTAAAGTTCTTGTTGTATCATAATTATTATTTACGTGCAAAATAACGAAAAATATAAATCAATGTAACTTGAATTGCATATATCAATGAAACTTAAATTGCAAATATTAATGTATACTGAATTAAATAAATAAATAAATTGATTGTGAGTTACGTGAAAATCAAATTAATTTGACGAATAAAGCACTAATAACCTTTCTTCGCACTTTTAAAAGTGCGAAGAAAGGTTATTAGTGCTTTATTCTTCAAATTAATGTATACTGAATTGCATATATCAATGTAACTTGAATAGATAAATTGATTGTGAGTTACGTGAAGATCAAACTAATTTGACAAATTAAGCACTTTATGTCCGAAATTTACATTTAGTAATTTAAATATAAGTGTGAAGAAAGGTTATTAGTGCTTTATTTGTCAAATTAATTTGAATAGTATATATTAATGTAAGTTAAATTGCATATAATGCATTTGTGAAGTGAAAGATTTGTTTTCAATTAAATTGGGAAATACTTGAATACGAATAAAAATGTAATTAGATTCAAAATAAATGAACATTTTAAACTTCTTATTATATCATAATTATTATTAACGTGCAAAATATCGAAAAATATAAATCAATGTAACTTGGGTTGCATATTTTAAAATACAATGAATTAATTGATCATATTTAATAATTGCTAAAATTAATCTGTATTAAATAAAAATTTAGTTAGATTCAAAGTAAACAAACATTTTAAACTTTTTATTATATCATAGTTATTATTAGCGTGTAAAATATCGAAAAACATAAATCAATGTAACTTGGGTTGCATACTTTAAAATACAATTAATTGATCATATTTAATAACTGCTGAAATTAATCTGTATTATTCTATATAGAATTATTTTCATGTTAAACCTTTATCTGTTTTTAATTTTATAACTTACCAAGTATTTAAATGTTATTATTATAAATCGATATATTTCATTGGGTTCGTTTCATAACGATGCTTTTGTACAACTACAAATTTATTTCATGGCAAGTTTGTAAATTTGTAAACAATTTCAGAGTACAATATGTACGGTATCAAAGTGCAATATACACTAATTAATTTATAGAAACAATTGTTACTAATTAGAAGCACTGTGCATGCAAAAATAATGCATTTTGCGCTACAAGTACCGTAATGGAACAGCCTAATTGATAAATTTGTTTACGTAATATTGGCACCACTGCACTCCCCGCAAGTGTCAGTGTCAGCTGACTTCGTCACAAGACCGAGTCGATTGCGGAGCTGGTTTTACTTAGTTTTGGAAAGTTTGCGGCCGAAGGAGGTGAGTAATTAAACACCAACACTAATTCGGAATCAAAATAATCATTATAAAACATCCCTTAACCGTGCACCAAGATCAATTACGTAGATTATTGATTTCCACCCATTTTGACCTAAATCCATTAACACCCTTTAAAACCCCCACCGAATTAATCAAAATTCATTCAATGAACGAATGCTGTGTTATTCAAACGTTGTTTTCGAGTGTGTGTAGCTTATTCGTTAGCGCAATTAAGTTATTTATCGGGTAATTTAGGCGTAGGCTCCATTTTGATGCGCCGCGCCCTGTAACGGGCGAGCGGCACGAGATTCCAATTGGAATCTAAAGTGTAACCTTGCGCGATCATGTGTTGCGCTTACTTGAAATAGTGTTACGGAGTGTATTGTATTCACGTGACACGGTCTCGAGTGGATTTTACTTCGAGTTTTCATTGATCAAAAGCGCAGATTGCTCGTAATAAGATAAATTATTTCCTTTTTTTTGTTTCACCGCAGATTTGAAAGATGTCTCAGTTACCGAGAGTCAAGGATGAGGACAGGGAGTCAACTTACGGATATGTGTATGCTGTATCCGGTCCCGGTAAGTTAATTGTTAATATTAGAGTGTTTTAGTTTAACGTTTTACGAAAGAAGGTAACGTTACAGTCTACACTTAACTTACTTGTTACCTGGTTACCGTTTGCGTTACCAGGTAATAAGCAAGTTTAGCTTAGAAAGATGATCGGAAAGCTGCTGGAATTAGCTAATATAACATACCTCTTTGATTAACTACGGAAACGGAAGAAGTACAATAAGCCACACGGCTGCAGTGCTAGGGCAGAAATAACCCCAACTTCCATTGCTTGTCCCTTAAAAAAAAGGTTTTGCATTACTGTCATTTGTAAAACGATAAACTAATGCCGGGTTTCACCAACGTCAGTTAAATCGACCAATAATATTAGAGTGTTTTAGTTTAAAGTTTTACGAAAAACGGTAACGTTACCGTCCAGGCTAAACTTCAATCGATTCAATAATAATGAAAATAAAATAGTAATAATTATTTATTTCGTAATTATTTATTTAGTCGTCACGGCGGAAAAAATGAGCGGATCGGCTATGTACGAGCTGGTCCGTGTGGGTTACTACGAACTCGTGGGTGAAATCATCCGTTTGGAGGGCGACATGGCCACCATTCAGGTCTACGAGGAAACGTCCGGCGTAACGGTGGGAGATCCCGTCCTCCGTACCGGCAAACCCTTGTCCGTGGAACTGGGTCCCGGTATTCTGGGCTCCATTTTTGACGGTATCCAACGTCCGCTGAAAGACATCAACGATTTGACCCAGAGTATCTACATTCCCAAGGGGGTAAACGTGCCGGCTCTCTCCAGGACCGCAAAATGGGAATTCAACCCTATCAATATTAAGGTTAATATATATTTTATCATTATTTAATATTATGTATACATGCAGGGTATAAAGGTCAGTAACAAACTGAGTGACAAGTGATAGTAAATTACAGTCAATTCAACTTGATTTTTCATCTAATCTCATGTTATGAACATAGCTCGGATTTTTGCAGGGATCGCTCGTGAACCATTGTCGCCCAGTCAAGTTTAGCATATAACGCACGCGTCTTGACGCCAAATACACAAGCGAGCGACTGCATCGCCCGACACAGCTCCAATCGTCCACTTGTACATTTGACACACAATCACGCGCGTTATATGACCAACTCGACTGAACGGCCCAGGTTCACGAGCAATCCCTGCCAAAATCCGCTCAGTAGATATGAAACATCTAAGACAAGGGACAACCGATTTCTGTTATCTTCAAGAATTTTGCAATCCGATGTTTTTAAACCATTTTACCATCTCAAAATTTAAGATTGTGAACTTATGTGCTGGGTTTAAGCTTGTTTAAGGTTTACAGCCTTATTAATGAAAATAGCCCGTATGATTTCCTCTTCGTTAAGGCTTTCGTTAACTATATAACTCATTAGAGTGAGTGAAAACATATCAAAGTTGACATATATAACAAAGACAAACAAACTTAACGACTGTCTTTAACTTTAAAAATGGAAAATCATACGGCCCACTGTCACTAATATCATTATAGTGTAATGCTAGCTAATTTCTATGAAACCTATACAAACATGATGCAATAATTTTGTATTCATAGAACAAAATCTACATGTTAGTTACTTTTGAATTACTGATAGAGTAAAGGTGACAACATCGCATTTTCATGTGTACCAACCCCATTCCAATTAAATTTGATTTTCACGCGTGATGTTAGTAATCAAGGTCATTAGCGTATATTACTGTATAAGGTTGTTTTAATTTACACCGAGTCGACCTTATACAGTAATGACCTTCGTTTTAACGTCACGTGAGGATTTCCTCACGTGACGTCATCAGCAAAGGTCATTACTGTATAAGGTTGGCTTAGTTTTAATCGAGCCGACCTTGTATTTTTAATTACCTTGATTTTGACGTCACGTGAGGACTTCCACGCGTGATGTCAGGAATCAAGGTAATTAAACATACCAACCTTCTTGATTTAATTACCTTGAATTTTGACGTCACGTGAGGACTTCCACGCGTGACGTCAGAAATCAAGGTAATTAAACATACAAGGTCGCCTCTATTTAAATTGAGACAACCTTGTTCGTTTAATTACCTTGACTTTTGACGTAACGTGAGGACTTCCACGCGTGACGTCAGGAATCAAGGTAATTAAACCTACAAGGTCGGCTCGATTTAAATTGAAGCAACCTTGTTAGTTAGCGAGGAATTTCATGTGTGACGTTATTAATGAAGGTAATTACATATCGAATAAACTTTTAGCAACAGAAAATGCTAATCGAGCCGACTCAGTCTTCATTTTTTTCGAAGGTTTATACTTTAAATTAGTGAAATGAACTTTCAGCAACAGAAAACGCTAATCAGGCAGCACAAAACAATTGATGAAGTATTGACAAAATATTGATGATCTATTTTAAACTGTACAATATGTCAGTGTTTTATACGCGTTGCGCATGGAGTAAAATTTCGAGTTTAGAAAAGCCAGAAATTTTACTTCGTACTTAACCTGGGAGTGGAAACACTGGTTCAAAACTTTAAATTGAACAAAACGGTAAATGCCTAAAAAATTAGATCGTGATATGCTTGTCGTATTCATATCACCATGTTGGGCAGGTGGTGGTCGAGCGGTAACGTCGCCGAGCTGTATCGCTAGGCGTGCTACAATTCGGGTTTCGATTCCCGTGCCCGGGGAGATTTTAATTGAAATATTATGTCTCGTCGTGACCCTGGGTGTGGTATGAATGTGTTTGTTTGTCCGAATGAAAAGTAGAATTCTACAAATTATAAATTATACAAAGTTAATACAAAATTGTTGATGGCTAATGGGCAAGTTTCCAAGGCCAGGCAACAGACACAAAAAAAAATATATCACATGTAATTTTTTAGGCATTCTTTGTTTTGAACAGTGTATTTTTGTAAAACTGAATCCTGTAATAATGATACATACGTTTCACTTGCGATATCTTGTCCCCGTTAGTACTCAAAGTGTTAATTAAATTATTTTTATTATTAATAGATGGGTGCTCATTTAACTGGTGGTGACATCTATGGAATCGTACATGAAAACACTTTGGTGAAACACAAAATGATTCTACCGCCGAGGGCTAAGGGTACGGTTACTTATGTAGCTGATCCCGGTAATTACACCGTGGATGAAGTGGTCTTGGAAACTGAATTCGACGGTGAGCGCAACAAGTACACCATGTTGCAAGTTTGGCCGGTGCGTCAGCCACGTCCCGTTAGTGAAAAGCTGCCAGCCAACCATCCTCTGCTCACCGGACAAAGGGTACTCGACTCACTTTTCCCGTAAGTCAAATTTACTTTCGTTGGACCGTATGATATGTATTGGGGTTCTATTGCCGGACCGGCCCTTCTGGCATGAACCTTCACCTTGCTGACTAAATTCACCACGCCATTCATAAAATAGGCACTCCGCGTAGGTGCGGCCGCTACTTGCGCTCGCCGAAGACCGATTCTGAATGGTCATGCTCGCTACAGAAGTTGGGGGAAGAGAGGGGACAGTGATTAGTGAAGATATGGATGTAATGTAGTATTATGCCAATAAAGGTTTTTTTTTTTTGTCATGCAGATTCACGAGTGCCAATAGATAAATTGATAACAGGTGTACCAATACACGCATTAACAACATGTACTTACATAAATTCGATTATTTTAGCATTTTGTGTTTTTGATTGTTTATTTTTTAATTTGATTAGATGTGTACAAGGTGGTACTACTGCTATTCCCGGTGCTTTCGGTTGCGGCAAAACTGTCATTTCGCAGTCACTGTCCAAGTATTCGAACTCCGATGTCATCGTTTACGTAGGTTGTGGAGAAAGAGGTAAGTCATTATTTTCAGCCTTATTAATAGAATTGCCGTTAATCAGCCCGATTCTGTACCTCAAATGTTGAGTTTAACAGAAAGGTCACGCTAAATGACGACTTGGTGTTCCGTATCTTCACAAACCTTTATCACGCTCAACCTTAAGCCTCATGACCATAGCGCGAATGGGGCGCCCGAGCGTAGCGAGTTGCGCCCTAGCAAATCCAAATTAATTGTCTATAAGATAGTGTTTGTGATTGTAAATGAAGTGAACTTTGGAGTTTTAGTAAACATTTGTAAGCCAAGTTTAAAAGTTATGAGGAAAACAATTATCTTGCAGCCCTATTTTTAGGTTATATTTTAGAATTTAATTGAAATTTCATATGTTCAATAAAAAAAAACCTCTAGAGTGCTGTGTATTGAGTTATTCGAATTTTCGCGCTTCGATACTGGTGTCATTACACGGGAGATTGGGACAGGACTAGCAATCCGCGACCGACCTTTTGGTTTTGTTTGGTTCCATAGTGAAGAAGAATAGAAGATTGTACGCGCGTGAGAACGGGGTCCTGTGGGTTAACTTGTAACACGAAAACGGTATACTAAACATCAACCTAGAATATATTCCACAGCACTCTAGAGGTTTTATTTTATTGAACATATGATATAATAGCATAATTATTTCTTTACAGGTAACGAGATGTCTGAAGTATTGCGTGACTTCCCTGAACTCACGGTGGAAATCGAGGGCGTGACTGAGTCCATCATGAAACGTACCGCCTTAGTAGCCAACACCTCGAATATGCCCGTAGCCGCCCGTGAGGCCTCCATCTACACCGGCATCACCCTTTCCGAATACTTCCGCGACATGGGCTACAACGTCTCCATGATGGCCGATTCCACCTCCCGTTGGGCCGAAGCCTTGAGAGAAATCTCCGGTCGTCTCGCTGAAATGCCCGCCGATTCCGGCTACCCGGCTTACCTGGGCGCCAGGTTGGCCTCCTTCTACGAGCGTGCAGGTCGTGTTAAATGTTTGGGTAATCCGGACAGGGAAGGCTCCGTTTCGATTGTAGGAGCCGTTTCGCCACCGGGTGGTGACTTTTCGGATCCTGTCACGTCCGCTACTTTGGGTATCGTGCAGGTGTTCTGGGGGCTGGACAAGAAGCTCGCCCAGAGGAAACATTTCCCCTCGATCAATTGGTTGATTTCTTATTCGAAATACACGCGCGCTCTGGACGATTTCTACGACAAGAACTTCGCTGAATTCGTTTCGCTCCGTACTAAAGTTAAGGAAATTTTACAGGTAATTACTTAGCATTAATTAAGTTATGAGACCTGGAGGAAGAGAGATTGGTGAAGGCGGTGTGGGTGGCTTGCGTGAATGGGAGAGAGAGTAGATGGAGGTGCGAGAGAAGGAGAATGTATGAGAGGGTGGGTTTGTCGGAGACGAAGGTGATGTAGTGGCTGGGGAATGGGGTAAAGGTGGATGCGTGGGTGAAAGAGAAGGAGAAGGAGGTGGAAGCACAGGAAAGACAGGAGTGTATAGAGAGGAGTGAATACAACGATAGGTACGGGAGGTGGCAGGTGCATATAGGAGAATGCCGAGATATTTGGTGGAGGGGGGATGGAGTAGGGAGGAAAGGGTGGTGCTGGCGAGGGCGAGGTGTGGGTCAGGGGAGAGAGGAAGGAAGGTGTGGATGGGGGGAAGAGTATGGGTGGTGTGTAATGTGTGAGCGGGGAAGGGATACGTGGAGTCATTTAGCGGAGGAGTGCGAGGGAGTGAAGGAGGAATGGGTGGGAATAAGAGGGAATAGAAGAGTGACAAAATGGATGAGAGAGGATGGGGCCGGAGTAAGGACGCTGGTGAAGTTGTGGGAAGATAGGGAAAGAATGAGGAAGAGAGGGGGCAGTGATTAGTGTAGATGTAGATGTAATGAAGTATTATGCCAATAAAGGTCTTTTTTTTTTTTAATTAAAGCAAACTCACGATAAAAGTTGTGTATAATGAAGAATTTATTTTTAATGCCAAATATTTTTTGTTACTTCAGGAAGAAGAAGATTTATCAGAAATCGTGCAGCTGGTAGGTAAAGCCTCCTTAGCCGAAACCGACAAAATCACCCTGGAAGTCGCGAAACTCCTCAAAGAAGATTTCCTCCAACAAAACTCGTACTCGTCCTACGACAGATTCTGCCCGTTCTACAAAACGGTCGGCATGCTCAAAAACATGATCGGCTTGTACGACATGTCGAGGCACGCCGTCGAAAGCACCGCCCAGTCGGAAAACAAAATCACATGGAACGTGATCCGCGACTCGATGGGCAACATCCTCTACCAGCTCAGCAGTATGAAATTCAAAGACCCGGTGAAAGACGGAGAGGCGAAAATCAAGGCCGACTTCGACCAGCTCTACGAGGACATCCAGCAGGCCTTCAGGAATCTTGAAGATTAAGCCTGTCGAAGTTTTAACGTTTAAATGTACAATAATAATGTTTATATATATATAATTAAAATTATTTAGGTTTTTAGGAACATCCTATTCGTCGGTGGGGGTTTAAGTACCGTAGGTTGTTTTTTCTTTCATCACTTTTGTTTCCATTCCAAGTAATTGTTACGTTTTTATTTATGTGTAATCCCGTGTGAGATGAGACGCTTGTAATAGATAGCGAGAGCCTAATAATTCAAATGAAAATTGTTTTATATTACAATTCAGGCGATTTTATTTACAATTGTTGATGTACAGTTCAAGATCATTACATATATATGTTGTTACTATGTAGTCGATAAATGAGATCATTGTAAATTCATGTAGTGCAAATATTAAGAAATAAACAATAAATAATTAGAAAATTTGAAAACAAAATTGAATTTTATACTTTTTTTTTTTTTTTTTTTTTTTTTTTTTTTTTTTTTTTTTTTTTTTTCCAAAGTGAGTGGGTCGCTATACGGCCCTCCACTGCGACCGCGAGGGTCTATTGTGGCTCACAATTTAAGGCCAGTCGCGTGTCCTTATAGTTCACCCTCCAAGCCCAACCTCTTGATGAAGTCTACGAGCTTGTCGGGTGGAATCTTGTCAAGGTCCTTCAGTGTTAGTATGGATTGTCCGAGCACTGTGAGCCTGAGCTGATTTCCAGCGGGGCAGGTACAAATAACGTGCTCTGCTGTTTCATCATCTTCTAGGCACAGGCGACACTCCGTGTTATCACTCAGTCCCATTTTGTGCAGATGGTGCCGTAGGCGGCAGTGTCCAGTGAAGAGAGCAGTCAGGGTGTGTATACCCGACCTGCTCTGCTTCAGCCATGACTCTGTTCTGGAGGTGGATGCTTCACTTATCACTGCTCTGGAATGTCTCATCCCAGGGCACTGTTGCCAGTAGTTTAGCATCTGATCATTCAGCCATCTCCTGTTAGTGTTCTTGGCTACTACTCTAGGTATTCCAAGAGCAGGTTCTGGTCCGATGAATGCGGTATCCGCTCCCTTCCTGGCCAGGGAATCGGCTAGTTCGTTTCCCTGTATGCCAGAGTGCCCGGGCACCCACATCAGACTGACCCTGTTGTTCTCTGCCAGTTGGCAAAGTATCTGCTTGCAGTTCCACACCAGCAGGGATGAGGTTCGGGTTGTTTCCAAAGCCTTCAAAGCCGCCTGGCTGTCGGAACAGATATTAATTGATCTGCGCACCCAACCCCTTTGTAGGAGCTCCCGAGCGCACATCTCAATGGCAAATATTTCTGCCTGTTGTATCGTGGCATGTTTACCGAGGCTGTAGGAAAGTTCAGTCCTTGGTTTACATCCGACTACTGCGGCTCCTGTACCAGATGGCAGTTTTGAGCCGTCGGTATACCAGTAGGAATCAACCTGTCCTGGGGCGGTTTTGTATCGCTCCCAGTCGTCTCTATCCGGAAATAGGACTTTGTACGGTTGATGCTCACTGTACTCTGTGACTGTAAAGTCTGTCTTCATATTCAGACTGTCTTCTGACTCGATGGCCTTAGACAGTCCGTTCGGTATGAAGACTATTCTTTGCGGGTCTATTAGAGCCGCATGATGGAATCGATATGTTGCCAATCTGGCCTCCCCCTGTATTAAGATATGTAGAGGGGTCAGGTTCAGTAGCATTTCCATAGCTGCTGACGGTGTAGTTCGGATAGCTCCCGTTACCGCCACCATTGCCATTCTCTGCAGTGCAGTGAGCCTATTTATGGCCGTTTTGCGAGTTGTAATCGGCCACCAGGCAACACAGCCGTAGGTGATAATCGGTTTAATAACCGCACCATACAGCCAGTACATTTGTTTGGGGTTAAGACCCCAAGACCTGCCACATATACGACGGCATGTCCAAAGCGAGTGTCTCGCTTTGTGTATGGTCTTGTCTAAATGGGAGTTCCAGGTTAGAGATCTATCTAGGGTGACACCCAGATATTTCGCTTCCTCCACAAATGGAATTGTTTCACCGTGTAGGGTGAGAGGTTTTATTTTCAATTTCCTCCTTCTGGTGAACGGGAGAATTAGTGTTTTACTTGGGTTTACGCTAAGTCGTTCCCCTTCACACCAGCTCCTCGTCGCATCCAGTGCTTCTTGCAGGGCACACCAGACTGTGTTTTCGTCTGTTCCCCTTGCAAGGATGACTATGTCATCCGCATACGCCTGTACTTCCACGTCAAACGTATCTAAAATCGCGAGTAGGTCATCCACCAGTAGGGACCAAAGCAGGGGAGACAAAACCCCGCCCTGCGGGCATCCCCTGGAGGTTCTTAGCCTGACAACGTCACCACAGAGTGACGTCGTAACTGTCCTCGCGTCTAGCATTGCTCGTATCCAGCCTGTTACGGCCGTCGGAACCCCTCTATCTTTTACAGACTTACAGAGGGATTCCGTTAATGCTGCATTGAACGCACCTTCAATGTCAAGGAAAGCCGTTAACGCAATTCCCTTTGAGTCGAGGGTCTGCGAGACTTTCCCGACTAGATTGTTCAACGCCAGGTCCGTGGACTTCCCCTTTTGATAGGCATACTGATGTACATTGAGAGGGTTGGTACCCAGTACTTCCCTCCTGATGTATCCATCCAGCACCTTCTCCAGGGTCTTTAGAATAAAAGACATCAGGCTAATAGGCCGGAAGGATTTAGGCAGCGGATCCTTACGGCCCGCTTTTGGTAAATATACCACCTTTACCTCCGACCAGCTAGTCGGTATATAATTCCAAGCTAGGCTAGCTCTGAAGAGTTTTATGAGATGGCGGATGACACTCTCCAAGCCCTGTTGAATCAGAGCTGGAAAGATCCCGTCCAAACCTGGTGCTTTGTAAGGTTGGAAGGATTTTACAGCCAAGCTTACAGTTCCATAGGTAACGATTTTATTTGCCACCGCCCAGTCCTGCTTTCTGGGTCGTTTGATTCGATCCCATGAGCGCACCGCGGCAGATGTAGTGTCACCTAGAAACAAGCAATCTGGGAAGTGATTTTGGGCCAGAATCTCTAACGTTTCTTTACCAGAGCCTGTGTACGAGCCATCCGGTCGTTTTATCGATCCGAGTGCCTGCCCCGGTTCCCTGGCTAGGACCTTGTGGATTCTTGCACTGCAGGGGGTATCATTGATATCCCCGCAGAATTTCCTCCAGGACTCCCTTTTTGCCCTGCGGATTTGTTTATTATATTCGGTTAGAGAAGTTTTATAAAGTTCCCAGTTGCCTGCTTCCCTAGCCCGGTTGAATAGTGTTCGGACTTCTTTCCGCATTTTCTCAAGTGAGTGATTCCACCAAGAGGCATTTTTGCTGTCTCTTTTACATTTTAGTGGGCAGTTTTCATGATACGCTGAGACGATAGACTGGCAGATATGCTCCGCCGCCGTCTCAATGTCTTCATGGCGTTTAATTGTAGGGGTCGTTTGTCCCAGCAGATCACTAAGAGTACGCTTATATCCGTCCCAATTAGTGCCTCTGACATTTCGATATTCCACTACAGGTCTAAGACTGCCTTCAATATTAAATTGAATATTCCGATGGTCCGAACACGATGGTTCGGTAGATACCTTCCAATCGGAAATTTTTGTGCTCATAAGTTTGGAGCAGAACGTAATGTCTAAGACCTCTGCACGATTTTTCGTTACAAAGGTTGGTTCGTTGCCAGTGTTATTCACCTCTAGCCCTTCACCTATGATAAAATTTAGTAAAAACTCACCTCTCTGGTTGATGTCCGTGCTGCCCCACACAGTGTGATGGGCATTGGCATCACAGGCAACAACCAGGTGGATATTGTTCCTCCTGCTGTGGGCCACAAGTTGTCTCACCGCCGTAGGAGGTGGTAATTCTGCGCTGTCTCCCGGGAAGTATGCCGAGCAGGCTATTATGTCTAGCCTGCCGTTCCCCACCGGGAGATTCAGCTGGACGGTTACGATGTCCCTGGTGCAGAATTCTGTTAACAGAAAGTATTGGATGTTATTCCGGACTATAATACACGCTCTGGGTTTTTCGCCAGAGCCATATGATATTACCTTTCCGGATAGGTTGCTGAGGCCGTTTATTCGGCCTGAGCTGGACACCCATGGTTCCTGAATGAAGGCGAGGTCGATCCGCTCTTCAATAAATTTCTTGCCAAGGAGGAAGGATGCCCCCTTGGCGTGTTGCAGGTTTGCCTGCACACACTTCACCGGGGGAGTCATTTTCCCTCCGGTGGTTTGCGTCCTTTGAAGGTCGATTTACCGCCCTTCTTAGGATGCATTTTTCCCTTCGCAGGGCCTTTTCCTTTGGCGGATTGGGCTGCCTCAGGAACCACTGATTTTGTGGTGGTATTTGAGCCACTGCCACAGGCCTGTTCAGCTGAGGGGGGCGTTATTAGTCGCTCTTCCTCACCCTTTTTCGGCTCTGTGGCAGTGGTTTTGTCTTGGCTCTTGTCCCCTCCTTTGGTTCTGAACAGTACTTGTCCAAAACCAAAGTATGGTTTGAGCTGCATCTCCCTGAGACAGGCCATAGACCCGTCGTCCAGGGAGAATGTCCATGTTTGGCCGGGTCCTGCCGTCTCCTGACGTAGAACCGACCAATCGCGGGTATTAAGTCCCGGGTTCATAATCCTCAGACGTTTGAGGACAACATCCTGCGTAAGCCGATGTCCAGCTTCGTCATCCGGGATGTATGCCACGCAGATGTGTGGTTTGGGTAGCTCCTTACCCTGTACACATCTGAGTTTCGCGTTCTCCCATGGCTGGAGGCGTGTTATCGCGCTCCTAAGCCAGGTGACGGTCGACTCATCAGCGCACGTCAGCAGAAGCCATCCAGGTCTAAGTGAACAGGCCTGGAATCTTACCGAGGGGCCATCATCCGGGATGCTGTCCACCTCGGTTAGTATGCCTCTGCGCAGGGTCGATAGTTGTTCAGCCGTCAGGGCAGAGCCAGGATAATCAGCGTGGATAATGCCCACCCTGACGCCCCCAGCCGCTGCCCTGTATGAAGGCTTCGGCGCCGGCGCAGAGATATTTGGTGTATCCTGCTTGCAGGGTTTCTTAATATTATTTTCCTGCTCAGGTATACTGGTGTCGGAGCGTTGCCGTTTTTTGGCTGGCTTGGCAGTAGAGGGGGATTTAGCCCCCTCTGCCTCCCTGCTCTTACGGACTTGCTCCAGCACCGTATTCAAGGCAGTTTCGTATGGTATTCCGCTCTTGATGAGTTTGGAGAGTCGCTTTCTTGCAGCCCCTCCAAACCTCTTGTGTGTCAGCGAGAGGTTGCGCATTTTGTCGGCAGCCTCTTCGCTGGGCCCTGCCTCGGACACGGCGTGAGGAGAAATGATCTCCCGCTCACACCCTGCCTCGGACTCGGAGTGAGGGGAATTGGTCTCCCGCTCACGCCTTGTCGAGGTCTGGGGCTTGTTAGGAGTGGGTTCGACCCCAGTCTCCGTTTTGTCCTCAAAGTGAGGATCGAGGGTACCCCCCTCGTTGGGTTTTTGTTTTGAGTCGTTGTCCATTTTAGTCCCACGAGTCAGGGAGAAATAAAAGGTCGATCCAGGCAGTGCTCCTATACCTGGACAAGCCTATTTAGCTCTTGGAGGTCGGCCGGTATCCAGAGTTCGCTTAATAGGAACCAGACTTTCCCATCTGGCCAGCTACCGGCACACTGCCAGTAGCCATGGTCTTCGCATAAGCAGTTCCACGCTAACCATGGGGATTTGATGTTGAGGTTGTCTCCTCTCGGCCCGGGCAATTAAGCCAAGACCCCCTATACCACTACAGCAGAATGCTGTAGAAGTACGGTATGACTGCTACTGTGGTGCCAAAGCCTCACAGCAGCAGGCGCCGTTGGGAACCCTGTACTGACCCTTAGCCACGACACGACAGCTGGGTAGGGTTGTTGGGTGACAAGAAAGGGCATTATGAGGACTTCGGACAGAAGGCTCTTTAGTCGCCTTTTACGACAAGCGAGCACACTCTGGGTTTATTCTATTCCGAACCCAATTTTATACTTACATTTCATGTGATTTCCATTATCGACTAAAAAATTGATAAGCAGTGTTTTTTATAACTCCTGATCTTTAACTCTTTAACTACCAGTGTCGTCAATAAGTGAATGAATAAGTCACTTAAACGTTTTAATTTTTTATGACAATAGGCATTTTCTGCAATATTTTTATTTCACTATGATTTATAGGACGCCCACCAACTTTGATGGTAAAAAATCAAGGTACGTCGATGGGTGTAACACATATGTGTTACAAGGTATGACAGAATTGGATCTTTCCATGTTTTCCCCTGCCCCTTTCCCCGCGAGGAGAACAATGACGTTGTATTTGGTTAATTTCGACTTGAAACTTTGCACCAGGCAAGAAACAATCATTCTAAGTAAGCAACTTGTCATAATGGAAATTTCCGATATTTCCACTAGAAATACGTTTTTTTCGACTTTTAAAGTGTCGAAAATGTCAATTTTTTTCTTCTTCGAATTTCGACCTAAAACTTTGCACCAGGCAAGAAACAATCGTTCTAAGCAACTTTTTCCAATGGAAATTTCCGATATTTTCACTAGAAATACGTTTTTTTCGACTTTTAAAGTGTCGAAAATGTCAATTTTTTTTTCTTCGAATTTCGACTTGAAACTTTGCACCAGGCAAGAAACAATTATTCTAAGCAACTTTTCCTTATGGAAATTACCGATATTTCCACTAGAAATACGTTTTTTTCGACTTATAAAGTGTCGAAAATGTCAGTTTTTTTTACTTCGAATTTCGACTTGAAACTTTGTGACGTAAGCGATCTCTACCCCCACTCCAAAATCTTCGATTCTGTCGATCCCTCTTTCCGTATACTCGACCGTCCTTGGATGCTAGCGTAAAATTTGATCAAGATTAGTTCTTTAACTCGTAAAACTTGAGATAAACTCTTCTTAAGTTTTACGAGTTAAAGAATTTAGATACTAAAAATGTGTTTTTATATCCCCAAGCAAATTGCTTGGACAAAATAAGCGTTTTTAAAGTTTATTTTAAGGATTAAGGATTGGTTGTTGGGAGGACAGCTGTAGCCGCACCCACTTAGGCCAAGTTTTAGGCCCATTGTAGTGCCTCCCTCCCTAAAGTCTATTTTACTTATTAAATAAAAAATTGCAGGTTCACACACAAAGAAAACACTACAAGGACGAAAGAACACACAGAAATTTTGTGCTTTTTTTAATGTGATTATATAAAAGTACAAAATTGTAAAAATTGCTTAAAAATATTCACGTATGAGTGTGTGCGGTGATCTGTATCGGATATGCATTGTTTGCAGAGGTATATTCATACAAAGGTTACAATTTTGGAAGATGGGTTAATCTGAAAAAATGTTTGATTATTATAGGCATACAATAATAACAAAAAGGGTTGTTTGAGGAGTGCGCATTTCTGCAACATTATTCAAAACAACTCTTAAACAAAATATTGTTGTCGGTTATTGCTAAATGAATAAATTACCTTACCTTTAATTAACAAATGATGTTGAGAGTGTCGTTAAATTGTCCAGTATATCTATAATTAAAGATACACACAAATATAAATTAAACATAAATTACATATCAATATACAGAGAGTTTTATGTAACGGCGAACATTTTCATAACGAGAATTTTTCTTTGAAGTATCCATATGCATACGTTGCAGATTTTTCGATGCTTAGTTTATTAAAAGAATTTAATTTGAAGCTTTAAGCGAGTGTTTTCCACTCCCAGGCTAAGCATGAAGTAAAATTTCGAGTTTAGAAAAGCCTGAAAATTTGGTTTGGTCGCGTAGCGCGAAGCGGCCAAACCAAATTTTCAGGCTTTTCTAAACTCGAAATTTTACTTCATGCGCCACCGGTACAAAACACTGACATTTTACAAAGTTTAAAACACACCGCTGAACTTTACATTGAATCAGTGATTTGTACCGGTGGCGCATGAAGTAAAATTTCGAGTTTAGAAAAGCCTGAAAATTTGGTTTGGTCGCGTAGCGCTACGCGACCAAACCAAATTTTCAGGCTTTTCTAAACTCGAAATTTTACTTCATGCTTAGCCTGGGAGTGGAAAACACTCGCTTAAAGCTGCAAATTAGATTCTTTTAATAAACTGAGCATCGGAACATGTGCATGTGCATATGGATACTTCAAAGAAAAATTCTCGTTATGAAAATGTTCGGTTTTATATAAAACTCTCTGTATGTTTTTGAGTTTCGTCAAGGGGAGCCAATGCTTATGGGAGAACTGGAAATTGAGAGAGACTATGGTCAGTATGTGGGGTATGAGTAAGACAGACGACAATTCACACCTATCACCGGTCTCGCTTCTGGATGCAGCCTCCAAAAGGTGTTACCAAATTTTATACAGAGACTGGCTAACTGGATATATATGAACTGTGGTTTCGTGAAGAGTATAATTACTAAATAATTAACACTTCTGTATCTTTTCTTCACACTTTATTTTCTAATCGTTGGATATTCATTAAAACAGAAAGTTTGTGTTCCTCCCCACTTACGGGACAAACTATTTAACGTTTTGTTCTACTTTTTATATTTTATTATACACACTTGACGGATGTAAGCTGATTATGCACTTAACATGAATAAATTATTACTACTACTACTTACCAGTAATTTGTAAATCTATTGAGTTGGCGTCGGTGGCGTTCTTCATATGGGAAAACTGCATGTTTCTAATGTGGACCAATCTGGACAACGGCAAAGGTTTTTCTTTACCTGTAGTTAGAATAAGCGATAATTAGGATTGAATAATTTCGATCGAAGACAAATCCGACAACGTACTTTTCAACACTCTCGTGCAATTTAGACTACTCTTTACTGGCGTTTTGTACAACACACTACGGTCTTTTAAAATCTGTTTACCTCTGACCATTATCTGGTCCATCACTTCGTTATTCGAGAACGACTTCTCAGTCTTATCACATTTACCTATAATAAAAATTTAAAAAAAGTAATGGGTTAAATAAATTTACTATAATAAGATTCAAAAATGTTCCACCATAGGTGACAAATGATAAAATAATTTAAATATATTTTTTAATAAAAAAAAAACCTCTAGAGTGCCGTGATTTAATCTTTTTTTAAATTTCAGTTGGCTACACGCCTTACGAATTGTCACATAAAACATCAGACATAAAAATTATAATGTATAATTTCAGAGTTGCCAACCTACAATATATTCCATTGCACTCTAGAGGTTTTATTTTATTGAACATATGATAGTAAAAACTTAGGAGTAATATTAGATAACTCATTTAGATACAAAAAACAAAGTAATGTATTTATTACTACAGCCTATATAATCTTGAAAAAGTTATATCCTCATCGATCCTGTTTACCAGTATCAACTAAAATTATGCTCTGCAACGCTTATGCACTTTCTCATTTTTCATATTGCTGTTACCGGCGTTTTATCGAAAACGTCGTAACTTAATTATATTTCATTCTCATTCGCGAAAACATCGGACTCCAATTGTTTTGCTCATTTTCATTTCATCATAATCATTTTAATTCCAAATGATTCAAGTTCGTAAATATTCATTCGATGTTCTTTTGTATATATTTATTCTCTGTAAATATTTACTTGTGTACATTTTGCGCCGAACGAACGTGACCGAAACAATAGCAACTTTCGAACAACCCCCATCATAAACCGCGTGGCCAGCATCGGCGAACTTTACAACCCCGAGGACGGCGGCCGTTGTAAAGACCCCGAACCCCGAGGACACGCGCAATAAATATTATTGCGGCTAGGGCCACGCTGCGGGGTTTACGACACCCCAAGACAATGGGTAACTCGGAACCCGCGGAAATCCGAAAACCCCTAGGAAACAAAGAAGGGCCCGCACATCTGCTACACAGGCATCATCGAACACCGGAGCGGTCAAAAACCAGGGGCCCAAAACTTTTCTGCCTTTAGGTAGTTGCCGACTCCACCCTCTGCTTCCTCCACCACCGTTTCTTCGTCATCATCCTCACCCCCAAGAAAAGTGGCGGGGATGAAAATAGCGGTGGTCGAGGAAAGAGGAAGTCAGAGAGGGAGTTAGTTTTCAAGCAGCAGTCAAATCAGTCAGTTTCGAATCACCAGGAGAGTCAGTCAAGTCAGCTAATCATCGGCATCAGTTCCAGTTTTTTTTAACACCAAACAGTAGAGTTTTAATCATCGCGAGTTAAATCAGTTAGTTTTTGAACACCAAACGGTAGAGTTTTAATCATCGCGAGTTAGTGAGTTAGTCCAGGACTTCATTTCCTCAGTGTCGCGAATCATTCAGTACATATCGTAAGTCATCGCGTCACATCGTAATTATCAGTCACGATCATTCATTTCATTTATTAACAATAACTTCATATCACGTACTGTACATTCTTTGTTATTTTTGTTGTCGTTGTGTTATTAATAAATATTATATAATTGTTTTTGGGAAAATCAGTAAATTCATTTTTAAATTCATTTCTAAAAACTCGACCAAACCTTTTTTTTTATTAATAACAAAAGTGCGTGCAGCTCAAAGAAGCCAATAGGTAAGTCTATTTATTATATTTTTATGCGTATTCGAACCCTGAGCTATCGGAGTGTTACGGCGGAACGTCTTGAACGTGCATACTCATGCTCTTTAATTTAAATAAAAGCACAAATAATACAAGACGCTCCGACCCCCCCGATAACATTGCTCTACCTTATACAATCCTGCTATTGATAAATCGACTTACAAACGAATACAATATGTTCAAAATTCGTGCCTACGATATATTTATGGTATACGTAAATTTGAGCGTATATCTCACAAACTAATAGAAGCAGGCTGGGTCAACATGGAATCAAGAAGAAAAACTAAAACTGCCTGTTTTTATCACAAGGTCATTACTGCAAAAGCACCTTCCTACTTGTTTGAGAAAATTAAATTCAAGAATGATGTTCACACTCTTAATATTAGATTCAAGGGGTCTTTATCACCGCCTAAAGATAGAACCACCCTCTTTGAACGATCTTTCTCTTTTCAAATTTATATTGTTTATAATGCCTGATCTTCTGACTTAAAACGTCTAAATTATACAACATTTGTGAAAAGAATTAAAATGTAATGTTATGTGTAATGTAATAATAATAACAATAATAATACGTCTTTATTTATTATAGAAAAAATATTTTACAAAATGTCTAGTAAAAGTAACAGGCGAAGTTCAGTTAGCCTAATGACTATTAACTGTTCTTCCACTTAACCTGAAGAATATTAACAGATTATTGGTTCGTTCGATTTGCCTATACAACGCGTGACTGATTTATATGTTCTTCTGTTACCATTTTGGGATGCGTACAAATCACACCAACGCATCTACAAAAACGAAGTGCGCAGCAGACAAAGACAATCCTGGAGGAAGTACTGCGAGGACATAGAGTCGACGAGTAAAGCTGCCAGGCTCAAAAAAGTGCTATCCAAGGACCCACACTACCTTGGAAGCATCAAGAAAGTAGACGGAGAACTCACCTCAAATGAAAACGAGACACTCCAACTAATGTTACAAACACACTTCCCCGGTTGTGAAACGCTAGAAATCGAAACGTCTGCAGACGACCCACACGAAAGAGAAGCAGATGAAGATGACAAGAAGCTAGCTATGGAAATAGTTACGAATCAAACCATAACTTGGGCAATCAAATCATTCAAACCATACAAATCCCCAGGCCCGGACGGCATCTACACGGCCCTACTTCAATGGGGATCACCTGCGCTTGTGGCTGTGCTGGGAGCCGTCTACCACGGCTGCCTCACGCACCGCTACATCCCCAGGTTATGGAGAATGGTAAAATTAGTATTCATTCCTAAGCCATGCAGGAACGACTATACGAACGCAAAATCATTTAGACCGATCAGTTTATCTTCATTCATGCTAAAGGCATTGGAGAAACTATGCGATCGACACATTAGGGACAATGTCCTCAAATCTAGGCCGATCCACCAAAACCAACACGCCTACACGCCAGGCAAAAGCACAGAATCTGCTAGAAAAGGCGATAACAAACAAGATGACCACATTAGGTACATTTATCGATATTGAAGGTGCTTTCGACAAAGCATCCTTCCAAAAAATCGGGGAAGCACTCAACAGAACCGGTGTTAACAACATGCTTTGCGGATGGATAGGAAACATGCTCCGCAGCAGACACGTAACAGCATCACTAGCAGATGTCACAATATCAGCGTCGGTCACCAGGGGCTGCCCGCAGGGGGGGGTCCTATCCCCACTCCTGTGGACACTCTTGGTGGACGAACTGATCACAAAACTCAACATCCAGGGGTTCTACACTGTAGGATACGCGGATGACATAGCAATACTCCTCAACGGGAAATACGAGAACTTCCTATGCAACAGAATGCAGGAAGCACTAAAAACAGTGGAAGACTGGTGCAACACCAACCAGTTATCGGTTAACCGTACAAAAACAGTGATGTTTACAAAGAAACATAAGATAGAAACTCACACACTACCAAAACTATCCAAGACCCAATTGAAGCTATCAAAGGAAGTCAAATACCTAGGAATCTATCTAGACTCAAAACTTAACTGGGCCAAACACCTAGAACACAAAACTGAGAAAGCAAGCAGGGCTTTCTGGCAATGCAGAAGGGCCATTGGCAATACCTGGGGACTATCTCCAAAGATAGCGTTGTGGATATACACAGGTATTATCAGACCAGCGCTCGAATACGGAGCCCTAGTCTGGTGGTCACGGACTAACCAACAAGGAGCAAAACTGAAATTAAATCACATACAAAGGCTGGCATGTACGTGCACAACCGGAGCCTTCAGAACAACACCAACCGCTGCAATGGAAATAATACTAAGTCTCCCACCTCTTGATATCCACATCAAGAGCACGGCGAGACTAACCGCAGAATCACTGAGAGCCATGAACACATGGTCAGACCAAACTACGCCCGACGGCCACGGAAGCATACTCAAATGGGGACCACCCATGCTGAGAAGCAAAATAGACCAGAAGATACCCCAATACATCTTCAAAAAGAAATACGTCGTGAACACGGACCCACAAACAACACCACCGGACTATGTAGTGTTCACAGACGGATCCAAGACTAAGACAGGCTGTGGAGCAGGGATATACTCAGAGGACTTAGCTGTGCGAAAACGTCTTCCGATAACAGCACATGCTACTGCAACACAGACTGAAATTTACGCAATCCTAGAGAGTGCTAAAATTATAAAAGACAGAAACATCAGTGACCAGAATATAACTATCGTCACTGACAGCAAAGCCGCACTGGCAGCTCTAGACAAGTTCAGAATAACATCTGAACTAATACATAAATGCGTAGAAACCTTGAACAAAGTAGCAAATTCCAACCGCATAACACTAACGTGGACGAAAGGACACGATAACAGCCAGGGCAACAATAACGCAGACGAACTAGCATGAGAAGCATCGAAAATTACAACAAACCGTGCAGAAATAGGACTATCCCCTAGGTCCTTAGCCAAACGCATGCTAGAGTTCAATACTGCGAAACATAAAGAGAGATGGACAAACCTCACAACATGCAGCCAAACAAAGACATACCTGTTGGAACCCGACGGCCAAACAACAAAGAAGTTTCTAAAACTCACAAAACAGAAACTACGAATCCTAACCGTCTACATTACTGGTCACTACAACTTCCAGCATCACCTCGCAAAAATTGGAATCACCAGTGATGACATTTGTCGAGGATGCAACGAAGAAGAAGAAACAGCGAGACACATTCTTCACGCGTGTCCGGCGCTGTCAAAAATAAGAACCACGTTACTAAGGGAAGAAGCCCCAAATCGTGAAGGACCCGGATGGCAATGGTCACCCGCACAGATCCTGGCAATTGCCGACTGTGCGGGGTGGGTCTAACCATCAGGGGGGAGGCACTACAATGGGCCCGACTGTGGCCTAAGTGGGTGCAGCTGCTGCTGCCCTCCCGCCAAATAATCCTTAATCCCTTAATCCTCTGTTACCATTTCATATATTAATATGTTCATTGATAATATTTAAGGTTTAGATGGAAGACTAGTTTAGCATTTTTATGCTAAACTAAATCTCGCCTTATGGTTTTCCAATTATTTAGAGTTTCATTCTTGTTTTATTATTATTGTTTTATATTTGTATTGTATTCGCAGAATATACTTTAAGAATTGAAAATAAAGTTTATTATTATTATTATATTATTATAGTTGAACATGAAACAAAAGGGGGCTATCAAATTAATTTAAATAAAAAAAAAATAAATATCTTACCATTTTCTACAGCGGTTTGTACTTTCTCTCCAACATCGTCCCGTAACGTCGATAACAACTTCCTCAATATATTCTCCTGTATTTTGCACCTTTTGAAAACCCTAAATATATTCTCCTTGCAAATTTCCTCTTCTCTCAAAAGCCTTTCGGCCGCTGCGTCTATTTCAGTAGTAACTACCGAAAAATATACCTCGTTACGTTTTACCCAAAACCCAAATTCTTTTACTTTTTACCGTTTATCACATCGTTCAAGTATTTTTTAATAATTTCCTGATTTTCCGGCGGACTATCTTTAATACTCACAGCCAACATTTCGTACAAGATTTTAGTTTGAAGGGTGATCGGTTTCACCAAGTTTTTATCCACGTGCATGGCTATCTTGAATTTCTCCTCCAGCTCTTCGTTGATGTCTTTGATGACTTCGTAAGTAACCTTGAAGTTAAAATTTTATTTTAATTGAAAATAACGTATAGAAAGTGCTATTAAAATCAGATGTAAATAAGGGGTGCGATCATTTAAAATATAAATTAGAGTAGGCTTCGAATTTTAAATTAGATTGGCACTACTGACTGTCAGGGTTGCCAAATCAGTGATTTTGTCACGAAATCTGGTGGTTTCAACTTTCAGATTCAGACAGACTGTTTTTGATTGAGACGTGGCCTTATTCTGTTTGTTGGATGTTTTTAGTGATTTACTATTATCAGAAAGCGATTAAAAATAAAACAGTCGAACATGCCAGAATACTGTCAAAACTATTAACATTCGGAAATGTCTATCTTTACATTCGTAAAAATGTGCATGTCCAAATGAATCATAAATTGACATTTCTAAGGAGTATATTTCAAACTTCACTTGAAATCATTGTTTTGTACACCTGGCGCATGAAGTAAAATTTCGAGTTTTGAAAAGCCTAATTTGGATTTGCCGCTCCGCTTCGCTACGCGACCAATCCAAATTTTCAGGCTTTTCTAAACTCGAAATTTTACTTCATGCTTAATCAGGGATTGGAAACACTTGTTTGAAGCTTCAAGTGAACGTTTTTATAATCTTACCAAAGTAACTCTTTACTAACATAACCTGGTAAATTGAGAACCAACATAACCTAAAAACGGATACATATGACATAACCTAACTTACCAATCAAGCTAGTGTTAGGTTGAATCAAATTAGTTGATGGCTGGATTAAACTAACGGTTACTTAAATAAGTGGTGTCCAACTTAACCTAAGAAATTGGTAATCTATCCTAACCTGAAAATAGTTACGCATAACCTAAACTGCAACATACCCTAAAAACGGATACATATCATATAACCTAACCGATACCAATCAAGCTAGTGTTAGGTTAGATCAAATTAGTTGATGGCTGGATTAAACTAACGGTTACTTAAATAAGTGGTGTCTAACTTAACCTAAGAAATTGGTAATCTATCCTAACCTGAAAATAGTTACGCATAACCTAAACTGCAACATACCCTAAAAACGGATACATATCACATAACCTAACCGATACCAATCAAGCTAGTGTTAGGTTAGATCAAATTAGTTGATGGCTGGATTAAGCTAACGGTTACTTAAATAAGTGGCATCACTGCGGACTGTTAACACATAGTTTACCATAACCTCAAATATATTCCATCATTCAATCAGCATTCTGGGCAACCGCACAAAAAAATGAGTCCTGCTCTAATTTATAATTCGCACGGTACTTTCCAAATGTTATGTTTTTCTTTACAATAATAAATATTACTAACTTGACAAAAAGCGAACGGATCGATAATTAAATAAATATATTTCTTCAAAGCTAGCGCCTGCTTGATCCAATAATACTTCAAAACGGAAGCGAAGTACAAATTATGCGGAGTCGGATCGAGATACATGGCCGTCAAGGCCGGGACTAGTTCACCCTCCAGCGCTTCGAGGCTCGCCAGACAACTCCTCATTTTTAGTGTACCTAAAATACTCAATATTTCCTTTACACGTTAACCCATTGGCGGCCGAGCAGTTATAGAGTTAACGGTAAAAGTTGATTTTACGTAAAATTCTGCACTTCTTTTTATGATTTCTATGAATGACTTATTGTATTACATACTGTGAATTTTTCTTTTTTTAAATATAATATTAAAATTTAAGGAATTCGTCGATTTTATATAAAAACGTGCAATATGAATTTAGAACGAGTGTTTCCACTCCCAGACTAAGCATGAAGTAAAATTTCGAGTTTAGAAAAGCCTGAAAATTTGGTTTGGTCGCGTAGCGCGGAGCGGCCAAACCAAATTTTCAGGCTTTTCTAAACTCGAAATTTTACTTCATGCGCCACCGGTACAAAACACTGAAATATTTTGAAGTAAGAGTTACACAAAAAAAAATATTTTTAAATCAGTAATGATCGAAATATTTAAATAACAAAATATTTATATTATTCTTCATACATTTTCAAGTTAGGTCGAATAATACCGGGCTTTCATTAATTCCCGAACCCCACGTGACTAAATTTAAAATTGCCGCGTAAATTATTGTATTTGTACGTTGGAGGCTTTGAAAAAAGTAACCAAACGTTACTAAAGTCAAATTTGACATAAACGTTTATGCGCGGTGCATCGTTAAACCAACCTTTGAGATCTTACAAGATTCGCCCGGAATTTTCAGGTGAGCAAAAATTGTTTAATTATTCTGAAACATTGAGTTTTATTTCTATTTATTTTGCAGAGTCAATTTGCTAGGATAAGCAATTAATAAAAATTAGTTATATTTTTGAAGATGAGCCTATTTTTTAATCATTTTAAATATAATATTTTCAGTCGTCATAAAAATACGCCGGCGAATAAATATTTTTAAATCTAGGGAATTTTTGTACATTTGGTTGCCTATTATTTTTGGTCACGTGGGGTTCGGGAATTAATGAAAGCTCGGTATAATATATTAAATTAACTTATTTAGTAATTTATCGAACAAAAAATTAATAATGTTGCGTGTATGCATCAATGGCGCTTAATGGGTTAACCAAGAAAATAGTAATCATTACATTCTATAAAATAGAATGATAGAATGTAAAGTTCTGTTTGTTGTCTGCAATGAAGAATGCCAATAGAGGTTTTTTTTTTGTAATCATTACATACAGTTATTATTCGTTGAACAGGCGACGGCAAATAAACCGACTTGAATCATCCGGTCGACGTGCATGTCGAAATCGGCGACCAGTTCGTCCAACACTTCAGCGTTTTTGTCTTTGCTCAAGCAGAACTGGTGGAGGTCTTCGAGCGGTTTGGTGCACTCGGAGAACACTTTCAGACTTAGTTTCAGTACAGCCGTATTGACTTTACGCTCCAGCGAGCACAATTTATCACAGCACGAATCCACAAGGAGGTTGCACATGGCTACGTTCGGTTCCGGTTTGTTCACTTGTTCGCATAACAAATCCAAACTGTGCAACACCTAAAAAGAATAATAAATAATTCTAAATGATGAATTGATTTTTCACTTAACCCGTGGTGAAACATATTTAATTAATAATCGAATTTTGATTAAAACACTTGGTTTGTTTCACTTGATTTAAACCAGTGAAACAAACCAGTTTTTTTTTTTTTTCGGGTTTTACGTCATCTATTTCTGCTGCTATGGCCAATCATGACGCCGGAGATTAGGTGTACAGCTATCCGGAAATTTTGCCGAACCCGGTGGGAATTCCAGGGGTCTTTAACGTGCATGCAACATCCAGGCTGTACACGGGTCCGGTCCTACATGCATATAACGTCATATCCGAGAAGACGGAGTGTTTGGCATTTTTATCCTAACCTATATAAATGCAGACAACTTGTTAGGCCGGTATTTGAGCCCCGGCCTGTGGCGTGGCAGTCCAACACTCTAACCACTACACCACCAAGCTGCCAAGTGTTTTAATCAAAAATTCTATTATTATAATTATTATTATTACATAACATGAGTACATATATTTTCAACAAATTAACATCCGTTCTATAATATATTTCTTTTATATTGAGCAGTGTTCTGCTCAATGTAATGAATATCCAGATGTAACAATAATAATTCAAAGCACCTAAGTGAGTGAACACTTGTAGCGTGCTGGCATGAAGTTCTTAGAAATTTTGTGCAATATATGATACATAAATGTTGTTTTAGTTTACATAATGAGTACGGAAAAATAAATATATGATATGTGTTTATTATTCTAATATAATTCTAAGTTATTCTGCCTGGTTTGAACCCCCATATCCGCCCCCTGGCTACAGTCTTGCATTTTCGCCTCCTATTAGGAAACACCCTGTATATTTTACATACCTCTTTGCTACTTCCTTTAATGCAATTACAGTCTTCACGTAAAGCGACTTGAGCAATGGACATTCCGTGGCACAGAACTTCTTCGACGATGGCCTTGACTTCGGCGCACACGTTCAACGCTTCCCGAGGCCCCCGCTCCACCTCGATTTCCGTGATTTTATCCAGGGCGAGGTCCATGTATTTCACGAAACCGTTAATCGTCGCATCGGCAGTGTACGCTTGCGTGAGCACCTCCTCGAGCCCATCCAGGCACATGCATATTTGTTTTATTATGCAATACCTGGCTTCCTGTTAAAAAAAAATCAATATAAAAAAACTTGCAAACAAAACATAATCTAAGTTCAATAATTATTTTTTTTACCACATCCTAATGCATACTAATTTATCTGAACCAGCGGCGGCTCGCAGCCTAACTTCAGGGTAGGCCAGAGACCCAAGTTAATGTGTACCCGTTATTAAAAGTTCAATAATTATTTTTTTTTACCGCTTCCTAATGCATACTAATCTATCTGAACAGCAGCGGCTCACAGTCTAACTTCAGGGTAGGCCAGAGACCCAAGGTAATATGTACCCGTTATTGAAAGGTGACTTTGTTGTGCAATTCCTTGTATTTATAAAGCGCGATCCCAACGTCAAATTTTGTGTGCCTTGGCACTCTGGTCGACCCTGAAGTTAGGCTGCGAGCCGTCGCTGATCTGAACTCACTGTGATGGTGATGTACGCCTCGTTTTCAGTCATGAAAATTTTGATGAGTATCGAGAGTGCCGTGTTGAGCTGAAGGAGGTACAATAGCATCATTTCTTTGGCTGCGTTTTCTATGGGTTTAATTTGGCGGATGAATTCCGTGATTTCCAATAGGAGTTGTGTGAGGCGGCCGCATAATTCCTGTAATTTGTTTATGTTTAACTAAACTACTTTACAATACAACAAATATGCAACAGTAACAGTAAAACTATTTTCTAGTTCCTTCAATACACAGTAATAAAAAACCAAAGAATTTACAGAGAGTTTTATGTAACACAGAGCATGCTAGAATTCAATGAAAGTTACGAGTTTAACAATGATCTATCGACAGTGTTAATCCATAATGGTCACTTTGTGTCCGAAATGTACATTTGGTAATTCAAATAAAAGTGTGAAGAAAGGTTATTAGTGCTTTATTCGTCAAATTTAGATCTATCGACGGTTATCTATCGACTACAATGTAACACCGAGCATGCTAGAATTTACTCAAAGTTCGATTTATCAAAGCATCAAGTGCGATGTGATTGGCTACGATTTGTAATGGTCCTGTCAAAAATAAATTAAATCTGCAGTTATTGCAAGCGGAAACCGCAGCCAATCACATCAGATCAAACCTAAATCAAGCAGTGTACCGTACAACTTCAATTTGTTTTTATTATAAACCTACCAAATTTAAATTGAAATCCCGATCTGTCTCTATTTTTTGGTAAAAACATTAAAAATAATACTATAGAGTGTCTTCCACTCCTAGATTAAGCATGAAGTAAAATTTCGAGTTTAGAAAAGCCTAAAAATTTGGCTCGGGCGCGTAGCGAAGCGAAGCGACCGAGCCAAATTAGGCTTTTCTAAACTCGAAATTTTACTTCATGCGCCACACGTATAAAACACTGATTTAAAATTAATTTCAAAATATACCGCTTCGGTTTAATCACATGTTTAATTTTACAAATGTTTATATGAAATATGTGAAAATATTCTTGAAAGAAAAAATCAATGTATGTCAACATTTATCCAAAATCATAATTATTACTATGTTTAATTAATTTCACACCTAACCCGTGGTGAAACCAAGTGTTTTAAATATCCAGAATTAAATATTACTATTTTGAATAAAACCGCCAAAACCAACACACGTATATTCAAATTGAACGTATTAACTCACATCTAATATCTATTAATAAAGCAGTTACTTATTCAATAGAGAGGTAGTGAAGAGATTATTATAACAGGAAGTAAATAACTGACCATAAACAGCTCTAAAGAATTCCATATTTCCTGTAATGTGAATCGAATAAATAATGAGCTTCGTTCATTAGAAAGTCAATTAATCGATTAACCATTACATAAGATACAAAGATGACTATTGCTTTTGATCATAATTCTTCTAATTATTAAGCAATATTACTTGGGCCAGCGATTAGTGTAAATGTAGATGTAATAATGTAGTATTATGCCAATAAAGGTCTTTTTTTTATTTCTGCACAAAATACTACTTTTATGTAAGCCGAAACCGAAATAATTTATCATATTTAAAAAAAAAATCAGGATTTAGAGAGAGAGAGACACACATATTTTTAATCAGACCTTTACAATATATACATCAGCGGCGGCTCACAGCCTAACTTCAGGGTAGGTCAGAGACCCAAGGTAATTCAAAGGTGACTTTGTTGTGCAATTCCTTGTATTTATAAAGCGCGATCCCAACCTCAAATTTTGTGTCCCTTGGCGATGTGGCCGACCCTGAAGTTAGGCTGCGAGCCGTCGCTGATATACATTTATATTTAATTTATATACAGTTTTAAAAAATAACAGGTTAGGCTATCTGTTATAATAATAAATAAAAATAATTACAGGACCGTACGTCGATACTGCGGTCCTGTAATTATTTGTAATTATTATTATAACAAATAGACTCAGACAGGGCAATCTGAATCTATTTGTTATAATAATTAATAATTATAATTACAAGATTTATTTTACTAAAATTTAGATTTTTTATTTATTTATATAAAACGCATATCAGTGGAATAACAAGAGTCCTTGTTTAATATAAAAACTGATTGAATTAGTGCAGAGCTAATGAAGGAAATGATACTGTTAACCTCGGCTGATAAGAATTAATATATACGCTACGCTATGAAGGAAATATTAATGTATGTATGTTATCTAACATTCAATAAATGACATTATTCATTTTATCATTTCTAGTAAATGTTATTTATTGTTTTCAGGTATTTTCAATAGTATATTTCATTAGGAGTCTAGAAAAAGGGATTTTTCCGTGTGCGCGTGACATTTCCTGTGTGAGGCGTAGCCGAACACAGGAAGTTATGCAAGCACAGAAAAATCCATTTCTGGTCGTGTAATGAATGCTATTTTTTATTATACTTATAATAATAATAATAATAAACGTCTTTGTTTATACAAAAAAGATACAAGGTGTAGAATGTATAGCAAAATTGCATAGAAGTTCAGTCGATCTGAAAACATTATACTTATCTAAAAACTTGAATTATTTTTTTTATTTTAAAACTAGTAATTTTTATGGTAGTGAAAAAATACAAGTAATTCGAAAGAAAATGAAATTTTTCGAAATTTGATCGAGTTAGCACTTTCTTTTAAAGCCAAACATCTTTATATCGTGGCGAATCAACACCATAAAGTGTACAATTATGCAGATTTGGCTTTTTCAGAAAAATAAAATGGAAGTTATACATCGTCACTCACAATTTTTGTTTTTCATAGTTCCCATTTCGCCTGTGATCGTGTCTATATCCGGATTTTACTAGCAGTCATTCTACGCTTACTTGGGCCGCTTGGGTTAATATAACATGCGAAATATCATCTACAAAATCAATTTCTTCTAAGCCTGCGTACGTTTCAACCAAACTTACGTATTTCACTGACGGATAATAAAACAAATACATTGTTGCTATAGAAACATTTCAGAGCGCACAGAAAGGTGCACAAACAAACGTTTTCCGTGCGGTGGCTTGAAAAAGCGACGTTTTCATTATTCTAGAGGCATTTGGAAACAAAGTGTTTTCAGATAAGTATAATAAATATTAAATTATGAACGGTGGAGGCTTCTACTTCGTTATACATGTTAATTCAATAAAATAAAACAAAACAAAGTTAAAGTGTTTTATTTTATTTATAATAAATATTAATTTAACGAAAGGGAATAGAAGGGTAGTGGAGTGGATGAGAGAGGATGGGATCGGGGTAAGGACGTTGGAAAAGCTGGGGAGGGAGAGGGAAAAGAGAAGGGAGGGTAAGAGGGATACGGAAATGAAGAAATAACGAATGAATTGTAAATAGTCTGTAAGATATTAAGATATGCCAATAAAGGTTTTTTTTTTTTTTTTTATTAATTTAATATGTTTGAAAAACTTATATGTTCACATTATGAACACAACTTAACTTGTTTAAAGCGATTATTTTCAAAACACTTGACAAAGGGTGTTACATTCGCAGCCAACTTTTTATCGATTTCCCACCTTTGTTTTGTTATTGGAACGTTTTCATGGCCACCCCCGGGGCGGCCCGTTTGTTGTGATCGACTCACCTGAAACCACGCGAGGACCTTCGCCTTGGAATTCACGGCGCCGGTCAAACTGTGCAGGTACTCCTTCACCGACATTATCTTCACGATCAGATCGCACTCCATCGCGAAAAGCCCGACTCACGAATGGAAAAATAAGAAAATTAAACGCGGCTACATCCGAACGGCGAGGAAAACCGTCGCGAACAAATGACACCGGTTCAAACTGGCGTGTTGACAAACGGCATACCAACTTTGGAAAAATAATATCGAGGTATTTTTATTTTACATTTTATGATCTAATTGTAGTTAGGGATGGCCTCTTAGTGTGGTTGGAAATTATACGGACTGCATTTGTTTAAAACTTTAATAATCGTTAACAACAATTTCACATAACTAACGTAACCGTCTCGTCTTCTTATAATTCTCTATGATTCAACAACCTGAACATAGCTTTCCTAAAATCTCATAAGTCTAGCCAACATGAAATACATTTCCTTTCCGCGGCGTTAGATGGCGCGCGCAAGCGGGTAATTCAAAAATATCGCCTACACTAATAATGATTGATTAGTACCGCAATTATCAAGATCTTATAAACAGTCGCTCCTTAATGAATAATTAATGAAATGTAGCTTAAACAAGTTTCTCATCTTTCACGTGGTGAAACATATTTAACTGCTTTTTTAAATCATAGAAATGCAGCTAATAATAGTGGTTTTATATTTTATGTATGTATTAATTTGACACGTGTTTTAAAGAATTAATTACAACTGTTTAAATTGCGCAATAAGGTAAAATTAATAATTGGAAAATAAGCTATGAATCAGCCTTTACGACGGTGTTGCCATATTTAAAAATATTACTTTATTATGACGAATTTAATTCATAGATAATGACAATTGCAGATATGAAGAATATTTTTACATTATTAAGCTTTAAACGAGTGTTGTCCACTCCCAAACTAAGCATGAAGTAAAATTTCGAGTTTAGAAAAGCCCTGTGAAAATTTATCGAGGGTCGCGCAGCGACCCGAGACAAATTTTCTGGGCTTTTCTAAACTCGAAATTTTACTTCATGCGCCACCTTATAAAACACAGATTTTAAGCGAAATTCGGATGTATATAAATATCACAATATTTTAGCGTTTTATACGCGTGGCGCATGAAGTAAAATTTCGAGTTTAGAAAAGCCCCGCGAAAATTTGTCTCGGGTCGCTGCGCGACCCTCGACAAATTTTCTGCGCGGGGCTTTTCTAAACTCGAAATTTTACTTCATGCTTAGTCTGGGAGTGGAAAACACTCGTATAAAATAAGCTATGAATCAGCCTTTACGGCGGTGTTGCCATATTTAAAAAAAATACTTTATTATGACGAATTTTAATCATAGATAATGACAAATGCAGACATGAAGAATATTTTTACATTTTTAAGCTTTAAACGAGTGTTGTCCACTCCCAAACTAAGCATGAAGTAAAATTTCGAGTTTAGAAAGCCCTGTGAAAATTTGTCGAGGGTCGCGCAGCGACCCGAGACAAATTTTCTGGGTTTTTCTAAACTCGAAATTGTACTTCATGCGCCACGCTTATAAAACACAGATTTTAATCGAAATTCGGATGTATATAAATTTTACAATATTATAGCGTTTTATACGCGTGGCGCATGAAATAAAATTTCGAGTTTAGAAAAGCCCCGAAAATTTGTCTCGGGTCGCTGCGCGACCCTCGAAAAATTTTCACGGGGCTTTTCTAAACTCGAAATTTTACTTCATGCTTAGTCTGGGAGTGGAAAACACTCGTTTAAAATAAGCTATGAATCAGCCTTTACGGCGGTGTTGCCATATTTAAAAATATTACTTTATTATGACGAATTTTAATCATAGATAATGACAAATGCAGATATGAAGAATATTTTTACATTTTTAAGCTTTAAACGAGTGTTGCCCACTCCCAAACTAAGCATGAAGTAAAATTTCGAGCTTAAAAATGTAAAAATATTCTTCATTTCTGCATTGGTTATTATTTATGATTAAAATTCGTCATAATAAAGTAATATTTTTAAATATGGCAACACTGCCGTAAAGGCTGATTCGTAGTTTATTTTAATATTTAATATGGCAATACTGGCGTTACTTTAAACAGTGCTACCACACTTGTATAATTAAGCTTAAAGTGACAGCAGTCCTAAAAATCATTACATTGAAAACCAATTTTAGACGTGTAATTTCAGTTAAATGTTAAAATCATCAGTAAAATATTAAAAACGAATAATTAAAACACCCTTCTGCAAAAAATCCAACCGCCGGATTAGCACAAAAAGAACATTGTTGACAAAAAGTGACACCGACAGTTCACTAACCTCGAAAATCGTTCCAGTTTTTGTAATCGAAATGCAGGAATTTTAATTTTTATGAATACCGGATAACGAACAAATTTAAACCATCGATAGAGACAAGGTATTGTTTGTGATTAATTAGTGCCAAAAAATGAGTGAAGCCGAGGAAGATGTTGTGCTGGAAATTGAGGGAACACCCTTAAAATGTAATAAAAGGGAGCTGATTAACAACAGCGATTACTTTAAAGCTATGTTCGAAGGGAACTTTGCCGAGAGGAATAAATCTTCTATTAAACTAGAGGTAATTAGTTGCAACTGTTTACTTTTAAATCAACGAAACGACGAATTCATATAACAATTTAATTAAAACACTCAACTTTGTTTTACCACTTTTATTTTACTTTACAGTGATTATAGTTTCGACTACAAGCTAGTCATTATCAAAGTAAGTCACTTAGTTTGATGACTAGCTTGTAGTCGAAACTAAGTCACTTAGTTTGATAATGACTAGCTTGTAGTCGAAACTATAGTCACTGAAAAGTAAAATAAAAGTGGTATGTTGTAATATGAGCAATTAGACAAGACACCGAACAATGCCCAGTATACACGTGTAGTTATCGCTTAGTAACAACCGAATACGAGCATCCGCGTCTTTTTCATAATGCAAGTAAGCAATTGTCACTTAACAACAGCGATAAATTGCAGACACATGTAATTATCCATATTTGGTATTGTTTCGACATCTAGCGCTTAATGGTGCAAATCTATGTCAGGTTGCACTTCGGGGTATATCCTCGACGTCGCCATCTTTTACTTAACCAAGTCACAAATCGGTGCAATTCAAATAAACTAATTTTAAACGAACATAAAACCAAGAAGATCTTATTCACTCTAAATAAAAGTGATATTGCACTTGACGATAATGCTAAGTTTCTTGGTATCTACTTAGATCCAAAACTAAGGTGGGATACACACAGTGAAAACTTGGCAAAGAAACTGTCCAGAAATATTTATTGTCTTCGTATGTTAACGCACAACCCTGTAGGCAAAGCTTTACGGTCAGCTTATTTAGCTTTATGTGAATCACACATAAGGTACGGCATAATTGTATGGGGTCATTCTGCCTCCAGGCATAGGATATTCTCCCTACAACGCCAAGCTATCAGGATTGTTGCAGGTCTAAAGTATACCGATGACTGTAAAAGTTCATTTATTAGACTTCGAATATTAACACTACCCTGTATATACATCCTGGAGTGTCTCATACACATACGGAATAACTTGAACTTGTACCCCAATCATGATCATCATACTCACAATACTCGTTCCAAAACAGATATCTATCAAGAGCACATCAGACTACAAACAGTGCAAACAGGCACTAAATACTACTGTATACGATTCTTTAATAAACTACCAAATACGGTACGATCGTTGCCTATCAATATCTTCAAAATAACTATAAAGAACTACCTTATACAGGAAGCATTCTACTCGTGGGACGAATATATGTGCTGTGATAAACCATTCTGTGATATTTAAAACACTATTTAATCTGTTGTAACTCTCTATTCTTTTACAAACAAATTCTACTACTAACTATTAAATGCTTTTAATGTGTTGTGATTGTTATTTTACTTTTATAACTACATTTTTTAACATTTTAACCTTATATTAAATTCTAGTCATTATTATTTATTATTCTAATGCTTTTAATCTGTTGTGCTGTTATTTTACTTTTACAAATATTCGTACAATTAAGTTTTTAATCTGTTGAGTCTCGATATTTCACTACTATTTCAACTTGCACCCTATATATCTTCACAAGCTTTGTCACCAAAACCATTTCTAAACAAATGGGGATCGTTATACCTACCAATCCACTTTGGCGAAATGTTACAGTGATTTAACTAAATACCTTATTTTATTATTATTACTATTATTATATATTATTGTATTACTATTGACGAGTGTGAACATATTTTTGTATCAGCACTAATAAAAGGAAAAAAAAAAAGTTTGTACTTCACAAAAATCACTTCAATGTAACACTTCAGTATATATATATATATATATATATAACTTAATTTTATTCCTTTGCAAATACTGTAATAATTGTAACTTGTAAACTCAACTCAGTAAATCGTAATAAATATAATTATTAACAAAGGAGGATTTCACATTTAACCAACCCAAACCCAAAAGTCGGGAGAAAACAGCCGTTCGTTCTCTCTCGCACAACAGGTAAAACTAGGTAAAATGTTTTTTTGATTAATTTGTTATGAAGATGTACCACAAAGTGAACACCAAACAAATTAAAGAATTCACATAACCTTATATAATTGTAATTTTCAGGGAATAGACTTAAAATCTATGACGATAATAATAACCCTGTTATGGGACGAAACCTACTTAATCGACGACGAAGACATCCTCCTGGTCCTCCAGACAGCGTGCATGCTGCAATTCGAGTACATCCGCGAGAACTGCATCAAAAAGTTAACCGAAATCCTCGTCCCCGCGAACGCCATCAAAATCTGGTTCATGACGGAGCCTTTAGACCTCCGCCCGCTCTACTTAAAAGCGAAAAACCTCGCCCTCACCGAATTCAACGCGATCAAAGACACCGAATCCCTCCTCGAGCTGCAACTCCCCCAGCTCCACGCTTACCTCTCGAACGTTAATCTGCAGTGCGGCTCGGAACTGGACGTCTACAACGTTTGCATGAAGTGGTTTTACGAGAACGCCGAGCCGGATAAAGGGGACAGTGCGGTGTCTGTGGTTTTGTCGTTGTTGGCTTGTGTGGATTTTTGCGGGCTGTCGGATGCCGATGTTAAGGAGATGATGAGTTTTCCGGATGTTAGCGGGAATGTGTTTGTTGTTGATGTGCTTAATTGTTTGCTGGATGTTCGGTTGGGGGGTAGTGGGGAGAAGTACGGGGCTGGGGTTGTGGAGCAGGCGAGGCGGTTTTTGAGTGGGAATAAAAGGGCGAGGCAGGTTGCTAAGGATCCATTCTTTTTCGTGGTGAAAGTCGGAAATGGAGATCAAATTAATACGGAATATTATTATGGTGAGTATACAGGGTGAGTCACTAAGCGGAAATCGGTCTATAGTGGGCGTATCGTTAAAAATAGCAAAAAAAGTTTCAAATAAAAGTTGTTCAGAATGAAGTTTTTCATAACCCAAAATTATTGCTAAATATGGCGGCCTTGCGGTTATACCGGAAGTAAACACCAACTTCCTTATTTTAAATAGAACACCCTATATATAATATATTCCATTTGTTTCTGGATCTCGCCTAGCCATGCTTTCGTGTTGTTATGTTGCAGTATCAACATTTACATTTTTTATTAATTGCCACTCCTGATTCCTTATTTTAACAGTGTTGCAATAATTTATGATATCATAAGTAATCCTCTTTTTAATTTTCAAGAGGTTTATTGTTAATCTTGCAACAATTATTTCGCCACGCGGTCGCTTCTTCGAGCATTTTATTATTAAATCAAATTAATCAAGTGTTGCAATGCTGTGTCAATGTCAAAGTAAAAAATAATTTCAGGCACATATTAAATATTAACATGCCAAAAAATGGGAAATGTGTAGTTATTATGGATAATGCTGCATACCATTCTGTGCAATTAGACAAAACTCCTTCATTTTCTTGTAAGAAATGCGAAATGCAGGAGTGGTTGGTTAAACACAATGTAAAATTCAATCCAAAAATTAACCAAAAAGGAACTATGGGCTTTATTTATACCTTTTCCATCAAATGACAAAATTTACGTAGTTGATGACATTTTGAGAAAGAACGGGCACGAAGTTCTTAGATTACCGCCATACCATTGTCAATACAATCCAATTGAAATGGCATGGGGGTTTTGTAAGACTTACTACAATAAGCACATAAATTCTAAGCAACCATCTAAGGATCGTGTTCAGAATTTATGGCTTGAGTCTCTCTCAAAATGTACATCCGATATGTGGCAAAATTTCTGTGATCATTGTGAAAAACTTATTTCGGATGACTGGACAAAACACATGGGGAACCTTTCTTTTGAAACCACTCCTCCTTTTATTATTTCGCTTGGGGAATCTGGCTCAGAACAAACATCAGAAGATTCAGATGCAGGTTCTCTTGACTAAATAATAAAAGTGGAATGAGGGCTTAAAAATTGTTTGACATGAAAATTATCAGTATCACAAGAGGGTGGGAATAAATTTGCAATTCTACAAAAAAATACTGAGGGCCAACAGAAGAGAGAATGACCAAAATTAAGGTGGATGGATGGAGTTGATCAAAATGTGTTAACGGGAAGACCCAAGCGAGAAATACAAATGGATGACGAAATAAGTTTGCAGAGCCGAATTCATTATATTTGTTATATACAATATTATTGCTGTGTTTGTATGTACAAAAACCAAGTAGTAAGTTTTGTTAATCTTAAAACTGCATATTATTATCCTTTTATATCTGAAAATTTGTAAAACAGGCAACAGTGTAAGATCACAATAGTCAGAAATTATAACCTTAAAATCGAACATCTGACAGTGACATTTAAAAACCCTGATTTAAAACACAACCAGCCCCATTTACAATACTTAAACTGTCACTTTTCCATAGCTAGGCGAGATCCAGAAACAAATGGAATCGTGTATATTTTCAAGTTAACCCAAAATTATTGCTAAATATGGCGGCCTTGCGGTTATACCGAAAGTAAACACCAACTTCCTTATTTTAAATAAAACACCCTATATATTTTTACATTTTTGGGTTGCTCGTTAAAAATAAACATGAGTTTATTCACACAACATTGGGTCTCAGTTGAACCATTTTCGAGTTATTTCATTTTTTTTGATAAATTCGCGATTTCAGAGCTCGACGCCGTTAACAATATCTTCAAAACGAAATAAGTCAGAGTTGTGCGGCCTACGGTTTTGGATTCGGGAAGAAATGTAGTATTTGTTTAAGTTTTTGCCGTTAGTCAGATTTTCTAAATTGAACCGAGTCCGTCGACGGTATTCTTCAGTACTTCAAACATGCATAACTTCATTTTTTTAAATGGAACCATCTATCTTGTGACACTTTATCTGATGCGAAATTAAATTTCCTTTTTATTTATACCGGGTTGTTGTATCCTTCCAATAGTATTTGAGAAATTTGCGATATTTAAAAAATTTTAATACATTTCGTATTATCGCGTTAGCCCTGGATACTGATGACGTTTGGTGATTTTGTTTTGACTCGCTAGTGTTCCATTAGTGCGTTCTTGAAAGAAATCTCAGCAACGTTTAGTAATTACTGTTTACTGTTTAATGCTATATTCTATCGTATGTTCAATTAAAAAAAATCTCTAGAGTGCCATGGAAAATATTCTAAGTTGGCAACTCTAAAAATATACATTATAATTATTATGTCTGGCATTTTATACGTCAATTCCTGAAGTGTGTAGCCAACTTAAATTTGAAAAAAGATTAAATCGTGGCACTCCAGAGGTTTTTTTTTTTATTGAACATATGATATTATCCTTAAACCGTTTATTTCTGGTGTTCCAAAAAATTTAAAATATTCAAGTTTACACTTAGGCCCGGTTGCACCAAAAACTTTAAACTCGAGTTCAAGATGACAGTTCTTATTGTTCTCATGTCACTTTAAACTCGAGTTCAGAGTTGAACCAATTCAATATCTTTGGTGCAACTGGCCCTTATTTTATTTGCAGAATATGAAATCATTTCATTAATTGAGATATCCAAACAGAATTTGTACTAAACAATTATGATTTATCAATTTTAGTATCTACAAATAAGTTGATTGAAACTGATTGATTCAATTAAAGATTAAATTAAATGTACAAAATATATACAGAGAGTTTTATGTAACACTGAACATTTTCATAGAGAGAATTTTTCTCTTAAGTGTACATATGCATACGTCGTACATTTTCCGACGCTCGGTTTGTCAAAAGAATTTAGTTTGAAGCTTTAAACGAGTGTTTTCCACTCCCAGGCTAAGCATGAAGTAAAATTTCGAGTTAAGAAAAGCCTGAAAATTTGGTTTGGTCATGTAGCGCGAAGCGCGGAGCGGCCAAACCAAATTTTCAGGCTTTTCTAAACTCGAAATTTTACTTCATGCGCCACCGGTACAAAACACTGACATTCTATTCTATTGAAAGTGAGTGGGTAGTTATGCTACCCTCCACTGCGACCGCAAGGATCTATTGTGGCTCACAATTAAGGTCGAACATCCGACCTTACAGCTCACCTTCCAAGTCCATCTTCTTGATGAAGTCAAGGATCTTGTCAGGTGAAGTTTTCTCCAGGTCCTTCAGGTTTAGCTTCGGTGTGCCAAACACCGTGGTCCTGATCTGGTTGCCAGCTGGACAGGCACATATGACGTGCTCTGCTGTTTCATCATCCTCTAGGCATAGGCGGCACTCAGTGGTGTCGCTTAGTCCTAGTTTGTTAAGGTGATGCCTTAGACGGCTGTGTCCAGTGAAGAGAGCAGTTAATGTGTGAACATCTGATCTGCTCAGCTTCAACCATGAGGCCGTCCTGGCCGCAGATGGTCCACTTGTTACCGCTCTGAAATGTCTCATCCCAGGGCGGTTTTGCCAGAAATCCTGTGCCTCGTGTCTCATCCATCCGTTGTTACGGTCTCTAGCTGTTGATCTGGGTATCCCCAGAGCGGGTTCTGGTCCGATGTAGGCTGTACGCGCCCCCTCTCTGGCTAGGGAATCGGCTAATTCGTTTCCCTTCACGCCAGAGTGGCTTAGCACCCACATCAGACTGACCCCGTTTACCTGTGCCATTTGGCAGAGGGCTTCCTTGCAGTTCCGTACAGCCAGCGAGGAGCATCTAGAAGATGCCAGGGCCCTAAGGGCCGCCTGGCTGTCCGAACATATTTTTATTGTCCTGCCCGCCCAACCCTTTGAAAGGATTTCGTGGGCGCACATTTCAATAGCCTGAAGTATGGTAGCATACCTGCCAAGGCTGTAGTAAAGTTCAGTCCTTGGTCCGACGACTACGGCTCCTGTTCCAGTGGACAGTTTTGAGCCGTCAGTGTACCAGTAGGAGTCAGCCTTTTCTGGGGTGATTTTGTGTCGCTCCCAGTCGTCCCTGCTTGGGAACAGGACCTTGTACGGCTGATCCTCGCAGTAGTCCATGACTGCGTAGTCAGTCCTCATACTTAGGGTGTCATCCGCCTCAATGGCAGTTGACAGCCCATTTGGTGTGAAGACTATCACCTTCGGATTCAATAGGGCCGCGTGGTGATATCGATACGTTGCCAATCTGGCCTCGCCCTGTATTAGGATATGCAGGGGGGTGAGGTTCAGTAGCATTTCTAGCGCCGCTGATGGTGTAACGGGGCGCTCGAACCGGGGATGGCAATGTGTTGGATTTAAATGTGTTTTAACATAGTCTAAGTAATATCTTTTGACACATGCCACTTCCGTTCCGAACCCTATCACTTTCGGTTAGCTCAGAACAATAAAAAAAAAAAAAATCAACGATACTTACTCTGTTTCCTCCTTGTTCCATCTTGTCATCACTTTCACAATTTAATAAGGGTTTACGAGATTTAGATTTGTTTATGAAATAAAATTCTTCGTTTTCAATAATAACAACGATATATATATTCAAAATTAAATCAGTAAACAAACGAGTAACAAATCAAATCCACAAAAGAAAAAAAAATAGAGAGATTAACTATGACGATTAAAGTTACGACTAAGTTATAAGGCAATTCGACAAACACTTTAAAAAAAAAAATAGATCTCGTAAAATCTTGAATTATTAAATACAAACTATTCATCACCAACTTTCATTTAAAACTACTGACTGGCACTTTTACAACTGTCTCCCGTTAACACACTCGACTATTTAAACTTTGCAATACACTTTAATAACTCTGACGATTGTTGAACACCAACTGACTGACGAATTCGGTCTGTCCGTTCATTATAAAGACAGCGTTTTTGCGAAAGGTTAAGTTGGGGGTAGCAGAGCCCTGGAAGGGTATTTTCACCCGCACCTCATTGGCTGAGGCTGTGGTAGGGGTTGCTAACTCTTCCGCTTATTGGTTACCGATACGCTTGGATGATCACTCTCAACCGTTATTGGTCAGCTCCTTACTCAACGCCAATTGGCCGAGCGTCATTTGGGCAATATGCATTTTGAGAGTGACATCTTCGGAATTTGTTTAACAATTAAATTAAAAATAAAATAATAATGTAAAGTAAAATGCCAGTATTAAATAATAAGTAATTGGTAATTAGATTTTAGGTTGGTGAGAAATAGAATGACTTCTGCTCATTTTGCAGGAGAGAAAAAAAAATAAGTATTTAAAGAATTAAATTAATGTTTTAAAAATGTTTGTCTAAACTGTTTGTTTGGGTTAATATATACATACAATATAATATAAATGAAATAAAGACTACGTCCTAAGAAAAACAAAAGAATTGAAGTTCTGAATTACTAAAAGAATAATAATTGAATTGAAAATGAATCTTGCAATTCTAGAATTTAACTTAAGACTTATTATAAATATAAACTCATATATAATACACATTGCGATATTCGGATGTGAATTCGTATCGCGCTTAAATTAAATTAATTCGCAAGTATCTAGAATTAATTTAATTTACTTTGAATTGTGATTTTTGAAAAAACTGTACAAACCTAAGAAATAAACATTATGGTGCTTTTATTACGGTCAGCGTATTTTCGGGACTCGAACACCGGGCGGTAATGAAAACTAATCCACTCATTGTTCGACACTGAGCCGGCGTCCTTTTGTTCTCGTCACGTTCGGGATTTATATAATCCCGTTCGGACGGATTTGGGAATTTCGAAGATTTCGGAAATTTTGTGTTTATTACTTATCCAGAAAATACGCTGCCGGTTTATTGTTTTATTGCCCTAGGATTAAACAGAACAAAAGGGCAAACATTTCTATACGGACTTAACGGATTTTCAAACTAATACAAGGTTTAATTTTTATGCAAAATGTAAAAGGAATGAAATGCAATGAGGTCCGATGTTACATTAAATCGCGACTGAAAATTGAACGTGTTACGACGTGTCGAAGTGACACGCCGGTAACAATGGGGTAGTGCGTATGGCTCCAGTTACCGCCACTGTCGCCATTCTCTGCAGTGAGGAGAGCCTTGATATGGCCGTTTTTCGAGTTGTAATCGGCCACCAGGCGATACTGCCATAGGTTATTATTGGTTTTATGACCGAACCATATAGCCAGTACATTTGCCTGGGGTTTAATCCCCATGACTTCCCGCAAATTCTATGGCACGTCCACAGGGCGTACCTTGCTTTGCGGATTGTCTTGTCCAAGTGGGAGTTCCAATTCAGCGATTTATCCAGGGTGATTCCTAGATACTTCGCCTCCTCCACAAATGGTATGGTTTCTCCCCGTAGAGTAAGAGGTCTCAATTTCAGGATCCTCCTTCTCGTGAACGGGACAACTGATGTTTTGCTAGGGTTTACGTTTAACCGTTCCCCTATACACCAGTTCTGAGTCGCATCCAGTGCCTCCTGCATGGCTTCACATATTTGGTTTTCATCCGTGCCCCTTGCAAGAATGACTACGTCATCAGCATACGCTTGCACTTCGACGTCAAGCGTATCTATTATTGCAAGCAGATCGTCCACCAGTAAAGACCACAGCAGGGGGGAAAGAACCCCTTCCTGCGGGCATCCCCTGGCAGTCCTCAGCTTGACTGTGTCGCCACATAGTGACGTTGTCACGGTTCTGGTGTCGAGCATTGCTCTAATCCAGCCTGTAATAGCCGGTGGAACCCCTCTGTCCCTCGCGGATTTGCAGAGTGATCCCGTCAGAGCAGCGTTGAAGGCCCCTTCTATGTCCAGGAAAGCTGTTACACTGACATACAGTGTGGGCCTGAAAGGCGTACGATTTTAAAAACACTCTTGCGTTTGAAGCTTCAGAGAGGGGACTGCGCGGGTGGTGGGGTTAAGTAGGCCGGTTCTCGGAAATTTAGTCGCGATGGATCACTTCACCGGAGCGCAACGTGCATTCTGCGTTAAACATTATTACAAAAATGGCGATTCGTGTGTTATTGTTCGGCGTTTATTTCGGTGTGAGCTTGGATTACATGACCTAAATCAGTGTCCGAAAGTGTGATTCGATCGTGGGCCAGAAAGTTCGAAGCTACTGGTTCGACTCTCAAACAGAAGCCTGCGGGACGTCCAAGGTCAACGAGAACAGAAGACGCAATTGAACAAGTTAGAGCTTCAGTTCAACGTAATCCTGCTAAATCGACTCGAAAGCGTTCAGCCGAACTTGCGGTATCCAGAACATCTTTGCGTCGCATTTTGTTGAAAGATCTGAAATTGCACCTGTAAAAAATTCAAGTTGTGCAGGAATTACAGCCAAACGATCCAATTTTACGACGAGCCTTTGTTCAAACAATGTTGGAACGCTTTGGGAGTGTCAACAATATTTTGTTCTCCGACGAAGCCCATTTTCACATAAATGGGCATGTGAATAAACAGAATTGCCGTTACTGGGCTGCAGAGAACCCACGTGCAAAACACCAAAAGCCTCTGCATTCTCCAAAAGTAACCGTTTGGGCGGCCATGTCAGCGCACGGAATTATCGGACCCTACTTCTTCGAAAATCGACAAGGCCAATCTGTCACTGTAAATTCTGACCGATACACAGCCATGTTAAGGGATTTTTTCTTTCCACAACTGCAACAATTTTTAGCCTATAATCGTGCGACATGGTTTCAACAAGATGGCGCGACATGCCATACAGCTAATGCCTCTTTGACGGTCGTAAACGAGATGTTTGCTGGGAAACTGATATCGCGCCGAGGTGACATTGCATGGCCTGCTAGAAGTCCAGATCTAACGCCACTGGACTTTTTTTTGTGGGGAAATGGAGTAATAACGAATGAATTGTAAATAGTCTGTAAGGTATGCCGATAAAGGTCTTTTTTTTTTTGTGGGGATATCTAAAAAGTAGAGTCTACTCCAATAACCCAGCCACGATTAACCAGTTGAAGACCAATATCCGGGAAGAAATAATAATAATAATAATAATAATAATAATAATATACTTTATTGTCCACGGAAAAACCACAAATCGGACAAAATCATACAATACATACAGTTAACAAAATTATATATAAAATGGTGTAAAATATACAAAAGTTGGTATATTTAAAGATTTACAATATTACAAAATATATCAGTAAAACGCGAATTAGCATTAATAGACATGTGATATATTGGCACTTTTAGTAGTATATTGGTATTAACTCTTGGTAATAGAAACGAACTACTTTGCCGCGAAACTATACGTGGCGTATTAAAAGGTATCATAGAGAGTAATTGAGGAACATCTATTATATTATGAACTAATTTGAACATGAATGTACTACTAGCTAACTTACGACGATCAGACAAAGATATCATACTGTGTATAGATAATAAAGTGCTGTAGTCAGTGAGATAATCAGGATATATACCAGTTAACTTAAAATTTAAATATTTTAGAAAACGTTTTTGTACACGTTCAAGCAAGATGGATTGATTTGTGTAATATGGATAAAAAATTATGGAACCGTACTCTAAGCGGCTTCTAACTAAGGCACAGTATAATACCCTGATCAAATCAGTATCATTAAAATACTTGCAAGCAATGGCAATGGCAGCTATTCCCCGTGCAATGTGCCAGCGAGTTTTTACCAATTTGAGGTTCAGATTCGAAGAATGTTTGCAGCGCGATGGTGCACACCTGGATGACGTTATTTTTAAGAAATGAATTTCCCAGATGTAAATTTTTATAGAAATAAAAATTTGTATGTGAATTGTACTTAGTTTTTTTTAATGATTTTTTCAAATTCGTAATTATTTCTGGCCCACCTTGTATTACGAAGTTTAAAACACACCGCTAAACTTTACATTGTATCAGTGTTGTGTACTGGTGGCGCATGAAGTAAAATTTCGAGTTTAGAAAAGCCTGAAAATTTGGTTTGGCCGCTCCGCGCTTCGCGCTACGCGACCAAACCAAATTTTCAGGCTTTTCTAAACTCGAAATTTTACTTCATGCTTAGCCTGGGAGTGGAAAACATTCGCTTAAAGCTTCAAATTGAATTCTTTTAATAAACCGAGCATCGGAAAGTGTGCAACGTATGCATATGGATACTTAAAAGAAAAATTCTCGTTATGAAAATGTTCGGTGTTACAAAATACTCTATGTATATATCGTAAGTAAACTATTCATAATATTTAAATTTGAACAGAAACCAATATTTTTATTGAAGTCCTCAATAATACTCTAAGGAGTGTTTTCCACTCCCAGGCTAAGCATGAAGTAAAATTTCGAGTTTAGAGAAGCCCAGAAAATTAGTCTCGGGTCCCTGCGCGACCCTCGACAAATTTTCATAGGGCTTTTCTAAACTCGAAATTTTACTTCATGCTTAGTCTGGGAGTGGAAAACACTTGTTTAAAGCTTCAAATTAAATTCTTTTAACAAACCGAACGTCAAAAAATGTATGACGTATACATATGTAAGTAACCAAATGGTCACACAAAGACCTCCCTTCATTTATTTCTTTGTCATGTAATACATTTCCTTTGTTCTATATGCATAATTGTTATCGTATAATTAAAATGCTTATGTTTTATATTTTAATCGCACCTTATTATAATCGCAATTATTGTAAGTCAGTCTTAGTCTGTATCGCAACGAGTTTGCATCGCTCGTGAACAATAAAATCGCTTTTTAAAAAGACCAGTTATTCCCTAAAACCTATAATTTGTATATTTAAAAGAAAATTCTCTTTATGAAAATGTTCAGTGTTACATAAAACTCTCTGTATACTCTTATTTATTTATTATATTTATCAGATTCGTACAGGAGGAAACGAAAATACATTCGTTTAGATAAAGTCGAAAGTGGGCATAAAGGACAAAGAAAGTCGGCCGCGATGCTCATATTCGGTAAGTGAAAGTGTTCATTTAAATTATACCACTAGGGAAGTAACGCCGTAAAATCTAACGAGGATTAAGTTCGTGTGGGTGTAAATGGCTTGGGCTTAATACAAAATCAAATTGATTGATAAGGCTGATAAATGTTGAAAGTTCATATTCACTTTTATATAAATAAAACAATTTAAACACTTTCAAATATATATTGTATTAACGCTACAAAAAAAAAAAAAAAAATAAAAAAAAAATAATTCAAATTGCTTACAAAAACGGATTTAAAAAATCAATAATAGAAAAATTAGTACAGAAAAAACAAAGAAATAAATTAATACATTCCATTTACCCAATTATCAAAAACAAATCTATAAAAAACTACTCTTCATTAACATTCACAGGAAACAATAGTAATAAAATCGGGAAAATGTTAGGAAAACTGAATATTAATATAGCATACAGGACAAATAACATCTTAGGAAAAATAATTAAAAACAATAAAGACAAAAATAATAAAACTCAACAAAGTGGCGTCTATTTACTAACTTGCAAAGACTGCCCCAAGAAATATGTAGGACAAACCGGAAGATCGTTTCAAGAGAGGATAAAAGAACATTTAACCAGCTTCAAACAAAAGAAAACAAACTCCACATACTCCAACCACCTCATCGAAGAAAACCACCACTTCGATAAAAATTTCCAAGTCCTACATCTAGAAAGGAAAGGTCGGAAACTCAACATCATGGAGTGTTTAGAAATCAATAAAGGACATCTTCTCAACGATCAAACAGATTTAACTAATTCGCCCCTCTTAAATTTACATTTTTTTGAAAAACCCACCCCCCCCATAAACATTGTATATATACCCGACCCGACAAATTGTATTTATCATTTCTTCGCCTGAAGAAGCCACAGTGTGGCGAAACAATTGTAGCGTTAATATAATATATATTTGAAAGTGTTTAAATTGTTTTATTTATATAAAAGGGACTAAATCAAATAGTTTAATGCCGGTTTCACCAACGTCAATTAAATCGACCAATGTCTCTGGTTCTTTGGAGAGTGCGCATTTCTGCACTGCACTTTAGGCCCATTGTGCTCGACCAATGGTTATCCATCGATTAAAATCTAGTAATAAAGGGTGGGCCATCGCAAGGAATCTTTTTAAAATGTTAATAAAACACAAACGGCTAGATGGAATTTCTTGATCTTGAATTTATTTTGTAGCCAAGAGTATTCGGATACTCTTGGCTACAACATAAATTCAAGATCAAGAAATTCCATCTAGCCGTTATACATGGAATATGACATCAGCATTCCATTATACATGGAATATGACATCAGCCACGGCTGGCCTTACAATAGTCCATTCTCTCAACCCAATTTTTCAGAACTTTTTCTAACATCTTTTCATTGCAGGCTTTGTAACCTATTTGATCACCTCTGGTAATATAAATTTTTTTCAACGAATAAGATTAACTGAAGTTGGTAAAACCGGACATCATTTTATCAAGCCCAAGTTGTTTAACTTTATCCTTAATTAAATTATATTCTGCCGTCACGCAGTTGTTTCTTTTTATTTGTACAGATAAAAAACGCAATGAATTCCTGCACTGCATCGACATGTCCGAGGAAAAGTACAACGGTCACGAAGGTTTCCACATCCTCGGGTACAAAGAGCAGATATTCATGTTCGGCGGCGAAGTGACGCTGGGCAGGGGCAATTGGAATTTGAATTTTTGGGTTTACGACACGATAAGAGAACGGTGGGAGAGAAAAACAAAGTAAGTTTCGTTTATCGACATTGGGCGCATTCATCAGATAAAACTGTTGTGGGTTTGATGCTAACAGTTAAGGAATTTTCTGATGAATGCACTGTTAACAGCAAAGACGTTAGTCATTTTTGCTAGTGTACAAAATAGAATGACAAGCACAATGGGCTTAAGTGCAGTGCAGAAATGCGCACTCCCTAAAGAACTCGAGTAACCAGGGTAGCGTTCACTAGATACCGCCAATGTAAAGTAAAAAAAAAATCCAAACATGTTGAGAGTACATTTTTCTGATGAATGGGCGCATTGATGTGGAATTTTAAAATATTTAAGAGGGGGGGTTAGTTGCCAATTCCGACCACCTGAGTGCTTTTCAGGTACCGTTTTAGTAATTAATATGGCGAAGATTTACGAGTGACTGCGACGCCCCACGAAGCGTAACCAGTTAGTGTTGCTTGTACGTTTTGTACTCTCATAATTAATGCAAAATGTTTCAAGGTTCTGAACCGAAAAAGACACCAGCGACGGCTCGCAGCCTAACTTCAGGGTCGGTCACAGCGCCAAGGCACGCAAATTTGCAAATGGGACGTTTCATCGCCGGGCCAGTTCATCACCTGGCCAGTTCATTGCCGGCTGTTTCATCGCCAAGCCAATTTATCGCCAGGCCAATTGCGATAGGATATGTCCGGATAGGTTTGGATTGGTCAGGATAGGTTAGGATGATTTAGGATAGATTATGATAGGTCAGGATAGGTTAGGATTGGTGAGGATAGGTTAGGGATATGGGTAATATTTGAAATTTGATCATTAGATATGATCTTTCTTTCAAAATTTATTTTATAAAAATATTGGCGATGAACAGGCCTGGTGATGACACGGCCGGCGATGAGCTGAATCGGTTGCGATGAAACTTCCTAGACCGCGCAAATGTTGAGGTTGGCATCGCGCTTTATAAATACGCAGAATTGCACAACAAAGTCACCTTCCAATAACGGATATATATTACCTTGGGTCTCTGGCCTACCCTGAAGTTAGGCTGTGAGCCGCGGCTGAAAGACACCCGCAGTGTTGCCAGATGTACGATAATTATCATATTTGTACGATAATTATTGTATTTGTACGATATCTTTATGACATACATGTATTTAACAATTTTATTCGTTTGTAGATTACCTTTCGACAGAAGGCACTTTCACTCTTGTATATGTGGAAATTATTTATATATAATCGGTGGAACCGGCAGCTTTAGAATAATTCAAGACAACATGTTTTGGTATAACTACAAAGAAAGTAAGCTTGTTTTTTATGCTACAAATTCATAAAATACTGTGCGATCATTTAAAATATAAACTAGTGTAGGCTTTGAATATTAAATTAGATTTGCACAACTGACTGTCAACGCCTCAGACCAAGAAGAGTAGAGACAAGTAATGCTGTGGTGGGGGTGGGCATTATTACGTAAGCGATATAACCTTGAAAATTCAAACAAACAAGTGGTGTGACACCTGATCAGTGTTAAACGTGTTTACAACTGTCATCCAAATGAAATTATGACTGCACGGATCGAATCTGTGAAGAAAAGTAAGTTAGTGACAAAATTGTGCAATATTTTAATGTGTTGCTAGAAGAAAAACGTTTCATCGAAATCATTTAAAACCATGTCGCGTATATAACAAAACCCAGCCATGTTCCCAGGGTTGCCAAATCAGTGATTTTGTCACCAAACCTGGTGGTTTCAACTTTCAGATTCAGACAAATTGTTTTTGACTGAGATGTAGCTTAATTCTAGTGTTTGTCGGATGTTTTTAGTGACAATCTAGTGATTTCTTGTCATCAGAAAGCGATTAAAGATTAAACAGTTGAACATGACAAAACTATTAACATTTGGAAATATCTATCTTTGCATTCATAAAAATGCCCATGTCTAAATGAATCATAAACTTACATTTTAAGAAGTATATTTTAAACTTCATTTGAAATCATTGTTTTGTATGCGTGGCGCATGAAGTAAAATTTCGAGTTTAGAAAAGCCTGATTTGGCTTGGTCGCTCCGCTGCGCTACGCGACCAAGCCAAATTTTCAGGCTTTTCTAAACTCGAAATTTTACTTCATGCTTAATCTGGGAGTGGAAACACTCGTTAGAAGCTTCAATTGAACGTTTTTATAATCTAACCTAAGTAACTCTTCACTAACTCAACCTGACAAATTGAAAACCAACATAACCTAAAAACAGATACATATGACATAACCTAACTTACCAAGCAAGCTAGTGTTAGGTTAGATCAAATTAGTTGATGATGGATTAAGCTGATGGTTATTTAAATAACTGGCGTCCAACTTAATCTAAGAAATTGGTAATCTATCCTAACCTGAAAATAGTTCTGCATGACGTAAACTAATTTTACTATGTATCATCTAACTTATCCCTAGCTCAGATGCCAATTACTAACTTAATAATAACCTAACCTAACTTCACGATATATCTTCTAACCTAACCCTAACTCAAATGCCAACTACGTATATTCATTCAATTAGAATTGGTTCAAAAGCTTAGCCTTAAATTAACCTAACTTTCGTAACTGTCTAAATCTATTTCTTGAATAATTTTCTCACTTATCACTTGGTGAAACATTTTTAAATATTGATAATGAAGGTTTAAATTAAATTACACTTGGTTTGTTTCACAATTTTTTACTTTACTATTTACTCGACTAGTTTCGCGTTTTACAGCATTATCAGGGTGTAAAACGTGAAACTAGTCGAGTAAATAGTAAAGTAAAAAATTGTGAAACAAACCAAGTGTAATTTAATTTAAACCTTCATTATCAATGTCTAAATCTAACTTAAGTGGTTACATGTTAACAAATCTATCCTAAGTAAATACTACTTAAAATAACCTAACGAACTTAAAGAGTTGTTTAGGTTATTTTAAGTAGTTCGATAAACTGTTAAAAAAGTTACAATAGCTTAGATAGCCATCAGTTAACCCAACTTATATAACTGTTATTCAATCTAACCTAACTTCTGTAACTGTTATTCAATTTAACCTAACATTTCACTATCTGAAATAGCAAGTTAGATTAGGTTTCATATGATCACATGCACGATATTATCATATCTAACCTAATTTGTAATCTAACCTAACTGTAATCATTATGTTAGATTAGATATTATTAGTTGGGTTAGATATATGCTAAATAATCTAAATTTCTATCTATTTCAATCTGGTTTAAGTTTATCAGTAAAAATATAGTTTTTGCTCCTTATACCAGTCGCAGCCTAACTTCAGGGTAGGCCAGAGACCCAAGGTAATTAAAAGGACTTTTTTTGTGGGGAAAATAGCAAAATTTTATAAGAAACAAAAAATACGTAAAATTGAATGATCTTGGAGAAAAAAAGTATTCCTTATGATTTGACCTGTTGAATAAAACGATTTAGGTATCTTAAGAAGTCGATGGTCCTAGTTTGACCTCTTACTTTAAACGTAGGATAAAGAAACATATCGCAAAAAGTGCATGGTATCAATGTAATTAAATGTGCCAAATTAGGTTTTCTTACCTAAGTCCAAAATAAAAATATTTGAAAAATAATGAAAAAAAATAATATCTTTGAGGCCTCGTAGATGGCTTAGGAACCACTTTTGGATAGAGATAAGTTTAGTTAAATCGTCTTATTTTGTTTCAGAGAATATGTGGTAGAGCGTTGTACAGACCATTCGGGGACACCCTGTATATTGTTCGCCATAAAGACAGTAGGTTAATCAATCCCTCATGAAAATTGAAGGTCTTTTTAATAAAACATTCGGTCCAAGTCGTATTAAAAGAGCTCTTAAATCTAAGCAACTTCGGTGAATAAACTTTTGCTTCTTTAGCGTGAGTCAAGATATCCAGTCTAAGGTGTCAAATTGTTTAGAGGGAATGGCAAAGCTATACTGAGGAGAGATAAATCTCGAAACGCGTCTATAGATGGCCTGAATAATTTGACCCAAATTGTTACATTTGCAGTAAGTTACTGTATGTAACAGCAAACACTTGTTGTATAATTCAATGTCCGTCGGGGTATTAGCCCGGGAAGTAGTTGTTTCAATGAGTGTTTGATGTAGTCTTTGTAAGACTAACTTGTTGTAGATTGCGAAATGAATCGCACTTTTAATGTTTTTAGACATATAATTACTTTTATTTGATGTTTCTGAGATTCACCGAATCTTATGACTTATGTAAAATATATAATTTGTTTTTCAAAGCAACCAACCGACGGTTTATCGGCACTCGTTATTACAGTTATAACAATAGTAAAATTATAGTATAATGCATGTCTAGTTACTGTACATTTTTTATTCATTAACGTTAAATAGTGTTTTGTTAATATAATTCTGTAATTAACCAATAGCAAGCGGTATACCGATGTTATTATTATTATTATATGTATTTGTTTTATTTATGTTATAACAAAAACATAAAATCTAATGATTTCTGAAGATTTTTTAGACGGAATTTTCAAACACCTGGCAGTCTAGAGTTGGCAACACTGCATGTTCCCTCTAGTCTATTCAACCTCTATTGCTTACAATAGTTTACCATAACCTCAAATTTATTCCAGTGTTCTGGGCAATCGCACCAACTAAAAATGCTGCCTACTCTAATAATTTAAATATGTTCGCACGGTATAATGAAATGTTAATATTTTTTATATCACAAATTCGTTATCACTAACGATTTAACCCAATTTCAGACATATGGAGTAAACAAATCATGCTACCCTGTGCCGGCATGTTGATAAAGTGCTGCAGCTACAAGGACCAGTTGTTCCTCCTCAACATCAGCAACCGGTGCGGGTATTTATTCATCCCGGGAAACTGCAGCTTCGTCACGATGAACATCGTCGATGAAGACGGTTTAGTTCATAATTTCCCAGATTTGTTTACAATATTCACATATCAAAATAGAATTTGTATTAAAGGTAAATTATTAGAAATAATTTTATAATAATAACGCTGGGTTTATAAGACATTTGCGGGTATTATTAGTGAATGCCGCGCGGCTATCAGTGTTAAACACACTTTGTGCCGCGCGTCATTCACTAATAATACCCGCAAATCTCATTAAAATCTGATGTTTTAGTAATTTTTCAAAATTCTTTAAACGAAACGTCAATTTAATGAAATTTTGTTTACGTTTTCATAATTTTAAAGAAATTTAAGCTTCTGTAACTTTTCCCAAAATTAACATATCTGTTTAATCTTACTTAGAAATAAAGCTCAATCTTTTCTTTATTAAATCCTGTAAATCTTATAAAAATCGGGTGTTTCGGTAATTTTTAAAGGAAACATTAATTTAATGAGATTTTACTTAATTAAACACAGTTATATTCCTTTCTTCACTTTTATTTTTCTTGCTAGATGTACATTTCGGGTACTAAGTACCCATTATCAATAGCTAACTGAATAAAAACCGATAAATGTTTACAATATATACCTACTCGGACTAGGCGGAAAAACCAAAAAAGTAATTTGCATTTTGAAACGAATGCGGTATCTTGGAAATGGGGGTGTTGGGGATTATTCGGTTTCGGACTTGGGGGGGTTTACAATGATGTTAATGAGGGTTATCTGTTGGGTAATAAATTTAATAAGGGGTTCATTATTGGGCTTAAATCGAAATTGAGTAGTTCTGTCTTATTTTTCATCATTTCTATCGCTTCTAACATGTTTAATTGATAACTGCTGGATTCTTTTAATAATTTAACTTTATTTATGTTGAATTTGTGGCCTGTTGTCAAAGTATGATGAGCAATTGCTGATAAAACTCCAACATGTTTAATTGATAAAAAGCTCGCATATAAATTAAAAATCAGTAATCCAAAATTACCAAAATTATATTGCCTACCCAAAATCCATAAACCGGGAAATAAATATAGACCTATTGTCTCCAATATCAACGCACCCACGTACAAAATTGCAAAATGGCTGGTTCATGAATTCCAACAATTAAAAATAAATAACGACTTTTCCATTGAAGATTCTTTTCAATTCACAAACAAATTAACCAACACAAATATTCAACAAAATGAACAATTAATTTCATTTGATGTAGAGTCACTGTTCCCCAGTATACCTATTGATATAACCATTAACATTTTAAAAGATTTATTAATTGAAAATTGCGTCCCAAAAGACAAAATAGATAATTACATTAAACTCACCGAAATGGTCATGGATTTTAACACATTTGAATTTAACGGAAAATTCTACAAACAAACATTTGGTACCGCTATGGGTAACCCGCTTTCACCATTTTTATCAAACATTTTTATGAACCATTTCGAAAATCAGGCCAAAAACACTCTAGATTATTTTCCTAGAATATAGATGAGATACGTAGATGATATTTTTGCTATTATTGAACCAAACAGAGATATCAAACAATTTGTCAACAACCTCAACAACTTATACCCCAGTATTAATTTCACATTTGAATTAGAATTCAACAACGAACTTCCATTTTTAGATTTAATAGTAATTAGAAACAAAAATAAACTAGATTTCAATATTTTCAGAAAGCCCACACACACTTTCAATTATATTCACTCAAGTTCACACAGCCCATTTAAACATAAATTAGCTTCTTTTAATAGCATGATCCACAGAGCAGTAAAACTCCCAATTTCAAAAGAAAATAGGAAAAAAGAATTTAAATTCATATTTAAAATTGCAGAATATCTAAACTATAATAAGAGAACAATTCAAAAATTAATCAACAGACACATAAGACATCATAACATCCAATCCACAACCACTTTAGAACCAATTTTAGAAACAGACAACAATAAAAAATATATAAAAATAATTCATGAGCCAAAAACCAACCAACATTTAAATAAAATATTCAAAAAATACAATTTCATTCCTGCACATTACACCAATACCAAACTTAAAATGTTATTGGGTAATACTTTTCAAAAACAAGACCAGTTGCTGAATTACTCAGTCAATTGCAATAATTGTACTAAATTGTATATTGGACAAACAAAAAGAAACGTGCACATTAGATTCAAAGAACATATGTACCAAATCAAAAGCCAAAACCCTGACAAATCAGCAATTGCTCATCATACTTTGACAACAGGCCACAAATTCAACATAAATAAAGTTAAATTATTAAAAGAATCCAGCAGTTATCAATTGAACATGTTGGAAGCGATAGAAATGATGAAAAATAAGACAGAACTACTCAATTTCGATTTAAGCCCAATAATGAACCCCTTATTAAATTTATTACCCAACAGATAACCCTCATTAACATCATTGTAAACCCTCCCAAGTCCGAAACCGAATAATCCCCAACACCCCCATTTCCAAGATACCGCATTCGTTTCAAAATGCAAATTACTTTTTTGGTTTTTCCGCCTAGCCCGAGTAGGTATATATTGTAAACATTTATCGGTTTTTATTCAGTTAGCTATTGATAATGGGTACTTAGTACCCGAAATGTACATCTAGCAAGAAAAATAAAAGTGAAGAAAGGAATATAACTGTGTTTAATTAAGTGACTTAACACCTTCACGTAACTCATACAACTACATAATGAGATTTTGTTTACTTTTTCATAATTTCAATAAACCTTAAGCTTCTGTAACTTTTTCCAAACTTAACAGTTTTTGTTTAAGTTTACATCGAAATAAGGCCCGATCTTTTCTTTATTGACTTCTGTAAATCTCATAAAACTCGAGTGTTTCGGTAAGTTTTAAACAAAACATCAATTTAATGAGATTTTGTTTACATTTTCATAAATTAAATGAATTTTAAGCTTCTGCAATTTTTCCCAAAATTAACAGATTTTGTTTAACCTTACATAAAAATAAAGCCCAATTTTTTCTTTAACTCCGGTTAATCTCATAAAAATCAGGTGTTTCGGTAATAATTAAGCGAAACATCAATTTAATTACATTTTGTTTACTTTTTCATAATTTTAATGAACTTTAAGCTTCTGTAACTTTTTCTAAACTTAACAGTTTTTGTTTAATTTTACATCAAAATAAGGCCCGATCTTTTCTTTATTGACTTCTGTAAATCTCATAAAAATTGGGTGTTTCGGTAATTTTTAAACGAAACATCAATTTAATGAGATTTTGTTTATTTTTTCATAATTTGAATGAATTTTAAGCTTCTGCAATTTTTCCCAAAATTAACAGATTTTGTTTACCCTAAATAGAAATAAAGCCCAATCTTTTCTCTATTAACTCCGGTTAATCTCATAAAAATGAGGTGTTTCGGTAATAATTAAGCGAAACATGAATTTAATAGATTTTGATAACTTTTTCATAATTTTAATGAACTTAAAGCTTCTGTAACTTTTCCCAAAACTAACAGATTTTGTTTAATCTTACATAGAAATAAAGCCCAATCTTTTCTTCATTAATTCCTGTAAATCTCATATAAATCGGGTATTTCGGTAATTTTTAAACGAAACATAAATTTAATGAGATTTTGTTTTGTTCACAGCAACGTGTTAAGGTTTACAGCCTTATTAATAGAATTGCCGTTAATATCATTATAGTTTAATGCTAGTTAATATCAACTAGACGCGTACAATCATGATACTAAGGATTCGTTTTCGGGAGGGCAGCCGCAGCCGCACTTAGGGCAAGTTTTAGGCCCATTGTAGTGCCTCATAATACTAACACTTCGTATTAATAGATCAAAATCTTGATGCTATTAATTAGTTGATAAAATTAACATGGCAACATTGGATTTTCATGTGTTCTAACTTCATTGTAATTAAGTAGTTTAATTTAGAGGTTATGTTACACTATTTGTTTATAGGAACGCGTAACTTCTGCTGAATTATTTAATTGAAATGCACTTCCAACGAGTGTCTCCAGTCCCAGTTTAAGCATGAAGTAAAATTTCGAGTTTAGAAAAGCCTGAAAATTTGGCTCGGGCGCGTAGCGAAGCGGAGCGACCGAGCCAAATTAGGCTTTTCTAAACTCGAAATTTTACTTCATGCGCCACCGGTACAAAACACTGACTTCAAGTGAAGTTCAAAACAAACTCCAAACCCTGAACATTAAACGATAATCACTAAACCATAAACTTCAAACGTTAAAGATTTAAGGTTTAGTAACGATAATCACTAAACCTTAAATCTTTAACGTGACAACAATTCATTTATTTTCATGTATACTAAATTTTAGTATACATGAAAATAAATGAATTGTTGCCACGTTAAAGATTTAAGGTTTATCGTTACTAAACCTTAAATCTTTAACGTTTGAAGTTTAGGGTTTAGTGATTATCGTTTAATGTTTAGGGTTTGGAGTTTGTTTCGAACTTCACTTGAAGTCAGTGTTTTGTACCGGTGGCGCATGAAGTAAAATTTCGAGCTTAGAAAAGCCTAATTTGGCTCGGTTTATTATTTAATTGAAATGTACTTCTAACGAGAGTCTCCAGTCCCAGTTTAAGCATGAAGTAAAATTTCGAGTTTAGAAAAGCCTGAAAATTTGGCACGGGCGCGTAGCGAAGCGGAGCGACCGAGCCAAATTAGGCTTTTCTAAACTCGAAATTTTACTTCATGCGCCACCGGTACAAAACACTGACTTCAAGTGAAGTTCGAAACAAACTCCAAACCCTAAACATTAAACGATAATCACTAAACCCTAAGCTTCAAACGTTAAAGATTTAAGGTTTAGTAACGATAATCACTAAACCTAAAATCTTTAACGTCGGCAACAATTTATTTATTTTTATATATACTAAATAGGTAAGGGGGGGTGGTGCAAAAACGTACAAAAATCCCGACTTTGCCAATTTTTTTTGACAAAACTACAAAAGATAAAAAATCGCGGTTTCCAGATTCGGAAAGAGCGCAAAAAACTCTATGGACAGGGATTTTTTCTAACATATTTCACCGCCCCCTGGGGCGGGGCAAAAAAAAGAAGAAAAACGTTGACAATTTCGCGAAAAAAGCCCGTGTCTTTTGAATTTTTGTCTACACCGTTCATATGACGGCGACGAAAAAAATTAGGTTGTAGAGTGATAGAGGCTTTGCTCTACAACTTAATTTTTTTTTGTAGCCGTTGGGTTTTTTTTGAAAAAAAAAAAAATTTTGTTAAAGGTATCAAAAAATTCCTCATTTTTTTCTATGACGTTTTTGTAGGAAGTGTTTTTTTTCTGCTCAACTGGAAGTATTTTTTTTTATTAAAATAAATTCAACACGTCAACATCGAAGCCATCCAGCTCCTCGATAACACGACTACAGCGGACTAAACCGTTCGAGTTAGTTTAATATTGTGTTAGTGCAAAAGCAGAGCACATTAATTAGTGTAATTAAGTTATTAAAATCTAAGGGATACTAAAGAGTAAACCCTTAGTATTAAACCTTTAGTAAATTAAGTTAGCTAAATATTACTCATTGATCCATTTGTGATCAGATTGTAATTATAGTAAAATACAACTAAGTGTTTTGCAAATAATAAAAAAAAAAAATTTAAATAAATTTAAAAACAATTAAATTTTAAACGAAATAAATACGAGGGCTTTAGCTTGGTACCCGCAGGTAGTTCCAGCAGAGCGGTGGTTAGGTTAGGTTAGTACTAGATACATTCTAGTGATAATTGCTAAACGTCTTATAAACCCGGCATTAAACACTATAAACTTTGTTTGTAAAACATATTTAATTTACAGAGCACCAATAATTTCATAAATTTAGATACCCGAACAGAATTTGTACTAAATAACTAATAATTCATCAATTTCAGTATCCTCGCACCCTCGGATTCATAATTTTTTCATTTTCAGGTTCTAGTTTAATAGAAATGGAGATAATCGATAAGCAACTGCGCATAGTAAACTATCAATATTTGCAGCGGCTGAACTGCGACTGCATGGAGTCTGTGATATGCGGGGACGTCGTTTACACCCTCTACAAACACAACGACAACAAAACGATAACGATCGAGATGTTTTCGATGGAGACGCACGAAACGTCGTATTTGTTCCAGAATCTTCCGAACGACACCATTTTTAAAATAGATCAGAATAAGTTTTCGCTGGGGCTGTCGACGAAGTTGTTTTCCCTGCAGCACCATTACAAGATGGCCGACGAAGACGAATACGTGAATAGTTTGAAGCTAGGGAATTGATTTAATGCTCATTTTGTATTTTCATAGTGTATAAATAATTATGTATAAATAAATATAATAACAAACGCAAATGACAAAATGACAGAAAGAAGTGAAAAGAATGGACAGAAAATTACACAAGAATATAAACACACACAATCTCGACACCCTAAAGGGTAAAAGGGATTTTAAATGATTATATATATATATAAATATAATAACAATTAGTTAAATTATAGCGAGGCAAATTTATGAACCCTGAAATAAAAAGTTCGATTAAGTTTGTGTTAAATTAGGTTAGGTCTAATCAGGTTGGGCAGAGTTAAGTTAGAATAGGTTAAATCTAATTTTCTGCCTTAACACGTTGATCGCCGCACGGCATTCGCTTGTGCCTCAGTTAAATTTGCGTCTAGGTCCCACAGCGATCAACGTGTTAATTAAAATGAGAGAGCGTGCACCCAGGGAGGTGGCTCGCATGCTTGAGCCCCCCCCCTTAAAACCCACTAACTTGTAGTATTTTGACATGTATACATAAGTTTAAATGCACGAGCCCCCGAGGCAAATTTATGAACCCTGAAATAAAAAGTTAGGTTAAGTTTGTGTTGAATTAGGTTAGGTCTAATCAGATTAGGCAGAGTTAAGTTAGAATAGGTTAAAACTAATTTTCAGCCTTAACACGTTGATCGCCGTGCGGCATTCGCATGTGCTTCAGTTAAATTTGCGTTTAAGTCCCACGGCGATCAACGTGTTAATTAAAATGGGAGAGCGCACACCCAGAGGGGTAGCTCGCAATCTTGAGCCCCTCTAAATTGTAATATATAGACATGTATACATAAGTTTAAATGTACGAGCCCCCCTTAAGACTCATTAAATTGTAGTATTTTGACATGTATACATAAATTTAAATGCATGATCTCGTCTAAGTCTACGATGAGCCCCCCCAAGACTTATTTTTCGGTGCGCGCCTGAAAATGATTTTTATAATACTTTACAGCAATTGGATATTTTTCTAACGACCTTTCTGTAGTGTTGTTTGATAAGCTTTCTAAGACTTCGAAGTTATAAAAAAAAAAACTACATTTGATAGAAAAAAGAAGTACGATATATTCAAAATAAATATTCAATAACAAACAAACCTTAAAACACTAAAAAACTCCGCTCATAGCATCCTCGATAAACTTCTTATACAAACACATAAACTTAGCGACGAAAGCCTCGAAATGAAAAATATCCTTATTCCCATGCTGCATCCGATGCTCGTAAAACGCAGCCTGCTCGACGATCTGCGTTTTCAGCGACATATCGCAATTCGACAGCAACTCGTCGAGCATCGTTTTAAAAACCAAGTGTGCGGGAATTCCGTGCGTAATCAACTCGTACAAACTCCCCCGGATTTCCGCCAGCCGTTGGATGCTTTGATCCTCCACGATCCTCTTCGACATTTCCTGAATGAAAACCGACCAATCGGGCTCGGTGATTTTTTGGTTGTTAATAAACGGGTATTGTTCGACTTTAGCAGCCTCTGCGATTAATAAAGCTCGCCTTAAATTTCGATTAGATTTCTCCGCGATTCTTTTCGCTAACTCCACCGGCATATTCAAATTTTCCTTCTTGCAAGTGTTTTGTAAAACCGAGATGATTTCCTCCTGAGTGGGCGCCGGGACGCGGATGCTCAAACAACGGCTGCGAATCGCCGGCGTGACTCTCGACGTGCTATTCGCGCATAGAATCAACCGGCAATTCGCTATATACTTCTCCATCGTCCTCCTCAACGCGTGCTGCGCATCTTTACTCAGCTCGTCGACATCTGTTAAAACAATCACCTTAAACTCCCTCTGCCCGTTAACATCCAACTGCTGCGACTGAGCGACGTTTTTGATTAAATCCATTATGACGATCCGATCGTACATTCCGACATCCGAAGGGTTGACCTCGATGTGGTAATTACTGCTTACCGTCATGATTTCAAGTTTTTTATTCGATGGGGTTGTGAAGGTCATGTGCTCCATTCGAAGGCGTTCGACTCCCGGCCCGTAGAGTTCCTTCAGTAAACACATAATGCGGGTTTTCTTACCGACTCCAGGGGGCCCGTAGACGAGCAGATGCGGGAAATCACCGCGTTGGGTTAGCTTTTTTAAATTCTCCGCTTGCTCTTTGTGGAAATCCAGTTTGGATAAATCCTTCGGACGGTGTTTGTCCACCCATAAACTCATCCTGCTGGTTGGTTGAGTATTAAATTCACTAATCAATTATTCACTTTTTTATTTGTATCAACTGATTTGTAACTGCAAGAAATTATGAGGAACGAATGTTTAAATTAAAAATTTGAGGAAGTTGCAAAATCGCGCCTTAAAAATAAAGTGAGGTTAATCTTTTAATCAGTGTTGCCAATACATAGAATGTTGATTGAAAATGTAAAGAATGGTTCATAGCTAATTCCATGAGTGTTGGGTTGCATATATTACAACAGAAGCATGTTGGCGCCCTCTATCATTAAAGATCTACAGTTCAATATAAATTTGCGGTAATTTTGAGTGATAAATCGTAGATTTAAAAGCAAATGTCATTAATAACAAATTATTTCTTACCAGTCGTGTATCCGGAATATATCCGACAAAATATTTTATTGTGTACGGTCCAATGTCGGATATACAGGGTTATTCAAAATAAGGAACAGATTTCAAACATTTACTTCTTCCAAACTACAAAAGATAGAAACACAATTCCAACGTTCCTGGAAAGAGAAAAGTTCAAATTTTGATGCATTAAATATGAGCACTATGTATTACACGTGCTTTGGATTTTATGGGATCCTTTCGTAAACTATACGAACACGCTCGACATTTTCATTAGATGTGCGTGAACGTCCCGTGCTTTTCTGTTTACAGATGCAACCATCGATGCCACTGGTAAATCTGCTTATGACGAGGCGGTTGTTTATTAAACTGACGGCAAAAGGCACGTTGAAATTCAATAATCGACTCTGGTTTTGCTAATAGGCTAAGTAAGCGGCGATTGCAGCGCCGCCACGCGATTTTAAGCCTAAGCAGCATCGGTGCCGGTTGTCATTTCGTCATACGGGAGTTCTGAGCAGAAGTATGAGTTCTGAGCCGAAGCGAGCTAAATGCAATCAAAGTAGTTGTGTCGTCGGATGCACCAGTAAATATAAAAGTGATGGCTCCGTCTCTTTTTATTCGTTCCCATACAAACCATGGGAAATGGAGCGGAAAGCGAGGTGGATTGCCGCTGTACGACGTGTCGAGTTATTACTCAAAGTTAATATTTCAGCACATATCCGTTGACATTGTAATTGTTACTTTACAACAAGTTCGCCATTCTTAAAAATGATTGTACGCGAAGTTCTGCAAACGATTGAAATGTCAGTGTTGAAAGGAAGGTTAGGGTCATTAATACAAATATGAAGATGCTCGAAACTCATTGCTTCACTGAGATAATTAAAAGAAGTATATACTTGTGCCATGTTTGATTGAAGTTTGCAGTAATTTTTAAAAATTATTATAAATTAATACAATTGTATAGAGGGATTACATAGCGAATATTTCAAATTAAACAAATTCAACTACTTGAAATGAAATTCTATTGCATCATTTATTACTTCTCCGTCGGAAAATGGTTGTGTCAACCGTTTCAAAGCCGCAACTTATTATGACATGCATATTTACATCGGTTTTATACGAAAAAATACCACGAACAGCATTAAATTATGACGATACACAATAAAAAACCAACTGACACCATGCAACTCATACGCAACCGACACCGATGCTGCTTATACAAAAATCCGCTAGGTGGCGGGTGCCACGGCGCGAACAGCTGTTTACTTAGTCTATTCACACAAAATGCTTTTTCTTGTTGTGTAGCCATTTTTCTACAGACAATTAACATGACAAGCAACAGCGCCAAAGCGGCCGTGGTTGGAACTTCTGCCCAAACTGGTCAAATTTTAAACTTTTGTCAGTCCAAGAACGTTGGAATTATAGTTTTACCTTTTGTAGTTTGGAAGAAATAAATGTTTGAAATCTGTTCCTTTATTTTGAATAACCCTGTATTCCGACATGACTTTGCCGCGTATTTACTAAATTACAGAAATCTGTAATGAACTGTTTACACTCTATAACTTTCAACTAATGTTTCAAGAAGTCATCGCTAGATGTCGATATCTAATAAATTAAAATTTAAAAATGTTAAAAGTAAATGTTATTAATACTATAAATTAATCCTTACTGGTTGTGTGTTGGAATATATTCGACAAAGTATTTTACTGCTTGTGGTTTAATGTCGGTTATATTCCAATGTTTGTATTTTAATTTATTGTTTGTATTTTAATCTATGTTTGTGTTTTAATCTATTGTTTGTTTTTTACTATTCTTAATTGTATATTTTAACTTAAGACTGTATATTAAATGGACTTCCGTATAAATAAATAAATAAATAAATAAATCATGTTTTTGTTACTTTTTTCTTAAATTACAGAAACCTGTAATGAACTGTCTGCACTCTATAACGCTAAAGTATTGTTTTAAGAAGTCATCGCCAGATGTCGGTATCAAATAAATTTAAATTTGAAAATGTTCTTAATCAGCTCCAATCCATACACGAAATGTTACATTCAACGTACATGCCATTCTTAACATCACAGTCTAACCGCGTTTAGTAAAAGGTATGCATGCTTAGATTGTGAGGGCAAATACATAAAGTAAAGTAATCCCTACCGGTGGGGTGTCGGAAAATATCCGACAAAGTATTTTACCGCTAGCGGTCCAATATCGGTTATAAAAGAAAGACCTTTATTGACAATAATATTCTCTTTTACACTTTAACGTACAATTTTATAACCATTTTCCTCCTTACAGCCCAATTTTTCCCCTCCTTTCTCCCTTTCCCATTCCAATCTTTCCAAAATATTTACGCCTGCCCCGTCCTCTCTCATCCATTCCGTAACCCTATTATTCCCTTCTATCTATTTATTACATACCGCCTTGCATTCCTTCCCCAAGTATTCCCATGTATCCCGTCCGCAACCGTATAGCGCATACCTTCCATACTGTTCATCCATCCGATTTCTATAGCTGCAACACGAGCGATTACAACACGAGCGATTCAAACACGAGCGATTACAACACGAGCGATTACAACACGAGCGATGCACCGTTGACAAAGCAACGCCTATGCAACACGAGCGATTACTCTTATTTGTATGCAACCCAACATACACTTGTATGTTAAGTTGCATACGATGAATGTATAGAATCCGTATTGTATACAACCCGATGTGCAGCAATTAAGTGAACGTAATGGGAATGTTTCTCTCGTAATCTTAATGCAAAATTCATTTCTGGCTTTAAACGGGTCAAAAAATGCAATTTTGTATTGGTAACAAGAAAACAATAAAAAAAACACTGTCTTACAAAAAGTAATGTATAGTCTAGGGGAGACAGTACCCCGGAACCTAAGTATTACTCTTATTTGTATGCAACCCAACATACACTTGTATGTTAAGTTGCATACGATGAATGCATAGAATCCGTATTGTATACAACTCGATGTGCAGCAATTAAGTGAACGCAATGGGAGTGTTTCTCTCGTAATCTTAATACAAAATTCATTTCTGGCTTTAAACTGGTCAAAAAATGCAAATATGTATTGGTAATAAGAAAACAATAAAAAAAAAACACTGTTCTACAAAAAGTAATGTATAGTCTAGGGGAGACAGTACCCCGGAACCTAAGTATTACTCTTAGTTGTATGCAACCCAACATACACTTGTATGTTAAGTTGCATACGATGAATGCATAGAATCCGTATTGTATACAACCCGATGTGCAGCAATTAAGTGAACGCAATGGGAATGTTTCTCTCGTAATCTTAATACAAAATTCATTTCTGGCTTTAAACGGGTCAAAAAATGCAAATATGTATTGGTAACAAGAAAACAACAAAAAAACAGTAAAACATTGTTAACAAGTGCATGAACATCAATTGAAATCAGTGTTTTATACGCGTGGCGCATGAAGTAAAATTTCGAGTTTAGAAAAGCCCAGAAAATTTGTCTCGGGTCGCTGCGCGACCCTCGACAAATTTTCACGGGGCTTTTCTAAACTCGAAATTTTATTTCATGCTTAGTCTGGGAGTGGGAAACACTCGTTCGAAGCTTTAAATTATACCTGATAAAACGAGTGTTTTCCACTCCCAGACTAAGCATGAAGTAAAATTTCGAGTTTAGAAAAGCCTCGTCAAAATTTGTCGAGGGTCGCGCAGCGACCCGAGACAAATTTTCTGGGCTTTTCTAAACTCGCAATTTTACTTCATGCGCCACGCATATAAAACACTAAAATATTGTGATATTTATGTATATTTGAACCTCACTTGAAATCAGTGTTTTATACGCGTGGCGCATGAAGTAAAATTTCGAGTTTAGAAAAGCCCAGAAAATTTGTCTCGGGTCGCTGCGCGACCCTCGACAAATTTTCACGGGGCTTTTCTAAACTCGAAATTTTACTTCATGCTTAGTCTGGGAGTGGAAAACACTCGTTTAAAACTTTCAGTTGAACTCTTTAAAAAAGCAACGAATATCTGAAGATTTACAGCAAATAATTGGGACATGTTTACTTAAAGAATATTTTCCATGGCACTCTAGAGATTTTTTTTAATTGAACATGAGATACATTGTTGGCTTGTAAATTTATAATGAAATATTTCGAGAAACGGAAACTGGCGAAACCAATGGAATTGAAGGGACATGCTAAAAATATTAAAATTGCAAATACAAAAAGAAACCCGGAAAAATATTATTGTGATTATCACACAATATATTGTTTGTTCCAACGCATAATTTTTCGAATAACATCCTTTACCTCTTATTTTATTGTTTAATACAACGATAGCAGGGAAACATTTTAAATGATAGCAATTACAATCGTGTACACGGAAAATTCCACCCAAAAACCCATGTTAAATTTAATGACACAGATACAACAACAATAATTCACTTTTTATTTCAGTTAATTACACACTAATTACATAATTTGCCAACGGTGAATCGCCAGATTGTTCTATTAATAATTACAGTAATTACGTTTATTAATAAAGTGAAACTTAAAGCAAAATTTCGGCGAATTTCATTGTATTTTTTCTGTAGTGCGTATAATTGTATTTTATTTTGTTTTAAATGTGATACAATAGACAGTGTGTTAATGTAGTTGTATGAGTTACGTGAAGGTGTTAAGTCACTTAATTAAACACAGTTATATTCCTTTCTTCACTTTTATTTTTCTTGCTAGATGTACATTTCGGGTACTAAGTACCCATTATCAATAGCGAATAGCAATAGCAATAGTTAGCTATTGATAATGGGTATTTAGTACCCGAAATGTACATCTAGCAAGAAAAATATAAGTGAAGAAAGGAATATAACTGTGTTTAATTAAGAGACAGTGTGTTGTTAAATTTAATGTTAGGCGAATACCAAAAATCGATTTTTAAGAATACAATTATTATTTTCATACTTGTTACATTATCTTTTTAACACTGCGAGTAAAGAATACGAACCTCTTCCAATCTGAAAAAATATAAAGAAATATTAGCCCACAGAACAAAAACATTTGAGTAATTTTTGATCAATATTATAATAAGAATTTGTTTTTTCTCGCACGAGTGTTTTCACATGAACTAAAATTTTATGTTTAGAAAAGCCTGAACATTTTGAGATTCAAATGACCTGCTCGGTTTTAGCGCTTAGAAGAAGAAACTGAATAGAGGGGAAACAATTAAAGCCGCAACGATTGCCCGGCACTCTCGTCAACTAGACTGGCTGAAAGATATCCTACAATGGCCTACTTAAGGGATCTACCCCGCTTTGCTAGACTACCTAAACAAGGTAGGCTGGCTGAGCTGAGGCTGGGTGGTCGACGAAAGGAAGCACAATGGGCCTAAGTGCAGTGCAGAAATGCGTACTCCTCAAAGAACCAGAACCAGGCCTTACTACGACGATGTAGAGCCAGCAGGCGATGTTAGGCTTCATACACCATCTTTTACCTACCGCTTTATTACAGAAGTACAGCACGACAGTCGCTTTTCGTACTCTCTCTTGAATGTTGGGTTTCCAGCTAAGTTTACAGTTAGGTATGATATCCAGATATTCTCCAGATAATCTCCAGCTCTGTTCCGCTATGGATTTTAGCTTCCTATTAAAAAGATTAACTCACTCTTGTCTGGATTGACAACAAGGCCGCACCTTGTACACCAATGGCTTAGTTTTGCTAATACCTGCTGTTCGCGACAAACTGACCGCGAAAATGTGAAACCGCGGGAAAGACATTTTAACGATTTTTTTTTCTGTGTTTTCGAAGTGGGTGCATTTTATGACGACCGAACCAGCCGAGTTCCAGAAAATCTTTTGTGTATATTTTTCTACTGTAACAATGGATTCAAGGCTCTACGTGCCTAACAATAGGCAATAGGAGATAATCCGCCGAAGCGCGTTTTTCGCCCAAGGTCAAAAATGCACCCCACTTCGAGAAATTCCAAAAAATGTACTTTCCACTTTCTTCTCTCTTTTTTGCATGCCCTTCGATCATTTATCTTTATCTGAATTTTCTCCTACTCTTTATTTTCCACCAATCAAAACTATTGCTTATTTTCATCTTTCCAAAAATGTAGGAACTCTCAGAGTCTTGCAACGAACAGCAACCGAGTAAGTTCTTACATTATCAACGGGATGGAAGGTACTCCACGCTGATTACCAACTAGCTCAGGTTGGTTGAGTTAGAGAGAGATGAGCAACTAACTTTTGAAACACGTATGCTGTTTTAAATTATTTATTTTAAAACAAAATAAAACAAATAAAAAAAACATTAAAACAACAAACAGAATAAGAACAAGAGAAGCACAGTGCACGAGTTACAGGGCAGACTTGGTGTGGCGTCGGCGTCGCGATCGGGATTTCTACTAGCCCAGCGGTGGCGTCTGGCTAGTGGTGGCTTCCGGATGGAGGCGGCGTCCAAGTACCAAGACGGCGTCTCGGTGTGAGACGGCGTCGGTGGGGTGGTGCATCTGGCTGGATCCGGAGGCAGCAACAAACACTACGCTCGTAGTGCGGGACGTCAGGAACGACGGCGAAACGGCTGGCGTTGGCGTCGGGCAAAGTTTCCTGGCGTCGGTGGGTTGCTGGCCTGGCCTGGATCCGGGCGGAAGCAACGAACGCTGCACTGGAGCGTCGTTGTGGCGTCGAGGCGACTGCGCTGGCAATCGGATTCTCGGCGTCCTGGTCCAAGAACAGGAACGACGGCAGGGACGGCTAACGTCGGCGTCGGTTGTTTCCTGTTGTTGGAATCTTCTTCTGGCGGCAGGAACGACGGCTAGGACGCCTGGCGTCGGCGTCGGTCAGAACTTCCTGGCTCAGAAAGAAGAGTTCAGGAACGGTAGTTCCTCCTGAATCCACATGCCGCCCCTGTACAGCACAAGAGTGGACTGGCTTCCTGGATGCCGTCCCCCGGTATTTATGCCACGAAAAATGGCTTAGAGAAGGGATGATTTTGAGGACTACGTGACCGTTGAGAAAGAATTCGCTAGAAAGTAATTATTGCAGACAACATAATTACTTCCAGCGAACCCTCAAATCCAAACAACCGTTAAGCTGCAATTTGAAAGAAGTATAGAAATTTATAATCTCTCTTCTTTCAAATTGCAACGGTGGTCATTAGTCCTCTCCCTTAATTGCCGATTTCGAAAAACCCCGAGGGACAATCCGCCACACCTGCCCAGGTAGATGGTGGCCCGGGCACGGTTTAAACCGCCCGAGATAATCCTTTGGACCGGTCAATTAGTTAATTGCTGGGTACGAACTCATTTTAAATAAAGGAAGAATTGTAAATAATATTTACAATTCTTGCTGCCGGAGATTAAAATAATCCCCGGTAACAACATTTTTGTCTATAACGTGAAAATTCATCTTAAAGATTGTCTTTGCTTTCAACTGTTTTTCTATCACTTTCCTTTTCTATAATTTTGAGTTTTATAATCAATCATTTGTGCTTTTCATCTTTATTTCATAGTGTTTTATTCATTTTTGTATATAATAATTTGTAAATATTCCGATGCACGGTATTTGTTGAATAAACCTTTTTATTACGAATTATCGTGTCTATTTAATTATGAAAAATAAAATCGCGTCTCTCGCGTAAACACCTGCTATATTCGCTGCGACATAATGTTAGGATGCTTGTCTGAGACCACATCGTCTGCATAAGCAAGTACCTTACACCCAAGGTTTCCTAGATCCAGGCGTAGCATTAAGTGCAAGGTTCCAAAGGAGCGGAGATAGAACCCCACATTGGAAAGTGCCTCTGCTAACATGCCTCCGTATACAAGTTTTGCTCAGTTTGCAGCTGATGTTTTATTCTCGGAGTAACTTTTCTATAAAGCCACACACGGCTTCCTCTATTCCTGTTGCTATCAAAGCGGACTCATTGGTTGAAGGTACACATTGTTGAACGCTCCCTCTGTACCGTGGAAGGCCACTAATATAAACTCCTTATGTTTCATTGATCCTTCAATTTGAGTAACCCAGCACGGCAGGTGAGAAAGGAAAACAAAAAGGCGACACTAGAAAAGGAGAGTGGGAACAAAAGGCCCCGCTCGGACTCTTCTACACCTACCTCTCAAAAAATCGCAACCAAAAGAGTCAGGAATCAGCATGGTGGTAATCCAAAAACGCCATTCAGATGTTGTACTGGATCAGGCTCAATCAAACCTGATCCAGGAAAAAATAACGGCTGCGGTGTACAACACTCCCTAAACTGCAAAAACGATCATACCAAGGAATGCTAATGGCAGGGGGGGAAGGACTTGACACTTGTTGAGTCTAAAGACCTTCCGAGAAGGCCCAAACTGATAGTCTGGATGTTACCGGGGATTATTTCAATCCCCGGCAACAAGAATTGTAAATAATATTTGCAATTCTTCTTTTATTTAAAATGAGTTCGCATCCAGCAATTAACTAATTGCCCGGCCCAATGGATTATCTCCCGCGGTTCGAACCGTGCTCGGGCCAACATCTACCTGAGCAGGCGTGGCGGATTACCTCTCGGGTTTTGCAAATTCGGAAATTAAGGGAGAAGACTAATGACCACTGTTGCAATTTGAAAGAAGAGAGATTATAAATTTCTTTACTTCTTTCAAATTGCAGCTTAACGGTTGTTTGCATTTGAGAGTTCGCAGAACGTAATTATATTGTCTACGATAATTACTTTTTAGCGAATTCTTTGCCAACGGTCACGTAGTCCTCAAAACCTCCCTTCACGCCAATTTTCGTGGTATAAATACCGGGAGGCCACATCCAGGAAGGCAGTCCACTCTTGTGCTGTACAGGGGACAGCATGTGGATTCAGGGGGAACTACCGTTCCTCGACTTTTCTATCTGAGCCAGGAAGCTCTAACCGACGCCAGACGTCCCAGCTGTCGTTCCTGCCGCCAGAAGGAGAAACCAACAACAGGAAACAAACCGTCGCCGACGTCAGCAGTCGTACCTGTTGGACCCCGACGCCGAGAATCCGATTGCCAGCGCAGTCGCCTCGACGCCACAACGACGCTCCTGTGTAGCGTTCGTTGCTTCCGCCGGAATTCTTTGCCAACGGTCACGTAGTCCTCAAAACCTCCCTTCACGCCAATTTTCGTGGTATAAATACCGGAAGGCCACATCCAGGAAGGTAGTCCACTCTTGTGCTGTACAGGGGGAACTACCGTTCCTCGACTTTTCTATCTGAGCCAGGAAGCTCTAACCGACGCCAGACATCCCAGCTGTCGTTCCTGCCGCCAGAAGAAGAAACCAACTACAGGAAACAAACCGTCGCCGACGTTAGCAGTCGTTCCTGTTGTTGGACCCCGACGCCGAGAATCCGATTGCCAGCGCAGTCGCCTCGACGCCACAACGACGCTCCTGTGTAGCGTTCGTTGCTTCCGCCGGATCCAGACCAGGCCAGCAACCCACCGACTCCAGGAAACTTTGCTCGACGCCGACGCTAGCCGTTCCGCCGTCGTTCCTGTAGTCACACCGACGCCGAGCATCAAGGTTGCCAGAGCAGCCGCCTCGACGTCCCGCACTACGAACGTAGTGTTTGTTGCTGCCTCTGGATCCAGCCAGACGCAACACCCCACCGACGTTGACGGCACATCCCGTCGACGAACACAGTACGCCGTCTCACACCGAGACGCTGTCTAGCTACTTGGACGCCGCCTCTATCGGATGCCACCACAAGCCAGACGCCGCCCCTGGACTAGTAGAAATCCCGATGGCGACGCCGACGCCACATCAAGCCTGCCTCGTAACTCGTGCACTGTGTTTCTCTTAATTCTATTTCATTCTTTGTTGATTTAATGCTTTTTTGTTTTATTTTGTTTAAAATAAATAATTTAAAACAGCATATGTGTTTCAAAAGTTAGTTGCTCATCTCTCTTTAACTCAACCAACCTGAGCTAGTTGGTAATCAACGTGGGGTACCGTTCTTCCCGTTGATATAGATACCAGAGCAACCTCTTAAGCCAAAAATGGCAAGAAGCAGAAGTAATCACAGACTTCTCATATTGGAGAACAGTCAAATGGTACCAAATAGTTTCCACGCGCAACCCCTGAAGGACCAAACAAACTAGTGTAGAATAGTTGCGTAAGCCAATATGGAGTAGTACGATAAGCCACCTAGGGAGTGGAGATTAGCACCTCCTAAGCCAAAATGGCAAGAAGCAGAAGTAATCACAGACTTCTCATATTGGAGAACAGTCAAATGGTACCAAATAGTTTCCACGCGCAACCCCTGAAAGACCAAACAAACTAGTGTAGAATAGTTGCGTAAGCCAATATGGAGTAGTACGATAAGCCACCTAGGGAGTGGGGATTAGCACCTCCTAAGCCAAAATGGCAAGAAGTAGAAGTAATCACAGACTTCTCATATTGGAGAACAGTCAAATGGTACCAAATAGTTTCCACGCGCAACCCCTGAAGGACCTACACAAACTAGTGTAGAATAGTTGCGTAAGCCAATATGGAGTAGTACGATAAGCCACCTAGGGAGTGGGGATTAGCACCTCCTAAGCCAAAATGTCAAGAAGCAGAAGTAATCACAGACTTCTCATATTGGAGAACAGTCAAATGTTACCAAATAGTTTCCACGCGCAACCCCTGAAGGACCTACACAAGCTTATGTAGAATTGTTGCGTAAGCCAATATGGAGTAGTACGATAAGCCACCTAGGCTGCAGTGCATCTGGATCCGCATATTACAGAGAATTTTTCTATTAGGTATACATATCACGATTTTTCGATGCAAACTTTTAGAAGTTCCTGGTTTTGCGAAAAACTTTAAATTTGAAGCCTCTAACGAGTGTTTCCAATCCCAGATTAAGCATGAAGTAAAATTTCGAGTTTAGAAAATCCTGAAAATTTGGTTTGGTCGCTCCGCGAAGCGGAGCGACCAAACCAAATTTGCAGGATTTTCTAAACTCGAAATTTTACTTCATGCGCCACCCATATAAAAAAACTGATTTAAAGTGAAGGTTAAATATACTTTTTAAAATTATATTTGATTTCAGTATTCCGGCACCGGATACATACGGACTTCAAGGTCCTCTTCAGTGTGGTCCCGACCCAGTGCTGAGGAATACTGAACATTTCTTACTATATCAAACCGATATGTGAACACTATTAAGTGAATTGGATTGCCAACGCCATCTAACGCTCCATAGTGGCATCGTCAATGACATGTATATGCACTTGTGCATTCGTGTCATTGACGATGCCACTATGGAGCGTTAGATGGCGTTAGCTATCCAATTCACTTAATATACTTTTTAGTTTTAATCAGATGTTTATTAATTTTAGAAATGTTTATATGGAATATTTGAAAGTATACTTAAAAGAAAATATCCTTATATATCAAAATAACGCATGTTGGTAAATTCCATTTAATAATTTATATGTATGAATAATATTCTTACTGTGACAAATGTTTCCAAAGTTAAATTTGTAAATTTCCCAGCTGTTAAATGTATTGGTTTGTTCATTCTCATCATAGTAATAATCATGTTGGATTTAAACTTTTTGCTAGCCCCGAACCAATCGCAATCGTATACACTAAACGGTATACCTTCACCCTAAAAAAAGGACGAAATTATTTGTGCACTTAAATTAAATTTTAAGTAAAACCGCTAAAGTTAGTTTATTTCCAGCGTAGCAATAGAGAGCTAATTGATTTTCGATAGCCAGCATATACGCGAGTTCATTACCAATAACTTGACTGCCGATTGGAATCTACAATCATAAAAATCAACTATTATTAGATGGTGATTAAAAACAAATTGTTGATTGTGTTAAAGAATAAATTGAATGGAATTGTGGTATGCTCAAACAGCAATTCTAGATTACGTTCAGTTGTGTGGTCAAGTTTTTCTAATATTCTAATATGTATAATTGCATTACCTTGGATTTTTTAATTTACTTTACTAAAAAAGTAGGATTAGGTATATATACCCACTGAGCAATAAACAGATAAATAACATTGTAGCAACAGTAAACGTTGTTTTAATATTGATGAGACATTACTTAATTGTATTTTCTCAGTGGGAAGGGTTTTTTTAAGAGCTTGAGAACTTTAAATAATAATACAAGACAGAAATATTGTTAGAGTTATTAATTATTATTATAATCTGGTAGATAATTTCATGGCATTTATTTTTTAAATATGGTTTCCGGCATATGTCCGCCTCGGCTACGAGTTACATGGTCCATTCGACCAGTCCAATTTCACACTACTTTTTCCAATAAATCTGACCGTATGGCGTCAATGGTGGCTTGAATATTGGCTTCCAATGCTTCAAGAGTGGCCGGTTTGTTGGCATAAACCAATGACTTAACATAGCCCCATAAAAAGTAATCGAGAGGCGTTAAGTCGCACGAACGAGGGAAATAAAGTTGTCACCAAATTGATTTTGCAATAAATTGATGGTTAAGCGCGCTGTATGGCAAGTTGCGCCGTCTTGTTGCAACCAAATGTTTAGCTGATTAATTTTTGGAAATAAAAAATTAGTCAACACGGCTCGTCGCGCTGTACTCCTGTAAAAGAGCAGTGGGCAAGGACTGGGGACTGAAACCAACCGTTGTTCACTGGATTTACACGACCGTAGTAAGCCCCATTATGTTCTACGGGGCCGCAGTCTGGTATACTGCTCTGAACAAAAGGATCCACCAAACTGCACTCGGCAAGGCTCAGAAAGCCGCCGAGTTACTCATAACGGGGGCGGTCAGGTCCACCCCCTCCAAAGTGCTAAATATAATACTAAATTTAGCTCCAGTCGACCTCTACTGCAGATATGCTGCAGCTACCACAGCGATCAGAATCAACTCAGTTGGGATATGGAGCACTAGCAAACAGGGCCATGGAAGGATCCTGAATGAGCTTGTCGATATCCCCCTGAAGACTGACAGCTGCACTTAATTTTGAAAATAAGTTCTCTACTTCCATCCCGGACAAAACCAAATGGTTAGAGGGCAAGATAGTTCAAGGCAAAGACAAGAGCCAGATGTCTTTGCCTTGAACTATCTTGCCCTATAACCATTTACGGAGGGTTCCAAGTCTGAAAACAGAGTAGGGGGAGGAATCTTCTCACAAGATTTCAACCTTTGTAACGTGCCGTTATATATACCGGGCTTTCATTAATTCCCGAACCCCACGTGACCAAAAATAATAGGCAACCAAATGTACAAGGTGGTATGGCTCACACAAAAATTCCCTAGATTTAAAAATATTTATTCGCCGGCGTATTTTTATGACAATATTACGTGAAGCACTACGAAAATGTGCCATCAAAATAAACGCGTCTTGCTCCGTTGTAAATACCATTTTCGCAGTATTTGCTTATCCTAGCAAATTGACTCTGCAAAATAAATAGAAATAAAACTCAATGTTTCAGAATAATTAAACAATGTTTGCTTACCTGAAAATTCCGGGCGAATCTTGTAAGATCTCAAAGGTTGGTTTAACGATGCACCGCGCATAAACGTTTATGTCAAATTTGACTTTAGTAACGTTTGGTTACTTTTTTCAAAGCCTCCAACGTACAAATACAATAATTTACGCGGCAATTTTAAATTTAGTCACGTGGGGTTCGGGAATTAATGAAAGCCCTGTACTACCCCGTATACCGCATTAACCTATCATAGGCAACCCAATATACCTCACTATCCTATCATAGACTATATACATCCCTTTTTCACATACATGCCTATCCCAATATAATACTCAATTTCCACCTCCAACATTTTGTTCCACCTCTTTTCCTTTCGACTTTTTCACTAAATCCACACCTATATAAACAGGTTACGCTCGCCTTTTTTGTCAGACGGCGGATCTCAGTGGTTGACACGAGTTCCGCTTAAAGGCCCAGTGATTGACACGGGTCCCGTCTAGTCTCCGAAGCCGAAGATCCGAGAAGCCTAACAGTTAGGGTAAGCCGAGACGGCGTTTTGCCGTGACTCTTCCGTTCGCCGTTGATATTCGTTATTTGAACATTATTTTATTTTTATATTTTCCAGAATTGTTATTTTATTTACTTTATGTTATATAATATCAGAATCCCGGTAAACCAAGACGGCATTGTGTCTCTGGGTTTCCGTCTGCCGGACTTTGTTAAAATATTCTTAGTTACGTTATTTATAAAAATAAATAAAGGGATTATTGCTTTATTTATTTTCATGCCCGTTGTATGTTAAATAATATTGTTTTATTTTGTTTGATTTTGATAATAAATCTATTATTAAATGTTTGTTGTTTCCGTCTACACTTCGGTGTAGTGGCGCCCGAGTTAAACGAAACCAATCTCTTATATCCAAACTCCACTGAGCTCTCGAAAAACACAAAAAGTGTTACACCTTAAAAAGTCTATTAGACTCCCAAACCACTGTAACATTCTTCAAGCAGAGGTCATGGCCATCCGAGTGGCATTGGACTGGATCCACAAAAATGACCTTCAGGGGAACTGCATCAAGTTCACTACTAATAGCCAAGCCGCCATTAGGATACTGAATAGTCTATACTGCACCTCGAATCGCTAAATAGGCTTGCAAATAACTGTGACGTGGGACTAATGTGGGTACCTAGTCACCGTGATATCAGGGGAAATTCAATTTCCGTCGACCTTGCAAGGAAGGGAGCAAGAATGAAGAATAGAATATATTTATTGGTGCTAATAACTGTTAAAGTTTTACACAAGTCAGTAATAATTTTACATATAATAGTTATAAATGACAAAATACAAAGTAAAATCAGTATAAAAGAAGTAAAAAATACGAAGTAAAATCATTATGAGATAAAATATTAATATAGATACAAACAAATAACTTTACAGAAAACACAGAAATGTAAAAAACATAGAAAACCTAGAGTATACACAATTCCGACCAACATAACTAAACCTATAAATTATATCTATACAGTGTTAAAAGTTGTTAAACGATAGAAATAAACACATCAAAAGAGCAGATTAAAATATCACAGCATAGAATATAACTACTAATTAGTACTTGCAAAGTATTCATCAAAAGAATAGAACGCTTGTTTTACAAGGTAATTCTTACACCACATTTTAAATTCTTTTGCTTCTAGTCGCTGGATATTGTCTGGTAACAAGTTAAAAAATTTGATGCCGTCTTTGACCAGTTTTGGCCTTAGATAGGCGAAATTTATCTAGACGTAAGTCATTTCTCGCACGCGTTTCATATATATGGAAGTCCTTGTTTTGTACATATTTATTTAGGTTGTTTTTAATATATACCAGACACTCTAGGATATATAGACATGGTACAGTGACAATTCCAAGTTGTTTAAATTTATCTCTGCAGTCATCTCTATAGCCTAGGCCAGAAACCACGCGAATAGCTCGCCGTTGTAGCCTGAATATGTCCGACGTTATCGGAGAGTGACCCCACAATGTAATGCCATACGCTATATGCGTGTGGATACAAGAGTAGTATGCATTTAATAACATTTTATTGTTTACTGACCGGGACAAATTTCTTAATAAATACACATTCCGTGCCAATTTTGACTCAAGTTGAATACCATGTGGTTCCCATGTCAAATGTGTGTCTATAGGACCTATCTACTGAACTCTCCACCCAAATTCCTCTTGTGAAATGCAAGAGACTACTTAGGGACCAGATGATAGCATCGGTCAACCATAGGTGGAGAGAAGAAGATACGTGTCTCATAACAAGGCAGTTATGGCCTACATGGGATACTATAAACAGCAACAGATTAATTGCACTTGTTACCGGCGTTTTACCGGAAACGCCGCAACTATGATTATTTCGGCGATTTATATAGTTTAATTTCATTTCGCGATAACAACGGACCCCACATAATTTTTATTAATCATTTTTAAATTCCAGCCCAAGGATCAATTCGCTCACCGCCCACGAATTTCGGAGCACAAAATACTGCTAACATCCAACAAACCAATTCGGAATCGACCGTATCGAGTCAATACACTGCGAAAGCAAGAAATCGACCGACAAGTAGATGACTTCCTCGCACAAGGAATTATCGAACCGAGCAAAAGCCCGTACGCTTCACCCATTGTTATAGTGCAGAAGAAGGACGGAACTAGCCGATTCTGTATGGATTACAGAAAAATCAATGAGGTGACAATATCGGAGCCGACCCCCATGCCCGTTATACAGGAAACGCTGAAAGATCTCGGAGATGCCAGTATCTTTTCTACGCTAGATTTAAAGAGTGGGTATTGGCAAATCCCAATGGAAGAAAACTCCAAACAATTTACAGCGTTTTCTACACCGGATGGAGGGCATTATCAATTCCGTGTAATGCCCTTCGGGCTCAAAAATGCTCCCGCTACATTTCAGCGCTTGATGTCTCATGAAGTGCTTGCTGGAATGATACACGATTTCGCAATGGTGTACCTGGATGATATAATTATATTTTCCAGAAGAGCACATCAGACACCTCGCATTGGTGTTTGAGAGATTGGACCAATTTTACCTTCGCTTAAGCGTAGATAAGTGCTCGTTCGGGAAAACTTCGCTGGAGTATTTAGGACACATCGTCGATACCGACCTGACACGTCCTTTGCAAAAACACCTGACTCAAATCAAAGATCATCCTACTCCAAAAACACGCCGTCAACTGCGAAAATATCTGGGTCTTTGCAACTGGGTCAGGCAATACATTGATAATTATGCAGATATAACCGCTCCATTAAACAACTCACTTGCCACAACACGTCCGTTTAAGTGGACGCCGTCCGCAACAGCAGCTATAGGGATGCTGCGCGAACACGTTCAACAACCACTTAAACTTCACCGGCCGTTACCAGAGTTATCCTACACAGTTCAAACCGACGCGTCGATGATAGGAATTTCCGCTGTATTATTCCAAACGACTCTCACCGGCGAGAAAAGGATAATTTCTTTTGATTCGCGCAAGTTAAATGATGCCGAGACGCGTTACCACATAAATGAGCAAGAATGCCTCGCACTTGTATTTGCATTGCAAAAATACCGCCCGCTCCTCGAAGGAAAACATTTTAGAGTCGTCACAGACAGCAAGGCGCTAACTTGGCTCGCCAAATTTAAGGACGTGAAATCAAAACTTACGAAGTGGGCGTTACAACTGCAGAGTTTTGATTTCGAGATCGCCCATTGCGCAGGAGAAGAAAATCAACTAGCTGACCTTCTTAGCCGCGATCCAGAATGTTTACCTGTGGACCCATTACCGGAATTAGAATCTGTTTTACCACCGCAGCTAAATGTGGTAGAGCAGCCTATTGTTCATTTTGTGTGGGAAGCGCAGGCAGCAGATGAAGAAATTAAAAAAAAAATACAACTTCTTGCTGACCCAGACCACCCAGAATTTTCGAAATGCAACGAAACATTTGAAGTCATCGGAGGACACCTTTTCCAACGCCCAATTGATGGCCGCGATCGTGCTATCTACGTTCCTGCTGTAGCAGTTCCTCGAGTCTTACACGCGATGCATGATGAGGCTATTCATCCAGGACGCGACGAAACCTTACGCAGTATTCGAAATCGCTATTACTGGCCCAGTTAACCTACGGATATTCGAAACTACGTAAAGAATTGCCTCATCAGCATTGCCACGAAGCGTGGTAAGAATCAAAAACGCGCACCAATGAGAGCGCGTATACCCTTCGCACCGTTTGACACCGTCGCCGTAGATTTAATGGGACCATATCCTGCTAGCACCGCGAAGAAAAGATTCATGCTTGTGGAAACCGACCTTTTTACGAAATGGATTGAGGCCTTTGCGATTGGTCAAGCACGTTCCGGTAACATATTAACATTACTAGAGGAACAAGTATTCCATAAGTTCGGTTACCCAAGAGTTATAATCAGCGACAATGGACCGCAGTTTACTGCAAATCGCTGGCGAGATCAACTGCAAAGTTGGGGAGTGGAAGCATACTACACTCCCGTGTATCACCCACAGGCAAATCCGACAGAACGACGAAACCAGGAGCTGAAGAAATGCTTAAGGATTCGTATGCAAGGCCAGCCTGGAAATAAATGGGTTCAGCACATTCCAGAAATCCTGTACGAGCTCCGGTCGAGAACGAATGCCGCAACAGGATTTACTCCTGCCGCCGCGCTGTTAGGTTATAACTTACCTCGCCCAGCAGAACGCGAAATCCCACCCACCCAACCGCCACTATAGGAGAGAGAAGATGGGAGGTAATCCGAAACAGCCATCTACGGTATGTACGTCGATATGATCAACCAGATGAACCGGCACAATTTTTCATCGGACAGCAGGTTGTTATCCGAAACCATCCCATAAGTGACGCGAAAAATCCTGCTGGATTTGCAACGAAGTGGCTAGGACCGTACACTGTCCGAGATCGTTTCGCTAGACGCGTTCACCTCATCGAACGTGATGACCACACCGTCAGAATACACGCGAACGACATACGGCCAACGCCACAGGAGCCAACCCCACCAGCCCGGATTCAGGATGATATCCCTCTTCCCGGAACCACCACCCAAAATGCCAACGCAATTGCCGAAGAGGCCGAGGAACCCGCCGAAGAAGTCGAAGTTCACGAAGAAGCCGAGGAACCCGCCGGAAAAGAAGACGTGGCCGAGGAAGACATCGACGACCCAATTCCACGACCTTCCACTGCAGTTGTAATTACTAAAGTGATTAGTTTTCCCGCGACATAGACGTTTTGTTTTTCCGGAAAATTAAAACGCTTTTTTTTCATAATATTAAAACACTTAACTTTGTTTTAGCACTTTAATTAACTTTTTACAGTGACTATAGTTTCAACTACAAGCTAGTCATTATCAAACTGAGTACCTAAAATACATTGTACATTGTTTTTATATTACAGCATCAAAGAGGGGAGTATACATTATGTCGGTCTGGTCGTTGATGAGGGGAATTTCCAGATTAGCTTTCAACTTGTGAATTTCCAGCGCTTCCAGTAGCGCTTTTTTTTCCCTCGATGCAAGGTTCACTTGCGAATCATTGCTAGTTTCCCGGGCAGTGTAATCAGGATAATGAGTGTAAATTCATTTGTATCGACGTCAAACTTCTGCGATATAATAGAGACATAAGTGATTGAAAACACACAGACATTAGGATTGTTTTTTAAGACTGGTACACAACAATCTACCGGAAAAGTCAAACAAACGATTTCCCATGCACCGCCTCCAAAAACTATTTTAAAAGTGAAACAATACGGACCAAATGGCACGAACGGGCCGCACTTCAATACCAAAATCCGCGAAATTTGCTGCCACACGACGTATCCGGACGCCACCATCACCAGCAAATCTCGAACAACAACGCATCAGGACTGACAATGAGCAGTTATCCCATTATGGCGCCCACACAATAAAATCGGGAACCAATAACCATTTGGCAGAAAGCCGAAGAGGAATCCAGGAAAACAGCGTTTAGGGAAACTCTCTGCTTTTCTCGCTACCAACTTTTATCAAGCGAACCGAACATCAGTGTATCTACTTCCTCTTTTCAATATTTTGTCAATTTGTCTTTTCACACATATTGTCAACGAACTTACTTCATTTCACGGGGCCGAATTGTTACCGGCGTTTTACCGGAAACGCCGCAACTATGATTATTTCGGCGATTTATATAGTTTAATTTCATTTCGCGATAAAAACGGACCCCACATAATTTTTATTAATCATTTTTAAATTCACTTTCATAATCATTTATTATGAAAGAACTAAGTTCGTCTATATACACTGATCGTTCGGGTTTTGTAAATATTTGTAATTATAGGATTAGTCATTTTTATTTCATTTGTAGGTTTTAGAATTTTTGATTTTATTGCCTTACGCGGTGCAAATCTCGTTTGGGTCGTAAAATGCAAAATTCCAAGTAGCGGCCCTAAGCCGGGAAATTTTCACCATTACGGCAGTTCGTGACCAAAACAATAGCAAGACAGATTTGGTCACGAAAGGCTCACTGTCCAGTACCGCCCTACGGATTAGGGAGAGACGGTATTTACTGCCCGGCTACTTGGAATTTGCATAAAGGGAAATACCGGCAATTCAACTAGTAATTCGGGTTGGATGATCCGCATGCGCCAGGGCGCGCAAAATGAGTGAACGCAATAGACTTGCGCATGTCACCCCTAACCGCTGGACCAATCAGAGGCAGGAGCCTTAACCACTTCCATCTCCCACATCCCACCTAGCGACGATCATGGGAAGGGAGAGGGTGGTTATCGAAACTGATGGTTCAGGGGGAGGACAGCAATCGGTATCAGTCTTCTTAATCGTGCGGTCATCCGAAATCCGAGTGTTGTCATAATAATATATATATATTTTTTGTTTGTTTTAAAATCAACCAAACAACGTAAGAGTCGCGTCGCGTAAGGTGATAGTTTTTTTTTTGTATTATTTGTATATATATTTCTGTAATTGTCTACTCTTGTTTATTTATAATAAACACAATTGTGAATGTTTTTTTTTTTGAAATCATACTCGTTCGTTTAACGAACCATCTGAGTTCTCATAACCTTACAAAATATATATACACAGTGAGTAGTTCCGGGAAAATGCTGTTCCAGGACCTGACGAAGACAGGGTGAGTTATCCTGTATTTTATTTGGTTGTAAAAGTGACTGTCTGGTATCTCTGCCTACGAGCTGTTAGGTAGTCGAGGGTGATCCGATTTTGAGAACAAGGTCAATTAAATTCTCAAAATCGGGGTGGTTGTCTCCCAGAAGGCAACACCTTAATTTCCCCCTTTGATACACTTAGCAGAATCGAAATAAAGAAGGCGGAAAGCATCCTCACAGGCCACTGCCTTCTAGGTAGACATGCACAAAAGATGGGTCTTGAGCACAATGACTTTTGCAGAGGATGCCTGGATGTGGAGGAGGAAGAGACGGTACTTCAATATCTGGGACAATGCCCTGCTTTTGAAGGAAACAGAATCAAGTAGCTTCTTGTGCACTACGCGAATGGACTAACGGACCTCACAATTATTATTTACAAAACTAGAGCGCTTTTTAGTTAGTGAAATAAAAGAGATGTGAGAAATCTGATCGGGTTCAGTAGGTGCACGAATTGGTTTGTATAGGTAGGGAGGGGAGGGAAGGGGCTAAGTAGGATTAGTTAACCTTACTAAAAAAAAGTAGGATTAGTTAAATAGATTAAGGGCCAGTTGAACCAAACAAGTTGAACTAGTTTAACTCTGAACTTCAGTTCAAAGTGACATTAGAACTGTAATCTTGATCTCAAGTTCCGCTTGAACTCGGGTTCAACATTTTAGGTGCAATTGGGCCCAGGTTGGAGCTTGTATGTAGTTTTACGTTAAGCTTAATTAAGGAGTGGAAGCAAGTGCTTCCCTTGGCTACGCCCTTGCCATACATAAAACTGAAAGGGCTAGACAAAGCCGTTTTAGTTTTATGTTTAGTATGGGCGTAGCCAAAGGAAGCACTTGCTATATGTTACTATATCAATAGTATAATTAAGACACTTTCAAAATACTTACAGTTGATACTAAATACAAGCAGGTACAAAACACTATTAGCGATATCAACATTTGCATCAGAACCAAATAACAGTAAATACTCTCCAATTTCTCACACATTCTAAAAATTCAAATTACAGTGAATTATCCAGAATTTCCGACACTCTTTTTTATATTTATTACCCTAAAATAAGCTGTAAGTGTTCGATACATCTCGACAACTCCTTGTCCATAGCTTTATTCAATTTATCTTTAGAGTTTTCCAAAAATAGCTTTTCAATACAATTATCTTTGATTGATTTAAACGATACTTGAAGGATTTCCAAATGCGCACTTGTAAAACTAACTAAACTTGTGAACAGCATATCTAGACCTAGAAAAGGAAATTGTATAAGCAACTAAGCAATGCTGAGTCATTGACAAGGTGTGTGGGTGCTCCCAGAAAACGAAGTAAAAGTGTGCAAATAGTAATTGAGAATTCGAAGGAGTAAGGGTGAGAAGCTGTTGAAAGCATCGAGGTCCTGGGGAGGTGTTTATTTTCAAAGGGAAAGACAAGGGAAAGGTATTTACGAAAGATATTGTGTTACACTTGGCGGGAAAAAGCCAACTAAGCCAGTTGTAAGTGGAACAGAAATCTGTAACTTAACTTAAAAAACAGAACTTAAAAAACACACATTATTCAAAACACAGTAACCTGTAACGATCTTACTCATTAAAACAGAATACTACAACCACGATTTAGCAGAGCAGCAAGTATATAAAGAAATCTAACCAAAATCATATGTAGCAGGGTGAGTGCTCCGAGAGGTGGACGTAGGAAGAAGCTACCTGACGCCAGTAATAATAATAGTAAAAAAATATACAGAGAGTTTTATGTAACACCGAACATTTTCATAACGAGATTTTTTTTTTTTTGAAGTATCCATATGCATACGTTGCACATTTTCTGATGCTCGGTTTATTAAAAGAATTAAACATGAAGCTTTAAGCGAGTGTTTTCCACTCCCAGGCTAAGCATGAAGTAAAATTTCGAGTTTAGAAAAGCCTGAAAATTTGGTTTGGTCGCGTAGCGCGAAGCGCGGAGCGGCCAAACCAAATTTTCAGGCTTTTCTAAACTCGAAATTTTACATCATGCGCCACCGTTACTAAACACTGATGCAATGTAAAGTTTAGCGGTGTGTTTTAAACTTCGTAATATGTCAGTGTTTTGTACCGGTGGCGCAGGAAGTAAAATTTCGAGTTAAGAAAAGCCTGAAAATTTGGTTTGGCCGCTCCGCGCTTCGCGCTACGCGACCAAACCAAATTTTCAGGCTTTTCTAAACTCGAAATTTTACTTCATGCTTAGCCTGGGAGTGGAAAACATTCGTTTAAAGCTTCAAATTAAATTCTTTTAATATACCGAGCGTCGAAAAATGTGCAACGTATGCATATGGATACTTAAAAAAAATGCTCGTTATGAAAATGTTCGGTGTTACATAAAACTCTCTGTATATAAAAATAGCAATATTGCACTATTTCTACATTATTCAAAAGTGACAATAACGAGGAAATAATATAAATAAAATAGAGCTTAAATAATAGATTAAAAAACATGACTGGGAACAAGAAGCAGAAAGGAGAAAGGAGGTGGAGAAATGGGAACAACAGGAGGAGGAGGCTAGAAGGAGGGAGGCGTTTGGCAGAGGAGCGGGAGTACAGAGGTTGCCGCAACGACAAGGGGAGTCGGAAGAGGGAAGGGATAAGAGGAAGGTGGCGGACACCTCATTTGAGAAGGAAGGAGAGCAAGGAGGGGGAAAGAAAGAGTAGCGAAGAAGAGAAAAAAGGATGCAACGGGAATTGTAGGGAGATAATGGTGCTGATTGCAGAAGTGATGAGGAAGGAGAGGGAAGAAGGATATGAGGAAGGAGAGGGAAGGAGGAGATGAGGGAAGCAAGGGAGATGTGGAGAGAGGAGATGAGGGAAATGAAAGAGAGTAGTTAAGACAAAGGATAGTAGGTCTGGAGGGTCAGGCGGAGAAGAGGGAGAGACAGGAGAGGAGGAACAACGTAGTGATCAAAGGGAAGGTGTTCCAGGAGAAGGGAGAAGTGGCGGGTTTTCTGAAGAAGGCGCTGGGAGTAGAGGCGGAGGTGCAGGATAGGGTTGGAAAGTTGGTGGTAATGAGGCTCGGGAAATTAGAGAAAATAACTGACTGCCCTAAAGTATACGTCGGCCAAACTGGGAGAGCCTTTCAAGAAAGGATGAACGAGCATAAAACCAGCTTCGAGAAATAGAAAAACAACTCGACTTATTCCAACCACTTGCTAGATGAAGGCCACAACTTCAACGAAGACTTCCAAATACTACACATCGAGAAGAAAGGAAGAAAATTAAACACCCTGGAAAGCACCGAAATAAACAAAAGAAAATTCAGCGATCAATTACTAAACGATCAGACAGATATTAATAACTCCCCATTGCTCAATATAAAACTGTAACCCCCACCCCTCTTTCTTATCAGCTAGCCCTATATATACGTTGTAATTAGGTTAAGTTAATCACTTGTTCTTCACCTGAAGAAGCCACAGTGTGGCGAAACATTTGTTGTGAATACAAAATAAACAATTTTTGAAAGTTATAAACAAAGTGTTTTACTTAAAGTAATGAATATGAACTTTCAACAACTATCAGCCACCTCGATTAATAGTGAAAATAATTAAGGTATTGAAAAATAGAAACAAACTAAAAAGTGCGCAAGAAAGAATATACATAGACGAGGACTTGACGAAGGAGGAGAGAAGGGTGCAGAAATGCATGAGGGAGATAGCTAGATGAGAGAGGGAAAGGGGGCAGTATGGAAAAGTCGGGTATCAAAAAGTGATAGTTAATGGGGAAGAATGGAGATGGAATAAGGAGAAGGCGGAAGTGGAGAAGCAGGAGGAGCCAAAAAGTAAGAAGGAAGGAGGGAGTAAGAGGGAAAGATTCCTGCTCTATCATGATAATATCATGATAGAGCAGGAATTGGGAAAAAATGCAGAGGTTTAATAAGGGTTGGAGGGAAAAGGGAGGAGGAGGGATGGAGAGAGCGGATATAGAAGGGATGAAGGGGGGGCGGGGGAGGTAGGGCAAGGGCAGAAGGGCTGTGAGAGGAGCAGGCGACTAGGAAGCAAGTGTAGGAGAGTGGGAAAAGAAGGGAAGATAACAATAGAGTTTTGAGAATGTAGCGGGAATAAAGTCTAAAGGGCAGGAGAGCAAGTGGAAGAAAGACTTTGAGGAGTGGATAACTGGGAAGGACGTAGTGGGGATAGTAGAGACTTGGATTGTGAAAAAGGAATGGTTACCGAGACGGTTTAGATAGGAGATGAAAGAGGCAACAAAATGTGTGATGAGAGGAAGTGCAAAGGGGGGAATGATTGTTAGATGGAAAGAGGATGGAAAAGAAAGCAAGGGGGAGATGATGGAGGGAGGCAAAGGGCTGGTGTGGGTGTAATACCAGCAGAGAGGATACCGCGTTAAGGTGGGGGTGGTATACGTCAACACAAATTGGGGAAACATAAGAAGAGAAATAGATGAAAGAGCGGGCGAGGGAGGAAGTTGGATGGTGGGTGGGGACTTTAATGCCAGAATAGGGGAAATGGGGGGAGGGATTAGAGAGGACGGTTCGGATGCGAAGAGAAGTTCGCAGGATATGTGTATAAATGGGGAGGGCAGGAGGTTAAAGGAGTGAGTGATGGAGGAGGGATGGAAGATTTTAAACGGATGCACGGAGGGTGATTGAGAGGGGAAAAAAACTTACATTGGGCCACGAGGAGCATCGGTGATCGACTATGTAGTGGTGAAGGTGTGGTGCACCGCTGGATAAATCGGATAGGCGGTGGCCCGCCAGGCGTAACCGGGGAACAAAAATAATAAAATTATCATTATTATAAGTCAGTAGAGAAAATAACGAAGTCTTCGAAGTCGGAGTCGAGAGACCGGGTTTGGCGTTCGATCGGGAACGGCTCCTGTCTTATCGTGCGGTGGTCGGGAACGGCTGCTGTCCTCGCGTGAGGTCAGGAACGGATGCTGCGGTGGTCTCCGAAGAGGAGTCACCAGCTGCGAAGTGGCAATTATTGCGAAAATGGTCGGGAACGGCTGCTGTCTTTTCATGCGGTGGTCGGGAACGGCTGCTGTCTTTTCGTGCGGTGGTCGGGAACGGCTGCTGTCCTCGCGTGAGGTCAGGAACGGATGCTGCGGTGGTCTCTGAAGAGGAGTCACCAGTAGCGATCACGTCGGGGTCACCAGTTGTAGGGTAGGGAGTCGCCGTTCAATAAAAATAAAGCAGGAATTGGTCTCTTGTACGAAAAATACTTTTTATTTCCTCTACTGACTTATAACAATGATAATTTTATTATTTTTGTTCCCCGGTTACGCCTGGCGGGCCACCGCCTATCCGATTTATCCAGCGGTGCACCACAAAGGGAATAACAAGTAGAGGGATAAAGAGTATGGAGATAGAGGAGGTTTTAGGATCAGATCACCTACCGTTAAAGGCGGAGGTTCTTAAGTGCAGGGTAAAAGCGATGGAGCATATGAGGAGAAAGTTGGAGAGGATTAAATGGTACGAGGTCAGTACGATAGAGGTGATGGAGGGGATAATAGTAAGATGTGGAAGAAAGCGAAAGGGTGAGAGAAGATGGTGACACATGGTTTGATCAGGAATGCATTCAGGCAAAAAAGTTTTTGAGGAAGGCAGTGAGAGAGTGTGTAGGAGGCGGAGCGGGAGAGCGGAGAGTGGCGGAAGTAAGGAGGAGATATGAGGATATATGTGAGAAGAAGAAGCGGCAGACAGTGGAAAAGGCGAGCGTGTAAGAACGAGGCAGAAATGTGGAGGGTACTGAGGAGAGGGGAAAGGAGGAGGCAGGTAGAGGTGTCACCGAAAGAATGGACAAGGAAATGCAGGGAAGGGAGCGGAGTACTAGAAGCGGTTGGAGAAGACAGACGAGGAGACAGAAGGGAAGAGTTCACGGAGGAGGAGGTGGAGAGGGCCTTCAAGGAAGTAAAAAGTGGAAAGACAGCAGGGAGTTTTTGTAGAAAATGATTTCAATACTTACCTACTGTCATAGTTCCACAAATCAACAAAGCCATACACTGATAAACAACAGCAAAACAATATCCCAGCTTCGAAGAATGATAATCAAAAGGAACATAACTATAATAAGGCAACTTCTTCTCAAACCCATCCTGCGATTCCTCTCCATTGCTTCGAAAGAAAACCTCAAAAAACGTAAGCAAGCAAGCCGATGTTGGCACGGTGAACGCAAGAACGAAGAACGTGTAAGCCAACTTATCCACGACTTTCTTCTCCTTCAAAACTATCCCATCTATATTCTTAAAATCACCTGCGGTTTTTTCTAACATTTCCATCATTTCCAAGATTGTTTTTCTGTTGTAGAACCACACGAGTATTTTGTATAAAGTGAGGAGAAACGACATGGACATGTTTAGGTTTTTGACTAGATCGTTGATGTTTTTTGAGGATTCTTTGAGGGTGATGAATTCGGCGATGGTGAAGAAGATCATTGCGTAGAATATGAAAACGGAGTTGTAGATTAGGCGAAAGGGTTTTTCGTTTTCTTTGGTTATCCACAACCCGGAGATTTTTAGGATTCTTATATTTACGTCGAATAAACCAGACATGATTATTTTTGAGAAATAGTCGTTATTTTCAGTTATCCAAACCAAATTTATAGAAGTAGAAAATACTGTTTTTGCCAAATAATGATGTGAAGATTCTTTAAGTAGAAGTTAAAGTTGTAGAAGTTCAAGAATGACTCTGGTAGAAATGAATCTTGTAGCAATATTGTATCTATATTTCTACTGAGCAAAAAAACAAACAAATCAACATTGTAGCAACATTAAACGTTGTTTTGATCAAAGATTACTTAAATGGATTTGCTTAGTGCCCGGGTCTCCAAACTATCTTCTTCGCGGGCCACAAATACAATTCTACATAATAAAGTCGGCCAAGATCCGATTAATTTTATAAAATTATGAAAAATTTTAGGAACAATTGTTACAATATTTCAAAATATGACATTTACAAAAAAAATTACAAACAATCGCTGGCCGGATTCATGCAAGTCGCGGGCCGGATTTAGCCCGCGGGCCGTAGTTTGGAGATCACTGGCTTAGTGGGTTGATATCTTGATTATACATTGAAACTGTTATTAAATGTGCATACAATATAGAAACAATATAGATTGCATATATTGTTACAATATTAATATTCAATATATAAACAATATTATCTATATCCAGAACAATAATAAAAGATATTCAATGTGCATACAATATAAATTGCATATATTGTTACTATATTATTATTAAGGCCCATTTGCACCAGAAATGTTAAACTCAGGTTCAAGCTGAACTCAAGTTCAAGATGACAGTTCCTATTGTTCTAATGTCACTTTAAACTCAAGTTCAGAGTTGAACCAGTTTAACGTGTATGGTGCAACTGGCCCTTAATATAGAAACAATGTTTTTAAATCCTGAATGAAAATTGTTACTATATTATTATAAAGGCCCAGTTGCACCAGAAATGTTGAACTCAGGTTCAAGCTGAACTCAAGTTCAAGATGACAGTTCTTATTGTTCTAATGTCACTTTGAACTCAAGTTGAACCAGTTAACGTGTTTGGTGCAACTGGCCCTTAATATAGAAACAATATTTTTAAATCCTGAATGAAAATTGTGACTATATTATTATTAAGGCCCAGTTGCACCAGAAATGTTGAACTCAGGTTCAAGCTGAACTCCAGTTCAAGATGACAGTTCTTATTGTTCTAATGTCACTTTAAACTCAAGTTCAGAGTTGAAACGTGTTTGGTGCAACTAACCCTTAATATAAAAACGATATTTTTAAATCCAGAATTAAAATATTACATTTTAAGTTTAAAACTACTAAAGTAGTATACTTTAGATGTATATTTTAACTTTACAATCGATTGGTGTTCGTACGGGTGGCGCATGAAGTAAAATTTCGAGTTTAGAAAAGCCCCGTGAAAATTTGTCTCGGGTCGCTGCGCGACCCTCGACAAATTTTCTACGCGGGGCTTTTCTAAACTCGAAATTTTACTTCATGCTTAGTCTGGGAGTGGAAAACACTCTTTTAAAGCTTCAATTTTACCTCTTAAATATCTAAAGATTTATCTATTATATTTTAAAGTTTCGCTTAAAAATTTAATTACAATTTCTTTCTTTTATAAATTTTATTTTGGTGTTTCTTGTATTTTAAAGTTTAGTTTCAATTTTCTTAATATTTTAACTTTACAATCAATCGGTGTTCGTACGGGTGGCGCATGAAGTTATAATTTCTTATTTTTTTTGACAAGTTTTATTTTGAAACAGCAATCTGTTTGGGTTTTCCGTCGGTTTTATGCAAACTATGAATTTGCAAATTTGCATAATTTAAGAATTAACTGAAATATGTAATTGTGTGCACGTTCGGTGGAAATTACTCCGTAATTTGTAAGTTGGCAGCAAGAAATTGTAATTACTGTTATTTACTTCAATTTCCGCAAAGCTTTTAATTATCCCGGACGACGGATTTTTTGTGAATATTAAAATGTGTAACTTTTATTAATAATTGTGGAGGCGATATTTAATTTTTTAATAAATCTAATGAAACATTGGATTTCAGTACGTAAATTCTGAATAACGATTAATCTCACGTCGATAATGAAATAAAGTTAATCAATTACATAAATCACTACAATTATAACAATACGATGCTTTTGCACACGTGATTGCTTTCATTTGTTTTTATCGAAAGTTATATCAACTTCTAAGAATATTACCTTCAAATACAGGCAATAATCAATAAAAAGACCGTTTGTTGTGAGCTGAGAGTATCTCGAGAATTTAAGGTCGAATTTTAAAATACAAATCATTTCAGTGAATCAAAATTATTTGTCGTGATCTTCATGACAAGTTTCTTTAGGAAGATAAACAATAAAGCTTAACAATTGTGTGTGTTTATTGCATAAAGTCGTAACTAATAGGAATAAAAAATTAAAATACTAGTGAAATTTAACCGTGTTAAATATTTTTACTAAGTGAAAGATGAGAATGATATTATGAATCTTGGAGGCGTTCATTTCGTGGTACATTTTCAAATATGATATAAAGATGATAATAATAATAATACTTTATTAACGAAATAAACCTTTTTACATTTTTTTTCTGTGGGGGCGGATCCGGATGCACTGCAGCCTAGGTGGCTTATTGTACTGCCCCAATCATTCGGACAATCACACACATTCGTACCACACCCAGGGCCACGACGAGACATTATTTTTCAAATAAAATCTCCCCGTGCACGGGAATCGAACCCGAACTTGTGGCTCGCCGAGCGATACAGCCCGGCGACGTTACCGCTCGGCCACCACCTGCCCACCTTTTTACATTATTTTAATTATAAATTTACACACTTATAATATATACTCAATGACATTAGAAGCGTAACACCCAGAAGGAGTTATTATTTTAACTTGATTTTTTGCCAGTATGGTAGTCTTACATCAAGAATAAAATGATTACATTTTCAAGAAATTTTATTAAAAAACAATCTAAAAAAAATGAATAATGTGTTTGGCGACCCCTTTGCTGTATACACTCCTGTAGACGTCTGGGCATCGACAAAATGAGATGGTCGATGTCTTCTTGAGGCATCTCGTTCCAAGCAACTTGAATTTCATCGATCAACTGTGCTAGAGTCTGTGGAGGATGGTGCAAAGAGAATATTCTTCTTCCCATGATATCCCACACATGTTCAATGGGATTTAAATCCGGCGAACGGTAGAAAAACATTAACACCAGCTTCATTAAGAAAGTTCATAGTTCGACGAGCAATATGAGGACGTGCGTTATCATGTTGAAAAAGTACTTCTGGGCGGCCATCTAAATAAGGCAACAAAGTCGGTCGTATGACGTCTTCAACATAACGCGCAGCTGTCATACTGCCTCGAATGAATACAAGAGGTGATCGACTACCATAAGCAATAGCCCCCCAAACCATTACTCCAGCAGTCCTGTGTACATGCCTCTCAATAGCAAACCTAAGGTCAGGTCGTTCTCCACGGCCATCATGCGTGCCTAGACAAAATCGTGATTCATCGCTGAATACGACATCGTGCCATTCTGCCTCCCAATGCTGCCGTTCTCTGCACCAGTCCAACCTTTGGCGACAGTGTCTCGCTGTTAAAGGAAGCACTAATCTTGGACGGTACGAAAGAAGCCCAAAGGATTGAATGCGGCGATATAAGGTTCGCATACTAACGGGCCTACCTTATTCTCCAATCCATTGATCACCGATTTGACGCGTAGTAGCGAAACGGTCTCGCAGGGCTATTTGTCTTAAGCGCCGATCTTGACGTTCTGTGGTACGCCTTGGTTGACCAATTGGTCTTCTTCTTGCTCCTCTACCTTCTTCTGTCCATACCTGATACACACGTATTACAGTTGCTGCAGTGGAATCAATACGGCGGGCAATTTCGCGATAGGACATACCGACATCTCGATAAGCAACAACTCGACCCCGGTCAAAATCGTTCAAATCGCTCAAATGGTGATATTGTGGACGTCTTCGGACTCGAGGCATTTTATTTAAGCTTAACACACTCAACGGAAACACGAAAACTAAAAACATCTGTACTAAACAGCTCATATAAATAGTTTTATCAAAAAAGAAAAAGTGAAATATTTTTTTTTTCACAATAAATATAAAAGGCACAAGGTTGAAATTGTTATCAATGTATGCTTTAAATATAGTCACTCTGTTGCTAAAATATGAATTCAAAAAAATCATTCCTTCTTGGTGTTACGCTTCTAATGTCCTTGAGTACATATTTAACAATTTAATATATAGTATGTTCAATAAAATAAAACCTTTAGACTGCCATGGTAAATATTGTAGGTTGGCAACTCTGAAATTATACATTATAATTATTATGTTTGACGTTTTATATGACAATTTCTAAAGTGCGTAGCCAATTTAAATTAAAAAAAATCATGGCACTCTAGAGGTTTTTTTATTGAATATACGATATAAACATACATATTCGATATAATTAATTCCAATAAACTTCCTGCCCTGTAAACAAAAACAATAAGACGTGGTTATATAAAGATGGATCAATCAGCTTTAATCGTTTCATAAATGCTTTGAAGGATATGTCATACAGCTCAAAATGTGTTGATATACAAACCAAGTTACATAATTTTGTCATACGATAAAGTGCATTATTGCTAGTGTAGTTGTTACGGTAAACTGTTTCTCTAAAAATTAATTGTGAACGTGTATTAGATGGGATTAGAAACTTCAAACCAGTCAGTAATTCATTGCATTAGGCCCGATTACTATTTTAAAAAGAATTCCCAAATCAGATAAAATACGTCTCTCTTTCAGAGATGTCAAGTTTAAAAAAGTTAGCGTGAAATTGCGACTATAATTAATTCTGAAAATTCCCAATCTAAAAGATATTGACAACAAAAATTTGTTTTGTATCCTCTCTATTTAATCAATTTTATTGTTATAAAATGGCGACCAAACAGAGGAAGCATACTCTAGCTGAGTTTTTACCAGAGAAAGAAATAAATTCAATTGAGAAATGCTTACCAAATCTGTTTACAAAGCCAAGCACTTGCAACGCTTTGCAGCACAAGCTGTCAATGTGCTTCGTAAATGACAAGGTATAGTCAAATATTACTCCTGGGTCTTTAATATGTGGAACTGTGGATAGCTGGTATCTATTGATTTCATAATTTGATTTAATGACATGACCAAGACCAAAGGAAATAGATACGCACTTGTCATTAATAAAATAGAGACGGTTATTCAAGCACCATTGAAAACTGTTGTTCAAATCTTTTTGCAAGACTGTGATGTCGTTAGTGTTTTAGATTTTACAAAAAAATTTAAGATCGTCTACAAAAAGAAGAAATTTACAATGCTTGACATAAAACTTCGGATCATTAATGAGGAGTAAAACCAGTATTGGTCCACAATGCGACCCCTGATGTGACATTAATTTCTTTTAAAATAAAATTATTGATTTTCCCATACTGTAACCTATCTGACAAAAAGCTTTGTATCCATTTAGTGATTTTTACTCCAAAACCCATTCTCTGTAATTTATGCATTAAAATATCCTGCGAAACGCGATCAAAGGCTTTGGAGAAATCGGTGTACACCGCATCAACTTGGCAATTACATTAAAAGGCATTTAAGATGTATGATTGGTATACAAGCAAATTTGATATTGTGGATCAGTTAACTTTTTACACCACTTTTATTTTACTTTTGTGACTATTTTCAATTACACGGTAATCATTATGAAACTAAGTTTTTATTATGTTTATACGTTTTGAATCCACACTGTAAATATTTTTATTAAACCAACAATTATTGTTCGTTTCTTTTAAACAATTTGAGACGTCTATAAAATGTTTTACATTTTATTGCAGCGCACTAATCGCAAATGCTGTAAAAATCAATGCGTTTTCGGCTAATTACTTATTTATAACCTGCAATAAACTTGTGAATTTTAATCTTATTTATATGAGTGAAATATTATTTGCATTTTCAATTACCGTTCAGTCGTTATCTAAGCATTTTCACGTAACTGGTGTCCATGTAATTTAAACACTTTATGGGCTATTAAAATTGTTCCAACGAAATCATATTATTCTAAGTCACGAAATAATATTTACGCATATGAAATAAATAAAATACTACTAAAGTTATTATTGTTTTTTCTCGCCCCAGTAATTACATCTATTTACAATGTGATGAGTAATAGTTAGTTAGCTACAGTATACTAATTTGCAAGAGAGGTATTATGATTGGTCAAAAATGCCGATTGCTACTGTTTTATAGCTTTTATTTTCCAAATAAAAACCATATATTCATCTGTAATAAGGCAATATTTTTACCTACAACTAGGTAATACCTTACCTGCGATGAGGCTATATTTTAACTTACGATATTGCAATATTTTAACCTGAGGCAAGACTTTATGTAGATTGTGGCGAAGTTATATTCTGAACTTCTAAACAGAGCTGTATTTTGACCTACAACAGGCGAACATAGGGGCTTGTCTCAGGTCCAATGACAGTTATATCACAAGCCTTATTGCTGATATGCTGATCAAAGTATAGCTTAGTCGTAGGTTAAAATGTAGCCTTATTAAGGGCCAAAATACAAACGTATCACTGTTTATAGCCTTATCACAGGTAAGGTATTGCCAAGTTGTAGGTATATAGCCTTATTACAGATAAACATATAGCTTTTATTTTCCAGATCAAATAAAAACCATATGTTTATCTGTAATAAGGCTATATTTTGACCTACAACTAGGCAATACCTTACCTGCGATGAGGCTGTATTTTAACTTACGCTATTGCAATGGCTTAACCTGAGGCAAGACATTATGTAAGCTTGTGGCAAAGTTATATTCTGAACTTCTGAACAGGGTTATATTTTGACCTACAACAGGCAAACATGAGGGCTTGTCTCAGGTCCAATGACAGTTATATCACAAGCCTTATTGCTGATCTGCTGATGGGAGTATAGCTTAGTCGTAGGTTGAAATGTAGCTGTATTAAGGGTCAAAATAGAAACGTATAACTGTTAAAATGTAATCTTCTTTTAAGTCAAAATATAGCGTTACTTTAACGTTACAAATATAGCCTCGTTATCGGTAAAACATAGTCTTATCACCAGTTGAAATATTTAATTATACCAAGTTAAAATGAAGCCTTGTTGTAAGTTAAAATATAGGCTTGTTAAGGGTCAAAACACAAACGTATCACTATTAAAATGTAATTTTCTTTTAAGTCAAAATATAGCATTACTTTAACGCTACAAATATAGCCTCGTTATGGGTAAAACATAGTCTTATCACCAGTTGAAATATTTAATTATACTAAGTTAAAATGTAGCCTTGATTGTAGGTTAAAATGTAGCCGTATTAAGGGTCAAAATAGAAACGTATCACTTTTAAAATGTAATCTTCTTTTAAGTCAAAATATAGCGTTACTTTAACGCTACAAATATAGCCTCGTTATCGGTAAAACATAGTCTTATCACCAGTTGAAATATATAATTATACCAAATTAAAATGTAGTCTTATTGTAAGTTAAATTGTAGCCTTATTAAGGGTCAAAACACAAACGTATCACTGTTAAAATGTAATCTTCTTTTAAGTCAAAATATAGCGTTACTTTAACGTTACAAATATAGCCTCGTTGTAGGTAAAACATAGTCTTATCACCGGTTGAAATATTTAATTATACAAAGTTAAAATGTAGCCTTGATTGTAGGTTAAAATGTAGCCTTATTAAGGGTCAAAACACAAACGTATCACTGTTAAAATTAAATCTTTTTTAAGTCAAAATATAGCGTTACTTTAACGTAACAAATATAGCCTAGTTGTAGGTAAAACATAGTCTTATCACCGGTTGAAATATTTAACTGTACCAAGTTAAAATGTAGCCTTGTTTGTATTTTAAAATGTAGCCGTATTAAGGGTCAAAATACAAACGTATCACTGTTAAAATTAAATCTTCTTTTAAGTCAGAATATAGCGTTACTTTAACGTTATAAATATAGCCTTGTTATCGGTAAAACATAGTCTTATCACCAGTTGAAATATTTAATTATACCAAGTTAAAATGTAGCCTTGATTGTAGGTTAAAATGTAGCCTTATTAAGGGTCAAAATACAAACGTATCACTGTTAAAATGCAATCTTCTTTTAAGTCAAAATATAGCGTTACTTTAACGTTACAAATATAGCCTCGTTGTAGGTAAAACATAGTCTTATCACCAGTTGAAATATTTAATTACACCAGGTGAAAATGTAGCCTTGATTGTAGGTTAAAATGTAGCTTTATTAAGGGTCAAAACACAAACGTATCACTGTTAAAACGTAATCTTCTTTTAAATCAAAATATAGCGTTACTTTAACGTTACAAATATAGCCTCGTTTTCGGTAAAACATAGTCTTATTACCAGTTGAAATATTTAATTATACCAAGTTAAAATGTAGCCTTGTTTGTAGGTTAAAATGTAGCCTTATTAAGGGTCAAAATACAAAAGTATCATTGTTAAAATGTAATCTTCTTTTAAGTCAAAATATAGCGTTACTTTACCGCTACAAATATAGCCTCGTTATAGGTAAAACATAGTCTTATCACCGGTTAAAATATTTAATTATACCAAGTTAAAATGTAGCCTTGTTTCTAGGTTAAAATGTAGCCTTATTAAGGGTCAAAATACAAAAGTATTACTGTTAAAATGTAATCTTCTTTTAAGTCAAAATATAGCGTTACTTTAACGTAAGAAATATAGCCTCGTTTTCGGTAAAACATAGTCTTATCACCAGTTGAAATATTTAATTATACCAGGTGAAAATGTTGCCTTGATTGTAGGTTAAAATGTAGCTTTATTAAGGGTCAAAACACAAACGTATCACTGTTAAAATGTAATCTTCTTTTAAATCAAAATATAGCGTTACTTTAACGTTACAAATATAGCCTCGTTTTCGGTAAAACATGGTCTTATCACTAGTTGAAATATTTAATTATACCAAGTTAAAATGTAGCCTTGTTTGTAGGTTAAAATGTAGCCTTATTAAGGGTCAAAATACAAAAGTATCATTGTTAAAATGTAATCTTCTTTTAAGTCAAAATATAGCGTTACTTTACCGCTACAAATATAGCCTCGTTATAGGTAAAACATAGTCTTATCACCGGTTAAAATATTTAATTATACCAAGTTAAAATGTAGCCTTGTTTCTAGGTTAAAATGTAGCCTTATTAAGGGTCAAAATACAAAAGTATTACTGTTAAAATGTAATCTTCTTTTAAGTCAAAATATAGCGTTACTTTAACGTAAGAAATATAGCCTCGTTTTCGGTAAAACATAGTCTTATCACCAGTTGAAATATTTAATTATACCAGGTGAAAATGTTGCCTTGATTGTAGGTTAAAATGTAGCTTTATTAAGGGTCAAAACACAAACGTATCACTGTTAAAATGTAATCTTCTTTTAAATCAAAATATAGCGTTACTTTAACGTTACAAATATAGCCTCGTTTTCGGTAAAACATGGTCTTATCACTAGTTGAAATATTTAATTATACCAAGTTAAAATGTAGCCTTGTTTGTAGGTTAAAATGTAGCCTTATTAAGGGTCAAAATACAAAAGTATCATTGTTAAAATGTAATCTTCTTTTAAATCAAAATATAGCGTTACTTTAACGCTACAAATATAGCCTCGTTGTAGGTAAAACATAGTCTTATCACCGGTTAAAATATTTAATTATACAAAGTTAAAATGTAGCCTTGTTTGTAGGTTAAAATGTAGCCTTATTAAGGGTCAAAATACAAAAGTATCACTGTTAAAATGTAATCTTCTTTTAAGTCAAAATATAGCGTTACTTTAACGCTACAAATATAGCCTCGTTGTAGGTAAAACATAGTCTTATCACCAGTTGAAATATTTAATTATACCAAGTTAAAATGTAGCCTTGATTGTAGGTTTAAATGTAGCCTTATTAAGGGCCAAAATACAAACGTATCACTGTTAAAATGTAATCTTATTTTAAGTCAAAATATAGCGTTACTTTAACGCTACAAATATAGCCTCGTTGTAGGTAAAACATAGTCTTATCACCGGTTGAAATATTTAATTATACCAAGCTAAAATGTAGCCTTATTTGTAGTTTAAAATTTAGCCTTATTAAGAGTCAAAATACAAACGTATCACTGTTAAAATGTAATCCTCTTTTAAGTCAAAATATAGCGTTACTTTAACGTTATAAATATAGCCTTGTTATCGGTAAAACATAGTCTTATCACCAGTTGAAATATTTAATTATACCAAGTTAAAATGTAGCCTTGTTTGTAGGTTAAAATGTAGCCTTATTAAGGGTCAAAATACAAAAGTATCACTGTTAAAATGTAATCTTCTTTTAAGTCAAAATATAGCGTTACTTTAACGTAACAAATATAGCCTCGTTGTAGGTAAAACATAGTCTTATCACCGTTTGAAATATTTAATTATATCAAGTTAAAATGTAGCCTTGTCGTAGGTCAAAAAATAGCTTCATTATAGGTCAAAAAACTCTCTTGCTCTAAGTCAAAATATAGCTTTATCTGAATCCAAAATCTAACTGTTAATAATTAATCTAACTCTCTACATTTTGTGTCATCAGGATAAATCTACATTAAAAATCAAGTGCCAAAACGGTAAATTTGCGACAAAAACAGATTTCCTATTCATAATTTTCGCTGACAAATTTAGTCGTGTCTAAGAATACCAGTTTAGACAAGTACAATATTTGAAGTACAGCGAATTTTTCTTTTAGGTAAACATATGCATAAGCTGTAAATTTTCCGACATTCGTTGTGCCTAAAAGAGTAAAATTTGAAGCTTTACACAAGTGTTTTTCCAGTCCCAGACTAAGCATGAAGTAAAATTTGGAGTTTAGAAAAGCCCCACGTAGAAAATTTGTCGAGGGTCGCGCAGCGACCCGAGACAAATTTTCACGGGGCTTTTCTAAACTCCAAATTTTACTTTATGCGCCACGGGTATAAAACTCTGATGTGTGAAGTTAAAAACGCACTGAAAACCAACCCAACTTCGATATTTTTTCAAAATTGGGTGTTTTCTTTCCTATCCATGCTGCAAACCTTCAGATATTCGTTGTATTCTTGTAAAAAACTTCGATTCCCTGTAGTCCTTCGGTCTCCGAAGACCATGATTGCTCCTTCGAGCTGTAACCTTTGTAACATGGCAATAAACTTAGTGATCTAGAGTGATCCTTCAATTTGAAACTTCTAAGAACGAGTGTTGTCCACTTCTAGACTAAGCATGAAGTAAAATTTCCAGTTTAGAAAAGCCCCGCGTAGAAAATTTGTCGAGGGTCGCGCAGCGACCCTCGACAAATTTTCACGGGGCTTTTCTAAACTCGAAATTTTACTTCATGCGCCACGCGTATTGAACACGGATTTGAAATGAGGTTTGAATATACATAAATTTCACAATATTTTAGTGTTTTGTAGGCGTGGCGCATGAAGTAAAATTTCGAGTTTAAAAAGGCCCAGAAAATTCGCTTTTTTCGCAAAAATTTGGACGAGAAAGGCAGAAAACATAGACAGCAATTCTCGCCCACATTGCGCCCGAAATACGGGCACCCTGTATGTTACATTATTGAAATATTAACAACATTTCTCTAAAAATGTGAAAAATTACTAAAACTTCGGAATTTCATGAAATTTTCAGGGATCGCTAGAGAAAAGAATGCGCTTTACTGTCACGTAGGAATCAAATTCATGGCTTGAGAAATACTCTACAAGTGGTTAAAGTTGGTTAATAGGTAAATGAACATTGGGATAAAAATGAATATTTTTGTTGCGTTTTGAAAAAATTGTGAAAAAATACCGAAACTTTGGATTTTCATGAACTTTTCAGGAATCGCGAGAGCAAATAATGCACTTTACTGTGACGTGGGAATAAATAAAATTCATTATTTAGATGAGATTGAAGTTATTACCGTTTGATTCAACAAGCCAAAAAACATTAACTTAAAATGTAAGCTTCTGCTTAAACTCGAAACGTTCAATTCTCGTATAATCTCAAAGTGTCGATCTTTAGCAATTGTTTTCATTCGGTTTCGTCAAATAAAAATTTCAGATTATTTTTCAGAGAGCAGAATAACTCATATTGATTTTTAACTTATCTAGATTTTACAAAAATCGAGCATAACTTTTACCAAAAACTTTCATGAGAAACAAATAAAACTACAAATAAATTTATTTGTATTTTTTTTTTCTCATGAAAATGCCGAGTTTTTGTAAAGTGATGCTCGATTTTTGTAAAATTTAGATTATTTTTTTGAAATAATACAAACGCAGCTCATAATTAAAACATTGATTTAAGCGTAAAATCAATTGAACGTTGCGTCACATCAAAGTTTGATTCTTTGATAGTCGATTGCCGTTTGTTTCGTGAAATTTACAAAGTTTTCAAAAAAGCTGGCCTTAATTATTTGAGCCATCCTTTATTTGTTGTTGCTTGTATTAAATTAAATTCATTCAGTGAAAAAAGCAGCGATTTTCATTAAATTTTAAGCCTTGATTTAAGCGTGAAAACAATTGAGCTTCACTTTAATTCAAAGCCACATTCTTCGGCTATCGTCTACCTTTTGTTTAATGAAAATATCAAATCCGTGGACAAAGCTACGCTTAATTATTTGAGCAAGCCTTCTTTTATTTATTAATTATTAAAACATGAACTTGGACTTGAAATTTAAGCCTTGATTTACGCGTGAAAACAATTGAGCTTCACTTTAATTCAAAGCCACATTCTTTGGCTGTCGTCTGCCTTTTGTTTAATGAAAATATCAAATCCGTGGACAAAGCTACGCTTAATTATTTGAGCTAGCCTTTTTTTATTTACTAATTATTAAAACATGGACTTGGACTTGAAATTAAAGTTTTGATTTACGCGTGAAAACAATTGAGCTTCACTTTAATTCAAAGCCACATTCTTCGGCTGTCGTCTGCCTTTTGTTTAATGAAAATATCAAATCCGTGGACAAAGCTACGCTTAATTATTTGAGCAAGCCTTTTTTTATTTACTAATTATTAAAACATGGACTTGGACTTGAAATTTAAGTTTTGATTTACGCGTGAAAACAATTGAGCTTCACTTTAATTCAAAGCCACATTCTTCGGCTGTCGTCTGCCTTTTGTTTACTGAAAATATCAAATCCGTGGACAAAGATACGCTTAATTATTTCAACAAGCCTTTTTTTATTTACTAATTATTAAAACATGGACTTGGACTTGAAATTTAAGCCTTGATTTAAGCGTGAAAACAATTGAGCTTCACTTTAATTCAAAGCCACATTCTTCGGCTGTCGTCTGCCTTTTGTTTACTGAAAATATCAAATCCGTGGACAAAGATACGCTTAATTATTTCAACAAGCCTTTTTTTATTTACTAATTATTAAAACATGGACTTGGACTTGAAATTTAAGCCTTGATTTAAGCGTGAAAACAATTGAGCTTCACTTTAATTCAAAGCCACATTCTTCGGCTGTCGTCTGCCTTTTGTTTAATGAAAATATCAAATCCGTGGACAAAGATACGCTTAATTATTTCAACAAGCCTTTTTTTATTTACTAATTATTAAAACATGGACTTGGACTTGAAATTTAAGCCTTGATTTAAGCGTGAAAACAATTGAGCTTCACTTTAATTCAAAGCCACATTCTTCGGCTGTCGTCTGCCTTTTGTTTACTGAAAATATCAAATCCGTGGACAAAGATACGCTTAATTATTTCAACAAGCCTTTTTTTATTTACTAATTATTAAAACATGGACTTGGACTTGAAATTTAAGCCTTGATTTAAGCGTGAAAACAATTGAGCTTCACTTTAATTCAAAGCCACATTCTTCGGCTGTCGTCCGCCTTTTGTTTAATGAAAATATCAAATCCGTGGACAAAGCTACGCTTAATTATTTGAGCACGCCTTTTTTTTATTTATTAATTTTTAAAACATGGACTTGGACTTGAAATTTAAGCCTTGATTTAAGCGTGAAAACAATTGAGCTTCACTTTAATTCAAAGTCACATTCTTTGGCTGTCGTTTGCCTTTTGTTTAATGAAAATATCAAATCCGTGGACAAAGCTACGCTTAAATATTTGAGCAAGCTTGTTTTTATTTATTAATTATTAAAACATGGACTTGGACTTGAAATTTAAGTTTGAAATCAATCGAGCGTTATGTCACTTCAAAGCTTCAGATGTCGTTCGCCTTTTGTTTTAAGAAAATATCATGTTCAAAAGAGTTGCGCTTAATTATTTGAGCGACTATTTCTTGAGAATTTATTAATCATCAAAACACGGACTTTGCGGATTGAAACTTAATTGATATTTTTGGAATATCCAGTAAAGATATTCAAATGTCAATTATAACCAATCAAAGTTGACGAATAAACTGTGTAGATTTTTAGAATTTTATGTTAATTTGATAATCTGTTATTTTTTTACAATTGTTTAAATAAAAAACATTCATCTAAAATCGTTGAATTTATTGTATAATTTTAACTTTGGCTTAATATTTTTGAAAAACGTGGCGAGATAATTAAATTTTCTTTCTATAAAATGCAAGTGCAATCATTTCCAAGTAAATTCTGCTAATGTAATGTTGGTAGTATAGATTTCTAATTTTTTACAATTTTTTCAACGAAAACATTTTTGATTTAATTGCATAATTTTAACTTTGACTGAATATTTTTAGAAAATGTAGTGGGATAGTATAATTTTTTTTCTATAAGATGTAAGTGCAATTAATTCTTAGTAAATTCTGTGAATTTCACATTGATGGGGTAAAATTTAAATTTTTTATAATTTTTTTAAAGAAAACGTTCTCCAAAAATTGTCAATTTTGTTGCATAATTACAACTTTGACTGAATATTATTAGAAAATGTAGTGGGATAGTATAATTTTTTTTCTATAAGATGTAAGTGCAATTAATTCTTAGTAAATTCTGTGAATTTCACATTGATGGGGTAAAATTTAAATTTTTTACAATTTTTTTTAAGAAAACGTTCTCCAAATATTGTCAATTTTATTGCATAATTACAACTTTGACTGAATATTCTTAGAAAATGTAGTGGGATAGTATAATTTTTTTTCTATAAGATGTAAGTGCAATTAATTCTTAGTAAATTCTGTGAATTTCACATTGATGGGGTAAAATTTAAATTTTTTACAATTTTTTTAAGGAAACGTTCTCCAAAAATTGTCAATTTTGTTGCATAATTACAACTTTGACTGAATATTTTTAGAAAATGTAGTGGGATAGTATAATTTTTTTTCTATAAGATTTAAGTGCAATTAATTCTCAGTAAATTCTGTGAATTTCACGTTGATGGGGTAAAATTAAAACTTTTTACAATTTTTTTTAAAGAAAACGTTCTCCAAAAATTTTCAATTTTGTTGCATAATTACAACTTTGACTGAATATTTTTAGAAAATGTTGTGGGATAGTATAATTTTTTTTCTATAAGATGTAAGTGCAATTAATTCTTAGTAAATTCTGTGAATTTCACATTGATGGGGTAAAATTTAAATTTTTTACAATTTTTTTAAAAGAAAACGTTCTCCAAAAATTGTCAATTTTGTTGCATAATTACAACTTTGACTGAATATTTTTAGAAAATGTATTGGGATAGTATAATTTTTTTTCTATAAGATGTAAGTGCAATTAATTCTAAGTAAATTCTGTGAATTTCACATTGATGGGGTAAAATTTAAATTTTTTACAATTTTTTTTAAAGAAAACGTTCTCCAAAAATTGTCAATTTTGTTGCATAATTACAACTTTTACTGAATATTTTTAGAAAATGTAGTGGGATAGTATAATTTTTTTTCTATAAGATTTAAGTGCAATTAATTCTCAGTAAATTCTGTGAATTTCACGTTGATGGGGTAAAATTTAAATTTTTTACAATTTTTTTTAAAGAAAACGTTCTCCAAAAATTTTCAATTTTGTTGCATAATTACAACTTTGACTGAATATTTTTAGAAAATGTAGTGGGATAGTATAATTTTTTTTCTATAAGATGTAAGTGCAATTAATTCCTAGTAAATTCTGTGAATTTCACATTGATGGGGTAAAATTTAAATTTTTTACAATTTTTTTAAAAGAAAACGTTCTCCAAAAATTGTCAATTTTGTTGCATAATTACAACTTTGACTGAATATTTTTAGAAAATGTATTGGGATAGTATAATTTTTTTTCTATAAGATGTAAGTGCAATTAATTCTAAGTAAATTCTGTGAATTTCACATTGATGGGGTAAAATTTAAATTTTTTACAATTTTTTTTAAAGAAAACGTTCTCCAAAAATTGTCAATTTTGTTGCATAATTACAACTTTTACTGAATATTTTTAGAAAATGTAGTGGGATAGTATAATTTTTTTTCTATAAGATTTAAGTGCAATTAATTCTCAGTAAATTCTGTGAATTTCACGTTGATGGGGTAAAATTTAAATTTTTTACAATTTTTTTAAAGAAAACGTTCTCCAAAAATTGTCAATTTTGTTGTATAATTACAACTTTGACTGAATAGTCTTAGAAAATGTAGTGGGATAGTATAATTTCTTTTCTATAAGATGTAAGTGCAATTAATTCTTAGTAAATTCTGTGAATTTCACATTGATGGGATAAAATTAAAATTTTTTACAATTTTTTTTTAAGAAAACGTTCTCCAAAAATTTTCAATTTTGTTGCATAATTACAACTTTGACTGAATATTTTTAGAAAATGTAGTGGGATAGTATAATTTTTTTTCTATAAGATGTAAGTGCAATTAATTCTTAGTAAATTCTGTGAATTTCACATTGATGGGGTAAAATTTAAATTTTTTACAATTTTTTTAAAGAAAACGTTCTCCAAAAATTGTCAATTTTGCTGCATAATTACAACTTTGACTGAATATTTTTAGAAAATGTAGTGGGATAATATAATTTTTTTTCTATAAGATGTAAGTGCAATTAGTTCTAAGTAAATTGTTTGAACTTCACGTTGATGGGGTAAAATTTGAATTTTTTACAATTTTTTCAAAGAAAACGTTCTCCAAATATTGTCAATTTTATTGCATAATTACAACTTTGACTGAATATTTTTAGAAAATGTAGTGGGATAGTATAATATTTTTTCTATAAGATGTAAGTGCAATTAGTTCTAAGTAAATTGTGTGAACTACACGTTGATGGGGTAAAATTTAAATTTTTTACAATTTTTTCAAAGAAAACATTCTCTCAACATTTTTTATTTTATTGCATAATTTTAACTTTGACTGAATATTTTTAGAAAATTTATTGGGATAGTGTAATTTTTTTTCTATAAGATGTAAGTGCAATTAGTTGTAAGTAAATTCTGTGAACTTCACGTTGATGGGGTAAAATTTAAATTTTTTACAATTTTTTCAAAGAAAATGTTCTTTAAAAATTGTCAATTTTATTGCATAATTTCAACTTTCACTGGATGTTTTAAGAAAACGTGGAGAGATGATTTAATTTTCTTCTTATAATATATAAGTAAAATCAATTCTACGTAAATTCTGTGAATTTCACGTTGATGGTATAAAATTTTAGATTTTTACATTTTTTTCAAAGAAAACAGTGCCCCAAAATTGATAATAATAACTTTGGCTGAATATTTTTGGAAAATACGTCAAAATAATTATATTTTCTTTGTATTAGATGTAAATCCAAACAATTCTAAGCAAATTGTGTGAATTTCACGTTTATGGTATATAATTTAAATTTTTTACAATTTTTTTAAAGAAAACATTTTCCCGAAATTGTCAATTTTATCGCATAATTTCAATTTTGGCTTGATATTTTGGAAAATCCAGTAGAGATATTTAAATTTACATTACGGCCAATTAAGGTTTAGGCAGTTCTGTGTATATTCTACAATTTAAGGTTGATTTGATTATTCGTTAGATTTTTAAAATTCACTCAAAATAAACATTCTCCTAAAATCGTTAAATTGAGGGATTTATTATTTTCGTAAAAGTTCAAATTGAAGCTTTACACAGTGTTTTCCACTCCCAGACTAAGCATGAAGTAAAATTTCGAGTTTAGAAAAGCCTAAGAATTTGGATTGGCCGCGTAGCGAAGCGGAGCGGCCAATCCAAATTAGGCTTTTCTAAACTCGAAATTTTACTTCATGCGCCACGCTTAAAAACACTGATTTACACTGAAGTTGAAAAAATACGCACATACAACAACGATTTTAGACAACCTGATATACGTTAGAGTTATTAGGTTGCCTATAATCACTGTTTTAAACAATTTGTTTAGCGCGCAGAATTTGACTCTCGTTTTATTCACATCTACATATTGGATTGCTAAAGCCGTATATTTTAAACTTGAAGTTGAAGTAACAACCCTGCTTACAATAGAAGAAATTATTGAAAGACATTTATACATTTTTGCCGTCAACTTGTTTTTTGTTTTCCCACTCAGCAGAAACCAAACAAATAACGTTTGATCAATATTGTAACAACATTAAACGTTGTTTTAATGTTCATGAAACCGTCGCTGCGCGACCCTCGACAAATTTTCACGGGGCTTTTCTAAACTCGAAATTTTACTTCATGCGCCACGCGTGTAAAACACAGATTTGAAGTGAGGTTTGAATATACATAAATTTCACAATATTTTAGTGTTTTGTACGCGTGGCGCATGAAGTAAAATTTCGAGTTTAGAGAGGCCCAGAAAATTTGTCTCGGGTCGCTGCGCGACCCTCGACAAATTTTCACAGGGCTTTTCCAAACTCGAAATTTTACTTCATGCGCCACGCGTGTAAAACACAAATTTGAAGTGAGGTTTGAATATACATAAATTTCACAATATTTTAGTGTTTTGTACGCGTGGCGCATGAAGTAATATTTCGAGTTTAGAAAGGCCCAGAAAATTCGCTTTTTTCGCAAAAATTTGGACGAGAAATGGAGAAAACATAGACAGCAATTCTCGCCCACATTGCGCCCGAAATACGGACACCCTGTATGTTACATTATTGAAATATTAACAACATTTCTTTAAATCGATTTATTATCAATCAGCAATTCTAATGAAAACGAAATTGTTTCATTTTCTACAATTTTTCCTTAATAATGAGCTACCTAAACGAGCCGATAATTACTCAGGTTAAAAAAAAACAATTTTAAAATATAGTGGTGCATGCACAAAATGACATATCAACGATGATGGCATTGGCAATGGCAATGGTAATGGCAATCAGTGTCGGTCACTCGTGCGGATTAGTCGTCGACTTGGGCAGAGTTCGGGTTTGGGATTTGTGTCGCAGGTGCGCGTTTACTCCAAATTGATATCCTCAGTAGCGCCGGTGACACTCAGCAAGACCAGAAGTCGGTCAAAAAAATCAGTGCTGTTGGAACTTTGATAAGGGTTGTGTTTTAATCGAAGGTGGTCAAGATGACGTTCAACACGGTTAGGGAGTTTTTTGAAAAGTTCGCCATACAGATAATGGCAGTACTTATTGGTGAGTATTATTTAAAAAAAAAAACATTTGTTTATCTTTATCAAAGAGAAAACTTATTATATATTTGAAATTATTTAATGAGCAATTTGTGTCTCGAAATGTACACACAACAATACAAATAAAAAGAGAAGTAAGGAATAATAGTCTTTTTATCTTCAATTTAGATACTGAAATTTAATCATATCCCTAAGCAAACTGCTTAAACAAAATAAACATTTATAAAATTCATAAACGTGAAATCAACCATAAGCAGTATATTTTAAACTTCACTTGAAAATCAGTGTTTTATGTGCGTGGCGCATGAAGTAAAATTTCGAGTTTAGAAAAGCCTGAAAATTTGGTTTGGTCGCTCCGCGCTTCGCGCTACGCAACCAAACCAAATTTTCAGGCTTTTCTAAACTCGAAATTTTACTTCATGCTTACTCTGGGATTGGAAACACTCGTTAGTAGCTTTTAAATGAACGCTTTTATACGAATTCCTCAAAATTTACAACGTATACATTGGGATATGTATACTTAACTGAAACATTGCCTGTATGCATATGTATATAATGTGGACATTTTCTAATAAATTGTAAGTTTCTAGAAAATCAACTTTTTTAAGTTAAATTACAGTGCAAATTCATCCGTAATGAAGTATTCGTTATTTATAGAGTAATTTAATTTACCTCTCACTTTTTCATCTCATTATTATTAACTGTACATTTTTTTAAATGATTCGATTTAATTAATTTTAATATTGCATGCATGAATATTAATTCATAAGATTAAGATCATAACTTTATTATCGTATTTTTATTACTTATTTCAAAACGAGCTGCATATTTGTCATAACTTGAAATATTGTACATGGTTTGTCTGGAAAGTAATAGATATAATTTTTTTGCGACAAGCCAAAGGATCTGGGAGTGGAATCTTTGTGTGTAGTCGGTGGCGGCGAGTGTTAGCTAAATGGTTTAACAAAGTTTTGCAACTTCTGAGCAAGGGCGGATCCAGAGGAGGGGCGCACGGGGCGCGCGCCCCCTCCGTGACGCCATTTAATTAAGGCTTAAGTAAACTAAATACTGATTCTTTGGCGTTTTTTTTTGTAAGGCTATAAGCGATCATTAGTACGGCATGACAAATAAATTAATCAACGAATGATTAATTTAAAATATTATATATTCAAGTGCGCTCCCCCCTCACTAAAATCCTGGATCCGCCCTTGCTTCTGAGCTTTTACAGAGTGCAAACCGATGGCAAAGTGGAATTCCGTTTGGGGGGTCGCGTCACGGTTCAAAATACAAGATAACATTTTGTGTGTTAAGAGGCAGGTTGGGTGCTCTGTTGTCAATTTTGGCTTAAGCATTGCTTGAACTATATAGTCACTTTACAACGTCGTATAAGTATAAATAAAATTGCCAATTCTTGGTCGCAGAATACTTCAAACATTAAGAGTGCCGAGATTCTTTTCGCAATATACAAGTTAGTTTTACAAAGACTATATCAAACACTCATTGGAACAACTACTTTCCGAGCTAATACCCCGACGGACATTGAATTATACAACAAGTGTTTGCTGTTACTACAGTAACCTACTGCAAATGTAACAATTCGGGGCAAATTATTCAGGCCATCTATAGACGCGTTTCGAGATTTATCTCTCATCAGTATAGTTTTGCCATTCCCTATCGGTGGTGGCAACGGTTTTTTTTTAAACCAAAATGTCCTTCAAGTTTAAATTGCTATAGCGACCGAACGAAAGCTCCAAAAAAATATTAGATTTCAGGGTCTTGTAGCCCATTAAAAGGGCTTTCGATTGATGTACGAACTTTTTACCGGGGCCCACAATCGAGAAAATATCCGATCCGGTCCTTCGCCATTTTGTTCGCTTACGCGATGATTCATCCGATTGAAAAAAAATACACGCCATCTATAGGCGCGTTTCGAGGTTTATCTCTCATCAGTATAGCTTTGCCATTCCCTCTAACTCGAGGATGGCAACGGTTTTTTTGAAACCAAAATGTCCTTCAAGTTTAAAGTGCTATAGCGACCGAACGGAAGCTCCAAAAAAATATTCGATTTCAGCCCATTAAAAGGGCTTTCGATTGATGTACGAACTTTTAGCCGGGGCCCCATTATGGGGCCCACAATCGAGAAAATATCCGGTCCGGTCCTGCGCCATTTTGTTCGCTTACGCGATGATTGATCCGATTGAAAAAAATACTTACAAGTAGCCAAAAGATCACTTCTTAGGGTGTGCCCCATGCGTCCTTACTGAGGGGCCCAGGGGGGCCGTTAAAAATTCACAAAATTCAATAATTTTCGAATTTTTTTAAACGGCGTTTTTTAACGAAAAATCGAAGAAAAAAATCACCATTCCCTGTGAGTTTATCGTAAAGGGCTGAATGTACTTTAGGGTAGTACCTTTTATATGCCTCGGATTGCTTCTTATCTTTTTTATATTTGCTGAAATATGTCTGTTTATGTTGGCGAAGTCGTCGAAATCACGAAAAACGACAATTTTTATTTATTTACTTCCGTCGTAATAATAGTAGAAGAATATACCGGAGCTAAAAAATAAAAATCGTTTTTTTTAAATCACTGTTTTAGTCTGAAAGGCGGTTTTGAAGCGCAGAAAAAAATACCAATTTCCGTCCTAATAGCGCTGGATCAATGAAATTTTCAGCATTTATGCAGATTCGTATTGCCCAGTTATTGTATAACTCCCATGTACAATAAATGGGCAATACGAATCTGCATAAATGCTAAAAATTTCATTGATCCAGCGCTATTAGGACGGAACTTGGTATTTTTTTCTGCGCTTCAAAACCGCCTTTCAGACTAAAACGGCGATTTAAAAAAAACGATTTTTATTTTTTAGCTCCGGTATTATGTACAGTACAACAATAGGAATTTGATCATTAAATAGGTAATACAAATCTGTATAAATGTTAAAATTTTATTGACCTAGATCAATTTAGATCAGAAACAGATTTTTTTTTTACTTTTTAAATTGTTTAAATAAACAATTTTAATTTATTTGCTATAGTATTTAATACAGTACAACAACAAGAGTTATACCAATAAATAGGAAATACAAACATGTATCAATGCTGAAAATTTCATTCATCTAGCTCAATTTGGATAGGAAATAGATTTTTTTTATTTTTCAAATTAATTAAATAAATAAGTTTGTATTATATATTTATCTCGAAAACTAATGTCGACAAAAAAAAATTGATAATATTTTATTATTTAGCGGAAAATTATCTTAAACTTTGCTGTTTACAGTTTTTTTCTATCTTTTTAATAACTGAGAAAAATCGTATTAAAAAAAATCGACACTTCACATTTTTCCAAATATCTAGTTACCCTTGACTTTTTCGAAAATTTTACAAGTCTTTTTATTCAGCTGGTAAATAATAATAATGACAGTTATATAACTTTTCATTTTAATGATGACATGGCTAACTTTGGTTTCCGTTTAAAAATTGCAAGTTTGTGTCATATCTCGAAAATTAATGTCGACAGAAAAAATCTCATCATATTTTATTATTCAGCGTAAAATTATCTTAAACTTTGCCGTTTACAGTTTTTTTGCTATCTTTTTTAACAACTGAGAAAAATTGATTTGAAAAATCGACACATTTCACACTTTTCAAAATATCTAGTTACCCTTGACTTTTTCGAAAATTTTAGAAGTCTTTTTATTCAGCTGGTAAATAATAGTAATGACCGTTATATAACTTTTCATTTTAATGATGACATAGCCAACTATGGTTTCCATTTAAAAAATGCAAGTTTGTGTTATATCTCGAAAACTAATGTCGATTGAAAAAATCTGATCATATTTTATTATTCAGCGTAAAATTATCTTAAACTTTGTCGTTTACAGTTTTTTTGCTATCTTTTTTAACAACTGAGAAAAATCGATTTGAAAAATCGACACTTTTCACATTTTTCAAAATATCTAGTTACCCTTGACTTTTTCGAAAATTTTACAAGTCTTTTTATTCAGATGGTAAATAATAATAATGACCGTTATATAACTTTTCATTTTAATGATGACATAGCCAACTATGGTTTCCATTTAAAAAATGCAAGTTTGTGTTATATCTCGAAAACTAATGTCGATTGAAAAAATCTGATCATATTTTATTATTCAGCGTAAAATTATCTTAAACTTTGCCGTTTACAGTTTTTTTGCTATCTTTTTTAACAACTGAGAAAAATCGACACTTTTCACATTTTTCAAAATATCTAGTTACCCTTGACTTTTTCGAAAATTTTACAAGTCTTTTTATTCAGATGGTAAATAATAATAATGACCGTTATATAACTTTTCATTTTAATGATGACATAGCCAACTATGGTTTCCATTTAAAAAATGCAAGTTTGTGTTCTATCTCGAAAACTAATGTCGACTGAAAAAATCTGATCATATTTTATTATTCAGCGTAAAATTATCTTAAACTTTGCCGTTTACAGTTTTTTTGCTATCTTTTTTAATAACTGAGAAAAATCTACACTTTTCACATTTTTCAAAATATCTAATTACCCTTAACTTTTTCGAAAATTTTACAAATGTCTGGTGAATCTGCACTACTTTGTCCATTTAACCGTTTCTCTATCTTTTATAGTTTTCAAGATCCCCATAGAGAACATATAAAAAAAAAACACACTATGTTTTTACTCTTTTATGTACTTAGCCCCAGTACTGAAAAAAACTTTACACAGTTCATGCATCAAAATTGCGATATCGAATTTATTTCAAAATTAAATTTACTATAATTACTCATGCTCATTGTTGCAACTGTTATATACGTAAATTAAAAGTCTTACGAACTAAATTCTTACACACAATCTGTATACATGCGTCTGCATTGTAGAAATAATTCCTTCTGTTGTGAATACTAAATATTTCGTATTGTCATTTACGGCTTTCTACGAATGTGTAATAATAAAGAAGTAATCCTCTACTCCGAAGGCATTTGTAAGATTTTACCTGCTTAACCAATAAAAGTACAATGCAACAAATCTGCATTAATAAGCGGATTATGGGATTATTGACATTATATTTGAGTAATAAACTAAGGAACATTTTTAGCTATTTGTAAATGTATATTTCATTCGTTTTGCCGTATTAATATAATAATAATGGTACAGCGTTTTACTCAATATTGAATATATTGTACAACCAGCGGCGGTCGTAGGGCGCTGCAACCGGTGCGTCCGCACCGGGCGCTGTCTTGGAAGAAGCGCCAAAAACAGCCGAAAACGAGAAAGAGCTCTGATTTTTGTGTTTGGCTAGGACCGCCATCGTGTACAACCATGTATTTGTGAGCCTGAGGACGTTAGAAACGTCATATTAAAATAATTTAAAATTAAGACATTTTATTTACACATGTTCACCAATTATAAAACTTATAAAAACTCTTAATTTGACTAAAAGAGCTGCGAATTAAGTCAGTTTAGATCGCACAGTGTTGATAAATAAATTTAAAATCAACTTAATCCGTATTGCCCTTTAATAAAATCCGTAATATATTTTACTTACATTTAAAACAAAACGATTCACTTAAAATCAGTTTGTATACACCGTTCCATTTGTTTCTGGATCTCGCCTAGCCATGCTTTCGTGTTGTTATGTTGCAGTATCAACATTTACATTTTTTATTAATTGCCACTCCTGATTCCTTATTTTAACAGTGTTGCAATAATTTATGATATCATAAGTAGTAATCCTCTTTTTAATTTTCAAGAGGTTTATTGTTAATCTTGCAACAATTATTTCGCCACGTGGTCGCTTCTTCGAGCATTTTATTATTAAATCAAATTAATCTAGTGTTGCAATGCTGTGTCAATGTCAAAGTGAAAAATAATTTCAGGTACATATTAAATATTAACATGTCAAAGATTATCTCTGAATCAAAAAGGTTACAAATTCTGAAATCCTACAAACATTTTAGGCAAAGTAATCCAAATCTACAGCATCACAATATTATTACGATTTTAATAGATATTTTTGGGGTATGTCTAGTATTTTAATTATCATATATATTTAATTAAAGATAAGTTTGCGGAGCCGAATTCATTATATTTGTTATATACAATATTATCGCTGTGTTTGTATGTACAAAAACCAAGTAGTAAATTTTGTTAATCTTAAAACTGCATATTATTATCCTTTTATATTTGAAAATTTGTAAAACAGGCAACAGTGTAAGATCACAATAGTCAGAAATTATAACCTTAAAATCGAACATCTGACAGTGACATTTAAAAACCCTGATTTAAAACACAACCAGCCCCATTTACAATACTTAAACTGTCACTTTTCCATAGCTAGGCGAGATCCAGAAACAAATCGAATACATAATAGTTAAATCGCAAAAAAGGTCATTCATTAGTATGAAGAGCATACTTCGATTATTATTTCAATGAAGAAAGGTTGAATTGTGACACGAATAAATTACTAATAAAACTTGCAACAAGGACTAATTACAATAGTGATATTCTGGAACTCTAGATTTTATAAATATTTTTTAGTTTGGGGTTTAAACCATCTTTATCTTTTTACTTGTTTTCTTTTACATTTTTTTGAACTTAACTTTATTCGAATGTTACAAATGACCTTTATTTTAGAAATAAATACTCATTTAACTAAGGTGAATGAGTATTTGTTTCTAAAATAAAGGTTATAACATTCGAATAAAGTTAAGTTCATAAAAATGTAAAAAGATAAAAAACGGTTTAGACCCCAAACTAAATTTCTAGGCTTTTATAAACTCGAAATTTTATTTCCCGCCTAATCATGGAGTGGAAATAAACGAATATTTCTACTCCATTTTAGGCATGAATTAAAAAAGGTTCAAATTGAACACTCAGGATATATACAGGGTGTCAGTATTTCAACAGAATGTAAGGGGATCTGGGTTATTTGAAGATATAGACAGTCGGTTGATTGGGGCAAAGTTGCATAATGTAGGGCCCAGTAATAATCTAAAAACAAATTTGGAATATCTTTTTTCGTTATTGAGATATTGTCAAAAAACGGATTCTTTGAAATTTCGTTTTTATTTTTTTATTCAAGAACTACTGAATCCAGACATTTATAACTTTGACATTTTTTAACGATAAATCTAGTAACATATTTTATTTTAAGATAACTATAACATTTATCAAGGGAGCATAGCCAACTTTTGTTTTTCTAATGGGCGCCATTTTGGATTTTCATATTTTGTGGAAGAATATTTTTTCCTGAATTCAATGATGTACCACACTTAAGGTATATTGTACATTTTATATGTAAAATTTTAATCTTTTTTTTGATGTAAAGCGTGCCTTGGAAACAGTCGAGTAACACACTTATTTGACAACTCCTAGGACCCATAATTTGCTTACATATCATCCCTGAAGACGGGCATCCGACGATGCAGATTTTAACAGTTGTGATGTATTTTAAAGTAACGAGTGTCTTCCACTCCCAGACTAAGCATGAAGTAAAATTTCGAGTTTAGAAAAGCCCCGCGTAGAAAATTTGTCGAGGGTCGCGCAGCGACCCGAGACAAATTTTCACGGGGCTTTTCTAAACTCGAAATTTTACTTCATGCGCCACGCGTATAAAACACTGATTTCAAATGAAGTTGCAAACGCACTGAAAACCAACGCAACTTCGATATTTTTTCAAAATTGGATGTTTTTTTTCCCGTCCATGCTGTAAACCTTCAGATATTCGTTGTTTTCTTGTAGAAAAACTACGATTCTCTGTGGTCCTTCGATCTCCAAAGACTACGATTGGTCCTTCGAGCTGTAGCCTTTGTAAAATGGTAATAAACTTACTAATCCTTCAATTTGAAACTTCTAAAGACGCGTGTTTTCCACTCCCAGACTAAGCATGAAGTAAAATTTCGAGTTTAGAAAAGCCCCGCGTAGAAAATTTGTCGAGGGTCGCGCAGCGAGCCTCGACAAATTTTCACGGGGCTTTTTTAATTACAGAGAAATATAAAGGGTCCGCCAATAAGCGCGCTCGATCTTTGACAGCTGATGGCGGCCATGTTGTTTGTGGTAGAGTTGTCAAACCTAGTTGTTATTATTCAGTATATCTTCACAAATTACCATGAACCAATTCAGCCGCGAGCAACATGTGCAAATCATTAAAATGTATTACGAAAATCATTCATCGGTTCGGGCAACGTTCCGCGCGCTCCGCCAATTTTACGGTGCAATTGGTCGTCCTGCTGAGTCGACTATCCGTCGTTTGATAAACAAATTCGAGGCAACCGGTTCGGTGAACAATAAGCCAACACCGACGCGTCGTCGAAACGTCCGATCTGCAGCGAATGTCGCCGCTGTGCGCGATAGTGTGCGTGAAAATCCGCGACAGTCAATTTCACGTCGCGCACAGGAACTCAGCCTTTCGGAAACATCACTTCGCCGAATCTTGCATCTGGATTTGGGCATGCATCCGTACAAGATCCAGCTGACACAAGAGCTCAAAATAAACGATCATAGACAGCGCCGTATCTTCGCTGATTGGGCTTTAGAGCAGTTGGAAGTCGACCCCGAGTTTGGTCGCAAAATCATCTTCAGCGATGAGGCACATTTTTGGATAAATGGGAATGTCAACAAGCAGAATTGCCGTTATTGGGCCGAGAACAATCCACAGGAGGTCCACCAGGTCGCAATGCACCCAGCAAAGGTAACTGTTTGGTGTGGATTTTGGGCCGGAGGCATCATCGGGCCGTATTTCTTCGAGAACGACGATGGTGTGGCCATCACGGTAAACGGCGAACGATACAGATATATGATAACGAACTTTTTCTGGCATAAAATCGACAATATGGATGTCGAGGATATGTGGTTTCAGCAGGACGGCGCTACGAGCCACACAGCGCGCGCCACAATGGATCTTCTGCACGAGCGCTTCGGAGGAATGGTTATCTCGCGCGGAGGCGACATCAACTGGCCACCGAGATCGTGGGATTTAACCCCACTAGACTATTTCTTGTGGGGTTTTCTTAAATCGCAGGTCTACGCAAACCAACCACAAAACACTGATGACCTCAAAGTCAACATACGCCACGCCATCGATGAAATACAGCCTGATTTGTGCGCCAGAGTCATTGAAAATTGGACTTCTCGTATGCGCGCCACCAAGCAAAGCCGAGGTGGCCATTTGAACGATATTATTTTCCATACATAATGCCTTCGAATACTCTTTCAAACAAAAAATAGATTTCATTTATACCTCTCACACAACTTGCTTTATTTTATTTTAAAGATCGAGCGCGCTTATTGGCGGACCCTTTATATATAAACTAAATATAGGTGTAAATTTCGCAGGTCTCGCGGTTTTTATTTAAAATTACGAATACCAGTAACATTAAACAAACAGATTTATTTAATTACTGACTAAATAAAATATATATATAAAAGCAAGATAATAAATAATTGTAAAAAAAGGATAAAGTTAAAACACAAAGATAAAAGTTAAAGTTATAAGTAAAACCACAAGTTACAAATGACAAGTTAAGCGCGGTACAGCCGAAAGAACGACGTTGCTGATTTGACAGCTAAGACAAGACTCTCCGATTTTTCTGTTGTAAGAGGGAACGTTTTGGAATAGGAAAATCTGATTGGCTAGGATTAATTGGAGAGGGTTTTTGCAAGATAAGGTAAAGGATGTTTTTTCAATGTGAATAAACAGGACAGATAATCGGGTGCTGAGAATTTTGGAAGTGGTAGAAGGGATAAGCCCGTACGCTCGGCTCGGTCGCGGATAAGTTTTATAGGGACCAATTCGGCACGTTTTGGGCCCGCTCTTTAGAAATAAAGAAATATTTCTGGACAATGGCTAATTGTTCTTTCGGCCGTAAACAAGTTGTAAATTGTACAAGCAGAAAGTCCGACAGAAACATGTGGTACTCAGGTTTCGCTTTAGAAATATCACACACAAAAAAGTAATAAAATATGTTTGTAAACACAAGCGACCCTTTTTGCTTAAAAGAAAAAGGGCGCAATAAAATGATAAAATATAAAAGGTAAACAGAGAAAATACAGAAGTTTAAATATTGGAAAATACGAATCAACAACAGGTTTACAGCGTAAGTGAGTAGGGTTAGGTTATAAGATAAATGATACAGATATTGCTATTTTTATTTATTTGTTTACCTTAAATGACTCCCTGCATTTCTCGGGTGATAGATCCGAGGCATTGTAAACGCGATGAGCGCCCTTTTTCGCCACCAAATATTCGCCCAAAGTCATCGTGTTGTTCACCCATTCTATTACGCCACTACGTTTCGACATTGGGACCACCTGCGTAATACAAAATAAGATACAGCGATTTTTTTTTTAAGTATACATACGCATATGCTGTTCATTTTCCCAACTACGTTGGTTTTTCTCGAAGAATTCACATTGAAGTTTCGAACAAGTGTTTTCCACTCCCAGACGAAGCATGAAGTAAAATTTCGAGTTTAGAAAAGCCTGAAAATTTGGCTCGGGCGCGCAGCGAAGCGGAGCGACCGAGCCAAATTAGGCTTTTCTAAACTCGAAATTTTACTTCATGCGCCACACGTAAAACACTGAAATATCTGTCATCTAACCTTATCCTCTTAACTGTCATCTAACTAAACTCATCTAACCTAACCCTATAAACTGTTATCCAATTTTACCCTATAAATTCTCATCTAACCTAACCCTATAAACTGTTATCTAACCTAACCCATACCCTCTTAACTGTCATCTAACCTAACCCTATAAACTCATCTAACCTAACCCTATAAACTGTTATCTAATTTTACCCTATAAATTGTCATCTAACCTAACCCTATAAACTCATCTAACCTAAACGTATAAACTGTTATCTAACCTAACCCGAATGAATTTAAAGTTGGACATAAAACACACACAAATTCCAACAAATAATTCTAAGTTATTCCACGAGTTTGTAAAAATTATGAGTTTTTAAGAATCTTTCAACAAACTGTCATTTTTCTCTAAGGAAGAAGATAGTTACGAAAAAACTTGAAGATAGAAAAATTATTCAGAATTTTATTACCTAAAACTTTTGTTAGAACTATTTTTCTGTATTCCCATTGGTTGTTGTGTTATTCGCAACTTTTTCAAAATACAAAAAAAAAAAACGAGCGTACTCGCGTAAACTTTCGACATTTTTTAATTTTCACAAAAAACGCTGTAACTCAAAAACTGCTTGAGCTACAGAAAAGTATAATACATGCATTTTGGCTTTTTCGACGAGATCTACAAGATGGGCATATTTATTTTTACATAGGGTGATCCATAAGGTATCTAAAAGAAAATGTCAATTGTTTTTTTTTTATCAAGAAGGCGAGGATTTATCAAAGTTATCAATATTATATATAAGAGTGTTTTCCACTCCCAGACCAAGCATGAAGTAAAATTTCGAGTTTAGAAAAGCCCCGCGTAGAAAATTTGTCGAGGGTCGCGCAGCGACCCGAGACAAATTTTCACGGGGCTTTTTTAAACTCGAAATTATACTTCATGCGCCACGCATATAAACCACTGATTTACAGTAAAGCTAAAAATAAATAATGCTTAGATGTGATGCCGCTCAATATTTACCGAGATGTAGCGAAAAAATGCAAAAGTTATTATTTTCGTGAATAGTTTTGGAATAATAATAATAAAAGTAGAATAAATTTAGTTTGTGCAACTTTTATGTGACAATCGATACTTACTATAATTATTAAAAAAGACTGACAGTTATTAATTAATTTTAAGTGCTAAAAATGATTGACTGGTGTCAAGATTTTGTTGATTAACAGATATGACGTCATTGTTTCCAAAACACTCGTTGCAAAAAAGAAAATATAATTTTAAATATCAAATCTAAAATAAATTATGAGTGTGGTACATCACTGAGTTCAGAAAAAAATATTAAAATCCAAATGTGATACATCACTGAGTTTAGAAAAAAGTATTCTTTCAAAAAATATGAAAATCAAAATGGCGCCCATAAGAAAAACAAAAGTTGGCTACGGTCCCCGGGTAAATGTTATAGCTATCTTAATAATAATAATAATTAGAGATGCACCGAATATTCGGCAACTATTCGGTATTCGGTATATTCGGCACGTTTTTCACTATTCGGCCGAATACCGAATAGTTGGCGTCACTATTCGGCATTTGCCGAATAGTGACGCGTTATTTTTTTTTCTAATTATACAATTTAAAAGGTAAAAATGAATCATTTAAAACAAATTTGGCAAAAGATAACAAACTCGTGTATTATTTATTAATAAATTATACAATTTAAAAGGTAAAAAAGAATCATTTAAAACAAATTTTGCAAAAGAAAACAAACTCGTGTATAATTATAAATAATAATGAAATATATAAACTTATAAATGATAATATTATTCTTATTTTTAATACATCTATTATAAATCAAATATTATATTCAAAATTTATTAGTGGTAAATTGTGGTGCAGAAATACTAGTTTTTCTGCATTTGATGGCAATAGTCGGTTTCTTTTATCTTCATCTACGTTCCCAGCTTCTGAGAAAAGTCTTTCGCTATAAACACTGCTCGCAGGAGCAGACAGATAAATGGCAGCAAATTGTGTTAAATATGGGTATTGATTTCGATTGGATGCCCACCAAGTATAAGGATTGTCATTTCTTGCTATGCGTGCAGTTTCCAAATAACTGTCAAGTTCAGTTGCAATATTGTTTCTCTTTTTAGGAGATTCACTATTATTTTGCTGTGCTTCTCCACTTCATTATAGCAGTCCCAAAAACTTAAATGAGTGTCAGACTCAAGGCTAGATTTGTTATCAGTCCTAATATTATTTTTATTCGCAGGTGTCACCGCGTCAATATCAGTATCGCTGTCAGTACTTGATTCGTCACAACTGTTTTTTAAAGCTTCTAGCATTATTAACTGCCGAGCCTTTTCAGCTTGATTCTGGCCCATGAAAAAACTCGTCTTAAACCTTGGATCGAGTAGAGTAGACAGCAAATACAACTTTTCTGTTTTGAGCTTGGCGAAGCGGTTTTCCAGCTCCGCTTTAATAGCAAGTCTTGTACTCTGCAATTTGTTGGTGGCCCGTGCAGTTTCTTCTTTATTTACATAGCACATAAGCGTTTCTACATGTGGTATGGTCTCTGACACACAGGATAAGCCTAAACTTATGATTTTTGTGATCTCCTCAAACGGTTGTAACAGTCTCAATATCTGTTGTAGAAGCTCCCATTGCGATGAAGACAAATTGTCAATATTGGAATTATCCGTTAGATACAATGAAATAGAACGCTTTTGCTCGAGCAGTCTTGCTAACATATAATAGCTTGAGTTCCAGCGCGTGATAACATCTTGAACCAACTTATGTTGCGGAAGGCTTAACTCTCGTTGAATAGTTTGCAGTTTTTCTTGCGCTGAATTCGAGTGATTAAAATGGGTTACGATTCTTCTTCCTGCACTAATCGTTTCAGTAACTTCACTCTGGATTTTTAATGAATTTATGATAACTAGTTGGAGTGTCTGTATGAAGCAGGTAATAGATCCATATCCGGTATCTCTCACACCTTTAACCATATTGGCACCATTATCATGTATAACAGCATGTATTTTGGATCGTGGAATATCCCACATAGATGAAATTTCCATCAAAGCAAAGGCAATATTTTCTGCAGTATGTGGTCCTGCGAAATGCTTCATGTTGAGAACTGCATGGTTTAATTCAAACTGATCATTGAGCCAATGGCCGGTAAAACTCAAAAAACTGGCGCCAGTATGGGTACACGTCCACATGTCAGATGTAATCGATATTGAATAAGTTCTTGTTATGTTATTTTTAATTTTATCAACAGTTTTTTTATATATATCAGGTATTATGTTTTCAATAAAGTATGTTCTGCTAGGTATGTTATACCGAAGTAGAGCCTTCTTCATCAATCTCATAAATCCTAGTCTCTCAACCATAGCTATAGCTTCGTTATCTACTGCTATCATTTCCCCTATTAAGTAGTGGTATTTTTTGGCCCTCACATCATTTATGTCCCACAATTTGGACTTCTCTAGGCATTCTGATAAACATGGTTGCTTAAACTTTAACAGTTTTTGATTGGTTGCTACAGCAACTGATGAGCATTTATGTAGTTTTAGAAATTCGTGGTTATGTTTATTTCTTACGTGATTAATCAATCCAGTTGCTGTGGCTTTTCTACCTTCTCCTCCACGCGAAATCTTTACATCGCACAATCTACACTGGACCAGCCTAGTACTCTCCGTGCACTCCACAAAATACTTCCATACAGGCGATTTTTTACACTTTGCAGAAGACATTGCGCAATATTATACAACGCAACAACACGCGGTGAATGGCGAGTGCGGTGTCTGACTGTAACGCCGAGCGGAAGAGTGACTAAAATGCCGAGCGCAACGCGACGGCTAACGCCACGTGGCCACTTCGCTGATCTGCCGAATAGTTGCCGAATATTCGGTATTCGGCACGTTAAATCCGCCGAATATTAGATATTCGGTTATTCGGCAAAACCGATATTCGGTGCATCTCTAATAATAATAATATAATAATAATATCTTTATTGGTGTTAGCAACTTAACAAGTTTTACACAGGTCAGCAAGAAAGTAAATCAATGAAGTAGTGCCTATAAGTACGATCAAGTAGTAATAATATGTTTAACAATTTTGGTAAAAATATAACAAACAAGAATATATGACTTAGAATGATAGATACAAGATATAAGCATTGGGATAAGGTCTAAGTGATTAAATACAAAAGTATAACAGGATAACAGAATATTGTTACAGTAAATTAAAAACGTTAAAAAAGACCAAAACTTAAAATTATAACACAACAGACATACATATATACACTTAAAAATAATATATAGATGCAACCTTGGAACGCACATGCACTGTTATTAGTATTACATTAAGAATCCAACTTCCAACTAGACAGAGGACAATGTATAAGATAATCATCGATGGAATAGTATGCGTTGTCTAAGAGATATTTCTTACAAACCTGTATAAATTTCTTATTTGGCAAAATTTGAACCCATGGTGGCAATACATTGTAAAATTTTATGCAATAATACCGTTGAGCAGTTTTGGCCTTAGATAAACGTAATTTACCCGCTCTAATCTCATTTTTCCTTCTTGTTTCATGTGAATGTGTATCTTTATTACACACATAGGTTCCGCGATTATTCTTGATAAATTTCAAGCACTCTAATATGAACAGACATGGTACAGTAAGAACATTGAGTGTTCTAAATTTATCACGACAATCGTCTCTATACCCCAGCCCTGCTACGACACGAAGTGCCCGGCGTTGTATTTTAAAAATATCTCTTAGAATTGGTGCATGACCCCATGCAAGTAGACAATATCTTATATTGGACTGAATACATGAATGAAAAAATGCTAAAAGGGTCCTCAAATTTACTGCCCTTTTTAAGTTTTTTAATAGATAAATGTTTTTGCTCAGTTTTGCCTCCAGTTCATGTTTGTACCCATCCCATGTTAGAGTTGAATCTACAGTAATACCTAAGAATTTTGTCCTTGTTTTTAGTATTCTTGGTGTATTTTTGAGTGAATAGATAATTCTGACAGTTTTATCTGTATTTAGTTTTAATTTATTACTCTCAAACCAATGTTTTACCCTCTCAATCACGGTTGCTGCTGTAGATTCAACTGATTCAATTGTGGGTCCATTTACAGATATCGAGGTATCATCGGCGTATAAAATTGCTAGGGCATTTTTGCTACTCTGTGGAAGATCATTAATATAAATAAGGAAAAGCAAAGGTCCTAGAGTTGACCCCTGCGGAACGGCATGTGTTATATTTTTTATTTCAGATATATCATCGCCGATGAAATCCTGTTGCCTTCTATTAGACAAAAATGATGTTATAAGTCTACAACTTTCAGGGGAAAAGTTGTGGAAATACAATTTTCTAATCAGAATCGAGTGTGTAACTCACTAGATTCTGATTAGAAAACAATCGAAAGCTTTGCTTAGATCGAACAAATGACTGTCTACAAGTTCATTTTTCTCAAAAGCCTCCACTATATAATCAATGTAACTATAAATAGCTGTGGCCGTTGACCTCCCTTCTCTGAAACCATGCTGATTATCTGAAAACAGCATATTGTTTTCCATATAGGCAGTTATTTGCTCCACAAGAGTTGCTTCAAAAATCTTGGAGAAAGTTGGCAAGATTGAAATGGGCCTATAATTGTTTTTGTCATGTTTATCTCCCTTTTTAAATATAGGGATACATTTAGCAGTTTTCAGAATATCAGGAAATATATTTTCAGACAAGGATTTATTAATGAGATGAGTCAACGGGCCAATAATTAAATCAGTTATTGTTTTAATAATACCAATATTTAATCCGAAGACATCAACGCTGTTTTTATTTTTAATTTTATTTATTACATCTCTCAATTTAGTAGGAGATATTTTTTGAAATTTAAAAAAATTCGTTGCATTATTAAAACAATTTTTTGCCATAATTGAAATTGGGTCCTGACCATTACTTGGGACATTGGATAGTATTTTATCTGCAATGGTTGTGAAATAATTATTAAAATCGTTTGCAGATATTGGGATGTCATTGTTTTTATTTCGATTTTTTGGACATTTACACTTAATTATGTCCCACACCGCTTTCGATTTATTAGATGATGTCTTAATAAGTCGCTCAGTCGCATTTCGTTGCTGTGTTACAATATGGTTCCTGTATTTATTCCTCATTACCTTATATAATTTATTGGATTCCTCTGTTTGGATTTGTTGGTTATATTCCCACATGAGTTTTAATTCACTGCGCATGTTTTTTAATTCAGGTCCAAACCATTTTACATTATTTGAACTATTCTTTATTAATTTTAGTTTTTCAGGAAATGCGATCGAGCAACCTTCACTAATTAAGCTAATGAATCTATGCCAAGCATCGTTTATATTAGTGGTACAGTTTATTATATCTTGCCAGTTACATTGTTGAACATATTTAAAGAGTTTATATTTACCAAGCATTGTGATTGGCCTCACAATTCTTTTAATGGGTTCGGAGACAAGGTTAATTTCAGTGATTATTCCACGGTGGTCAGACACCCCAACATCTATAATTTGAACATTATTACATTGATCACTATTAAAAGCATTCGAAAAAATATTGTCTAAGCACGCTCTACCTCAAGTGGCTTTGTTAGTTATCTTATATAAACCGTAACATGCCAATAAGTTGCATAACTCAATAGCTCTTTTGTCTTGACCGTTGAAATGGACATTAAAATCTCCACAAACAAAAACAAATCTTGAACTAGTATTTATACGTTCCAAAGCCGTACCCAGAACATTATTAAAGTTATTAAAGTCACCATTAGGCGATCTGTAGATTGATATAACAATCGTGTTACATTTGTTTAACATTATGCCCGACATTTCACAGGTTATTTCTTCATTAACACAAAATATGCTACTAGATTGTCAAAGTTCTAAATGTCCAGATTCAGTAGTTTTTGAATAAAAAAAAAAAAGATTTTCCAAAAAATCAGTTCTTTGTTGATATCTCGAAAAGAAAAAGATATTTCACAACTGTTTTCAGATTATTGTTAGGCCCTAAAATACGCAACTTTGCCCCAATTTAACCGACTGTCTATCTCTTTAAACAACTGAGATCCCCATACATTCTGTTGAAATACGGATACCCTGTATATATCCTGAGTTTTCAATTTGAACCTTCGAACGAATATTTCCACTCCATGATTGGGCATGAATTAACATTTCGAGTTTAGAAAAGCCTGCAAATTTAGAGAAACTTTTCTTGTGTATTATTGCAAAACAAAATGCGGTCTTTAATTTCGATGCAAATCAGAATAAAATGAACCCACATTGTTGAGAGAATATTTAGTAGGTTCAATAAAAATTTTGGAAAATTGTGAATGCACTTATCGATAATAATTATATACATACATAATCCACACTTCGTTTCCATCCATTTATGCATTAGTTACGCAAGATAACTAAACGATAACAAGTCTGTCTGTGACAAATTAAATTAACTAGCTTATCAAAATAACAACAGCAGATACAAACAAAAAAAACTGGTAAAATTTGGGCGAAAGTTCGATGGAAAAATCCGCGCCGATCGGAATTTTTGGCCAACGCCAAAAAAAAACCTGACCGAGATTAATATCCTGTCGCATTCTATTCGACTTTCTTCTAATTGCACGGATTTTTCCACGCGGCATTCCGATCGCGGAAATGAATATTTATATTCATTCGTGATCAAGTTCAAGGTTTGCGAGGGAAATAATAAAAATTGTATTGCAAATTGGTTTTTGGATCCGCCGGGATGGTTATTATAATGCGATTAGGTAGATAAATAATAAATAATGGGTCTGTTTGTGTATTTTTTGTGCATTTTTGCCGTCTAGATTTGTCATTAATAGTTGTGGTTTAAATTATGTTTATGTTGATTTAAATTTAAATGTATTATTAAGTGGAAGTTGTAATTTGTAATTTGATTTTAATTTTATCTACAGGGTGAATCACTAAGCGAAAATCGGTCTATAGTGGGCGTATCGTTGAAAATAGCAAAAAAAGTTTCAAATAAAAGTTGTTCACAATCAAGTTTTTCATAACTCAAAATTATTGCTAAATATGGCGGCCTTGCCACCAACTTCCTTATTTTCAATAGAACACCCTATTTTTACATTTTTGGATTGCTTGTTAAAAATAAACATGAGTTTATTCACACAACATTGGGTCTCAGTTGAACCGTTTTCGAGTAAGTATTTTTTTATAAATTTGACGATTTCAGAGCTCGACGCCATTAACAATATCTTTAATATAGTCAGAGTTGTGCGGCTTTTTATTGATACCGGGTTGTTGCCATATCCTACTAACAGTTTTTGAGAAATTTGCAATTTTGTAAAAATGTTAATACATTTCGTATTTTGGCGTTAGCCCTGGATACTGATGACATTTAGTGATTTTGTTTTGACTCGCTAGTACGGCAAATGTCAGTTTGTTTTACATTATTTTGATGAGAACGGCTTCGTGGGAAGAAACGATACACTACGATACTGAAAATCCTCATTGGGTTTCAGTATGGAACGAAACAAACTAATTAAACAATTAATAATAAACAACAAGTAATAACAAATAATATTAAGAGAAGCGGATAATAAAAATATCATTAAATTAGGTGTTGGGCCCGCCGTGGCCGAGCGGTTGAGCCGCCGGTTTCGCCAATCGGACACGGAGGTGATCTGGGTTCGATTCCCAGCGGAGGCGAGTAATTTTTCTAACGATAAATACTCGTCTCCGGTTCCATGGATGTGTGTGAATGTGTTGTGACGTCCAAATTAGTCGAAATATATGTTAATATAGTTATTATAAATCAACGTTAGTGGCTGAATGGTAAAACCTATGCCAAATAAACAAACAAAAAAAAAATTAGGTGTTCTATATAACTAGCAGCGTCACGATGACAAACGCGCAATCGCTTTAGCAAAGAACTGTTCACATCGGTCAACACGGTTTCGTTGATGATGCTTTGAAAAGCATCATGCACTCGGTCTATCATATCTTCTCGTGTAGTTGGGGGTTCCTGGTAAACAAGCTGCTTAAAGGAAAGGCACTTGGTATTGTTTCACAATTAAATCTTTATTCCGACTAGTTTCGGTTTGTTAGACCATTTTCAAAGGAATGTACAGAAAAAATTATTTCCTAAGTATATATACAATATTTTTGTTTCAGGTAATAAGAGAAGTCAGAATTGGGGAATTCCAAATCTCCTCGTTGTCGTTTACGATATTTTTCCCCATTTTTATGGCCCTGTTAATCTCCAGGCCCTCTTTGAGGTTTAGTGCATATCCCTTATTACCTGAATGCAAAACTAAACCTCAAAGAGGGCCTGGAGATTAACAGGGCCATAAAAATGGGGAAAAATATCGTAAACGACAACGAGGAGATTTGGAATTCCCCAATTCTGACTTCTCTTATTACCTGAAACAAAAATATTGTATATATACTTAGGAAATAATTTTTTCTGTACATTCCTTTGAAAATGGTCTAACAAACCGAAACTAGTCGGAATAAAGATTTAATTGTGAAACAATACCAAGTGCCTTTCCTTTAATTAACTTTACATAGTGTAATATGTTTCACCAAGTGCCAGATGAGAAATTAATTCAAGAAAAAAAAAGCTGCTTAACATGATCCCACAAGAAGAAGTCAGGCTTTGTTAAGTGATCGAGCGGGCCATGGTACTCGACCTCCTCTTCCTATCCACTTGTTTGGAAATTCGCCATCTAGCTACGTCCCTTCCCTCCCTCCCGTAATGAGTGGGTGCTCCATCATGTTAGTACCACATCTGTCGAATTATAACAAGTGGCAAATTGTCAATCATTTTAGGCAAATCAGTTTGTAGAAAATGCAGATAATTATCTCCATTCAAAGTTTCATGGTCCGATAACGTATTTTCCAATGATACCACCCCATACATTCAAAGACCACCTGTGCTGATGGTCTAAAGGTCTTATCCAACTAGGATTTTCAGTATGGTAGTAGTAATAATAATAATAATAATATTTATTGACGGGAACCCCCTTTTATACACAATAGATTTGTAAAAAAGAAAAATATCACCATAAAGTGTACAACTAAATAAACATTAATAATAATAATAATACCCATAAAGTAATGGCAGTTGTGTCTTCCCACGAAGCCGTTCTTATGAAATGTACAATCATCGGTAAATAGTACATTGTCAAAAAAGTCATTTTGTTCCCGTAGTTTACGAAAGGCCCATTCACAAAACTGCACCCGATTGTTGGAGTCAGCTTCATTTAGTTCCTGGACTAGCTGAACATGATACGGATGAAACTTGTTTTTACGCAACATCCTCGAAACCGAAGTTTGGCTTATTTGCAATTCGAGACATATTCTTCTGGTACCTAAATGGGGATCGTCGACAACAGCACCAGCTACTAACACTTGGTTTTCTTCATGCGTTGCTGATTTTTGACGCTCCTTTTTCTCATATTTCACACTACCAGTTTGCTCAAATCTTTTTCTCAAATTGGCGAATGCCGCTGAATTTGGATATCTCCGATCGGCAAAACGTCGGGCAAAACCGAAAATATCATTCTAGACAACAATGAAATTATAGAACATATGACAATACAGAAAACATACAAATAACTTGGTATAAAACAAAACACAAAAATAAACCACAAAGACATAAAACAGCAACTAAAAACACAATATAGAGAAAGATTGATTAAAATACTTAAATCACAGCTTACCTCCAAGAATATGTCCAAAGCTATTAACACCTACGCAATACCAGTACTCACCTACTCATTTGGAGTAATAAATTGGACACCAACAGATCTAGAAGCACTAAATAGAATCACCAGGACACATAACAGAAAGCTGCACCCAAACTCGTGCATCGAACGTATCACAATTAATAGGAAAAAGGGTGGAAGAGGCATGATTGACATACAATCTCTACACAACAGCATACCACAACAGCTAAGATCATACTTTCAGGACAAACAAACCGATCAACTACATAAAACTATATGCGCAGTTGATAAACAGTACACCCATCTAAAACTAGCCATAGCACAAATCGACATTACAATTGAAACAGAAACAGAAAAAATGGAAAAATGGTCTAGAAAAGAACTGCATGGAAGACATCACAACATAGTTCACCAAGAGCACATTGACAAAGAATCCACATACAAATGGCTGCAACAGGGAAACCTACAACCTGAAACAGAAGGATTCATATTAGCAATTCAAGACCAGATAATAAGCACTCTAAACTACAGAAAGTATATATTAAAAGATAACACAACAGACAAATGCAGAAAGTGTCACATACATGCAGAAATAATAGACCACATCACGTCAGGGTGTAAAATACTTGCAGGCATGGAATACACTGATCGACATAACAACGTAGCAAAAATCATCCACTCTGAAATAAGAAATAAACAACAACAAAATTCAATTAAAGAGCCCTACTACAAATATACACCAGAATCTGTTATCGACACCCCGGAATATAGAATATACTACGACAAACCAATACTCACAGACAAAACAATAGTAGCAAACAGACAAGACATTGTATGGGTTAGTAAAGAAACGAAAACCACATATCTTATAGATATAGCCGTACCTAACGACAATGACACACAAATGAAACACACAAAAACGTGAAAAATACTTCCCGCTAGCAGAAGAAATAAAAAGATTGTGGAAACAACGTCAAGTTAAAAACCATATTCACTGTCTTGTACAAGTTTAACTTTAATTTATTTCGTTCAGAATATTCATTAGTCTGAAACAAAGCCCGACGATTTTTCTCCATACTGTCCTCCTGATAATTTTTAGAAAATATAAACGAAAAAATAAAAGACACAATCTTTTGAATAGATTGCTAATTTTATATCATATTTATTTAAATAAATAAATATGATATAAAATTAGCAATCTACTCAAATGATTATGTCTTTTATTTCTAATAAAAAATAAATACTAGAAACCTCTTACATTACACATTGCCAAATTAAGAAACTAAAGTCCTATATATTCTATAAATCTAAATTTATTTGTTGATTGTTAAGATTGTCTTCCAAATCGTAAACAAAGTACCTTTTAATTTCCCTAACTTCTGGGGTTCCTCAAGGTACCCACTTCGGGCCAATATTATTTACATTTATTGTAAACTAAACTTTTAAGAAGTGTTTCCACTCCCAGATTAAGCATAAAGTAAAATTTCGAGTTTAGAAAAGCCCCGCGTTGAAAATTTTCACGGGGGCTTTTCTAAACTCGAAATTTTACTTCATGCGCCACGCGTATAAAACACTGATTTAAAGTGAAGTTAAAAACGCACTGAAAACCAACCCAACTTCGATTTTTTTCAAAATTGGATATTTTCATCCCTATCCATGCTGTAAACCTTCAGATATTCGTTGTTTTCTTGTAGAAAAACTTCGATTCTCTGTAGTCCTTCGGTCTCCGAAGACCATGATTGGTCCTTCGAGCTGTAGCCTTCGTAAAATGGTAATAAACTTAGTAATCCAGAGTGTTGTAACTTCTAAGAACGAGTGTTGTCCACTCCCAGACTAAGCATGAAGTAAAATTTCGAGTTTAGAAAAGCCCCGTGTAGAAAATTTGTCGAGGGTCGCGCAGCGACCCGAGACAAATTTTCACGGGGCTTTTCTAAACTCGAAATTTTACTTCATGCGCCACGCGTATAAAACACCGATTTAAAGTGAAGTTAAAAACGCACTGAAAACCAACCCAACTTCGATTTTTTTCAAAATTTGATATTTTCATCCCTATCCATGCTGTAAACCTCCAGATATTCGTTGTTTTCTTGTAGAAAAACTTCGATTCTCTGTAGTCCTTCGGTCTCCGAAGACCATGATTGGTCCTTCGAGCTGTAGCCTTCGTAAAATGGTAATAAACTTAGTAATCCAGAGTGTTGTAACTTCTAAGAACGAGTGTTGTCCACTCCCAGACTAAGCATGAAGTAAAATTTCGAGTTTAGAAAAGCCCCGCGTAGAAAATTTGTCGAGGGTCGCTGCGCGACCCTCGACAAATTTTCACGGGGCTTTTCTAAACTCGAAATTTAACTTCATGCGCCACGCGTACAAAACACTGACAGATTGCCAAATTTATTATTTTTTTGCGATGAAGTATTTACAAAAAATCTAAATAATGATAATAATAAAATTTATTCATGTAAATAACTCTTATTACAAATCTTATTTGTCAGAATACGAGGTTTATTATTTTTGTGTGAATATTTTATAAAATTTGAAATATTCACAAAAAAATTTAAATGATATAATTTATTCATTTTATATTGCGAAGGCTTCTACTTCGTTATACATGCTAATTTATCAATAAAAAAACGTTTTAACTTTGTTCGTATATACAAACAAAGTTAAAACGTTTTTATTGATAATTTATTCATGTTCTAACAAGATAAATTCAAATTCAAAACTATTTGAATTCGAGAAAATAAGCTTACGCTTCTTATAGTTTGCACACTTTAAATATAATATATAAAATTACGAAAATGTATCGTCTTAAGTTGTCTTATTAATTAAAACATTGTTTGCATTTTTACGAATGACATTTTCGTAATTTTATATATTATATTTACTCATGTTATTAATTCTTACAAGTCTTACATTTGTCATCATAAAAAACAGAATTGGCAAAATAGAGCATGCAATAATAAATAAGCATAAAAAGGGAAGATAAGTTCGTTATAAAAGTAAAAGTCAACTACAAGATAATTAATAATAATTCGTGTCTAAGGGAAAGTTGCACGAAAAAATTAAGCAATTTAATTTCTAAACTGTAGATAAAAACTACAATTCTCAGTTCAGAGAACTTTTTTCTTCTTGTAAAATTCCACTACCAAAATAAACAATTTCTGTTTATATAATCGAAAACATTCCACCACCGGTTTACCGGGATCAACAAAATCCCATCATCATCACTTTTAAAGTGATAAATAATTTGGTTAATTACTCAAACAAAAAATGTATTTTAAGAATCTTGAAGTGTTCAAGTTTGTCCAGTACTGACGTCTTTTCGTGTATGCAAATCTCTTTTTATTATATTCACTAATTGTGGACGACTCATTTTTACCGTTTCGGATTCGCAAACAATTTGACTAAGCAGTCGAGGATCGAGAATCAGAGAAAAAAAATTACGACCAGTTAACGGAAGAAAGAATGTGGAATCCGCCCGAGGGGCGTAAAGTTTAATCTTGGCATAAGGAATGGGATTCATCTGTAAATATTTAATATGCATGTGATAATTGGTTAAACTGGTAATAAAATAAAATCAATAATTAACTTATGAACTTATGTACTACATACTTCTAAATTTAAGAAGATTTTTTGTAATTTTGAGGATTTTCTAAACTCGACATTTTATTAAATGCGCCAGGCGTATAAAACACTAATTAGCCATGAAGTTCAAAATATACTGCTTTAGTTTTTATTTTTGTACTCAACCTATGTTTGTTTGTCACGTTCATTACATTACAGGGAAAACAGTAAAGAAGTCACGTTTATTGCCAAAAATGTTTGAAATAGTTATCACATTTTACTATTATTGCTTTAGCAATGAAAATACCCTAATTGTTACCGTTAAAAATTGGTTTTATGAAAACAATTATGAACAAAAAAATACAGTCTAAAACCGATTTCTGCATACATATTGATTTCAATTGCTAAACTACATGTATGTAAAGAATACCTATTTTGTTTCTTCTTTCTTAATTCATTGTTTAAAATAAAAGTCATTTACTAACATCTCACTGAGCAAAATACAAACAAATAATATTACATCAACATTGTAGCAACATTAAACTTGTTTTAATGTTGATGAAACATTACTCAAATGTGTTTGCTCAGTGGGATTATTATTTTAAACGAGGTTTCTACTTTTAAATTTATAAATATGTTTTAAATTGATATACAAATTCACAAAATTCGTAACAATCAATGAACAAAATCGTTATTTGTAAATTTGTTGGCAGGAAATAATTCCACACGAACAGATAAATTAATTTGAATGACCATACATGATATCCAAACGTAATTATTGTACTACCACTTGTAATTACATGTTATCTATTGTAGTCCACAATTTTTGCAACATGCCATGCAGTAATTTTGAGAATCGCCTAATCGATTTCCGTAATAAACAACGTAGACATTCCATACTAATCATTAATAATGCGATTTTAAAAAGTGTTTTTTTTTAATCTAAATTATAACATTTTAATTTAACGAATAAAGCACTTTAAAAAATAATATTTCATTTAAATATGTTGATTTATCAAATATTCATCAACATATGCCGCTAATTGATCTTATTCTATGTAAATGCACTGTAAAATTTAACGTTTTTTATGTATTAGTACTATATATTCCCCCTGATATACAACTAAATGAACTAGATAATTTCTTTGAGTCAATCGAACTTTTAATTTATGATAAACGAATTTTGATCGTTGGCGACTTCAATGTTCCAGCTTTTAACGATAACTTATTAGCAACAAAATGTAGAAAAGGAAATGCTTTATCTCGTTTCATCAATATGGTACACCTCAAACAATATAGCAATATTACTAACGTCAACAATAGGTTACTTGATTTAGTTCTAAGCAATTTTGACAGTAGTGTTTCCGTTGAAAGGGACGGCTGTCCTCTAGTACCCGAAGATCCGCATCATCCCGCATTATCGATTTTGTTTAATGGAGTCAATCCGAATACTTTTCCTATCAACACAACTACCACATATGATTTTAGAAGGGCCAACTACAATAAACTTTATGATGATTTGCTAAATACAGATTGGTCTATTCTTAAATCATGCAATAATGTTAATGATGCATGCTCTAAGTTTTATAATATTTTATACAATGTTTTTGATAATTCTATACCATTACTTAAGCATACAAACAAAGCTAGATTTCCGCCATGGTTTAATCAGGAAATAAAACGATGTTTAAAAATGAAAAACTATTTTCATTGTAAATGGAAATATTCTCGATCTCTTTACTTTCACAATGAATTTAAAAGAATGCGTAAGTTAAGTAAACAATTAATTTGTAACTCCTACACGGACTACATGCGCGTTGTTGAATCAAATATAAAAAGTAATCCGAATGATTTGTGGAAGTTCTTACATCAAAGAGCGGGTACAACACGAATCCCTGGAGAGTTGCATGATGGAGATATCACGTATTCCTGTCCCCATGATATTGTCTCGGCCTTTGCTAATATATTTTCAAATGTTTTTACCTCAGAAGAATTAATTGATCCCGTGAATAACATTTCTTACTGTGAGAACTTAACTGTTCCAAATATTGAAGAAGCTGATGTTCTAAAAAGTGTTAACCAACTAAAAAAATTCTAAGGCTTGTGGGGATGACCGGATTCCTAGTTGCGTCATTAAGGATTGCAAACTAACATTTATTCAGCCATTGACTGTATTATTTAACCTCTCTCTCTACGAACAAACACATTTCCTAACGTATGGAAACATGCAATAATAAGTCCTGTCTTTAAACGTGGTGATAAATCTGATATACAGAATTATCGACCTATCGCCATTCTTTGCAACTTTTCAAAAATTTTCGAGCACGTTGTGTATAATATTATTTATAGCCATGTAAAAAAATATATTTCACCCTATCAACATGGGTTCTTTCAAGGTCGATCAACAGTAACGAACTTAGCTAACATTTCACAACACCTATGTGAAGTTATTGATAATCGCAGTCAGGCTGACGTAATATACACGGACTTTTCACAAGCCTTTGATAAAATTAATCATCAAATATTGCTACAAAAGCTAAACAATTTCGGACTATCACCTACATTTTTATCGTTCATTAAATCATACTTGGACAATCGCAGTAATTGTGTATATTATAATGGTTATAAATCTTATTCTTTTCAAAGTTCTTCTGGGGTACCACAGGGATCTAATCTGGGACCTTTACTATTTAATGTATATATTGATGACCTTATTAGTTCTCTCTCATGTTCTGTGTTAGCATATGCTGATGATTTAAAGATATATGGTACAATCAACAATGAAACTGACTGTATTCATTTACAACGTAACCTGAATTCAAAAGAATGGTGTGATACTAACAAGCTTAAACTAAATATCAAAAATGTGTAGTTGTTACATATTCCCGCAAGAAGCATGTAACTACATATAACTATATGTGCAAAGACACCATTCTCCAACGTGACATCAAAATTAAAGATCTTGGGGTTATGTTTGATTCGAACGTAACATTTGTTGACCATATTAATACCATTAGTTCTTCAGCCTTTAGAATGCTTGGTTTTATAATGCGCTCATCAAAGTACTTTTACGACATACATTTATTACAAGTTTTATATTTTGCTTTTGTTAGGAGCAAGCTAGAATATGCCTCCATAATCTGGTACCCATATTATGTGTCTCATTCTTTAACAATCGAACGTGTGCAAAAAAGGTTTATGAAGTATTTACATTTTAAATCGACTGGTATCTATTCCGATGTAACTGTCAACTATGAGGACTTACTTGTAAAATATGAATGTATTTCTTTATATGAACGTAGAAATATTTGTAGCGGATTATTTATGTTAAAGCTGATAGATGGGTTAGTCGATTCACCTGATTTGTTATCAAAAGTAAACTTCCATATTCCACGTCCTTCGTTTCGTCAACCACCAACGTTTTTAATACCAACTGCGACCTCTAACACTCTATTAAGAGCACCTATTGTTCACATGAGCAAGAACGCGAATTCCATTTATAGTGACATTTTTATTGGCATTCAAAATATTTAAATTTTGTTTTAATAACAAGTATTTAGTTCATAATTTAGTGTTATCTCCTATTATTATTTTTATATATTTGTTATGTTATATTTAGTTATTGTAAGAATTATATTATGTATTTGATAATTGTCCGGTTTGGATTTTTTCCGTTGGATAATAAATGGTCTTATTATTATTATTATTATTAATAACCTTTCTTCACACTATTATTATTAGTGCTTTATTCGTTAAATTAATTTGATCTTCACGTAACTCACAATCAATTTATTTAAATTATAACAAATACGAATAAAATTGAATATAAATAAATCAAAACTGAAATAATTTTTTATTCAAGAAAATTCCCTGTATAATTTAATGTAAATTATCAAAATGTTCGGCAATCAAAATTGATAAGAATAATTAAATATAAATAAATCAAAACTGAAATAATTTCTTATTCAAGAAAATTCTCTGTATAATTTTATGTAAATTATCAAAATGTTCGGCAATCCGAAAAATTTTTGTCTGCGTATCCATTAACACAATAAATATGTCTGTGTTTTTTTTCCATTATTTATTAACGATCAATAAAAACTCATTTCTAAATTCTCCGCATTCACAAAAACTGCAAATAACCATAAACTAATAGCTTTATAACTACATACACTCTTAACCATTCTGAGTAACGATTATTACCACGTTAATAGCACCCGGATTAAGCTTTAATTTTTTGTTTGGAAAAAGGTACAGGTATATTTTGGCCGCTTAAAAGTATATTACACTAAGTCCTATTCAATTCCTGTCTATTTAGTGAGTTGGCTCGACTTTACTTTACACCCTGTGGAATAACATGCACTATAATATACAGAGAGTTTTATGTAACACCGAACATGTTCATATCGAGAATTTTTCTTTTAAGTATACATAAATATACGTTGTACATTTGCCGACGCTCGGTTTGTTGAAAGAATTTTATTTAAAGCTTTAAACGAGTGTTCTCCACTCCTAGGCTAAGCATGAAGTAAAATTTCGAGTTTAGAAAAGCCTGAAAATTTGGTTTGGTCGCGCAGCGCGAAGCGCGGAGCGGCCAAACCAAATTTTCAGGCTTTTCTAAACTCGAAATTTTACTTCATGCGCCACCGGTACAAAACACTGATGCAATGTCAAGTTAAGCGGTGTGTTTTAAACTTCGTTATATGTCAATGTTTTGTGCCGGTGGCGCATGAAGTAAAATTTCGAGTTTAGAAAAGCCTGAAAATTTGGTTTGGCCGCTCCGCGCTTCGCGCTACGCGACCAAACCAAATTTTCAGGCTTTTCTAAACTCGAAATTTTACTTCATGCTTAACCTGGGAGTGGAAAACACTCGTTTAAAGCTTCAAATTAAATTCTTTCAATAAACCGAGCATCGGCAAATGTACAACGTATATTTATGTATACTTAAAAGAAAAATTCTCATTATGAAAATGTTCGGTGTTACATAAAACTCTCTGTAGATTCAATCCCTGTCCACTTAGTGAGTTTCAATTTTGTATCGATGATTTCATGATATTTACATTGTTTGGATTTATATTTCATTAATTTTGTTCGTGGAATTTAATCGAGGAATTATTTACGAATTTTTGATACAATGCGGAATAATTCAACCGTGATTAATCATGGGCGATAAGAGTGTTTTATTGTTGGAAAGTGTGTTTCACTAAAGTAATATGATCGAGGTTTAATTATTCATTGTTTAATGTGCATGTATATTTTTGAAAAATAAAACTAGTAATTTAATACTTCAGTATTAGAGAAACAAAAATGGAAAATACGCCATCGATAGTTTTTGAGTTATTTTCAAATAAATGTCAAGAAATAGAATTTTATGGAAATATTTAGGGAAATCAAAGTATAAAACATTCACAACTTAGGAATTATTTAAGAAATCTGCAAGGAATTTCGCGTGAATGTAAAGAAGACATTGCTCTTTCAAAATACACCAAAAGCCAAAAATACGCCATCGACAGTTTTTGAGTTATTTTCAATTAAAAGTCAAATCATAGAATTTTATGGAAATATTTAAGGAAACCAAAGTTTAAAACATCCACAACATGGAAATTCAATGAGAAATCTTAGTGAAATTTCGCGTGGATGTTAAGAAGACATTGCTCTTTTAAAATACACCAAAAATAGAAAATACGTCATCGACAGTTTTTGAGTTATTTTCAATTAAATGTAAAAAAATGAATTTTTATTTTACAAAATACATCAAAAGTAGGAAATACGCCATTGTCAGTTTTTGAGATATTTTCAATTAAATGTAAAAACAGAATTTTACTGAAATATTTAGGGAAATCAAAGTATAAAACATTCACAACTTGGAAATTATTTAAGAAATCTTTAAGGAATTTCGCGTGCTTGTTAAGAAGACAATGCTCTTTCAGAATATGCAAAAAATAAAAAATACACTATCGACAGTTTATGAGTTATTTTTAATTAAAAGTCAAAAAACAGAATTTTATGGAAATATTTATGGAAATCAAAGTTTAAAACATCCACAACATGAAAATTCAATGAGAAATCTTCCTTAAATTTCGTGAGAATATTGAGAAGGCATTGTTCTTTCAGAATATCTTAGAAACAAAAATACGCTATTGACAGTTTTTGAGTTATCTTTAATTAAATGTAAAAAAATAGACTTTTGTGGAAATATTTAGGGAAATCAAAGTTTAAAACATCCACAACATGAAAATTCAATGAGAAATTTTCATAAAATTTCGTGTGGATATTAAGAAGGCATTGTTCTATCAGAATATCTTAGAAACAAAAACACGCTGTTAACAGTTTTTGAGTTATCTTTAATTAAATGTCGAAAAATAGAATTTTGTGAAAATATTTAGAGAAATCAAAGTTTAAAACAGCCACAACATGGTAATCCGATGAGAAATCTTTATGAAATTTCACGTGGATGTTAAGAAGACATTGATCTTTTAAACTATACCAAAAATGGAAAATACGCCATCGATAGTTTTTGAGTTATTTTCAATTAAATGTTAAGAAATAGAATTTTATGGAAATATTTAGGGAAATCAAAGTATAAAACATTCACAACTTGGAAATTATTCGAGAAATCTTCAAGGAATTTCGCGTGCATGTTAAGAAGACAATGCTCTTTCAGAATATGCCAAAAACAAAAAATACACTATCGACAGTATTTGAGTTATTTTCAGATAAAACTCTAAAAACAGAATTATATGGAAATAATAATAATAATAATAATAATATTTATTACCCAACAGGACATCCCAATTACAGAGTAATATTACAAAAGTAAACATTCTTAAAATAATATATATAAACAAAACAAAATAAAATTACAAAAATAAAGATAAAGATCACGTGATTCTATTTAAACAAAATATATTAAATATTTAGAAATTAATATTTAGGTAAATCAAAGTTTAAAACATCCACAACATGGAAATTCAATGAGAAATCTTTATGAAATTTTGCGTAGATGTTAAGAAGACATTGCTCTTTTAAAATACACCAAAAATAGAAAATACGTCATCGACAGTTTTTGAGTTATTTTCAATTAAATGTAAAAAAAATGAATTTTATAGAAATATTTAAGGAAACCAAAGTATAAAACATTCACAATTTGAGAAACCTTCAAGGAGTTTCGCGTGAATGTTAAGAAAACATTGCTCTTTCAGAATATGCCAAAAACAAAAAATACCCAATCGACAGTTTTTGAGTTATTTTCAATTAGAAGTCAAGAAAATTGAATTTTATGGAAATATTTACTGAAATCAAAGTTTCAAACATCCACAACATGGAAATTTAATGAGAAATCTTCATAAAATTTCGTGTGGATATTAAAGAGGCATCATTCTTTCAGAATATGTCAAAAACAAAAATACTCCATTGACAGTTTTTGAGTTATCTTTAATTAAATGTAAAAAAATAGAATTTTGTGGAAATATTTAGGAAAATCAAAGTTTAAAACATTCACAACATGGAAATTCAATGAGAAATCTTCCTAAAATTTTGTGTGGATATTAAAGAGGCATTGTTCTTTCAGAATATGTGAAAATACGCTATTGACAGTTTTTGAGTTATCTTTAATTAAATGTCAAAAAATCGAATTTTGTGGAAATATTTAGGGCAATCAAAGTTTAAAACATCCACAACATGGAAATCCAATGAGAAATCTTCATGAAATTTCGAGTGGATGTTAAGAAGACATTGCTCTTTTAAAATACATCAAAAAAAATGCGCTATTGACATTTTTTGAGATATTTTCAATTAAATGTAAAAGAATAGAATTTTATGGAAATATTTATGGAAATCAAAGTATAAAACATTCACATTTTGAGAAACCTTCAAGGAATTTCGCATGAATGTTAAGCAGACATTGCTCTTTTAGAATATACCAAAACAAAAAATACACCATCGACAGTTTTTCAGTTATTTTCAATTAAAAGACAAAAAATTTGAATTTTATGGAAATATTTACTGAAATCAAAGTTCAAAACATCCACAACATGAAATTTAATGAAAAATCTTCATAAAATTTCGTGTGGATATTAAAGAGGCATTGTTCTTTCAGAATATGTCAAAAACAAAAATACGCTATTGACAGTTTTTGAGTTATCTTTAATTAATTGTCAAAAATCGGAATGTTGTGGAAATATTTAGGGAAATCCAAGTTTAAAACATTCACAGCATGGAAATTCGATGAGAAATCTTCATGAAATTTCGCGTGGATGTTAAGAAAACATTGTTCTTTCAAAATACACCATAAATAGAAAATACGCCATCGATAGTTTTTGAGTTATTTTCAATTAAATCTCAAGAAATTGAATTTTATCGAAATATTTAGGGAAATCAAAGAATAAAACATTCACAACTTGGGAATTATTTGAGAAATCTTCAAGTAATTTCGCGTGAATGTTAAGAAGACATTTCTCTATTAGAATATGCCAAAACAAAAAATACACCATCGACAGTTTTTGAGTTATTTTCAGATAAAAGTAAAAAAACAGAATTTTATGGAAATATTTAGGGAAATCAAAGTTTAAAACATCTACAACATGGAAATTCAATCAAAAATCGTAGTGAAATTTCGCGTGGATGTTAAGAAGACATTGCTCTTACAAAATACATCAAAAATAGGAAATACGCCATCGACAGTTTTTGAGTTATTTTCAATTAAATGTCAAAAAGTAGAATTTTATGGAAATATTTAGGGAAATCAAAGTATAAAACATTCACAACTTGTGAATTTTTTGAGAAATTTCCAAGGAATTTCACGTGAATGCTAAGAAGAAATTGCTCTTTTAGAATATGCCAAAACAAAAAATACACCATCGGCAGTTTTTGAGTTATTTTCAATTAAAAGTAAAAAAACAGAATTTTATGGAAATATTTAGGGAAATCAATGTTTAAAACATTCACAACATAGAAATCCAATAAGAAATCTTCATAAAATTTCGTGTGGATATTAAGAAGGCATCATTCTTTTAGAATATGTCAAAAAAAAAAACGCCATTAACAGTTTTTGAGTTATCTTTAATTAAATGTCAAACATCAGAATTTTGTGGAAATATTTAGGGAAATCGAAGTTTAAATCATCCACAACATGCAAATTCGAAAGAAATCTTCATGAAATTTCACGTGGATGTTAAGAAGACATTGTTCTTTCAAAATGCACCAAAAATGGAAAATACGCCATCGATGGTTTTTGAGTTATTTTCAATTAAATGTCAAGAAATAGAATTTTATGGAAATATTTAGGGAAATCAAAGTATAAAACATTCACAACTTGGGAATTATTTAAGAAATCTTTAAGGAATTTTGCGTGAATATTAAGTAAACATTGCTCTTTTAGAATATGCCAAAACAAAAAATACGCCATCGACAGTTTTTGAGTTATTTTCAATTAAAAGTCAAGAAATTTGAATTTTATGGAAATATTTACTGAAATCAAAGTTTAAAACATCCACAACATGGAAATTTATTGAGAAATCTTCATAAAATTTCGTATGGATATTAAGAAGGTATTATTGTTTCAAAATTTGTCAAAAACAAAAATACGCCATTAACAGTTTTTGAGTTATCTTTAATTAAATATCAAAAATCAGAATGTTGTGGAAATATTTAGGTAAATCAAAGTTTAAAACATCCACAACATGGAAATTCAATAAAAAATCTGTATAAAATTTCGTATGGATATTAAGAAGGCTTTGTTCTTTTAAAATATGTCAAAAACAGAATACGCCATTGACAGTTTTTGAGTTATTTTTAATTAAATGTTAAAAAATAAAATTTTATGGAAATATTTAGAGAAATCAAAGTATAAAACATTCACAACTTGAGAATTATTTGAGAAATCTTTAAGTAATTTCACGTGAACATTAAGAAGATATTGCTCTTTCAGAATATGCCAGAAACAAAAAATATACCATCGGCAGTTTTTGAGTTATTTTCAATTAAAAGTAAAAAAACAGAATTTTATGGAAATATTTATGGAAATCAAAGTTTAAAACATCCACAACATGAAAATTCAATGAGAAATCTTCCTAAAATTTCGTGAGAATATTAAGAAGGCATTGTTCTTTCAGAATATCTTAGAAACAAAAATACGCCATTAACAGTTTTTGAGTTATCTTTAATTAAATGTCAAAAAATAGAATTTTGTGGAAATATTTAGGGAAATCAAAGTTTAAAACATCCAGAACATGGAAATTCAATGAAAAATCTTCATGAAATTTCGCATGGATGTTAAGAAGACATTGCTCTTTCAAAATACACCAAAAATAGAAAATACGCTATCGAATTTTTTGAGTTATTTTCAATTAAATGTAAAAAATAAATTTTATTCAAATATTTAGGGAAACTAAAGTATAAAACATTCTCAACTTGGGAATTATTGGAGAAATCTTCAAAGAATTTCGCGTGAATGTTAAGAAGACATTGTTCTTTCAGAATATGCCAAAAACAAAAAATACGCCATCGACAGTTTTTGAGTTATTTTCAATTAAAAGTCATGAAATTTGAATTTTATGGAAATATTTACTGAAATCAAAGTTTGAAACATCCACAATATGGAAATTCAATGAGAAATCTTCATAAAATTTCGTGTGGATATTAAGGAGGCACTGTTCTTTCAGAATATGTCAAAAACAAAAATACGCCATTGACAGTTTTTGAGTTATAATAATAATAATAATAATAATAAATCTTTATTGTCCAACAGGAAACGTATCCTAATTACAAGACAATATAGTTAAAAAGAAAGTAAATTAATTATAAAACATACAAAAATATATAAGTAATCAATATACGAATGTGTAACAACTTGCTTAAATCTATACAAGTTTCGTTTTACTAAATATAGTGTATATAATAATTATAAGTAAGAATTATAATTGATTTAAGGCCGTCAGTAGAGTTTTCAGAGTATCATGAAATATATCACAGGAAGAAGAAATGCTATTAAAACATCTGGACACAATACTGACAGGTAATTTCAGACCTATATCAGTTCTATGTGCTACTAAATTAAATGTAGAAGACTGTCTACTATGAAAAGATGGAATATGCAGCCCAATTCTATTTAAGAAGTCAGGAGAGTCAACAGAATTGTGCAGAAGTTTATATAGGAAAGAAATACATGCTTTTTGTCGGCGAGATGCAAGACTTTCAAAATCATATTTACGTAAAAGTATATCGTGATCTATACCTCTGGTTGGATAATATCCCTCCGACTTATAAGATACAATTTTTAAAAATTTGCGTTGTACACTTTCTAATGCACTAATCTGACCCTGGTTCTGCGGAAACCAAACTATGGCCGCATATTCCAACTTTGATCGTACGTATGCATAAAACAATGATTTTAATGCATTGGGGTTATGAAACTGGGAAGAGTTACGACAAATGAAACCTAGAGACCTTGAGGAGTCTTTAACAATATGGCCAACATGGACATTAAAAGTTAAGGTGTTGTCAAAGTAAACTCCCAGATCTTTAAAAACTGTGGCACGCTCTAAGATATTACCATGAATTGTGTAATTAAATGTAAGCGGATTGGATATCTTAGTGAACGACATGTATGTACATTTTGAGATGTTTAGGTTGAGTCCATTTTTTAGACACCATGATGATAAAGCATTAAGGTTATATTGTAAGACTTGACAATCGTTGACATTTTTAATGGTACTGTAGATTTTTAAATCGTCGGCGTAGAGTAGGTGCTTACTAGATAGGGAGTCAGAAAGATCATTAATAAATAAGTTAAATTGTAGTGGGCCTAAAATAGAACCTTGGGGTACCCCAGAAGTTGGACAGTATTCAACAGATTTAAATCCATTGACTACCACGTATGCTTTGCGTTCACTAAGATAAGTCTGTATTAATGACAGCGACGACGCACAAACACCAAAGGTACTTAACTTTGACAACAGGATATTGTGTTGAACTTTGTCGAAGGCTTTCGACAGGTCCGTATAAATCACGTCAATTTGTCCCTTTGCATCAATAGTTTCAGCAATATCATGAGTTATAAGTGTAAGATTAGTCACAGTTGAGCGATTAGGGATAAATCCGTGTTGTTTATCAGATATATAAAGTTTAGTATGATTGTAAATTTGGTCAAATAGTAATCGTTCAAATACTTTGCAATATGCGGCAGAATAGCAATGGGTCGAAAATTATTAATGTTTTGAAGTTTAAAAGATGTTTTTGGCACAGGACAGATTGCTGCAATTTTCAGACATCGCGGAAAGGTACACGTTTTTATTGATAGGTTAAATAATGTAGCAAGTGGTACACAGAGTAGCGTAGCACAATCTTTTAATAAAAACGAAGGTAATTTGTCGTCCCCAGATGTAAAATTATTCTCTAGTTTTCTAAGTAGCTTAAACACAAGTTGATCAGATGTGGAGACGAAAACGAAATTAGGAATTAAACTCACATCCGTATCAATGTGATTATTCGTTGGTGTACTATGCACTGACTCAAAAAACTCGCGGAAACCATTTGCAATGTCAGTAGGATTATCTAGGACGGCATCATTATATGACATGGTTGAAGGAATTCTAGACGAATTCGCCCTTTTTGAATTTATATATGACCAAAACTGTTTAGGGTTTGATATTACGCTACTCTCAATCGAACATATGTAAGTTTTGCGCGCATATTTTATTTTATTTTTAATAACAGATCTTAGTTTATTAAATTCTTCCGATAATTTACACATAGAAGGATTCAGCAAAAGTTTTTTCCTAATTGCGTTCTTTTCTGTTAAGAGATTAAATATTTCTGGGCTAAACCAAGGCGGATATTTAAATTTACATTTTAAATTAAACTTAGGTATAAATTGTGAGATGGCTGTATTCATAACATTATAAAATTCATCAAATGCTAAGTCTATATTCTGGACAGTTGAGAGATAACTCCAATCAATTTTAGATAAGAATGCGTACAATCCTAGGTAGTTACCTTTCTTGAAATTAAATTTACATGCCTTTTTATTGACTGCAGACATAGCGAGTTCACATTGGAAGGTAAATGTAAATGAGGGATGATAAGTATCTTCTGCAACTAATGCATCAGTTTCTCTCTGGACATAACAGTTCAAGTTTGAGTAGAGAAGATCTAAAACATTATTTGATATATTAGGTATTGTGTTATATTGCTGAAGGCCTAAGAAATTACAAAAATTGACAATGTAAGAAGCTTTGAGAGACAAGTTATGAGGAATATTTGATATATTAGGACAATTGAAATCACCTAATAGAATTATTTTACTAGTTTCAAAATTGATTTGCAATAATATATCAAAAAAATAGCTTTACATCTTCAATCGGTATGTTTGGTGGAATATAAATGAGAATTAGATAGAGCCACCAAGATTTAAGTTTACATTTACATAGCAATATGTCAATAAGTGGTACTTGCAGTTTAATATGGTCTGTAGGAATTATCTCAATTTTGAATGTATTGCGCATGGCAATTAATACACCACCGCCCCTAGATTTACCCGTAAGAATTGGATCACGATCAGTTATCTTTAATTAAATGTAAAAAAATAGAATTTTGTGGAAATATTTAGGGAAATCAAACTTTTAAACAACCACAACGAAAATTCAATGAGAAATCTTCATGAAATTTCGCGTGGATGTTAAGAAAACATTGCTCTTTCAAAATAAACCATTAATAGAAAATACATCATCGACAGTTTTTGAGTTATTTTCAATTAAATGTTAAAAAATAGAATTTTATGGAAATCTTTAGGGAAATCAAAGTATAAAACATTCACAACTTGGGAATTATTTAAGAAATCTTTAAGGAATTTTGCATGAATGATAAGAAGACATTGCTCTTTTAGAATATGCCAAAAACAAAAAATACATCATCGACAGTTTTTGAGTTATTTTAAATTAAAACTCAAAAAACAGAATTTTATGGAAATATTTAGGGAAATCAAAGTTTAAAATATTCACAACATGGAAACTCTTTGAGAAACCTTCATGAAATTTCGTGCTGATCTTGAGTAAGAAGGCAATTATCTTTCAGAATATGTCAAAAACAAAAAATACCCCTTCGACAGTTTTCGAGTTATTTTCAATTAAAAGTCGTAAACATGCAAGTGACAAAATGCCAAATGTAACTTGATGAAAATCATTTTTACATTTACATTTTGGCATTTCGGCACTTACATTTTTACGACTTTTAATTGAAAATAACTCGAAAACTGTTGAAGGAGTATTTTTTGTTTTTGACATATTCTGAAAGATGAATGTCTTCTTAAGATCAGCACGAAATTTCATGAAGGTTTTTCAAAGAGTTTTCATATTGTGAATGTTTTAAACTTTGATTTCCCTAAATATTTCAATAAAATTCTGTTTTTTTTACTTTTAAGCGAAAATAACTTAAAAACTGTCGATGGTGTATTATTTGTTTTGGCATATTCTGAAATAGCAATGTTTTCTTAACTTTCACGCGAAATTCCATGAAGATTTCTCAAATAATTCCCAAGTTGTGAATGTTTTATACTATTTGAAATACAACAACACAGTTGGGAGGGTTTCACTTTTATTGTTGAACACTGCAACATGTTTCACCACACAGTGGCTTCATCAGGCAGATGAAATAATTATAATAATTAAACACAGTTGGGAGGGTTTCACTTTTATTGTTGAACACTGCAACATGTTTCACCACACAGTGGCTTCATCAGGCAGATGAAACAATGTGTGGTGAAACATGTTGCAGTGTTCAACAATTAAAGTGAAACCCTCCCAACTGTGTTGTTTTATTTCAAATAGTATTATGGAGTTTCATCATGTATCCGCCTCATCAATTAAATATTAAAAACAAATGTTTTATACTTTGATTTCCCTAAAGATTTCCATAAAATTCCATTTTTTTACATTTAATTGAAAATAACTCAAAAACATTTTTTATATACTTACTTACTTACTTACTCACTTACTTAAGCCATTTATTTTCTTTTGGATATACATACATATAATAATAAGTGAGTATATAACAAGGAAAATCGTCACAAAAAACAACTACTATAACTATTGTAGGCCTGGCCCAATTCAGAAATAATTGAAATATTCTGCCATCGTATATGGTTCTATTTGTACTAAGAGAGTTTTAATTTCATTCTTAAAAGTATGTGAATAAATCATGTTTCTGTATCTAGCTGGAAGAGTATTAAATAATTTCATCATGGCGTAGTAAGGGGTCTTTTCAACCATAGACAAATTGTGTTTTGGGTAGATATAACTAATATTTGCATTCCGTGTATTGTGGGAATTTTGGTTAAGGAACAGTCTGAATTTTTCTTTGTTTTGAAAAATATATGAAAGACTTTCATAAATGTACAGTGCCACTACTGTTAATATGTGATTTGTTTTAAATAGGCCGCGACATGAATCCCTGTATCTTTTATTAAATATTGTTCTAATTGCGGCTTTTTGTGTTGTCAATATTTTCGAAATGTCATTACTTACACCCCAGCATATTATGCCGTATTTCATAAGAGAAGTGAAGTAGCTGTTATATACTAACATTAAAGTAGAGAAGTGTACATATGGTTTTATCCTTCGTATACCGTATAAAGTGTTATTCAGTTTACTGTTTACTTTAATAATCTGACCTGTCCAATCCATGTGTCTATTGATAATAATACCCAAGAAGTTACATTGCGTTTCAATTTTTGAGTTCGAATTATTTAATTTTATATTATTTGGGAGTTCGTTAATAGATCTTTTCGTTGCGAATATTATTGAATTGGTTTTAGTTTGGTTTAGAAACAATTGGTTTTTGTTCAAGTATGCGGCTATATCCTGTACTATATTGCTTGCTATATTGACTAGATCCAAATAGGTCTTATGTTTCAACAATACATTGTTGTCATCTACATAGCTTACCATTATGCCATAATTAGGATTCATTATTTGAAATATGTCATTTATGTAAATGATGAATAGAGTAGGTCCTAAGATGCTGCCCTGTGGTATGCCTGCACTGATCTCAAGTGTACTAGATTCTTTTATACTGTTGTCAGTATGGTATTGAACTTTTTGCTTTCGATTGTGTAAATATGATTTTATTATATAAGTAGTAGGTATTTCATTACACCGTGATTCCCGTTAACAATAATAAATAAAATGGGATAATTTATTATAATACGTGTTTCTGTGTGCTCTTAAGCTTATCATTGTGAAATGTCGTTCTTGGAAGATGATTTCCTGCGGATTTTCAAAATTATGTAATCGCGGGTGTAATACAAAAAATACAAACCACACTATCTGTTATAATTTAACGATGCGAATCAAATATAATGAATAATTAAATTAGAAATACGTAGGAACTGGAAAATTAATATGAAGTGTAGTGAAAACAATTGTAATGAATTACAAATGTCTTGTCAATAAAATTGTTTAGAATATTTCTATCTAAATCTAAATACAAGGGCAGAAAGACCGATAATCGATAATCCAAAGAGACTATTTTTAATTAAAAATTAAATAAAAATGTAAAATATATTAACAAATTATATACAGAGAGTTTTATGTATCACCGAACATGTTCATCCAATACAATTTGACACCTTTATTTTTAAAGTTATGTGTAAATTGGGTTGCCTATATGACCATTAAAAATTGTAGTCAATCAATCGCAATTAATGCCTCAACTTGTACACACAGGGAGTTTTTCTTTCAAGTATACATGTGACAATTACACCGTATATGTCGTAAATCTTTAGATATATCTGTATTGTTTCGAGTTTACGTGAAGTGATTAATCACAAATAGAAAGACTGTTATTCCTTACTTCACTTTTTTTTTTATGTTAGATGTACATTTCGAGACACAAGGTGCTCATTATCAATAACAAATCTTTAGATACTCGTTGTTAAAAAAAATCAATTTGAAACTTAAAATGAGTGTGTTCCACTCCCAGACTAAGCATGAAGTAAAATTTCGAGTTTAGAAAAGCCTGAAAATTTGGTTTGGTCGCGTAGCGCGAAGCGCGGAGCGGCCAAATCCAAATTTTCAGGCTTTTCTAAACTCGAAATTTTACTTCATGCGCCACCGGCACAAAACACTGACATATTACGAAGTTTAAAACACACCGCTAAACTTTAAATTGCATCAGTGTTTCGTACCGGTGGCGCATGAAGTAAAATTTCGAGTTTAGAAAAGCCTGAAAATTTGGTTTGGCCGCTCCGCGCTTCGCGCTACGCGACCAAACCAAATTTTCAGGCTTTTCTAAACTCGAAATTTTACTTCATGCTTAACCTGGGAGTGGAAAACACTCGTTTAAAGCTTCAAATTAATTTTTTTAATAAACCTAGCGTCAGCAAATGTTTAACGTATGCTTCTGTATAGTTAAAAGACAAATTCTCGTTATGAAAATGTTCGGTGTTACATAAAACTCTCTGTATACAGAGAATTTTATGTAATACCGAACATTGCACGATTAGCACTTTATCTAAAATCAACTTTTGATGTTAACTCTATAATTGCTCGGGGATTAATGGGTTTAAATTACTGTTCTAATAAATAAGGTGTATAAATGTAAACATATTTATCTACGATTGCTTGAATAAGTGACGAATTTGACAATCATTTGAGTTACGTAATGAAACTCATTACCTAACTAGTTAGGTAATGAAATCTAAAACACACTCATTTTTTAATACCAACTAACCACCAAATTTATTAAACAATTACTTATGAACATTAATAATAACATGTTTACATTTATTTAAGTGTATTCCTGAAGACATTTCTGTTTTAGAAATTTCCAAACTACTGCGGTTACTGGTTGAAACTTCTACAAGTACATTCTTTTCTCCAAGAATATTTGTTGCGATACGTTTCTTATTCTCAACCGAAGTTTCTATGTACCCTTCGGCTACTGTATTGCTCTTCCAACCCCCGTGCCTTTTTATTGTTAGCAGGTCCCCCCCCTGAGTTTGCCAACAGTGAGGTTGACGATCTTCTGAAACAGTGACCGGTGTACTCGTTAGCATTTGGTAGTTTTAAAAAAGAAGCAATATTTTTCGGCATGCTACCAATCGTGTTAATGCCTACGGGCTGTTTTATACATTTGCCATTCCTGTAACCAACAAAAAACCTCTCTACGGCATTATGTGGACGCAGTGCCATGTATTTTTTTATAATGTCTACGAAATTGATCCCATCAATGCCTCCAGATGTTATAACAAAGACTCGCGAAATTTTGGTCTTTGTTTTTGGTATTGTGACGCAGAAGACCTGCCCTTCGTTCCTAACGTTGGTCACTTGCATATAAGTGAGTTCTTCCTTTCTACAGGCTCCAGCAATTCCAAATATCAAAACTACCTGAAAATATATCTTAATATAAAATGTCATGCCTTGTTCTTATTTACCTTTGTTAGTAGCCACTTTTCATCATCAGCTTCTTGTAAAAATCGAGTTATATGTTGTTTTGTTAAAATGTTCGATTTCTTCGGTTTATATTCTTCTGACTGCCTTTTCAGAAATGCGACCAATTGAATAAATTTACTGATATCTACATTTTTCTTTATGGATATCATAGCACGATCATCGAGTAATATGCCCATAGGCTTGAAGGTTTATAGCGTTTCGAAATATTTTCAAAATATACTAGAAGTACCTTTTAATTTGCTTCATTTTTTATTTTCTTCTCATCGCACCATTTCCGCAAACGTTCATAAGCTTGCTCATATTTAATTTTTGATTTTTCCGGCAATAACATTGAAACTACCTGCGTGGCCGATTCTTCGATATCCGAAGGCAGAGATTCGGAGTCGCTCATTACTTCACAGCAAAACAGAAATTAGAAAATTAATTCTTGAAGTTTTGACTATTAAATTGTTGACATTCAAATTACATGTTGCTATGGTTCTACGTACATACTATGATATTGTAATTTTTCATCAAATTCAATTCAAAAGTATAATTTCCGTAATTCTGAGCAGTCGTAGATAAAAAGTTGTATCTAATACGTGGGATAAGGCATATTAACTGAGACTCATGCTATTACTTCGACTCGGGCTACGCCCTCGTCTCAGCAACTCACCGCATTCGTCAGTTAATGATGCTCTTATCCCACTAATTAGATAAATAATTATTACTTCAAATTAAAGTGTTGTTGTTATGGATATTAAAATAAATATGCGATTGACAGAAATTTCGCGTGACAACCTGCTATAAAATATACATTATAAGAAAAAGTAGATTCCGGTATTACACTTGAATCGTAAACAATATGTTTGTTTTTGTAAAATAAATGAAGGTGGTCGCGTATATGATTATATATGATTTGAAATTGTTGATGCATTAAAAATAGCTTCTAATGTTTTCTTTACACAAAAATATAACAAATTTATTAAAGTGTTTGCATTCAACTATTATTTTGGTTGTTATCAATCAGAATATCAATCAAATTAAATAAGATTTTAAATATTTCATTGTATAATTCAATATCCGGAGGTGTATTTGCACGGGAAGTAGTTGTTTCAATGGATATTTATCGTCTTGAGTTGTCTTGTTAATTAAGACATTGTTTGCATTTTCACGAATAGTTTTTTCGTAATTTTATATATTATACAGAATATTTACATTTCTTATTGATAGAAAACCAAGTTATGCTAATGGAAACTGACCCCCCCTGCCCGCCCTTTGCTACGCTAATAATAATAATAATAATAAGTACACAGAGAAGAAGAACAAATACCAACCGCTAGCAATAGAAATCCAAAGAATATGGAAACAGAAAACAGTTAAAATAATCCCATTCATAACCTCGGTAACAGGCATAACACCACACACGTTCACTCAACACCTAGACGAATTACATTTACCCAAAAACATTCACACACAAGTACAGAAAGCAATCATACTACATACATGCAACATAACACGAAATTTCCTCAACCAAAAATAGACTATGTCTGGACTTGGCCACCGCCCGTCCAAGCATAATATAACCGACAACAGAGTCGAGTGGAAAGTTAATAATAATAATAAATACACAAGGGGAGGTAAACTTCCACCTCACGTGCGTGGCGAGCACGCGTACCCTTAGCTGACCTTATGTTGGGCCAACCCCCCAACATAAGTGGTTAATGGTTCCTATTACAAGAAGCCAAGCCTCGGACGAGTGACGCCATGGTCAGGGGCGTCGCGGGAACAGAATCCCTGATCAAGGTACAACAACCCAAGCTACAAACCCGGAACCTGCCCAACATGTTTTGCTGGATCAATCAGCAACCACAAAGGCCGGTAAACCACGGCAACGTATGATATGGACAACAGAAATGAATATCACAGTCATGCGCTGCTACTACAAAGCAACCAGATTAGAAACAATAGCAACCGGATACAGACATGAATTACATAAGCTTTTCATAGAAGCATATCCACACTTAAGTGAAGCTATCTCTGAACAACGACTGGCGGACCAGAAAAGAGTTATTATCAATAACGACAAACTCACACCGCAAAATATACAAAAAATCAAAGAAGAAGTAGCTGCTGATTTGAACCAAGTAAACCCTAACCTCAACTTAACAATGAATAAAGTACAGGCTGAAATAAACACACAAGAAGAAACACACACGGGAATTACAGACCAGATTCAACCACACAACAGAGAGTCACTCATGGATATTCCTCTGTAGTTAGCAATATTTTCCCTATTTCCACTTTTAAAGATAGGTCTTATAAAGCTTCGTTTCCAGACGGAGGGGAAATTTCCCTGATTTATTGATAAATTGAATATTGTGTGCAGGGGTGTACATAATGAATAAATACATTGTTTTATAAAAAACGATGGTATGCCATCGGGGCCAGGTTTACATGAGTTTTCTAATGAATTGATTGCACTAAAGACATCACTAATATTGACAACAAACTCGGATAATTTAACAAACTGATCATTCACAAAATTGTTACACGCCCCATCGGGTATTGGCATGCTGTCATTGGTATATACACCAGAAAAATAATCTGCAAACAACTCAACACATTCATCTCCACAATCACTTGATTTTTCATTAAAAAACATTACCTTAGGGAATCCATCAATTTTCCTGGATTCATTCACATAGTTCCAAAATGATCTAGGTTCATGGGAAATATTTAATTCAATTTTTTTGACATAATTTTCATGTAACTGTTCGCTGAGTAACTTACACTTACAACGGTAGATTTTGAATTGTTCATAATCATAAAATGTACCACTTTTTTTGTACTTTGAATGAGCTTCTTTTTTCTTTTTAATCATATTTATGAGAGTACCATTGAACCACCCTGGGTAAGAAGATGATTTCATAATTTTAATGGGAACGTATTTATCAATTGCATACAAACAAATATCATAAAATTTGTCAAGGATTTCATTTATGTCAGAGTGCTCAAAAATCTCTTTCCATGAAATTGAAAACAAAAATAAATTTATTTCATTATAATCTGCGGCTTTGAAATTATATATATAATCAACATACTTGAGTGGATCTTTGATATTGTTAGTATTAATCAATATGGTATAAGGTATATGATGAGTACTTTGAGTAAATAAAGGATCATCAGATGGCGATACGTTAACATCTTCAATATTTGAAAATAACAAGTCAAGAAGAATACCGCGATTATTAGGTATTGTATTAGATTGGCGCAAATTAAAAAATTCTAAAGTCTCAGCTAAGATTTGAGCATTAGGACATTTATTTTCCGTTAACAAAACACCGGTATTTTTAAAATTCCAAGACGCACGTGGTACATTAAAATCGCCGCAAAAGATAAACTTATAATTTGAATATTGATTACAAATAAAATCAATTGAAGAGCAATAATCGATATACGATGGTGCAGATAGACCCGGAGGAATATAAACCGACGAGATAATCAAATCTTCTCCCACTTTTACATATATTTCTTCAATATTAGAAAAACTATTGACAACATTACTTTTAATATGAGATTTTACCGCTATCATAACACCGCCCCCACGAGACTTGCTACTACTCTGGCTAGAACGATCACATCTATAAACCGTAAAATTAAACAGGCCTAACTCACTATCAATAACTGAGGAATCCAGCCACGTTTCGACAATAACTAAAATATCGTATTGTGTTAGATTAACGTTCGATTTTATTTTTGACCGAAGGCCAATAGTTGATAGTATATTTTTAGTTTTTTGTTGTATTACTGTCAATGCTTTTAACAATGCAAGGATGACCTTTAGTATATTTTATAGTTAAATTTCGTTCCCCATTTCCTTTGCGTTCTTCTAGCTCCTTATTTAATTTTTGTAGATGTTCTCGCTGCAATTGGGTCCTATCATTTACGAATCGTACTGTACCAGTATCTGCACCTTTGGCCGCTTTTAGAAGGTTGATAGCCGACTCGCGATCTTCACATATAATTTTTATTGGTCTTGGCTTTGTCGTTGGCTTTCCAATGCGAAAAACTTTTCGAGGACAAAAAGTATTAATTCTTGTACCGAGCATAGACTTAATAGTTACCACATCATTTTGAGTCGAATCTAGAGTTTCAGGAACGTTAAAGACTATGACATTTAAGGCACGCTTTTGACGGTCTTCTATTTCCGCTACGATATTAGCATCTTGCAAGTGATCACGACAAACAGAAGAAGTCAAATTTTCAAGTTTAGAAATGCGTTCTTTCATGCCATTAATTTCTGTTAGTATACTTCCCAACGCTGTCTGAAACTCTGCCTTAAAATGGATAGCAAGTTCCTCTTTTAAGACTTTTTTGATTGTTTCATTTAATGAAGACGATGAACTATGTTGTTGTAGTTTAGTCGTTGGATCATCGGGAAGGCAATTAGAACATTTCCAATTGTCACCATCACGTTTTTTAGATTCATTGATATAGTAGTCTAATAAATCTAATGAGCAATTCAGACAAGCAGCGTGAAACCATTTATTGCATTTACTGCCATGATATTTGAGAGAATCAGAGCGGGGGCTTATATTTAATTTACAAACGCTACAATTAATAACCATTGTGGTAAATTAGATGTTTGATAAAAAAATAAAATATAGAAGCGGATTATGTAATGGGAAATCACATTTAAATTACACGGGACACACGCTTCACCTCATAGGGTCGTTTATGAGGACTTTAAAAACAAACACGGTAGACCACGGATAAAATAAAGGATTAGTGGAAGAAAAAATAATGACGGAGTAGGTAAATACAATAAAATTAATCAATGAATTGGATTAATGACTATCAAATCCGATAAAATTTGATCTTTTGAACGAGATTTTTTTTTATTCTACGCTCCGCGCAGTGACCTCGCGTACATGGAGAATTTGTGGAAATTTACAGACGTAATTTATCAAATTTACGGTGTAATATTTAATTAATATATCCAAAATTAACGTAATATGTTACATAAAGGTAGTCTAGTTACCTGTATAAGTTCCTTAATTTTAAAGTAACAATTTACTATTTAAATAGTTATAATAGTCACAGAGCCACAGAATCACTTGTCACACTCACACGAATAATAAAATATTACATAAACGTTTATGCGCGGTGCATCGTTAAACCAACCTTTGAGATCTTACAAGATTCGCCCGGAATTTTCAGGTGAGCAAAAATTGTTTAATTATTCTGAAACATTGAGTTTTATTTCTATTTATTTTGCAGAGTCAATTTGCTAGGATAAGCAATTAATAAAAATTAGTTACATTTTTGAAGATGAGCCTATTTTTTAATCATTTTAAATATAATATTTTCAGTCGTCATAAAAATACGCCGGCGAATAAATATTTTTAAATCTAGGGAATTTTTGTGTGAGCCATACCACCTTGTACATTTGGTTGCCTATTATTTTTGGTCACGTGGGATTCGGGAATTATTGAAAGCCCGGTATATGCTTGCGCTAGTGCTACTATCACACTAAACAAACAAAATATAACAGATAAAAGTAACCATAAACCAAGAACAGCCCTGACACCCAAATGGCAATTAAGATTAGAAAATAAAATTGACACACTGAGGAGAGATATAGGTAGAACAACACAATACATAAACGGAAACCGGAGTAGGACATTCGTAAAAAAAAATAAACCATATTATAAACAACAACACTGGTAGTCTAACAGAAAAACTAGAAACTATGAAACAAAAACTCGCAGTATATGCAGCAAGGTTGAAAAGGTATAAAGAGTCGCACAATAGGAGAATCCAAAACAATATCCATAGATCACAAGAGAAAGTATTTTACCAACAAATAACTAATGGCAAGACGAGTACAAATTCCACACTACCTACTAAAACACAAATAACAGAGTTCTGGAGTGGCCTATGGTCGAACCCAACTGAACACAACAAAGACGCAAAATGGATTGAAGACGAAGAACAAAAGCAACAACATATACCAGAACAATAGGAATTCATGATCACATTGGACCAGTTGACAAATACAATTAAGAACACCCACAACTGGAAATGCCCAGGGCCCTGTTTCTCGAAAATAATAGCTAATAGTTAATAGTTTAATAGTTAATAGTTCAATAACTATTAGTACTCATAAAACATGTTTCTCGAAAAAAAATGTAATACTCTTAAAATGGACCACTATTATTAATAGTCTACTGATGTCACTTATATGTCAATTATTATAAATAATAATGAAAAAGAACGAAGGCGCAAAAATTGCAATTTTAAGAGAAATTTTTAAAGAAAAGGCAATTCTGTTTGCGGCCTTTTCTGATAAAGTTACAAAAGAATTAAAACAAACCACATGGAAGAATGTGGCCAACATAGCGAAGAGTTCAAACATGATAGAAAGTGATAAACCTTACACGTACATTCGAGACACTTTTTGGCCAAACATTAGAAATTCGACTATGGTGAGTAGTAAGCACTTAATTTTTACAAATAATAACAATTTACAATTTATTTTATTCAGAAAAAAATTGATAACGCCAAACATACCGGCACTGGAGGAGGAATCCAAGCTAAGTTATCAGATATCGATAACTTAGTCTTGGATATTATAGGAAAAGAATCACCGGGCGTAGTTGGATTGGGAAAGGAAGATTCCTTAACGGAAGAAAACAATCCCTCGTTATTGATATTAGAATATAACTCAAGTGTTGATGATGTGCAAAGCATTAATAATGCTAATGAAGCAGAAACGTTTAAATCATTAGAAATGCCATCAACATCCAAAGGTTGTAATAAATGCAGTTCATATACTAATTTTATTAAACTACTACTGTTTTAGGACAATCTTTTCATACAAATTCAAAAAGAAAAAATGTTGAGGAAGAGAAATGTTTAAACAAAAGAAAATTAGAACTTAAAATTGAACAATTGGAATTACAAAATTATAAACTTAAATTAGAAATTTTCGAGAAAGAAAGAAATTTAGATCTAAGTCATTCAAAATATGTTAATGAAATTTTACCAAAATAATTATATTTTCAAAATTTGTTAATGAAATTCTTCGAACCCATTTTTTTTAATTTTCATGTTATTTGTTAAATATAAGAATAATTAGTAAATAAAAACTCAATTTTACTATCTTCTAAAGTGTCTAATAATATCTTGAAGTCTAATTTCTGCTTGGATTTGGATGGGATCGGGATCAATTATTTCTCCATGCTCCTCGTCCTGGTTATTTTCTTGCAAATTATTTATTTCATTAAATAAATTATCCTTTAGAAAATTGTGTAATGTTACACAACAGTTGAAGACATCACAAGCAAAGCTTGGATTCACTCTTAAATGATTTAAGCATGGAAACTTTTCTTTTAAAATACCTATAGAGTTTTCAATTATCCTTCGTGTACTCTTGTGGCTTCTTAAAAATCGAGCTTCTACTTCATTGTTATTCCTAATTACTGGTGGAATTAGCCATTGTTTTAGGGGATACGCACTATCGCCAAGTATAATCCCATTAGGGATTGGGGTCCAACCATTTTCCATGCGAGCGTATAAACCACTTGTTCGTAATACACGAGCATCATGCACACTACCGGGCCAATTTGCAAATGAATAAAAAAACTCAAAATTTGGTCCACAAACTACCATGGTATTTATTGAATGTTTACCATGTCGATCTACATATGCAGCTTCATTATCTGAAGGAGCGTCAATATTAATTAATGTCCCATCAACACATCCGCAAACCATAGGCATACCAGCAATTGCATGGAAACGTTGAACAATCTCTTGTACATTTTCTGGCCATTTAACATATTGTCGAAAGATCGTCGCTACAACAGAATTAACGACACTGTGTACAGCACGACACACACTTGCCTTTGATACGCCATGCATATCTGCAATTGCATGGTATTGTGCCCCTGTACCCAACCAATGCAATCCTATCTCAACAATAATTTTAGGTGAAAGTGCTCTACTTCTTTCAGTTACTCTGATAAGATATGGACGTAATATCTCCACCAAATTATAAAACTTATCTACCTGCATTCTAAATCTTTCGTTAAATTGATATGAATTTTCCATAAATTCATAATTAATTCTTGTTCTATATACTCTTGCATTTCGTATATGTATAACAGCTTCTTCATCAGAACTTTCACTTGAAGACATTTTTATCAAATTAAAAACTTACAAGTCAATTACTACTTATGGAAATAAACAATTATTATGAGAACAATTATAATAGTTTTCAATTTTAAGAAACAGAACTGAATATTTGACAGATATTAGTCAATAAAATATGTCATTAATTTTCACTATTAAACTATTAACTATTAAAATAGACTAATATATTTGAGAAACGAGTACTCATACATTTCACTCATATTATTATGACATTTCCTATTATTAATAGTTAATAGTGTTTTGAGAAACAGGGCCCAGGACCCGATAACATACACAACTACTGGTATAAACAATTTACATCAACACATCCCTTTATCACCGAACAAATTAATAATATAATCACATATCTACACCTAACACCAGAATTCATAACAGAAGGTAGAACATTTATAAAACCTAAAAACGAAGAAACGAACAACCCAGCGAACTACAGGCCCATCACCTGCCTCCCAACTATTTACAAAGTAATAACAGCTACCATAAGTAATAAAATAGACACACATCTCATGACACACAACATACTCACCGAACAACAGAAAGGATGTCGCAAGAAATGCTATGGATGTAAAGAGCAGCTGATAATAGACACCACAGTAATGAAGCAAGCAGAAATAGAACAACGAAATCTTCACACAACGTACATTGATTACAAGAAAGCGTTTGACATGATACCGCATACCTGGTTGTCCACGTAGGGGGACAGTTCTTCCACTCCATTTCTTCCACTCCATTTCTTCCACTCCATTTCTTCCACTCCATTTCTTCCACTTACCAATACTTCCACTACACCTTTACTTCCACTCCATTTCTTCCACTGACCGTTACTTCCACTAGTTCTTATTTCCACTAACCATCACTTCCACTAGTTCTTTTTTCCACTCCATTTCTTCCACTCCATTTCTTCCACTCCAGTTCTTCCACTTACCAATACTTCCACTACACCTTTACTTCCACTAACCACCAATTCCACCATACCTTTTTTCCAATTCAAAATAATTGTACAATTTATTCAAATTACATTATATTATTCCACATTTTATACAGTATAAGAATCACAGAGAGATATTGTGGCCTACAGCCTGTAGGTACTCCAGAATCCTATTTTCTTCGTCGAATTTACTAAATTTTTTGACAATGTTTGCTATTCGTTCCTCGGCTTTAATTTTGGATTGTAATTGCCCTTTTTTGATTTTTTGTCCCAAGTCAAGTTGCTGCATCATCGTCTCTGTATCGCCCTGCTCTTTTTGCACTTCCAAAAGGAATGCATACATGCTGGGATGATTGCGCCCCACCACCACGGAGAATCGGTTGTGCCATCCTTCTGAGGCGTTGTTGGTCCTAGACTCGTCCTGTAATGTGGCGTTGTACTGGTTCCAGAAATCTGGTGTATATCGAGGCTCCGTTGCTTTGCGTCGTCCAACAGCTTTCCTGCCTCGAACGTAGTTGACCTGAGATTGTAAATATTGTAAATAAAACTACTAAATTTTCGAATTTCGAATTATGGAAGAACTAGTGAAAAAAAGAACAACCGATTCTCCGTGGTGGTGGTGGGGCGCAATCATCTCAGCATGTATGCATTCCTTTTGGAAGTATTGGTAAGTGGAAGAACTGGAGTGGAAGAAATGGAGTGGAAAAAATGGAGTGGAGAAAAGAACTAGTGGAAGTGATGGTTAGTGGAAATAAGAACTAGTGGAAGTAACGGTCAGTGGAAGAAATGGAGTGGAAGTTGCGTCGCACAATTGGTTGTCCAAGGTACTAAATATATATATATAGAATTCATCCGAAGATACAGACATTCTTAACAACTGTCATGAAAATGTGGAAAACTAAAATTGAACTTAAATCAGACACAGGAATAATACAAACAGAATACATAAATATTAGACGTGGCATATTCCAGGGGGATTCATTAAGCTCCTTGTGGTTCTGCCTCTACCTAAATCCATTATCGACCACGCTCAATGACACCAAACAAGGCTTCCAAATCAAACATCGCAGAACAACAATCCATACAATAAACCACCTCATGTACATGGATGATATCAAGATTTATGCGTCAATCACAATTACAACAACTACTCCAGACGGTAGAAACAATATCCAAGGATATTAAGATGGAATTTGGACTAAACAAATGCAAAACGCTACATATGGAACGGGGAAAAATAATAACAGATACGACTGAACAAACACTAAATAACGAGACATTACAGCAACTACACCACAATGATCTGTACAGATACCTAGGATTCAGCCAAAACTCTAAATTAAATCATACCAACATCAAAAAACAGTTGCAAACCGAATACGAGAAAAGGATCAACCGACTACTGAACACCCTACTTAATTCTGCGAACCTCTTCAAGGCAATTAACACCTACGCTATACCCATATTAACATACTCCTTCGGCATAATAAAATGGACTAAGACTGACTTAGACAACATTAACATACTTACAAGAACATCGCTAACACGAAACAGAAAATTACACTCGAATTCATGTAAGGAGCGAATAAACATAAACAGAAGAGAAGGAGGAAGAGGAATGATTGACCTACACGTACTCCTCGACAAACAAATAAATGGGCTGAGGAAATATTTTACATCAATAGACCACCCACTACACAAATCAATTGTTAAAATAGACAAAAACTACACCCCCCTTAACCTATCATCACAAACTGCAATAGAAACCATGGGCAAGTCACTGGAAGAAAAGAACACGATATGGTCATCAAAAGCACTACATGGAAAACACTACAATACTGTCAACAACAATCCCCACATAAGCAAACAACTCACGTACACATTCCTACAGAAAGGGCAGTTGTTTCCCGAAACCGAAGGCTTCATATTGGCTATACAAGACCAAGTAATAGCCACCAGGAAAGTACATACTAAAAGAAACAACAATTAAAGATGACAAATGTAGAAGATGCCACCAACACCCCGAAACCATTGACCACATCGTATCAGGATGCAAATTACTTGCTGGCACAGAATACACAAATAGGCACAATACTGTCGCAAAGATAATACACCAGGCACTTGCTCTAAAACATAAATTACATACAGACAACCAGCCATACTACAAATACAACCCGCAGACAGTTCTTGAAAATAAAGAGTATAAATTATACTGGAACCTCACCATACACACAGACAAAACAATCATGCACAATAGACCGGACATTACATTTCAGAACAAAACACGACACACAACATATATTATAGACATCGCAATACCAGCAGACCATAACATAGTGACTAAATACTCAGAGAAGAAAACAAAATACCAACCATTGGCAATTGAAATGGAAAGAATCTGGAAACAAAAAACAGTACACATAATTCCACTCATAATATCCACAACTGGTATCACACCACACACGATGACACAACATCTGTCGGAACTAGATCTGCCAAACAACATTCACACTCAAGTTCAAAAAGCAACCATACTTCGCACATGTAACATAACAAGGAACTTCTTGAATCAGAAATAGATTATGTTTCGACTTGGCTAATGCCCGTCCAAATATAATATAACCGACAACAAGTCGAGATAAAATGGAAAATAATAATAATAATAATAATAATAAACTTACCACCTTACATGCACACACAGATGCAAAAAGCAATAATCCTGAAAACCGCCTCGATAGTTCGGAAATTCCTACATTCAGATTAAGAAAAAAATCCACATACATTCATTCGGTGTCATCAAGTGGACGAGAGAAGAACTGCACGCTCTCGATATAGACACCCGTAAGCGAATGCACCTCTTCAGAAGCCTGTATCCTAGGTCTTCGGTAGAGCGCTTATACTTGCCACGTTCAGTAGGAGGCAGAGGACTCATAAACTTGGAAAGGGCACACGACAGAGTAGTCTTATGTACAGCATGTAAAATATCAAAAAGCTCAGATCCCTTACTGCGTTTTGTGCGAGAGCATGAGCAGGCAGGCACTGGAGTATTTCTATTCAAGGCAGCACAAAAAGTCTCGGAAAACTATGGGTTAGATTTCAGCAATGGTCGCGGGGAGCTCGCCAACCTATCTCCCGCCAAACTAAGAACCCAGCTAAAAGAAGCAGAAAACATGGACCTGCTCCGAAGCCATATGGACAAGTCAATGCACTCTATTTTCTTCAAGAATATTAAAGAACTTGGCTTGTCCAGACAGCTTACTTTTAGTTTTCTACGATCGGCTGGACTAAAATCCGAGACGGAGGGTTTTATCACCGCATGTCAGGACGGTGTAATTAACACGCTAGTATACCGTAGCCGCATAATGGGTGTAGAAGTCCCCGATGTAAGCTGTAGAGCCTGCCATCGGGCGCCGGAGACTTTAACGCATTTACTCTCTGCCTGCGGAGTGTATGCATCTTCGGCCTACATCCATCGACACAACGCGGCACTGCGAGTCCTGTACTTCCATCTCAGGTACTCGTATGGCATAGATGACACTGCTGTGCTGCCTTACGCTCCTAGGGAAATAGATTCCGTCGTGGAGAATGAGAGGTGTCGGATATTCTGAAACTTTTCATTCCCCACAGTTAGGCAAATACAAGCAAACAAGCCTGACGTAGTCCTCATGGACCACCAACTCAAGACAATGTTTGTTATCGAATTCTCTGCACCGGCAGACGCAAACATTGTCTTAAAACATGAGGAAAAACGGAGGAAATACCAAGACCTTATATATGAGTTTAGCGCGCTGCACTCAGGCTACTCTGTCAAGCTGGTTGTCCTCATAATTGGTTCGTTAGGTGGTATACACCGGGCGCTAGTCGACAACCTAAAAACCATTCCGGCCTGCCGTGAGGCAACAAACACTCTAGCCGGACATATGCAAAAGGCGGTTATCCTAGGCTCTCTTCGTCTACTTAGAGCCCATAGTAGCGGAAACCAATAGTTACCTTACCTCCAGGTTTGGAGGAGGTTGCTATTGGAAAACTTGGAAAACGCGGCTCCCTCTCTGTACGGTATCAGGGACGTATAGGCAAAGAGGGTAGTCCGGCATTTAAAAAAAAAAATAAATAAATAATAATAATAACAATAATAGCGGAAACCAATAGTTACCTTACCTCCAGGTTTGGAGGAGGTTGCTATTGGAAAACGCGGCTCCTTCTCTGTACGGTATCAGGGACGTATAGGCAAAGAGGGTAGTCCGGCATTAAAAAATAATAATAATAATAATAATAATAATAATCGTATGCAATAGACCGGACATCACATTCCAAGATAAAACAAACAAAACGACATATATTATAGATATTGCTATACCGGTAGACAACAACACTACCAAAAAATACACGGAGAAAATCGAAAAATATACAGCGCTAGCCATTGAGATAGAAAGAATATGGAAACAAGATCGTACACATATACTACCATTTATTATATCCACCACCGGTATTACTCATAAAGAATTTAAACCAAACCTGAAAAGACTACATATAGAGCCATTTATGCATACCAACATCCAAAAGGCAATTATTTTAAAAACCTGCAGTATTACGCGAAAATTCCTACGATAGAGCACTTGCGAGACTTGGTATACCCCGTCAGCAAGGAAGGCTGATTAATCGCCGAGAAAACAAGAAATAGAATAATAATAATAATATTTATTTGCCCAACGGAAGACCAATACAGGGACAAAAATATAAATAAAAACTAAACTAAAAGCTAATGTTTATAGAGGTTATTTTTTATGTATTTATTAATTTTTTATTTATTTCAACGATTGAATTTTTTAAAATATAAAGCGACGAAAGAATGAAAACCAAATTAAATACTTAAATTTACTTGAATAATTAAATAAATTCACCAGTGTTAATCCATTGATAATGGTCACTTTGTGTCCGAAAAGTACATTTGGTAATTCAAATAAAAGTGTAAAGAAAGGTTATTAGTGCTTTATTCGTCAAATTCACCTGTTTTCAAGAAAATAACTTGTTTTTGATAATTATTGAGTCAACATTCAGATCTAATAACAAATCGTGGAATTACTCATATTAAAATTCCACGATTTGATAACGGTAGAAATATAATATGTTGCAGAAACATAAGGATCTATTATTTTGACTAATATTTACAATTTGCTAAACAGCCTATAATAGTTTTTGTAAACAATTGTCGGGGGTTTTCTCTTGTTGCGAAATTTCATGGAAACAACAATTTAACGTGGTGTATTGTAAAATCAACGATAATCAGCTGTGTTGGAACAATTATCACGTAGATAACTTTTAATTTCCTTTATCAATTTGCATCTTTACGCTAAAAAAATGTCGACGCATGTAAATTCCCATCTTCATGGTTAATTGGTGTGAAATAACTAACCTTCATCGCAAGGATTACAATTGAAAATGAGTGATACATAAAATTGAAAAAAAATATATCACCGCAACAAGTGCAATAATGATAATTGATACTCACTTACACTGTAAACCTAAATTTAGTTCATATATATATTTCTCTGTAATTAGGCTATGCTTGTTGAGAAATAAATAATAATTATTACTATTATGACAAACTATTTAAATAATTTAACTATGAGTATTATTAGTATTACAACAAAACCTAAAAAATTTGATTTACTATAATTGAAAATGTGTTTAGTAAAACACCCTTAATTTATTTATTTATTCACGAGATACCTCTTTAACATTGAAATAATACAAAATAAGAAATAACAAAAGTTTAAGAGCCGCAGAATGACTACACACATACGTTATGATTGCTAATTCTAACATAATCTTAAAAAGTTTTATCCAGATTAATGACCATCAGTGCTCTTTGAAAACATAAAAAATTGTTCGCAAATGGATCGAAATTCGGGGATGAGAGCAAGCAGTTGGCCGAATGCATTAATCTGGACAAAGGATTCTGTCCTCAAAGGGTTAAAACAAAAATTCTCTGTATTTTTTGTTTTAACCCTTTGAGAACAGAATTAAAAATATTTTACTAAACACATTTTATACCGTGCGTTTTATTTAAGTAGAGATTTACATGGTAAAAATTGTACCCCATGTTAACTTTCGTTGTCGTCCAAATTCGACAATTATTGTTTTTATTGTTTTTATTAATAAATCAAAAACTTTTCTACGAAATGTTCATTGTTAGAAGGACATAAACATGTTAGAATTCTTTATTTTGGCTTTCAAGTTTAGCAAAACAAATACTTACATATATAAGTATGAAAACTATTTAAATAAAAATCACTTGGTTCGTTTCACAAAACTTTTGTGAAGCTGCCCAAGTGATTTTTATTTAAATAATATTCATACTTATATATTTAATCATGTTTCACCAGGTGATTAATGAGAAAATAGTGAATGAAATACTTACATTTTTGCTAAGTTGATTTTCTAGCTTAATTATTTGTTTTATTAATACAGCAAATTTTTATTTTAAGTGTACATATCCTAATAATTATAGCGTTTGATAAATTTGTATTTTTTTCATAATTTAAACCTTCTAACGAGTGTTTCCACTCCTAGACTAAGCATGAAGTAAAATTTCGAGTTTAGAAAAGCCCCGCGTAGAAAATTTGTCGAGGGACGCGCAGCGACCCGAGACAAATTTTCACGGGGCTTTTCTAAACTCGAAATTTTACTTCATGCGCCACGCGTATAAACCACTGATTTAAAGGGAAGTTGAAAACGCACTGAAAACCATCCCAACTTCGACATTTTTTTAAATTGGAGGTTTCCTTTCATATCCATGCTGTAAACCTTTAGATATTCGTTGTTTTCTTGTAAAAAAACTTCGGTTCCCTGTAGTCCTTCGGTCTCTCAAGACCATGATTGGTCCTTCGAGCTGTAGCCTTTGTAAAATGGTAATAAACTTAGTTAGATTATTTTCTTTAAATATTTAGATATTCGTTGTTTATTAAAAGAGTTCAATTTGAATTTTTTTACGTTCGTTTTCCACTCCCAGACTAAGCATGAAGTAAAATTTCGAGTTTAGAAAAGCCCCGCGTAGAAAATTTGTCGAGGGTCGCGCAGCGACCCTCGACAAATTTTCACGGGGCTTTTCTAAACTCGAAATTTTACTTCATGCGCCACGCGTATAAACCACTGATTTAAAGGGGAGTTGAAAACGCACTGAAAACCAACCCAACTTCGATATTTTTCAAAATTGGAGGTTTCCTTTCATATCCATGCTGTAAACCTTTAGATATTCGTTGTTTCCTGTAAAAAAACTTCGATTCCCTGTAGTCCTTCGGCCCCTTCGGTCTCTCAAGACCATGATTGGTCCTTCGAGCTGTAGCCTTTGTAAAATGGTAATAAACTTAGTTAGATTATTTTCTTTAAATATTTAGATATTCGTTGTTTTTTAAAAGAGTTCAATTTGAATTTTTTTACGTTCGTTTTCCACTCCCAGACTAAGCATGAAGTAAAATTTCGAGTTTAGAAAAGCCCCGTGAAAATTTGTCTCGGGTCGCTGCGCGACCCTCGACAAATTTTCACGGGGCTTTTCTAAACTCGAAATTTTACTTCATGCGCCACGCGTATAAACCACTGATTTCAAGCTCAAAAGTAAACAAATACTTCTAAAGCTATATATTTTGGACATTTACTTAAAACCAGTGATTAATAGGCTTGGCGTATGAAGCAAAATGTTGGGTTTAGAAAAGCCTAAATTTGGATTTAGACGTCCAAATCCAAATTCTTGAGGCTTTTCTAAACTCGAAGTTTTAATCCACAAAGTTATTTTTAGGCTGTTGTTAGTTCCAAGCTCGTCTACTAATTTTTTTCTACATGCTGGTGCAATTCACCCAGTCCTTAATTAGATTAGACTTAGTGAATTGCGAAAATTAAAATTAATATTTAAGTTTTTATTCCTTTAACCCGATAAAGAAAACAATTACTTTAAATTATTTCAATTAAATCAACACAACTTTAATTAAACTTTGAGCGTCTGTAATTCAGTCAAAAACAGCTCGATTTTGTTTTTTTAACTCTAACACAAAGCTCATTCATTCCCCAACAATATCAGGGATTGTTGGGGAATGAATGAGCTTTGTGTTAGATTTCAACAAAATCTAAAATTTCCCTAATAATCTAATCTTGCAAAAAGAGGACTGTCTTCAAAAATTCAATAAGACTAAACCAAATCTCAATTTTGATTAACTGTAAATCAATCTGTAAATCCCGGATTAAATCCCCGCTTAGTGCAGTTTAGACTCCGATTAATGCTACACCGAAATCCAAGTTTTTAAAACTCTAGCGCAAAAATTGAATTTATTAAAAATATTCAAACACAAACCCAACTAATTAACCATTGCATTGTTTAACGATATCTCAATTGTGGTACAAAATAACAAAAAATGTTTCAAACAAAAGACGCTTAGCATCAAATTATCATTCTCATGCATTATTTAACGATATCTCGATTGTTGTACAAAACAACAAAAAATGTTTCAGATAAAAGACGCTTAGCATCAAATTCTCGACACAACTTTAATCTAAATTTGAGCGTCTGTAATTCAGTCAAAAACAGCTCGATTTTGTTTTTTTCAACTCTAACACAAAGCTCATTCATTCCCCAACAATTTCTGATGATTTCAACAAAATCTAAAATTTCCTTAATAATCTAATCTTGCGAAAAGAGGACTGTCTTCAAAAATTCAATAAACCTAAACTAAATCTCAATTTTGATTAACTGTAAATCAATCTGTAAATCCCGGATTAATTAGTGCAGTTTAGACTCCGATTAATACTACACCGAAATCCAAGTTTTTAAAACTCTAGCGCAAAAATTGAATTTATTAAAAATATTCAAACACAAACCCAACTAATTAACCATTGCATTGTTTAACGATATCTCAATTGTGGTACAAAATAACAAAAAATGTTTCAAACAAAAGACGCTTAGCATCAAATTATCATTCTCATGCATTATTTAACGATATCTCGATTGTTGTACAAAACAACAAAAAATGTTTCAGATATAAGACGCTTAGCATCAAATTCTCGACACAACTTTAATCTAAATTTGAGCGTCTGTAATTCAGTCAAAAACAGCTCGATTTTGTTTTTTCAACTCTAACACAAAGCTCATTCATTCCCCAACAATTTCTGATGATTTCCACAAAATCTAAAATTTCCTTAATAATCTAATCTTGCGAAAAGAGGACTGTCTTCAAAAATTCAATAAACCTAAACTAAATCTCAATTTTGATTAACTGTAAATCAATTTGTAAATCCCGGATTAAATCCCCGCTTAGTGCAGTTTAAACTCCGATTAATCCTAAACCTAAATCCAAGTTTTCTAAACTCTAGCGCGAAAATTGAATTTATTAAAAATATTCAAACACAAACCTAACTAGTTAACCAATGCATTATTTAACGATATCTCGATTGTTGAACAAAATAACAAAAAATGTTTCAAACAAAAGACGCTTAGCATCAAATTCTCATTCTCATGCATTATTCAACGATATCTCGATTGTTGTACAAAATAACAAAAAATGTTTCAAATAAAAGACGTTTTGCATCAAATTCGCAACAGAACTTATATCGAAATTTGAGCGTTCAGTCAAAAACAGCTCGATTTTGTTTTTTTTAATTTTAACACTAAGCTCATGCATTCCCCAACAATCCCATTAGATTTCAATAAAATCTAAAATTTCCTTAATAATCTAATCTTGCGAAAAGAGGACTGTCTTCAAAAATTCAATAAACCTAAACTAAATCTCAATTTTGATTAACTGTAAATCAATTTGTAAATCCTGGGTTTAATCTCCGCTTGGCGCACCTTAAACTCCGGTTAATCCTGCACCTAAATCCAAGTTTTCAAAACTGTAGCGCAAAAATTGAATTTATTAAAATACTCGAACACAAATCCAACTAATTAACCAGTGCATTATTCAACGATATCTCGATTGTTGTACAAAATAACAAACAATGTTTCGCACAAAAGACGCTTAGCATCAAATTCTCAACATTTTCGCTATATTGTTTTCCATAGCACGCTCCGTTTACAATATAATCGACTTGAATCGCGAAAACGTGAACCTAACCTAATCCTACTCACCGTTTCTATCAACTCTAACAACTCTGACTTTTTTCAACTTTAACACAAAGCTGATTCATTCCCCAACAATCCCTGCTGATTTCAACACAATCCGAGATTTCCTTAATCTTCTAATCTTGCAAAAAGAGGACTGCATTCAAATATTCAATAAACCTAAACTAAATCTCAATTTTGATTAACTGTAAATCAATTTGTAAATCTTGGATTAAATCCCCGCTTAGCGCACCTTAAATTCCAATTAATCCTACACCTAAATCCAAGTTTTTAAAACTCTAGCGCAAAAATTGAATTTATTAAAAATATTCAAACACAAACCCAACTAATTAACCAAAAATTCAATGAACTTGAACTACATCTCAATTTTGATTAACTGTAAATCAATTTTTAAATCCTAGATTTAATCCCCGCTTAGCGCACCTTAAACACCGGTTAATCCTACACCTAAATCTAAGTTTTTAAAACTCTAGCGCAAAAATTGAGTTTATTAAAAATATTCAAACATAAGCCCAACTAATTAACCAAAAATAAAATAAACTTCAACTAAATCTCAATTTTGATTAACTGTAAATCAATTTGTAAATGATGGATTTAATCTCCGCTTAGCGCTTCTTAAACTCCGATTAATCATACATCTAAATCCAAGTTTTTAAAACTGTAGCGCAAAAATTGAATTTGTTAAAAATATTCAAACACAAACCCAACTAATTAATCAAAGTTCCAGTAAACTTGATATAATCTCAATTTTAATTAACTGTAAATCAATTTGTAAATCCTGGATTTAATCCCAGCTTAGCGCACCCTAAACTCCGGTTAATCCTGCACCTAAATCCAAGTTTTTAAAGCTTTAGCACAAAAATTGAATTTATTAAAAATATTCAAACACAAACCCAACTAATTAACCAAACATTCAATGAACTTGAACTAAATCTCAATTTTGATTAACTGTAAATCAATTTGTAAATCCTGGATCTAATCCCTGCTTAGTGCCCCCTAAACTATGATTAATCCTACACTAAAATCCATGTTTTTAAAACTGTAGCACAAAATTTGAATTTATTAAAAATATTCAAACACAAACCCAACTAATTAACCAAAAATTCAATAAACTTTACTAAATCTCAATTTTAATTAACTGTAAATCGATTTGTAAATCCTAGGTTTAATCCCCGCTTAGCGCACCTTAAACTCCGGTTAATCCTGCACCAAAATCTAAGTTTCTAAAACTGTAGCGCGAAAATTGAATTTATTAAAAATATTCAAACACAAACCCAACTAATTAACCAAACATTCAATAAACTTAAACTAAATTTCAATTTTAAATTACTGTAAATCGATTTGTAAATCCTTGGTTTAATCCCTGCTTAGCGCCCCTTAAACTCCGGTTAATCCTGCCCCTAAATCCAAGTTTTTAAAAGTCTAGCGCGAAAATTGAGTTTATCAAAAATATTCAAACACAAACCCAACTAATTAATCAAAATTTCAATAAACTTGATATAATCTCAATTTTTATTAACTGTAAATCAATTTGTAAATCCTGGATTTAATCCCCGCTTAGCGCACCTTAAACTCCGATTTATCCTACACCTAAATCTAAGTTTTTAAAACTTTAGCGCAAAAATTGAATTTATTAAAAATATTCAAACACTAACCCACTAATTAACCCAAAATTCTATAAACTTGAACTAAATCTCAAATTTGATTTATTATAAATCAATTTGTAAATCCCGGATTTAATCCCCACTTAGCGCACCTTAAACTCCGGTTAATCCTGTACCTAAATCCAAGTTTTCAAAACTCTTGCGCAAAAATTGAATTTATTAAAAATATTTAAACACAAACCCAACTAATTAACCAAAAATTCAATAAACTTGAACTAAATCTCAATTTTGAATAACTGTAAATCAATTTGTAAATCCTGGATTTAATTTCCGCTTAGCGCACCTTAAACTCCGATTAATCCTACATTTAAATCCAAGTTTTCAAAACTCTAGCGCAAATATGGAATTTATTAAAAATATTCAAACACAAACCCAACTTAAAGAACCAAAAATTCAATAAACTTAAACTAAATCACAATTTTGATTAACTGTAACTCAATTTGTAAATCCCGGGTTTAATCCCCGCTTAGCGCACCTTAAACTCCGGTTAATCCTACACCTAAATCTAAGTTTTTAAAACTCTAGTGCAAAAAATGAATTTATTAAAAATATTCAAACACAAACCCAACAAATTAACCAAAAATTCAATGAACTTGAACTAAATCTCAATTTTGATTAACTGTAAATCAATTTGTAAATCCTGGATTTAATCCCCGCTTAGCGCGCCTTAAACTCCGATTAATCCTACACGTAAGTCCAAGTTTTTAAACCTCTAGCGCAAACATTGAATTTATTAAAAATATTCAAACACAAACCCAACTAATTAACCAAAAATTCAATAAACTTGAGCTTAATCTCAATTTTGATTAACTGTAAATCAATTTGTAAATCCTGGATTTAGTCCTACATCCAAATCCAAGTTTTTAAAGCTCTAGCGCAAACATTGAATTTATTAAAAATATTCAAACACAAACCCAACTAATTAAACAAAAATTCAATAAACTTGAACTAAATCATAATTTGTAGCGGTGCTTTGTAAAGATTTGTACAGCAATATATAAATATATATATATATTTATATATATATTTATATATATATTTATATATATATATATATATATAACAATTATAGATGTCAGTGGCGTGGGGTCATTAACGAAGTTAAAGCATCGGCAGGGGCTGTCCACGAGGGGGAGCGGCTTCCTTGAATTTGATCGACGGCTGGCTGTCCTCAGCGGGGAGCGGCTTCCGTGAGCTCGGCTGATTTTCGTAATAAGGTGTCCTGCGACGCTCTGCAGTTGTTTGATGTTCTTAGGGGCCGGTCGATTTGCGATGGCGGCCACTATCTCCGGATTGGGTCGAATTCCCTCCTTGTTGATTATGTGTCCTAGGTAGAGGACCTTCTCGCAGCAGAAGTGGCTCTTATTTCTGTTGATCCTTAGGTTTAGCTGCTCAAACCTCTGGAACAGCCGTCTCAGATCTTCCCAATGTTCTGTCATCGATTCTGACAGGATGATGACGTCGTCTAGGTATACTAGCATTCTGATGGGTTCCAGGTTTGTCTTCACACGGTCCATCAGCCTTTGGAATGTGGCAGGTGCGTTCCGTAGTCCGAATGGCATCCTTGTAAACCGGAACAAGCCGAACGGCGTAATGAAGGCCGTTTTGTCCCTGTCCTTCGTACTTTCACCTGGTGGTATCCTGCCTTGAGGTCTAGGGTGGAGTATATCTTTGTTCCGCTTGTGGAGTGGAGGAGATCATCTATTCTCGGGAGTGATTAGTTGTCAGGTTTCGTGATGGCGTTTAGTTTCCTGTAGTCTATGCAGAGGCGGACTTGACCATTCGGTTTGGGTATTAGTACTACGGGAGCGGCCCAAGCGCTCTCGCACTCTTCTATGTTGCCCTTTTGAAGCAGCTTCTTTATTTCCCCCTTTAGTTGTTCCGTATTCTGTGGAGATAATCGGTACGGCGGCTGAGCGATTGGGAGGTGATCTTGGATTTTAATTATATGTTCTGCAGCTTCTGTAGGAGGTCCGCCCTCCTCGAATACGTCCCGAAACTCCTCCAGGAGATCATTGTTTTTTTTTCTTCCTGTGCAGATCGGCAGCCTCTACCTCTGGATCCAGGTGGATGTCTTCCAGGTCTAGTGTGGCCATCTGGAGATCTTATTCCGCCTCGACCTGGACCATCGCGTCATGGAACATGAAGTCGAAGGAATCGATCTCAGATCTGTGCATCTGGTATGACTCCGTTCTTCTGGGAGTCCTTGGCAGTGGAGAAACGGCTGGTTCATTAAGAGTCATCTCCGTAACATACTGTTGGATCATCTCGAGGTCCAGGTTTTCTTCTCGTGGTAGGCTTCGTTTTCTTTTTGCAGGATGCTCTTCCTTTTGCATGAAAAGGTATTCTTCAGGTTCATCCTTAAACGACCACTTGACCAGTTCGTCTGTGAAAGTTTATGGAGATTCCGGCGTCCTCCAGGAAGTCAATACCCAACAGCGTCTTGGCCTTCGGGGTGTTGATAATGTAGACACAAATAAATAGGTCAGGGTGGTTGGAATTCTTTTTCCTTTGAGGATGATCTCCACTCGAGCGTATACTGCTGCCCTCACACTACTGGATCCGTCTGCCAGGGTGAGGTTTACAGGCTTCTTTTGGAATTTCGCTCCTTGCTTCCAGAGCTCCTGGTATAGTTGTTCGCTCGCTAGGCTGGTGCAAGCGCCGGTGTCTACGTATGCTGTTCCAGGGGTTCCTCCAATCTCGATATTTAGGGCTGGATGAGCCCTGACCTGTAGCCCTAGGTCTGCGGCACAAAATCCTAGTGTTTGCGCTTGGGAGGTGGTTTGCGTAGAACATTTGGGACAGTTACGTTTAATGTACATTGCGGTCTGGCAACCATAACAGGGTAGTTCCTTTTTTTCCTGAACTGTCGTTGCTTTTACTTTTTTCCTCTAGCGAGTGTCCGAAGATCTTACAAAAGGTGCATTTTACGCTTTCCTTTGCTTCTGGGCGATCGGATTTTCTCTCCTTCAGGCGAGCCTTGATTAATTAGTTGGGTTTGTGTTTGAATATTTTTATTAAATTCAATTTTTGCGCTTGAGTTTTAAAAACTTGGATTTAAGTGTAGGATTAATCGGAGTTTAAACTGTGCTAAGCGGGGATTAAATCCGGGATTTACAGATTGATTTACAGTTATTCAAAATTGAATTATTCAACGATATCTCGATTGTTGTACAAAATTACAAAAAATGTTTCAAACAAAAGACGCTTAGCATCAAATTCTCAAGATTTTCTCTATAATTTTTTCCATAGTACGCTCCGTTTACTAGATAACCTAACCTAACCTAATCCTACTCACCGTTTCTAGCAACTCCCACAACCCCACGCGCGATGAAAAATGTTAAAGAGGGCGAATTTTTGCTGGTAGTGCGTTTCTGGGATACGAGATGGCGCATAAATAGCAAAATTGCAGAAAGTAATTTTGACTATGTATAATAACGAATAATAAAAATTATGAGTGTTTACATAGCGCCGTGCGAATGAATGAATGGGTATAGAATTACAGAAGACACAAGTAAACTGGATAAATGTTCACGATTTTAATTTCTATCGACATACATCCAACTGTATAACGAAACAGATGCCTTTTTAGTTTGATATTACAGATGAGTATATACAGGGAGTTTTTCTTTAAAGTATACGTATTCTAAATTCAGATTATTTTCTTAAAAAAATTAGATATTCGTTGTTTTTTGAAAGAGTTCAGTTTGAAACTTTAAACGAGTGTTTTCCACTCCCAGACTAAGCATGAAGTAAAATTTCGAGTTTAGAAAAGCCCCGCGTAGAAAATTTGTCGAGGGTCGCGCAGCGACCCGAGACAAATTTTCACGGGGCTTTTCTAAACTCGAAATTTTACTTCATGCGCCACGCGTATAAAACACTAAAATAATGTGAAATGTATGTACTTGAAATCAGTGTTTTGTGGAAGTTTAATCGTTGTTCGTTCTTATAGCCAAATAACGTGCGAATTTCCGACCTTAAAGCCCTAGAGCGAAAAAAAAAACGAATTTATAACCCCTTTCCAAAACGTATAATTATTTATCCAATGATATCTCGATTGTTGCACAAAATAACAAAAACTGTTTCAAATAAAAGCCGTTCGGCATTAAATTCTCTACATCTTCGCCGATTCAATTTTTTAGATAACAACACTGACCGGTCGAAAGACAAGAGTTTTCTTCACCTCTTATAAAACCTTTTCTCGATCGTTTTAATTTATTATTTTTCTATAGCACCTTTCGTTTACGAAATAATTGACTTGAATTGCGAAAACGTGAACCTAACCTAATCCTACTCATCGTTCCAATCAACTCCCACAATCCCACGCGAGATAAAAAAATGTTTAAAGCCCTAGAGCGAAAAAACGAATTTATTATCCATTTCCAAAACGTATTATTGTTTATCCAACGATATCTCGATTGTTGTACAAAATAACAGAAATTGTTTCAAACAAAAGTTGTTTGGCATCAAATTCTGTACATTTTCGCCGATTCAATTTTTTAGATGGCAACAGTAACCGGTCGAAAGACAAGAGTTCTCTTCACCTCTTATAAAACCTTTTCTCGATCGTTTTAATTTATAATTTTTCTATAGCACATTCCGTTTACGAAATAATCGACTTGAATCGCGAAAACGTGAACCTAATCTAACCCTACTCACCGTTCCTATCAACTCCCACAATTCCACGCGCGATAAAAAAATGTTTAAAGCCCTAGAGCGAAAAAACGAATTTATTATCCATTTCCAAAACGTATTATTGTTTATCCAACGATATCTCGATTGTTGTACAAAATAACAGAAATTGTTTCAAATAAAAGCTGTTCGGCATCAAATTCTCTACATTTTTAAGATGGCAACACTGACTGGTCGAAAGACAAGAGTTCTCTTCACCTCTTATAAAACCTTTTCTCGATCGTTTTAATTTATTATTTTTCTATAGCACATTTCGTATACGAAATAATTGACTTGAATTGCAAAAAACGTGAACCTAACCTAATCCTACTCATCGTTCCAATCAACTCCCACAATCCCACGCGCGATAAAAAAATGTTTAAAGCCCTAGAGCGAAAAAACGAATTTATTATCCATTTCCAAAACTTATTATTGTTTATCCAACGATATCTCGATTGTTGTACAAAATAACAGAAATTGTTTCAAACAAAAGTTGTTTGGCATCAAATTCTCTACATTTTCGCCGATTCAATTTTTTAGATGGCAACAGTGACCGGTCGAAAGACAAGAGTTCTCTTCACCTCTTATAAAACCTTTTCTCGGTCGTTTTAATTCATAATTTTTCTATAGCACATTCCGTTTACGAAATAATCGACTTGAATCGCGAAAACGTGAACCTAACCTAATCCTACTCACTGTTCCTATCAACTCCCACAATCCCAAGCGCGATAAAAAATGTTTAAAGCCCTAGAGCGAAAAAACTAATTTATTATCCATTTCCAAAAGGTATAATTGTTTATCCAACGATATCTCGATTGTTGTACTAAATAACAAAAACTGTTTTAAGCAAAAGCCGTTCGGCATCAAATTTTCTACATTTTCGCTGATTCAATTTTTTCCATGGCAACACTGATCGGTCGAAAGACAAGAGTTCTCACTCTTCAGCTGTTCATAAAACCTTTTCTCGATTGTTTTAAAATTAAACTCCCCCCCTGAAACCTCACCGCGCTCCCCTAAAGGAACCCCTGACGTACCAAATAAGTCTGTACACGTCAAAATTGAATTTGTGTTCAGTATTCCGGCACCAGATACCCACAGACGCGTTTCGGACTTCAAGGTCCTCTTCAGTGTGGTACCAACCCAGTGCTGAGAAATACTGAACATTTCTGACTATTTCAAGCCAATGTTTATTTATTTATTAACGGAATCTCCATTTTATTACATAAGTGTACTTATACATATTGTAATATATGACAAAAATAACAAAAAACATAAAAATCATATAAAGAATTACATTGATTACAACCGACTAAATTATTACTGAACAAAAATATGTAAAAACTATTAATGGATTTCGATAGCTAACGCCATCTACTGCTTCATAGTGGCATCGTCAGTGACACGAATGCACGTGGACGTAACAGTGACCTGTATATGCACTTTGTGCATTCGTGTCACTGACGATGCCACTATGAAGCAGTAGATGGCGTTAGCTATCGAAATCCAGTAATAGTCTGTGCATGTGTTATTAAAATTAATTTGTTTTATATATTTTTTTTTCAGCAACTTTGGGAATGATGTCCGATGGAATGCAATACGCCTGGGTATCCCCAGCAGTACCAAAGCTCCTCTCCAACGAATCCCACATAGAAATGACAAAATCTGAGACCGAATGGATCGCCCAGGCTTACCTAATAGGCTGCGTGGTGGGCGCGGTGATCTCCTTCATAGTCTTCAGGAAAATCAGCAGGAAATTCGCCGTGTTCATCTCCTCGATCCCGATCGCGACAGCCTGGATAGGAAACCTAACGGCGAATTCAGCAACTGTCCTCCTAGCATCCAGATTCATCGGCGGAATGGGAAGAAACATGGCGTTTGTCACTGTACCAATGTACATAGGCGAAGTCGCGGATCCGAAAATTAGAGGGATGCTAGGGACTTTTATTTATATCATGGAGAATGTTGGGACTGTTTTGTCGTACGCTGTAACGCCGTTTTACGACTTGTCGGTTTCTTGCACGATTGGTTTGTCTTTAGCGCTGACGCAGATGTGCTTGATTGTGTTCCTACCGGAATCCCCGTATTACCTTTTGAGTAAGGGGAAGTCCGAGGAGGCTAAGGAGAGTCTTCAGTTGTTGAGGAGGAAAAAGGATGTCGAGGATGAGCTCAAGGCGTTGACGACGGCTGTTGAAAGGCAGACTGCTAAAAAGGGGAGCTTTTTGAAGTTGTTTACAGTTAGATCGAATTTCAAAGCCTTGTTGATTTTATGGTTCTTGCGCGTCACCCAAATGTTCTCAGGAATCTCCGTTATGACAATGAACATCCATACGATTTTCGGAGGCGTAGGCGGGGATATCTCGAACAACACCTCCGCTATAATCTACTCGATTATGATGCTGACTTCCGCGATGTGCACAATTGGAACCATGGAACGATTCGGAAGGAAGACCCTCATGATTTTCTCCTGTATAATCGCCGCTTTAGCCTTGTTTTCCGAAGGTATCTACTTCTTCTGCAAAAACGAGCAAGGCTTTGATACAAGCATGGTTTCCTGGTTGCCCATCCTCTGCATGGTGATCTACGTTTATGGCTATCGCGTGGGCTTAGGCACAGTTCCTCTAGTCATGATGGGTGAACTCCTCCCCGTCAATGTTAAGGTCCCAGGAGCCGTCATCACCGATATAGTCTACACAACCTCATCATTCTCAGCGAATGCAATTTTCTACTTCACGAAAAACCATTTCGGAATGTACGCGCCTTTCTGTATCTTCGCGTCTGTTTCTCTGATAGCCGCTGTCTTTTCCAAAATTTTCATTCCCGAAACAAGGGGGAAGACTCTGGAGGAGATTCAGTTTATTTTGATGAACCAGAAGGAGAGGGATCAGGCCGAGAGCCACAATAAGCAGCAGAACAAATTAGCGACGATAACGTAATTTTGTTACGAGCTTATTTATTTATTTTGTTTGACTTGCGCCAAATTTTTAAGATTAGAGTGTGTATGTTTGTGTTGTGAGAGTTGTATTATTTTTAAAGTATTGTTAGTTTTAAGTTAAGTTAAGTGTGTTGACTTCTAGGGGATTTCAGTTTTTTTAAGTATACATATCACGAAAATTCCCTAGTAAAAATGAATTTTGAATTTACATTTATATCTTGAAATTGTTAATCAATGTGCACACAATATTGTAACAATCTATTTTACGATTATTAATGCTATATTAATATCTATTATACATGTTGGTAGGATACAATATTGTATAAATCTAGTATGAAAGTAATTTAGTTTTCAATATTGTATCAGTAACGAAAATTCAATAATAGATATTCAATGTCTGTACAATAGTGTTTCAATAATGAATATCATGGATTCTTCAATATACAGAGAGTTTTATGTAACACCGAACATACGTCGTACATTTTCCGATTATGGGTTTATTAGAACAATTTAATTTGAAGCTTTTAACGAGTGTTTTCCACTCCCAGAAAAAGCATGAAGTAAAATTTCATGGCCAGTTCGCGCTTCGCGCTACGCGACTAAACCAAATTTTCAGGCTTCTCTAAACTCGAAATTTTACTTCATGCGCCACCGGTACAAAATACTGACATATTACGAAGTTTAAAACACACTGCTAAACCTTCATTAAATCAGTGTTGTGTGCCGGTGGCGCATGAAGTAAAATTTCGAGTTTAGAAAAGCCTGAAAATTTGGTTTGGCCGCTCCGCGCTTCGCGCTACGCGACCAAACCAAATTTTCAGGCTTTTCTAAACTCGAAATTTTACTTCATGCTTAGTCTGGGAGTGGAAGACACTCGTTTAAAGCTTCAAATTAAATTCTTTTAATAAACCGAGCATCGGAAAATGTACGACCTATGTTCGGTGTTACATAAAACTCTCTGTACAATATTTCAATGTGCACACAATATTGTCACAATCTAGTTTACGATTATTGATGCTATATTAATAATAATAATAATAATAATAATAATAATAATAATAACTTTATTTGCCCAACAGATAACCAATTACAGGACAAAATTAAGTACAATATATGTGTATAAAACGTTTAAAAAATTACAGCATTAAATAGTTTCAAATAAGTAAAGAAATAGAAAACAAATACATATACAGGTGAATATTTGACTTTAAAGAGACATATTAACATAATTATGCTTACAAGTTTTTCACAATAAAAGATAATAATATTTATTATACATGTAGGTTGGCTACAATATTGTATAAATCTAGTATGGAAATAATTTAGTTTTCAATATTGCATCAATAACGAAAATTTAGTAATAGATATTCAATTTCTGTACAATATTGTTTCATTAATGAATATCATTGATTCTTCAATATATGTACAATATTTAAATGTGCACACAATATTGTCACAATCTAGTTTACGATTATTGATGCTATATTAATATTTATTATACATGTAGGTAAGATACAATATTGTATTAATCTAGTAAGAAAATAATTTAGTTTATAATATTGCACCAATAACGAAAATTCAATAATAGATATTCAATTTTTGTACAATATTGTTTCAATAATGAATATCATTGATTCTTCAATATATGTACAATATTTCAAGGTGCACACAATATTGTCACAATCTAGTTTACGATTATTGATGCTATATATATACTGGATGAACAAAACACAAACAAATTTAAAATGAAAATCAAGACATGGTTGAACTCGTCCTAACAACATAACACTACCGAAGTAATAGGCGAATGCCACAGATAAGTCTTAGACTTGGTGGCACTTTATATATCAATTTGTTTTCATCACAATGAATCAATTTACTATAATTAATTGAATAATTTTCTGTAAGAATATATGTTAAAAAAAAATATTAATATTTATTATACAGTCCCTGGCCATATTATTAGACTCACTAACCAAATCTAAGTTTTTTTGTTGATTTAACTATTATTACGAAGATAATAATCGTGTAAGTGATAGTAATAAATAGATGTTATATTCTAGAATACTATTAATCAAAAAATTTAAAATATACACACACAAGGAATGGTAAATTAATATTTTGTTAAGCTACCCCTCGATGCGGCTAGTGCAGCAACTCTTCTTGGCATGTTGTCAACACAGTTTAAAGCAATTTGTTTTAATTTTTCATTGTGGTTCCAATTGTATACAATGCATTCTATCAGTTGAACCTTCGTTGTTATGGTTTCTTTGGCCAGCTCTCTCTTCAAACATTCGCAATACGATTCATATCCGGAGAGTTGCCCGGCCATGGTAAAAGTGGAATATTTTCCTCTTCCAAAAATTTTTTAATAGATTTTGCAGTATGGCATGGTGCTCCGTCCTGCATAAATACTTTTCTGCCATCACCATACCATTCCTGCATCTGCGGAAGCAGTTTCGTTTCCAATACCTTTCTGTATTGGTCTTGCCGAATGGTTCCCTCGACCACGTACAAACGCCCCAGACCCTTTCCACTGATGACAGACCATACCATGACACACACAGGATGCTTGATGGTCTTTATAACGCAGTCGGAGTTATATTTTTCGTGAGGTCGTCGTCTGACAAACTGTGACTTATCATCCAGAATTTGGAAGGTTGACTCGTCACTGAAGCAAGTCTGTAATAAAGCAAAAACAGCTAAGAAAAAATATTACTAAGAGGTGTCAATCAACATACTATCCGCCAGTCATCAACAGTTAACTGTTTATGATAATTGGCCCAAGCCAACCTCTTATGTACCATGCTTGGTGTCAATCTTGGCTTTCTTACTGGTCTACGACATTTGAAACCAAGATGGTACAGGTTGCGCCTCACTGTACGGACAGACACGTTGCACCCTGCTTCTTCAAATTTTGTTCTTATTTGGGCATGACTACCCCTTCGAAATTCTACGGCAATATTTCGAAGTTGCCGCTTATTCCGGGGAGTTAGAAGCCCTTTTCTACCACACCGACCTTTCCTAGCTGCATCGGTGGGCTGGTTAGATTTAATTTTTTTATTTAACCGTCGTACTGAGGACTGCGATACTCCACATCTTGCCGCTATCTGCCGTTGGTTAAGGCTGGTATTAATTAATAGTGCTCTCATAGAAGAAGTTTGCTCTACAGAAAGATCTTTACACCTCCCCATCTAAAACAATAGCACCGAAATGTCAAACCACTGGTTTTTAATTTTTCTTACAAGTAATTGAGTTAAAAATGCTTTAATTATATAAAGTAATATTTACGAAAACTATATTTTGGTCATTCATCACTTACCTTTAGAAAACAAACTGTTAAACTCAACAAAACGAACTTTTAACACAACTATACTTGTACTTGGAATTACAAACAATATCAAGTAATTTGATATTTGATTAGAAATATGTATTATCGACCGTGATAACATAACATAACCCTTACCAAACAAGCTTAAATATAGTGTGTCTGTAATAGTGGGCGCTATATGTCTTAAAAACAGAAAAAATATAAATATTATGACTGAGTCTAATAATATGGCCAGGAACTGTACATGTAGGTTGGATACAATATTGTATAAATCTAGTATGGAAATAATTTAGTTTTCAATATTGCACCAATAATGAAAATTCAATAATAGATATTCAATTTCTGTACAATATTGTTTCAATAAATTGATTGTGAGTTACGTCGAGATCAAATTAATTTGACTAATAAAGCATTAATAACCTTTCTTCACACTTTTATTCGAATTACCAAATCTACAGTTTAGACACAAAGTGACCATTATCAATGGATTAACACTGTGTGTGAGTGAGAGTGTTAATCCATCGATAATGGTCACTTTGTGTCAGAAATGTACATTTGGTAATTCAAATAAAAGTGTGAAGAAAGGTTATTAGTGCTGTATTCGTCAAATTGTTGCAATAATGAATATCATTGATTCTTCAATATATGTACAATATTGTATCAATATTGAATATCATTTATCCTTCAATATACCGAGAGTTTTATGTAACACCGAACTTATTTAATGTTAATTTTCATATAGAGAATTTTTGTTTTACATATGCCCACTGAGCAAAAAACAAACAAACAACGTTATATTAACATTGTAGCAACATTAAATGTTGTTTTAATGTTGATTAAACATTACTTGAATAGAATTGCTCAGTGGGTGCATAGGTTGTACATTTTCCGACACTCAGTTTATTAAAAGAATTCATTTTGAAGCTACAAACGAGTGTTTTCCACTCCCAGACTAAGCATGAAGTAAAATTTCGAGTTTAGAAAAGCCTGAAAATTTGGTTTGGTCGCGTAGCGCGAAGCGCTACGCGACCAAACCAAATTTTCAGGCTTTTCTAAACTCGAAATTTTACTTCATGCGCCACCGGTACAAACCACTGATTCAATGCGAAGTTTAGCGGCGTGTTATAAACTTTGTAATATGTCAGTGTTTTGTCGCGGTGGCGCATGAAGTAAAATTTCGAGTTTAGAAAAGCCTGAAAATTTGGTTTGGCCGCTCCGCGCTTCGCGCTACGCGTCCAAACCAAATTTTCAGGCTTTTCTAAACTCGAAATTTTACTTCATGCTTAGTCTGGGAGTGGAAAACACTCGTTTTAGGTTTCAAAAAAAACTCTTAAAAAAAAAACAATTATTTTCTAAAAATGCGATGTAATTAGGACATGTATACTTTAAAAAAACTTCCTGTATATACAGGGTGACCCAAACTCGATGTTTTTATAAGGTATCTCAGTAACCGGAATAGTTGGACAAAATATGATATACCGCGTGTTTGATTAAGCGTGGCCACCGGTTGTATCTCAGAAACTATGTAGCGTAGGATGTTGGGGTGAAAAACGCCACAGTAAAAGTGGGGAAGAGAAAATAGTTTATAAGTTCCAAACTCCGCCGCTTGAGGGCGTAACATCTATTGCCAAATACAATAACAGGTTTTTTGCAAAAAAATCCAAATTAAGCTAGATTGAAATTATTCAAATTGCAATCTAAGCTGAATATGACTCAATTTTAACCATTCACTTGTTTCTTTATCTCTCATATTTAAAGTAGGGGCGAGCGGAAAGGTTTGGTTATTAAACCGCATGTAACTTTAGTTACGATTAACCGAAATTATTGAAATTAGTCTCGATTGATAGAGATTTAAAAGCACCTTAAAACACATTTTACTTTCGTTAAATTTAGTTTTAATAGTAAGCACCAGAGGGCGTTTTTGGAACAACATCAGTATTCACGCTTAATCAGACACCCGGTACATGTCATGACCTCTTTTTTAGAAAAAATAACAATGCCATTAGCTTGATTAGTTTTCGTTTTTCAATTGTCGGTTATTTTTAAATACGTCTTTTGCTCAATAACTATAAGATATACAAATAAATAGTTTAATAGTTATCTGTGTAGTTTTTAACGTAGAATTCAGTGGCGTACTTATTTTTTCATTTCAACCTTTAATTTCAGAGTTATGACTAGCTCGATTAGTTTTCTAGATATCGCGCATTTTTCAATTGTTGGCTATTTGGAAATACGTCTTTTTCTCAATAACTATAAGATATACAAATAAATAGTTTATTAGTTATTTGTGTAGTTTTTAACGTAGAATTCAGCGGCGTACTTATTTTTTCATTTCAACCTTTAATTTCAGAGTTATGACTAGCTCGATTAGTTTTCTAGATATCGCGCATTTTTCAATTGTTGGCTATTTGGAAATACGTCTTTTTCTCAATAACTATAAGATATACAAATAAATAGTTTAATAGTTATTTGTGTAGTTTTTAACGTAGAATTCAGCGGCGTACTTATTTTTTCATTTCAACCTTTAATTTCAGAGTTATGACTAGCTTGATTAGTTTTCTAGATACCGCGCATTTTTCAATTGTTGGCTATTTGGAAATACGTCTTTTTCTCAATAACTATAAGATATACAAATAAATAGTTTAATAGTTATTTGTGTAGTTTTCAACGTAGAATTCAGTGGCGTACTTATTTTTTCATTTCAACCTTTAATTTCAGAGTTATGACTAGCTTGATTAGTTTTCTAGATATCGCGCATTTTTCAATTGTTGGCTATTTGGAAATACGTCTTTTTCTCAATAACTATAAGATATACAAATAAATAGTTTAATAGTTATTTGTGTAGTTTTCAACGTAGAATTTAGTAGCGTACTTATTTTTTCATTTCAACCTTTAATTTTAGAGTTATGACTAGCTTGATTAGTTTTCTAGATATCGCGCATTTTTCAATTGATGGCTATTTGGAAATACGTCTTTTTCTCAATAACTATAAGATATACAAATAAATAGTTTAATAGTTATTTGTGTAGTTTTCAACGTAGAATTTAGTGGCGTACTTATTTTTTTATTTCAACTTTTAGTTTCAGAGTTATGACACAAAGTTGCATTTTTTTAAATGGAACACCTTGTATGTTTGCATGTTATTAAACAGAATTTCAAATTAGCTTTACATTGATGTACATATTTAACAAAATTCGTGAAAATACGCAAAAAACAATTATATTAAAAACTTAATTAGTTTAAATATTAATTTTATAATTTTTGATTACTTTTGCGATCAATTACTGAGTCTACAGATTACTTTATTAATAATAAATAATATTAACATCTCTGTAAATATAATAGCATGTATTATCAAATATTCAACTAAAAGCTTCAGAGTTAAAAACACAATTATTCAAATTTTGTATTGTCGAGGCTTCTACTTCGTTATACATGTTAATTTATTAATAAAACACGGTTTAACTTTGTTTTTATAATACAATTTATTTATATGTGACTGCAGTTTCGGCAAATTTAGCTTGCCATTATCAAACATATAACTATATGTTTGATAATGGCAAGCTAAATTTTCCGAAACTGCAGTCACATAAAAATAAATTGTGTTATACCAGTGATGGGGAAACTACGGACCGCAGGCCAAGTCCGGCCCGCGGAAAGGTTTAATCCGGCCCGTTTAAGAGTGCCGCCGTGAGAATGTTTGAACGCGTTCTTACTTCGTAATGTGACGACACGCATAAAAACTACCTACCTACGATTAAGCATTATTCTTTGGCCCGCTACGATTGTCTGGTTATTACAAATGGCCCGTCTTAAAAAAAGTTTCCCCACTACTGTGTTATACAAACAAAGTCAAACCGTTTTTTTATTAATACCCAATTATTCAATAAAAAAAAAAAAATTATAGAAAAATGTAAAGCTAATTTACTATGCTATTCAATAACATACAAATATGTAGGGTGTTCTATTTAAAAAAATGCAACTTCATATCATAACTCGGAAATTATAAGTCCGAATAAAAAAATAGATACGCCACTGTATTCTACGGTGAAAACTACATAAATAATTATTGAACTGTTTTTTTTTGTATATCTTACAGTTATTAAGATAAAGACATCTGGTTCTGGTGCAAAGGGGAGTGTGCAGTTCTGCACTGCACTTAGGCCTCATTAGGCCCATTGTGCCACCTCCCGTAGATCACCCATCCTCAGTTTAGCCAGCCCACCTTGTTTAGGTATTCTAGCATAGCTGAGGTGAGTAGATCTCTTATGTAGGCCATCTATCACCCAATATGGACTCCCTGATTGCATTCACAAAGAAAATGCCACGCAGTCTCGTCTTCCATTCTGCAACCTCTACAAGATGGGGAGTCAACTATCCCCATCCTATAGAAGTGCCCGTTTAGTCCACAGTGACCAGTAAGGATGGCAGTTAAGCGCCTGAGATTCCCTCTAGCCAGTTGCAGGTACCGTTTCGCTGATCTTTCATTGGGATACACAAGTGTTTCCTTAGAGAGCTTGCAGCCCTCGATATCATCCCAACGCATCCTGAATTTCTCCAGGGCATTGGATGTAACATGTTACACAGGGAGAGAAGAGCTAACCGCACTAGCGGCTCCGGTGAGAGTAGATTCATCCCAGCCGCAGCTCTTGCCAGCGCGTCAGCTCTCCCGTTACCTGTGTCTGTATCGTGTCCTTTCACCCAGCAGACTTCAATGTTGTTGTTCATTGCTGCCTGTCTGAGTTTCCCGTGGCACTCTATTTCGGTCTCTGACGAAGCATAGGCTTTCTGCAGAGACAGAATCGCATGCCTGCTATCCGTTAAGATTAGTATGGCTACATTTGTCACCTTGCGGTTTATGATGTACTCAGCCGCAAGTGTTATTCCCATCAGCTCCAGTTGCGTGATGGTTCCAGGAATTCCCATCGGAACCTTTGCTTGGATTTTTAGGGTTTTAGAGAAAACTCCAAGGCCCGATCCTTCTCTCCTTTTAGATCTATCTGTGTAGATCCTCATAGCAGACTCTCTCATCCGCTTAGTGGGTTGAACAGTAACGTTGTAGGGTATGTTCCGTATTAGTGTTGGTACACAGCAGTCATTAACAGCCTCTAAAAGAGGTATATCTCTACAGACATCCCTCCAGAGGTGTCCTCTAACTTCCCCACAGCTGTTACTGTTCCAAATCCCACTGCACTGAAGGCGAAGTATAGTCGCCATGGCCTCCTTCTCCACGTGGATATCAAGTGGTGGAAGGCATAGCATGACTTCCATCGCCATCGTCGGAGTAGTGTGCATGGCGCCTGTTACACTAAGACAGACTGTCCGCTGCACTTGCGAGAGTTGCTTCCTCGTGGTCTTCTGTTTGGTTCTGGGCCACCAAACTGAAGCTCCGTAAGTCAGCATGGGCCTTATGACAACTGTGTACAACCACAGAGTCGTGCGTGCTTTTAAACCCCAGGTTTTCCCCACTGCCCGACGACATTGCCAGAAGGCCCTTATAAAGATAAAGACATATTTAAAAATAGACAACAATTGAAAAACACCTGATATCTTCCAAACTAATCAAGTTAACCATAATCTGTTTACGTCATTATTAGTATCTCAGAAAAAGAGCTCATAACGTTTATAACAAAAACTTTTAGTAAATAACACACTTGGTTAATATTTCACTGTTTATTGATTGACACTGCAACAATTGTTTCGCCACACAGTGGCTTCATCAGGCAGATGAATAATGTTTATAACAAATGTTTTATAACTCTTCAGATTACCGAGATACGCTATAAAAACATCGAATTTGGGCCACCCTGTACATTATTGATGCTTCAATATGAACATTCAGTATTGTATCAATGGTATTATTCAATATAAATATTCAATACATGTCAATATTGTATCAATAATGAATAACATTGAATAACACTACAAAATTATAATAATATATTTACCCTAGTAGAAATTAAACATTGTATAAACACCAATTGAATCAATAGTGTATCATCATGTATCTTCTTGATACAATGATTATTCTTTATAGAATACAAATATATTCTCAGTAATGGTTTTCATATTTTAATTCTAACGAGTGTCCATAAACTGTCGGTATCCCAGTTGGTTTTAACTTCAGAAACACACGTCGTAATTAGACATACAATTAATTTTTTTTGACGTTTCCGAGATTCACCGAATCGTATGACTTAATCTAAGATATGTAATTTGTTCTTCAAGGCAACCGAGATACCAATAGTTTATAGACACTCGTTATATTGTTACAATACGATCTCGTATTAATATATAATTGTCCCACTGGGCAAAAAACAAACAAATAACGTTATATCAACATTGTAGCAACAATAAACGTTGTTTTAATGTCGATAAAACATTACTTAAATGGATTTGCTCAGTGGGGTTGTTACAAGATTGTAAAATTGTTTTTCAATATTTATATATTTATTTATACTAGGGTCATGTCACAAAATATGGTTAATAATATTTTTATTGAATATAAAAACAAGACTTGATATTATATTCAAAATGAGGCATCAAAAACGATTAAAAAACATTTATATTCTAAGCCTCTCAAATGTACAGATGCTCAATTTTTATATACGTTTTCTTATCTAAATTTAAAATTTACAACACAGGTTTATAAATGCATAATTAATATTATTTGATTTGGCAATCATTTATATTTTGTTAATAACAAAATATATTATTCATGGCTAATTGCATGACATTTCAAGCTTTACAAATTAGAATGAACTTAAATGTTGAATTTAGGCTTACCAACCCACTGAACAAACACATTTAAGTAATGTTTCATCAACATTAAAATAACGTTTAATGTTGCTACAATGTTAATATAACGTAATTTGTTTGTTTTTTGCTCAGTGGGAAGTTTATAATTTTAATCTAAGCAGCACTGGGTGTTTTTTGCATTTTTTTAAATAAACACAAGAAGAGATTTTTAAAAACTATCTACTTATGTATGTTAATAACATATCTGTACATTATTATACACATTATTAGTACATTATAAACTGTGTTGGCTACGTTTGATTTTGGTAAGCTTAATGATTATGCGAAAAAGAATACCTACGAAATTTTCAGACATTTACAATAGCTTTCTATATTTTTGTTTTATTGTTGACGGCTATTAAATAGTAATAATTTTATTATGTTACATTTACTTTTTTTATGTGATATATTATAAAGAAACAAATTGTATTATTACTTATTATTAGGTTGACAACTCTTTAATTAAGTATCTAAGAATTATTAAATAATGTAAAAATAAATGCTGTATTTTAAATAATTTTGTTTGAGTTTCCTTTATATACATATTATTAGAGTTTCAATAAAAACAAATTTAATTACACATTATTTAGTAGGCTATCGACCTCGAGGTTTTTCTGCCAGGTTCAATAAAATTAAGTATTAAAACAAAGGTAACCACTGAGCAAATCCATTTAAGGAATGTTTCAACAACATTAAAACAACGTTTAATGTTGCTACAGTGGTGATATAACGTCACTTGTTTCTTTTTTGCTTAGTGGGTAAGCTTATTTGTTCTAATTCAGAATAATTTAATTATCAAGAAATATTGTAATAAACAATTCACATCAATTAAATTACTTTGTTTAAAGTTCTGGAAACAAATAAGCTTACGTTTAGCTTATTTGTTTGAATTCAGATTAATTTTGAATTTAAAATATTCATAAATTACTTCCGTCAATATCTACCGATATGCAATGTTTGAACGCAGAAGAAGATAGAGTTGCATAGCATACAAGTCGAAAATATAATATTTTTATACTTTCGAAAGTTTATTGTTTCTGATATAAATCTAAATCAATCATTTTTGATAAAGTTTTCCAAAATTGTTTGTAAGATGTATTTATAATTACAATTAATTTATAATTTTAATTTTTATCCAAATTTTCAGGCTTACCTAAACTCGAAATTTTTACTTCATGCGCCACGTGCATTTAATACTTATCTAAAATTGCACAAATAAGCCTTAACATTTCAGTAATTTAATTATCAAGAAATATTGCAGTATACAATTCACATCAAATAAATAACTTTCTTTATAGTTTTTCAAATTAAAATAAGGGTAAGCTTATTTGTTACAATTCAGAATAATTTAATTATTAAGAAATATTGTAATAAACAATTCTCATCAAATAAATTACTTAGCTTAAAGTTCTGCAAACTAAAAGAAACGTAAGCCTATTTGTTTGAATTCAGAACAGTTTTGAATTTAAAATATTTATAAATCACTTCCATCAATATCTATTGATATGCAATGTTTGAACGCAGAAGAAGATTAAGTTGCATAGCATACAAGTCGAAAACATAATATTTTCAAAAAATATAAAAACGAATTAAAATTAATATCGACTTTCTGCAAAAAGTTTGTCTCCAAATATTCATTGAAACAACTACTTCTCGAGCTAATTTCATTTAGTTTGGTTTAAGAATAGTTTGACCTGATGTTGCATTTTGCATATAAATTATGCATAGAACAGCAGTGCTGTCGTGTAACGCAAATATTCATTGTATAATTCAATATCTGTCGGGGTATTAGCTCGAGAAGTAGTTGTTTCAATGAATATTTCGAGACAAACTTTGTGCAGAAAGTCGATATTAATTTTAATTCGTTTTTATATTTTATAAATATTCTGCAACCTATTGACAAACTCAATTTTTCTTTATGATAATATTTTTATACTTTTGACAGTTTGTTGTTTCTGATATCAATCCTAATAAATATTATTTTATAAAGTTTCCCAAAATTGTTTATAAGATCTGGGAAGTCCGATGTGGTCCAGGCAAACCAATGAATGCTACAAATCGATAAATGATTGTGCAAATGATGTAAAAGTTAATTGAAACTGTCTTTGACAGAAACATTGTTTATAAGATGTATTAATAATTACAATTAATTTATAATTTTATAATTTATAATTTTCATCAACATTTTCAGGCTTTCCTAAACTCGAACCCACTGAGCAAACACATTTAAGTAATGTTTTATCAACATTAAAGCAACGTTTAACAGCGACGGTTTGCAGCCTAACTTCGGGGTAGGCCACAGCACCAAGGCACACATAATTTGAGGTTAGAATCGCGCTTTATAAATACAAGGACAACAAAGTCACCTTTCAATAACGGATACATATTACCTTGGCTCTCTGGCCTACCCTGAAGTTAGGCTGCGAGCCGTCGCTGATATATATATATATATATAAGTTTAGAATATATATATTGCTACAATGGTAATATAACGTTATTTGTTTGTTTTTTTGCTCAGTGGGAAATTTTAGTTCATGCGCCACGCGCATAAAATGCTTATCTAAAATGAAGTTCAAAACTTACTCCTTCAGTTTGATCTCACGTTAAAAATTTAACAAATTTTCATTTCGTGTAAACAAATCTTGCCCTTTTAAAATTCGAGCAAAACGTTTACTTCGTATAGTAAACGTTTTTTTTTTTAATATTTATTAACCTGAGATCAAACGTAAGCACTATATTTTTAACTTCACTTAAAATTAGTGCTTTATACGCGTGGCGCATGAAGTAAAATTTGGAGTTTAGAAAAGCCAGAAAATTTGGATTTGCCGGGGCGCGACTCGCTTCGCTCGCGCGCCCCTGCAAATCCAAATTTTCTGGCTTTTCTAAACTCCAAATTTTACTTCATGCTTAATCTGGGAGTGGAAACAATCGTCGGTATATGTATACTAAAAAGTAAAACTCGTTGTGTAATGTAAAATCTATTGGTTTTATCTCCCCATTGAGCAAAAAACAAACAAATAACGTGTTATCAACATTGTAACAACATTAAACGTTGTTTTAATGTTGATGAAACATTATTTAAATGTGTTTGCTTAGTGGGTCTGTATAATATAAATTCTATTAGTTTTATATTATACAGAATCGAATAATTTGCAACAAAATATAAACAACTATTTTTACACTTGTCAAAAAAAAAAAACACAAGTCATACATATAAATTTACCACTGTACAATTGAGTAGCCTATTTCCAAAAACCCATCATCCATTGTTTTCAAATGGATTTAGGGGTTTTTGAAAATAGGCGAATCAATCAATATATAATAAATCTATAACAATATCTAAAACTAGCAAGTTGTAGAATATAACCCCGGACGTGGCAACAAAGCTGAAAGATTGTGTGTACAATCTTTCAGCTTTGTTGCCACGTCCGGGGTTCCACAGGGCTCAAATCGTGGACCGTTGCTATTTTCACTTTTTATAAACGACGTCTGCGACACAATCAGATCTTCATACCTTTTCTCTGCTGATGGTTTGAAGATTTTCAGGAAAATAAAAAACGAAACTGACTGTGGTGGCCTTCAGGATGATTTAAATAATATTTGTAACTGGCGTGATATTAATGGTTTATCATTAAATATTAATAAGTGTATTGTAATGACATTTTCGAGAAAAGTAAATACGATCTTTACCAATTATTTAAAACGTGTTGAACCTTTACAGAAAGTTAATCGATTTAAGGATCTGGATGTATTCTACGCTAATAAACTTACGTTGAATGATCATATTGACAAAATTGTCAAGGAGTATTATCGTATACGTTTAATAGAAATTGCAACTGATTTTCTTCAGTCGGTACGTTAAAATCGCCATTTAATGTTTACATCTGCAGTAAATTGGAGTATTGCTCTGTTATATGTGCACTGCAGTTTCATAAATACATTGGGCTATTAGAGAGCGTTCATTGCAAATTTTTGAAATATCTATATTTTATCAAACATAAATCATACCCAGACAGAACGATTAGCTACACCAGTTTACTCCTAGAATTCAACACAGTTTCCATAAATGATAGGCATAGGCGTACCTCATGCCTGTATCTGTACAAACTGGTTAACAACATCATTGATGATACCACTGCCATTGACTTACTTAACTTTCATATAGCTAGGTTGGCAAGCAGATCTTTTCTTTTCTTACCATACTCCTAATTCACTTCATCATAATAATTCTCCACTCCACTCTCCACTATATAAGCTGTACAATCATACCATAGTGTGCAATATAATGCTGATATATACTCAATGACATTCGAAGCGTAACACCAAGAAGGAATGATTTTTTTGAATTCATATTTTAGCAACAGAGTGACTATATTTAAAGCATACATTGATAACAATTTCAACCTTGTGCCTTTTATATTTATTGTGAAAAAAAAAATATTTCACTTTTTCTTTTTTGATAAAACTATTTATATGAGCTGTTTAGTACAGATGTTTTTAGTTTTCGTGTTTCCGTGGAGTGTGTTAAGCTTAAATAAAATGCCTCGAGTCCGAAGACGTCCACAATATCACCATTTGAGTGATTTTGACCGGGGTCGAGTTGTTGCTTATCGAGATGTCGGTATGTCCTATCGCGAAATTGCCCGCCGTATTGATTCCACTGCAGCAACTGTAATACGTGTGTATCAGGTATGGACAGAAGAAGGTAGAGGAGCAAGAAGAAGACCAATTGGTCAACCAAGGCGTACCACAGAACGCTTAAGAGAAATAGCCCTGCGAGACCGTTTCGCTACTACGCGTCAAATCGGTGATCAATGGATTGGAGAAGAAGGTAGGCCCGTTAGTATGCGAACCTTATATCGCCGCATTCAATCCTTTGGGCTTCTTCCGTACCGTCCAAGATTAGTGCTTCCTTTAACAGCGAGACACTGTCGCCAAAGGTTGGACTGGTGCAGAGACCGGCAGCATTGGGAGGCAGAATAGCACGATGTCGTATTCAGCGATGAATCACGATTTTGTCTAGGCACGCATGATGGCCGTAAAAGGGTTAGACACTACCGTGGAGAACGACCTGATCTTAGGTTTGCTATTGAGAGGCATGTACACAGGACTACTGGAGTAATGGTTTGGGGGGCTATTGCTTATGGTAGTCTACACCTCTCGTATTCATTCGAGGCAGTATGACAGCTGCGCGTTATGTTGAAGACGTCATACGACCGACTTTGTTGCCTTATTTAGATGGCCGCCCAGACGTACTTTTTCAACAAGATAACGCACGTCCCCATATTGCTCGTCGAACTATGAACTTTCTTAATGAAGCTGGTGTTAATGTTTTTCTACCGTTCGCCGGATTTAAATCCCATTGAACATGTGTGGGATATCATGGGAAGAAGAATATTCTCTTTGCACCATCCTCCACAGACTCTAGCACAGTTGATCGATGAAATTCAAGTTGCTTGGAACGAGATGCCTCAAGAAGACATCGACCATCTCATTTTGTCGATGCCCAGACGTCTACAGGAGTGTATACAGCAAAGGGGTCGCCAAACACATTATTCATTTTTTTTAGATTGTTTTTTAATAAAATTTCTTGAAAATGTAATCATTTTATTCTTGATGTAAGACTACCATACTGGCAAAAAATCAAGTTCAAATAATAACTCCTTCTGGGTGTTACGCTTCTAAAAAACTATCAGAATTACAGATGTGAGTACAATACAGCCATAAAGCACGCGAGAATTAAATCTAATGAATTGTATATTAATGGATCTGGAAATAAGATGAAGGCCATGTGGTCACTGATTAAGCCTAAGAGTAACAACAATAACGTATGTGAAATTAGTGCTAATGAATTTAATCATTTTTTTAGCACGGTACCATTAAAGTTACTCACTGAATTACCAAATCAATCCGTTGATCCAATTCAGTTTTTAGTTAAGGTGAATGCCAAGCCAATAAATTCTTATTTCAGTTTCAAAGAAATTAGTTCTATTGTAGTCAGAGATGTCATAAATAAACTGAAAATATCAAGTAGTCAAGATATATACGGCCTGAGTACACGCTTACTTAAACAAATAATTAACTTGATAATACAACCTCTAACTAAATTAATAAACTGTTGTCTTTCCTCAGGAACATTTCCTACTTGCCTGCAGCGTGCACGTGTAATACCAATTTTTAAGTCTGGTGATATTAATAGTAGCAACAACTATCGTCCAATATCACTCCTACCCACCATATCTAAAGTCATAGAACGAGTTATGTTTGACCAAGTGGTTGACTTTCTGGAGACTCAAAAGCTACTGGCAGTGGAGCAGTTTGGTTTTCGCCGGGGAAGATCTACGGGCGACGCAGTTAGTGCTTTAACTCAAGCTATCAATGACGGATTCGAATCCGGTAACTATACATCTGCGACGTTCTTAGACCTTTCTAAGGCATTTGACTGCGTCTCTCATGAGCTTCTTCTGCGAAAACTGTACTGCTATAATCTGCACCCAAACAGCTGTCGCCTCATTAGTTCTTATTTGGCTAGAAGGTCTCAACGAGTATTTCATAATGGCGAGCTATCTGAAGCAGTATGGTTAGACTGTGGTGTGCCGCAGGGCTCCATATTAGGGCCTTTGCTTTTTATACTTTATATAAATGACCTACCGCCACAAAGTACTGACAGTTTAACCGTTCTATTTGCAGATGATACGACTCTCTTCAGCACTGCTACCCAGCTTAATGATGCCAATGGAATTAATGAGGATGCTGTGAAGGGTGCTGTGGATTGGTTTGCAGCAAACAAACTAATTGTCAATCCCAATAAGTCGACCAATGTCACATTTTCTCTAAAAACAGATATTGTTCCCAGCGACGCTAAATTTCTGGGCATTCACCTTGACTCGAGATTGACATGGCATAAACATGAATGCGAAACTTCGAAAAAAATCTGCAGGTCCATTTACCTCCTCAGGATGCTCAAAAACTCGCTGCCACTAACAGCTCTTCTGGCGGCCTACTACTCGTATTGTGAATCACACTTAACCTATGGCATTCTCTCTTGGGGTCATTCAAGCTTCCTTAAAAGACTGTTTGCTTTGCAACGTAGGGCAATTCGTATACTAGCGTCCCTTGATTATAGAGCCGATTGTCGGCCTGCGTTCATCCATCTAGGCATAATAACTCTTCCTTGTCTTTTTGCATTGAAATGTCTTACGCATGTACATAAGAATCTGAATTCATACAATAAACATTGTGAGGGTCATCACCATAACACAAGAACTAATAGGCTAATTAAGCTGGACCGTCAGAGACTTGCTAAGACACAAAATGGTATTAACTTCATAGGTCCCAAGCTCTACAATAGCTTACCAGATAATATTAAATGTTTACCACTTTCAACGTTTATACACTCTTTGAAAACATACTTTGCTAAGAAAGCTCATTACAGTATCAATGATTGCCTTACTGATGGTTTTGCTGGACTACGCCTTATACCACAAAATTAATTTACTTTTCATTACTAAATTATATTTAATTTTAATGCTTCTATCCTTAGACTCTATCTATTTTAATGTGTTAGTTTTATTTATACTTATATTTTAACTGTAAACTGTAACTTCTTTAAAAATGATTTTCCAACGATACAGTAAGCTTACCTATGATATCAAATAACTTAGTCATTTTATTTTTTGTTCACCTTATTTTTTACGTTTATATTTAATCTAATTGCTTTTATCTTTAGACTTGTCTATTTTAATGTGTTTTTACTTATTACATATATTTTAACTGTAACCTGTAACGTCTTCTAAAAGTTATTTTTTCAACTATATAGTAAGCTTGCCTGTGATATCTAATGGCCTAGTCATTTTTCACCTTGTGTTATATACTTTAGTATACTGCTATAATTATATAATAATTATTTAAACATATATTTGTAATTTTTTGTTCTATGCATGGAAATTATCATCATACTATTTACTTCAGTGTACGAGTGTACCCAATTTATAGCTTCAACTGTATTATAAAATTTAGCACACTTTTACAAACTTGTATTACATCATTGTATTTATTTTTGCATTTATTTTTGACTTATGTAAACGAACCGTAATTGCATGAATAAATTCTATTCTATTCTATTCTATTCTATTCTATTCTATTCTATTCTAATGTCATTGAGTATATTTGGTGATTCTTTCGGTTCATTCCTTAGTCACATTAACCAATGCTTTGAGTTGCGATTGCGTCCAAGTGCTTATTTATTGTACATTATTTTTAATTTTTATATCTTATGTTAACCCTTAATTTTTATATTATTATATGTATACTTAAGTTATGATGTTATTATTTGTATACTTAAGTTATCATGTTACCCTGTCACTGGATTCTGTATCTGTTGGGTAATAAAGTATTATTATTATTAAAATATATGTATATCCAAAGTTCATTAGCTTAGTAATTTTTATTAAAGAAATAAAATAATTCACATTCTTTATACGACATTTTATTGCAATTAACTTAAATGCATTGAAACCATTTGTTTCATTTTTTTTTTGTAGAAATCTTAAATGTAAGTAGGATTGGTACTCTTTTACTAGTTCCTTATTCCCACGACATAAAATTGCATTTCTTTTTCCGTCTTTTAACTCTTCAAATAGAAACAATAAATTGTGAATGGGTGAGAACAAACGCGACGTTAATTGTTTATTCATTTTTTTTTTCTCTAATTCTTATGCAAATCGTCTATTGTCAATTTATTGAATTTAATTCTATTATGAAACGAGGAAATGAAGACAAATTCAAAGACTAATACAATTACTTTATAAAAATGTATTGCTTTATGATATATTTATCACCATCATCATAAAGCAATACATTTTTGTAAGTGATTGTAAAGTTATAAATAGGAATTGTGCTATAATGATACAGTGCGATCGTTTAAATTATGATTTAGAGTAGGCTGCATTTTTTTGTGAGGTTGCCCAGAATGCTAATTGAATAATAGAATCAATTTGAGGTTACGGTAACCTATTTGTTAAAAATAACTTAATTGCTAAAGCCGTTAATAGTTGAAAGTTCATTTTCACTTTGATTTTAGTTTAAATAAAACACTTGTTTCGTTGCAGTTTTTCGTTACGTTGGGTTTTGAGTAAAAATTAAACACGATTTACGTTTTGTGGTTTTTCATTTACTTCTCGAGAGTCAATCACAAAAATATACATATTTACAAGCTATTTAATAACAGACCGAGGGTTTGGGCGCATTCTCCTATTGGTCAAAGTATTTAGTAGGAGAACACTGATAGATAGGAATAAGGCTATGAGACGGAAGATAAAGGGTGTATTGGCAACAAGGCCCAAATTTCAGAAAATCTCTGCTACAGCAAATGAGAGATCTGCGTACCATAACAAGATATTTACAATAGATATATATTAGACTGTGCCAAAAAATCGACATTTTTTATTACGCTCTTCCTCTAGTATATGATTCCCCGTTCAAAATCCGGCGGGTTCCCAAAATCTGAAGCCAATCGGTTGATATTTAGAGGTGCATCAAGTCTAAAACGTGTTTTTAAACATTTTTCCTCGATTTTCAAGAGGATTTAGCTTACTGTTCCAAAATAATGGGATGTTTGACGACTGAGACACATTATTACATTCCAATACAAAGTATTCAATGCGTTTTAGTCGCCAGATCTACTTTCGGAAAGATATATTGGCCAAAAAACCCATTTTTTTAAGGCCTAAAAACCGTGACTTCAACTTTCAAGTTCAATAACTTCATATTTTTAGGTCCGCGATGCGTCAATTGTTGTTTGAACATAGTCTAGTATCACATAGCATTATTTGAATTCAAAATTCCAGAGAAAATCGGCCATCAGTTGAAATAATAATAATAAATTGGTAAAATTGTGGTCAAAAAAGAGCAAGATGCAGCTTTTCTTGAAAAAATTCATAACTTTGCACCAAATCATCTTAGAAACTAGACATTTTAGGGAACTGAAAGGAAAATGACTGAAACTTATTACTGTGTTGTTTGATTGAAACCACGATTTTGTTGGCACTGCCTACTAGCTGTTTTTTGTAAGTTAAAATCATGAAAAAGTTTTTTCTTATCGGAGTGGGAGGTGGTGGAATGGATTTCGCTATATGCATTCCATTAAACGGAAGATCTCAACCTATTTAGAATTCAAAGATTCATACAATTTCGACTAAACACAGCTAAGTTATTGCAATCTGAATTTTTGTCATTTTGGTCCATTTTCAAGTAGTGCGTGTTTTCCCTCGAGTGAAGATTATTTCAACTGATGGCCGATTTTCTCTGGAATTTTGAATTCAAATAATGCTATGTGATACTAGACTATGTTCAAACAACAATTGACGCATCGCGGACCTAAAAATATGAAGTTATTGAACTTGAAAGTTGAAGTCACGGTTTTTAGGCTTTAAAAAAATGGGTTTTTTGCCCAATATATCTTTCCGAAAGTAGATCTGGCGACTGAAACGCATTGAATACTTTGTATTGGAATGTAATAATGTGTCTCAGGCGTCAAACATCCCGTTATTTTGGAATAGTAAGCTAAAACCTCTCGAAAATCAAGGAAAAAATTTTAAAAACACGTTTTAGACTTGATGCACCTCTAAATATCAACCGATTGACTTCAGATTTTGGGAACCCGCCGGATTTTGAACGGGGAATCATATACTAGAGGAAGAGCGAAATCAAAAAATGTCGATTTTTTTGACACAGTCTAATATACAGGGTGAGTCGGGAGGAGCGCACCAAACTCTAGGAGTGTATTATACACGTGAAAATAATGTAAAAAAACTCATTTGTTCTTATCCGATTTTCATTTGTTTTCAAGTTATGGCGTAATTAAAAATGTTCATCTAGCTTTCCACTTCTATCTGAATTTTAACATTATCAAAGTATGCCATGTTCGAGGCTTATAAACATTTGATAATTCTGACGTTTTGGTGAACTGTCAGTGTACGGTGAACAGTAACTGAACGTTTAAGTTCGAATTAATGTGATTGTTAGTGTTGCAAAATGCCACATACTTATTCAAATTTAGAATATGCAAATATGGTGTTTGTATATGGTTTCTGTAATGGAAATGCTACAGCTGCTCTTGAAGAATATCGTGAACGTTTTCCACACCAAAGACATCCTGATAAAAACATAATTATTAGAGTTTTCAACAAATTGTGCGAGACTGGTAAGCTTCCCAGTGCTAACATAACATATGAGCGCGCTGCTCGACAAGGTTTTGTAGAAGTAGAAAATATTCTGCATCTAGTAGAAGAAGATGCAACTACTAGCTCACGGAGAATTGCCACTCAATTGGCAATTCCACAAAAAAGAGTGATGAACACGCTACACGAGCAAGGCTTATATCCTTATCACGTTCAGAGAGTACAGCACCTACAACCAGGGGATTACGCTAACCGTACGGAATTTTGTCGGTGGATAAATAATAATCATCGTAATGTATCGAGTATACTCTTTACGGATGAAGCTACATTTACCCGTGATGGCAACACTCATAACTCTCATGTATGGTCTAATGAAAATCCCCACGCAACAGTCGAAAGCAATTTTCAACATCGGTTTTCTGTAAACGTGTGGTGTGGTATGGTTGACAGTTATTTAATCGGCCCTTTCATTTTGGAGAATCGTCTCACAGGAGGCAACTACCTCAATTTTTTACAAAATGAATTACAAGGCCTGCTAGAAGATGTTCCTATAAATATTAGAATGCAGATGTACTATCAGCACGATGGAGCTCCTGCACATGTCGCTCGTCAAGTCAAGCAACATTTGGACGAACGTTTTCCAGGGCGTTGGATTGGTCGTGGAGGTCCTATTAATTGGCCTGCAAGATCTCCAGACCTCACACCACTAGATTTTTGTTTATGGGGCTGGATGGAAAATGAAGTCTACAAAATAAAAGTGGACACACGGGAATCACTAATTAGACGAATTGAGAATACTGCAGCCCATATAAAAGAAGAAAGAAATTAATCAATTGGGAGAGCAACAAACGCTCTTCGTAGACGAAGCAGAAAATGTTTAGAAGTCAATGGCGGTATTTTTGAACATTTGTTGAAAGAACGCTATGATTAAGAAAATGTTTTGTATAATAACTTGTTTATTTGTTAATATGCTATAACTTGAAAACAAATAAAAATCGGATAAGAACAAATGAGTTTTTTTACATTATTTTCACGCGTATAATACACTCCTAGAGTTTGGTGCGCTCCTCCCGACTCACCCTGTATATACATAAATTCCGTTGGCCTTAATGACCCACCAATAAATCTTTCTCAAGAATGCCTTCCACGGTCGCTGGGGATTAGGGACCAAAATAAATGCCCTGTGGCGACGGATGCTGGTCAGTATCCCTTTTCTGACCTGCTCTGGGAATCGCGATTATGAAACGCGACAACACTTATTACTTACAAATACTTTATTGTACTCGCGACAGTTGTTTCGCCACACTGTGGCTTCTTCAGGCGAAGAATAATTATTCTTCGCCTGAAGAAGCCACAGTGTCGCAAAACAATTGTAGCGAGTACAATAAAGTGTTTGAAAGTAATAAGTGTTTTATTTAAACTAAAATCTGTTTGTTAGCAGTCAGCAGTCAACCAAATGTTTCCCTTGGATTTTCATGTTGTATATTTACAACTCGTTTATGGCCGAAAGAACGATTAGCCATTGTCCAGAAGAAATTCAAAAATTCTAAAGAGCGGACCAAAACATGCCAAATTGGGCTTATAAACGCTAATCCACGACCGAGCCGAGCGTCCGGACTTGTCCTTTCCACCGCACCTCAAAATTCCCAAAGTTTTCAGCACCGGATGATCTGTCCTGTTCATTCATATTAAAAAACATCCCTTGCCTTATCTTGTAAAAATCCATCTCGAATTAATTCTGACCAATCAGTTTCCTAGCCCAATACATTCCCTCTTACATAAAAATAATAACTGAGTCTTGTCGAGAACAACGCGTCAACAACATCGTTCTTTCGGCCGTACCGTATTTTCTAACTTGTGTTTGTAACATCATTTTATTTTCAACTTAATATTTTTCCTTATACTTTCTCTTCGTCTTTTAACTTCACTCTTCTCATTTATTTGTTATTGTGTTTTTTTTGTATATATTTTATCAGTTATTAAATAAATCGTTTTGTTTAATTTTCTGGTATTAGTAATTTTGAACAAAAACCGCGAGACCCGCGAAATGTAACAACAAGTATATCTTTAGGAATACGGCCACATCAAGAGCATTATATACAAATATCTTTATTTAGGGAACCAAGAGCATTATCATTGGTCAAACTTTTAGTTGAATAACGAATGACAAAATTGTAGCTTTCGGTGAAAAATAAATTAGATCGTTCTTGGTTATCCCAACAAATTCACCTAACATTATAAAACTACACGTCAGCAGAAATAATAGCTATAATTATTGGAAAGAATGGAATCGTTTTAATCTGGATTAGAACAAAGTGCTCCCATGCTCTTACATTCACACGGTACTACCACCAGACCAACCTCATTACACTCCATCCACATTCATGCCGATTTTTACAAAAACACAATAAAATTACGGGACAAAGACATTTCGCTAATACTTGATAAATATTTTCAAAATAATAAATATAAAAGTAGAATAAATTTAGTTTGAACAACTTTTCCATATTGTTAATATATTTTTAAATTATCATAGATTTAACGAGAACAGTGCTATGTTCGACACATCACCATTTTTGAATTTCTATTAACAACACAATTGATTTAACAAATAAGTGTAAGCATCTTTAATTGACACATCAATACAATCACATTGACTTTAAAAGGACATAAACCATCAAACAATAACAAGAGCCGACATCGCCAATCCTCTAAAACGTTGCCAAGTCACGTAATAACTGCATCTCCAATAAAATGTCGGATTAACGAAGTTATTGATTTATCGGACGAGGAAGAAACTTCGGATCCGCCAAGAAGAGGGTCAAACGTGCACCGTCAATTTTCGCCATCCACTCACCAATCGCTATATTCATTAATTACGCAAAGAAGAAGAAGAAGAATCGCCATATTATTTATACAATGAGTGAGAAAAAAATATCGCATCACTAATTAGCGGCAGAGGGGAATTTATTGATTTACGTAAATTATCTTGGAATTATATGCGGAAAAAAGTGTGATAGAAGAAGAGAGAGAGAGAAAAAGAGATGGGATTTGAGCAATTTGTAAATTTACTTTCACTGCGTTATTGTGGAGTGTCCTTAAGAGGACAATGAGTAGTGTTGTTGCTTCTTCTTCTCGTTGCGAGGATCGTACGTATCGATTCACTTTCTCCACTTGTCTTTTTTGCCCATTCCACGGCGAATCTTCGTAAATATTTAAGAAAGTACTAATATATAAATAGGAATTGTTTGTACGTTTATACTTCAATGTGATCTTCGGTAAATTTATCCTTAATTAATTAAAACTAAACGAAAAACGGCTATTTGCTGTAACTGATTAAATTGATACTACAACTTTAATTTGAAACATTTCCTTGTAAACTCATCATGATTGTGAATATTAACATATTCTGACACTATTTTTTTCTTTCCTCGTATGAAACGTTTAGCGGAAACATCCCTGACTCGAGATGTTTGAAAAAGGTCTGTCCGTCTGTCTGTAATCACAGTACAGCAAATACTGTTACAAAAGGTAAGATGAAACTTGAAACTTTAGCATTTTATTTCTATCCTTGGATCTGAAAAGCTTTTGGTAAAATACGGAAACCAGAAGTCGTAGTTTACTCTCAGCGTTTTCCGATTTTTCTTGATATTTGTTAAATATTGGTTTAATTTACTTCAAATAAAACATTTGCCAGTTGTATCATCACAACGATCACTAAAAGCAATATATAGTATTTTTAATACCTATTTAGAAGTAACAGTTGTTTTAGTGACTTAACGTACGCGGCTTCTTGAACACACACACAAAATTAGGTTAGGAACTTGTCATGTCAAATAGCCCACATCTAAACCATTATTCTTAGGGCATTGGTGGAGTAACTTGATATTCAAATTAATATTAATTAATCACATAATATGGAATATAATAATTTATATGCACGTTATGCTTTTATGTTATTGTAATACAACTAAAAGTTCCACAAAACATTATACAAATGTTCTCTTTATTAGCAACTTAATATTTATTTAAAAATAAAATTCTCTTCAACCTGATTCCAGGCATTTCCAATCCTTTCTTTCTTCCATCCTGCTAAAGCCCGTTTCCTTAATTCCCAAATATACAGAGAGTTTTATGAACCACCGAACATTTTCATAACGAGATGTTTTCGTTTAAGTATCCATATGCATACGTTCCATATTATTCGATGCTCGGTTAATTAAAAGAATTTAATTTGAAGCTTTAAGCGAGTGTTTTCCACTCCCAGGCTAAGCATGAAGTAAAATTTCGAGTTTAGAAAAGCCTGAAAATTTGGTTTGGTCGCGTAGCGCGAAGCGCGGAGCGGCCAAACCAAATTTTCAGGCTTTTCTAAACTCGAAATTTTACTTCATGCGCCACCGGTACAAAACACTGACATATTACGAAGTTTAAAACACACCGCTAAACTTTACATTTAATCAGTGTTTTGTACCGGTGGCGCATGAAGTAAAATTTCGAGTTTAGAAAAGCCTGAAAATTTGGTTTTGCCGCTCCGCGCTTCGCGCTCCGCGGCTAAACCAAATTTTCAGGCTTTTCTAAACTCGAAATTTTACTTCATGCTTAGCCTGGGAGTGGAAAACACTCGCTTAAAGCTTTAAATTTAATTCTTTTAATGAACTGAGCATCGGAAAATGTGCAACGTATGCATATGGATCCTTAAAAGAAAAATTCTCGCTAAGAAAATGTTCGGTGTTACATAAAACTCTCTGTATAGAACTTTTCGAGAACTGAATTTCTGATAATTCTTCCATAAATTGTCAGTGAATAGTTTCTAAAGTAATATGTTTCTTTTGAGCATACATTTTGTAAATCACTTCCCTTAAAAAAATGTAGAGTATTCTTCGGAATTCAAGTTTTGCCCAGGGAAACGTTTGCAGAGATATTCCTTCTAAACTCGAAATCCGTTGATCTATTTTCATCTTGTAGGTTGTTGAGGCTTTTTGAATTGCCTCAAATCGAGATCCTAATTCATTTTGAAAATAACTTACTACATTAGGTATTAGCTTTTTGGATTTATCGGAATATCGCATTTCAGTAATATATTTTTGCGTTATTTAATAACATTAACAGACATCAAACTTTTGACGTAAAATTTTTTAGTAATCGACGTTCGTTTTTATTGGTAATTTTTTGTCTCATCTGAATGATAATTGATAAATAAGGATGGGGTTATTCCAAATGGGTATTAAAAATACTATAGTATCTATTATACAATAGTTAATGAACATTATTTTTATATTGATGACTATTGATAATAATAATAATAATAATAATAGCCTTTATTGACCAACAGGGTTTCCTACTTACAGGACAATATAATAGAAAGTAAATGCAAAAAAATAAGTATTACAAGAAAAGAACAAGTATTAACAGTAGAAACAACATTTAAGTTACATTTTTTATAAATAAATCATCGAAAGACTTTTCTGCGCAACGACACATTGTGAAGATCGGTGACCGCTGCAGAACACATGTCCTTGGTGTGGGCAGTCGGAATGATGAAGAGAATCTGGTTGATTGTTGAGGAACATTGAAGGGTATCCCGGAAAGTAATTGGGGGCAGTCGATTGTTCCGAGTACTAGTTTCCTGAGAATTGTGGCGCAGTGGTGGTCTCGTCTGGTCGATAATGCTATCATTTTATGCCTTTCAAGTAGATGTTCTTGATTCGCTCCAATAGATGGATAAGTACCGTCAAGTTTGTAAGACGAACATTTTAAAAATTGAAGATGGAGGCGATCTAGTAGAAGGGAATGACTTATACTTGTCGGATACCAGATTAAGCTACAGTAGTCCAATTTACTTGATACAAAAGCGAAGTATAATGACTTTGTAGCATCAATATTTCGAAATTCACGAACGTTTCTCAGTATAAAACCTAATGATCTAGAGGCTGCGGAGCGAATAGCTTCAATATGGGTAGTGAAAGTGAGTTTCTTGTCAAAAGTAACTCCTAGGTCTTTGAAGCAGTCAACGACCGACAGATAATCACCTGAAATATGGTAAGTTCTTGTGAGAGCATTGCGTCTCCGACTGTAGTTTATAACGCTGCATTTGTTTACGTTGAGTTAAATTTACACGGGAGCACCAGTTAAATATGATATTTAGAATCGATTGCAGCATATCGACATCGTTCTGACATTGGATCCTCTGGTAAATTTTGAGGTCGTCGGCGTATGCTAATACAGGGCAGGTGAGCATCCCCAGCAAATCATTAGTAAAAATGTTGAAGAGAAGGGGGCCAAGACTGGAGCCCTGTGGGACACCAATCGACGGTAAGAATTTAAAAGATTTAAAACCGTTGTAGTACACAAAGCAAGATCTGTTGTGCAGGTAGGATTGTATAAACTGAGCCAATGACCCAAGTTTCTCTAACAGCAGTTTGTGATTGATAGAGTCAAACGCTCGGGAGAAGTCGGTGTATATGACATCAACTTGGCCTCGCACATCTAAAGCTTTAGAAAGGAACTGCGAAATAGTAGCAAGATTTGTTAGTGTCGACCGTCCTGTCATGAATCCGTGTTGATAGGGCGAGATGTAGGATCGCACGTTGTTAAAAATGGTATTATATAGCACTGTTTCCAATACCTTCGCGAAGTTCGATAGGATTGCGATGGGACGATAATTGCTTATTTGCGAGGCGTTGCCTTTCTTGAAGATTGGAAAAATAATACATTTTATTTATAAATAAATTAAAATTTAAATCAATTATAATTATTATAATTATTGGCGAAGTTCGATAGGATTGCGATGGGACGATAATTGCTTATTTGCGAGGCGTTGCCTTTCTTGAAGATTGGAAAAATAATACATTTTATTTATAAATAAATTAAAATTATTATATTATAATCTATAAATAAATTTTAATTATAAATAAATCCAAATTTAAACCAATTAAACTTATTTCTTAATGACGTCTACTTTTTTTCAAATAATTGACGTTGCTAATAAAGAATCGTCTTATTAAGACTAATAGCTTATAGATATAAAAATATTTCATCATACAGGCCTATAATTTATGATGAGGAGAATTCCTGCATGCTAATGACTGCGAATGAAATTTTTATAACGCCACTTCTTCCTGCATTAAATATTACTTTCCTTTATTCGGCAGTTAAAACGATGTGCTATTGATGATGTTTGATCTTTGATGGCCTGTTTATGTGAAAATTATTTTGTAATTTATTCTAATAAGGATATATTTCAGTAAATTATTACTGGCTTTTATATTAAGTATATATTATATAAGAAAAATAACTCTTCTACAAAAATTAGAAATGCAAATCTTCAAATTGAACAAATGCTTCAAATCGAATGAATGATTGAAAATGTATACATTGAAATATGTATACTTAAAAAAAAATTCCCGGTATCTACGCTGCATAAATCGATTAACGTTTTAATACATTAATTGTAACTGGTAAATATAAATATTGTCCGGTAGCAAACCTTGGGAGGGCTGCAGTCTGATAATATCTGTATGTACAAGGTACGGCAGGGAAACTTGCTGATTTGAATTGGGCGTTAATGAGCGAGACGTGGTCAAAAAGGGGTAAGGAGGGTCTCATTCGAAAGAGGGGGTCTTGAAGTTTTATTACCGCTCAAGCCAGTTGTCAAAGGAGGAGCGTGCGTTCGCCGTCGAGGCCTACTTTTCCAATGGCCGTTCGGTGGTTCAATATTCATCCCACGGGTCCCGTTCCTGACCGGCAATCAATTGTTTCGTGGGTGGATGCATTCAGGGAAAGTAGCAGTGTGGCAAAAAAGGACTTTCAGAACACTAGAAACGTTGAGAGGGTGAGGCTGTCGTTTTTCCCGCTCTCCCCGAAATGATTGAGGTATTTTTTCTCCCAAAACTTGAAGAAATGGAACTTGGGAACGTATGGCTCCAGCAGGACGGAGCCACGGCACACACAGCGAGAATTTCAATGGAACTTCCACGAGCGCCTAATCTCCGTGAGGGGTGACGTACTGTGGCCGGCGCGCTCCCCCGATTTGGCTCTCTGTGGCTTCTTTTTATGGGGATATTAAATTCATTGTTTCCAATAACAAACTACGGACCCTGCAGCACCTGAAGGACAACAAGCCATCGCCAACATTCCTGTCGATATGCTCGAAAGAGTGGAGCGAAACTTCAAAAAGCAGGTGGACCAGTGTATCGCTAATGAGGGCCGCCATTTGTCCGATGTCATTTTTAAAACCACTTGAAACAAAAATTCAGGATGTGTACAATACGATAAAAAAAGAATTCAATAGATATGTGAAATACTTTTTCTTTTATTGACCTTTCAAATCAGCAAGTTTTCGCACCCTGTAGATCAGAATTTATTGGTATTTCCAAAAATCTGTCATTCGAGTTCCATTGAGAGCACACAAACTAAATTTTCAAACAATATGTTGGAAACATGTTTACACTAACAATTATACCCTCGTCTGCGTCTGGCGTGATTACCTCCGCAATTTGCAATTTCTTCTCCTCGCGATTTTTTTCGCGTTCGAGTGAAATTCTGCACTTGACATTAAGCGAAATTATCGCTGGTGGCGTGTCAAGCGGGCAATTAACGTGCAGCTTTCCAGCGCAAATCCCTTTGCTTCGAGTCTGGCAAATATTTGCTTAAATCCGCGTCAATATTTGCGCTGGCAATCATTGCACGCACACCGATTACGCTTGGACAAACGCCAGAGCCAGATTGCGACAAGCAACCGACTTTATAGCTGATCAAAAATTACCTCATAGATCGTAAGCAATTCTTGAAAATAAATGAACATATAAGTGAACCCGAAACCATAACAATAGGTGTACCCCAAGGAACAATATTAGGGCCGATATTTTTCCTGACCTATATAAACGCTCTTACAAAAAACTCCAAATATGGAAAAATAATCTCATACGCAGATGACACTGCCATTGTATTCCATGGTAAAACATGGAATGAAGTAAGAGACAGAGTTTGTATAGGCATGAACAATATTAAAACAATACTTGACAAATTGAAATTATCATTAAACATTGATAAAACAAAATACATACCATTCACACCAACAAACAGAAATAGACCAAATTATACAGAAATAAAAATAAAGGACACATTAATAATTAAGGAAACACCACATATAAAGTATCTGGGCATATTTATAGACAAATACCTGAAATGGGATATTCATGCAAACAACGTAGCGAAGAAGTTAAGAATACTAATTTTAAAATTTTACAATTTGCGGGATAAAGTGTCACAGAAACTACTTAAAATAATAATATAATTACATATGGGATCAGCATTTGGGGCACTGATATTCGTTGTTTTTTAAAAAAAATAAATTTGAAGCCTTAAACGAGTGTTGTCCACTCCCAGACTAAGCATGAAGTAAAATTTCGAGTTTAGAAAAGCCCCGTGAAAATTTGTCGAGGGTCGCGCAGCGACCCGAGACAAATTTTCTGGGCTTTTCTAAACTCGAAATTTTACTTCATGCGCCGCGCTTATAAAACACCGATTTTAAGCAAAGTTCGAATATACATAAATTTCACAATATTTTATCGTTTTATACGCGTGGCGCATGAAGTAATATCATGAATACTCAAATATTTCATTTGTTTAAAATGAATTGCCAAATGTTATTTTTGTGTGTTTGTCTCAATTAAATTTGATTAGAAGTTAGGAAAGACATTGATTAATATTTATGTACAGTAGTTGCTAAATCCTGCATTTTTACAATCTGGCTTGAGGAGGCTTTGAGAGAAGTTCCATCTCCACCATCTTCCAATTAGCCGGCGATATGCTTCCCTCCTTGTGGCGATGACGGGATGACCAGATGATCCTTAAGGATGTCACTATATGAGCGGTTTGGGGTTGGTTTTGGAATGGTGCACATCCTCGCTTTCTTGATCACGGGGTAGTCTCTCGTCCAGGGATCTTGTCCTTTCGGACGAGCCTGCCTCACTCGTGCTACACTCGTAGTTCTTGATGATTTTTGAGGGCCTATCCCAGAGTTACTTTGTCCTTTCCCTGTATTGTAATTTTAATCTACATTTCAATAAAAAGATTGTATTAATGTAGTTGTATGAGTTACGTGAAGGTGTTAAGTCACTTAATTAAACACAGTTATATTCCTTTCTTCACTTTTATTTTTCTTGCTAGATTCGGGTACTAAGTACATATTATCAATAGCTAACTGATAATGGGTACTTAGTACCCGAAATGTACATCTAGCAAGAAAAATAAAAGTGAAGAAAGGAATATAACTGTGTTTAATTAATTTCTTGAATTAATTTCTCATCTGGCACTTGGTGAAACATATTACACTATGTAAAGTTAATTAAAGGAAAGGCACTTGGTATTGTTTCACAATTAAATCTTTATTCCGACTAGTTTCGGTTTGTTAGACCATTTTCAAAGGAATGTACAGAAAAAATTATTTCCTAAGTATATATACAATATTTTTGTTTCAGCTAATAAGAGAAGTCAGAATTGGGGAATTCCAAATCTCCTCGTTGTCGTTTACGATATTTTTCCCCATTTTTATGGCCCTGTTAATCTCCAGGCCCTCTTTAAGGTTTAGTGCGTAACCCTTATTACCTGAATGCAAAATCTTAAAATTATGCGGATTAAAGAAGTGATTGAATGCGATGCAATGTTTGGAAAAGCCAGTTGTTGGTTTATTATCTAAAACAGATTTTTTATGTTCTTTCATTCTGATTTCGAAAGATCTGCCTGTTTGTCCAATATAAATTGCATCGCATTCAACACACTGTATTTCATAAATTCCACATTTCTTTGAATTATCAGTTTTCGATTTATTGTTTATTAATAGTTTGCCTAAATTTAAAGGGTTTGAACATATAATATTAAAGTCTTTTCCCCTACAATGACTGACTATATTATATGACAGGTCATTAACAAAATTCAATTTATGCCATTTATATTCTATTGTTTGCTCAGGTGCGTAAAAGTATTTAATTAAATGTTTTTGTTTAGGTTCTTTTAATAAATTATTTATAATTTCCTTGTTATAACTATTATTTTCGGCAATTTTTGTAATAACGTTTAATTCTTGTCTGAAATCAGATTCACTTAGAGGAATGTTAATTAATCTATTAATAAATGAGTGAAATGTACTTAATTTTATTTGTTGTGTGTTGTTTGAATTGGCTGGAATGATTGAGTCCGTATATGTTTCTTTTCTGTGTATTTTAAATTCTAGTTTTTTTATTATTTTTAATAATGGTTATGTCGAGGAAGTTTAAACTATTGTTCATTTCTGTTTCAGTAGTAAATTGTATATTATTATTGATGGAATTTAGGTATTTTTCAAATGCATTTAATAGTCTTGTCGTTCCAGTCCAAATACAAAAGATATCGTCTACGTACCTTGCCCAGTAAAATATTGGTTTAGCCTCTGTCTTACTGAGAAGAGTCACTTCAAAGTCAGACATAAAGATTTCAGCTAATAGAGGTGATAATGGTGATCCCATTGGCAACCCTTCCGTTTGTGAGTATATTATATCATTAAATTTAAAGTAATTTTGCTTAAGGCACAGATTAATTAATAGCAACATTTCTTTTTTACTTTTATCAGAATTATTACTTTTATTGATTAATTTTTCTAAGGTTACAGTTAGGCTCTGAATTGGTATGGACGTAAAAAGGCTCTTTACGTCAAACGATATCAGTTTTGCATTATGGGGGACCACTAACAATTTTAAATTATTAACTAACTCTATTGAATTTTTTATTGCATGTGGTGGATTGAAATTAATAAACGAAGGTAGTGTTGAATTAAGAAATTTGCATAATTTGTATGTTGAAGCATATAAATATGATACAACAGGTCTCATCGGAATGCCTTCTTTGTGTAATTTAGGTAATCCGTATAATATGGGTGCTCTAGGATTCATTTTGATGAATTTATATTGATTCTTATCAAATATTACATTTTCGCAAGATTTAATGCATTTTTTTAACTCTAACTGAAATTTATTCGTGGGATCTTTAGATAAGATTGTAAAATTAACAGAATCTAGTAAAGTTTCAGTTTTTTTAATGTAATCAATTGTAGGCATTATTGAAACGGTGTTACCTTTATCGGCTTTACAGAGAACCAAGTTATTATTGTCTAGTTTCTTTTTTAAATTATTAATTGTTTTTAGTTCTGATGAATTTTTATTTTTCATAATTAATTTTCTTTTGTGTTGTGTTATGACTTTGGCAATTTTATTTTTTATTAATGACCTTTCATTGTCTGAGAACACTTTATTACAAATAATTTCTGCATCTATAGCTGTTGTTTCAATTGACTTATTTGATTCTATATTCGGATTGTATTTGAACCCTTTTTGTAATAAAGTAGTCTCAAATTAATTTAACTGAGTGTTTAATTAAATGAAAAAGATTGTACTCTAATTTACTAACAATATTGTACATTTTGTTGGTTGAGTGGATACGGGGGTTTATGAAAGCCACAGTTGGTCGTAATTTATCGGAGATGAGATGCTGTTACAATAAATAAAATCGACCGACGGTATAAGTAGGTTAATTGCGTACATGAGATTCCACATTTCACTTTTGCTCAAAGATGAGAATCGAACTCGCGACTCGCGGCTTTCCTGGCTTCCCGCGGCGTCGCGCCTTTTTATCCTCAGGCGATCAGATTATCTACCAAAATTAATGGAAATCAGCTTCATCTGATTGAGCAGAAGTGATATTTTATACAGTGCTTTACCACTTAATTTCAATCGAAAAATGAACATAAGAGAGATTTACGGAATACTAAATTGCCTGAATATTAATTCTCTTAACACGCTGCTGAATAAAATATGTTTTTCTGGAATAAAATTGGACAGTTGCAACAATCATTAAATACCGTATGATAACTATATAATTTAGTGAAAAATTCTTCATAATCAATTTGACGAATAGAGCACTAATAACCTTTCTTCGAACTTTTATTTGAATTACCAAATGTACATTTCGGACACAAAGTGACCATTATCAATGGATGAACACTCTGTGCAGTGTTAATCCATTGATAATGGTCACTTTGTGTCCGAAATGTACATTTGGTAATTCAAATAAAAGTGTGAAGAAAGGATATTAGTGCTCTATTCGTCAAATTGATTTGATCTTCACGTAACTCACAATGAATTTATTTTTACTTTCCCCCGTATGTAATACAAAGGGAAAGTATTGTTTTCGTGAAATTTTTCGAATCAAAAATTTTAGCGGAAATATCCGTTTTGAGGTCCCCTGAGTCCAATAAGACCATTTTTGAAAAATGTCTGTCTGTGTGTCTGTGTGCGCTGTGCCGCAAAAACCGCTAAAGATATCGAGATGAAACTTGAAACTTAAGCTTTTTGTCACAATCGGAAGAACTGAAAAGCTTTTGGTGAAAATCGGTAAACCGGAAGTGATACTTTACTCGTAGCGTTTTTCAGTTTTTTCTGATTTCTTTATTAAATGTTCATCAAACAAAAAATTCTTTTAAATAAAAGTTGTAGATAATAACAAAATGAAGATATATTGTTTATTTACTTTTTGTCATAGCACTCTTAGTTTTTGAGATATTATAAAGGTTGTTTGTTTTATCTAGTTATTGATGTGTGACAGTGTATCAGGGATCGGTTAATTCTTATTCCGGAATAACTGAATTGACCAGAAATAGAGGAATAATTTATTCCACTATTTAGGGAGTAAGGAATAACAATTATTCCCGTAAATCTATCAAATTGGAATAATGGAATAAATTTATTCATCAATCACCTTTGTATAACGGAAATAAATAATTATTCCTTACTCGTTATTCCAGAATAAATTTCTGGAATAATTTAGAAAATATATTATTAGACAATTTGGAATCATTCTAACTAAAAAAGATTAATTGTACTCATTTATTAGCCCCCGGCCATTTTTAAACAGTGTCTCATTCTCATTTATATATAAAATTTTCAATATATACATATTTCCTAGCCGAATGTGTTTTGATAACGTCATAATAACGTTATAGCGACATCACTGAATAATTAATAGTTAATTTTTAGAAATTCCAAACTGTCACATTATTAAATGTATTTAAATTTATTTCGTAAATTTATTCCGGATTAATGAGTGAAGAATAATTATTTATTCCTATTATTTCACCACAGTGGATTAATGAATAATTCATTTACATAATTATTTTTATGAAATAATGGGAGTAACCGTTATTCCCTTATTCCCAAACTAATGGAATAAATAATTATTTATTCCTTATTCAGTGGAATAACAAATTGACGATCCCTGCAGTGTATGTGTCGATACAATTGAAAAATGTTTCAAATAAAAGTTGTAGGAAATAAAAAACTAAAGATTTTTTGTGGACTCACTTTTTGTCATAGCACTCTTAGTTTTTGAGATATTCAATAAATAGTGTTTTTTATCTAGATCCAATTGAAAAATGTTTCAAATAAAAGTTGTAGGAAATAAAAAACTCAAGTTTTTCTGTGGACTCACTTTTTGTCATAGCACTCTTAGTTTTTGAGATATTTAATAAATAGTGTTTTTTATCTAGTCATTGATTTGTGTCAGTGTGTGTGTTGATACAATTGGAAAATGTTTCAAATAAAAGTTGTAGGTACTAAAATATTAAAGATTTTTTGTATTTTCACTTTTTGTCATAGCACTCTTAGTTTTTGAGATATTCAATAAATAGTGTTTTTTATCTAGTCATTGGTTTGTGTCAGTATGTGTTGATCCAATTGAAAAATGTTTCAAATAAAAGTTGTAGTTATCAAAAAGTTGAAGACATTTTGAAAAAAATCATGCTACAAATATTTTAAAAGTGATTTAATACGCAATTTGCGGGGGAAAGTACTATGATGGACACATCACCATTTTTTTCTTCATAATCAATTTTATATACACGTGACATTTGAAATAATTTTAAAACGCTGCCAACTTAAATTTGTTTAGTGCCAACTTAAACTTGAAAAGGTATAGAGATGCATTAAAATAACGTCAGTTTTAACAGAATTCAATACTTATGTGATTTTTTTTATCTTTCTTGCATTCACTGGAAACAAAGAGTAGGTATAGTATTTTTAATACCCATTTAGAATATTCCCATCCTTATTTATCCATCATGAATCAGATGAAACAAAAAATTACCAACAAAAATGAACGTCGATTACTAATTAGATGTTACGTCAAAAGTTTGATGTTTGCTAATGTCAATAAATAACGCAAAAATATTCCGATAAATCCAAAAAGCTTATGCTTAATCTAGTAAGTTAAAAACTGAATCAAGATCTTGATTTAAGGCAATTCAAAAAACGTCCGAAGTCCTAAAAGTTCCACAAAGCATATTATAAAACCTACAAGATGAAAACAGAGCAACGGATTTCGAATTTAGACGAAATATGTCTGCAAACGTTTCCCTGAGCAAAACTCGATTTACGAAGAATACTCTGCATTTTTTAAGGGAAGTAATTTACAAAATGTATGCCCGGAAGGAATATATTACTTTAAAAACTATATACTGGCAATTTACGGAATAATCACCAGACATTGAGATCTCAAAAAGTTCATTATAAAAGCTGGAGCAAAAAACGTCTTGTAGAATAGCTTGGAAAGAAAAATATCCCTTTTTGCTGAGGGAAACGTTTGTAGACATATTCCATCTAAATTTGAAATCCATTACGTGTTTGGATCTTCCAGGTTATATAATATATATTTTTTAGAACTTTTAGTACATATATAATAGCATAGCGTCCATATAAACGATTATGTTCCATATTATGAAATTAATTAATATTACTCCACCAATGCTCGTTTAACAATAATAGTTTAGATGTCAGCCATTTGACATGACATGTTCCTAACCTAATTTTATGTGTGTATTCAAGAAGCCACATACGTTAAGTTACTAAAACGACTGGTACTTCCAAATAGGTATTAAAAATACTATAGTCAATTAAGTTGCCTGTGTTTAGGCGCTTCTTGAAAAATCTTTGAGAATCTTTTAGTAAGTAACACATTTGGTTAAGATTTCACTGTTTATTGATTCACACTGCAACTAAAAGTGTTGATATGGAATTTCACCAAGTAACAGCCTCAACTATCTTTGAGAATCTTCAGCCCAGAAGGGAGACATTTTAGACTATATATTTATTGAGGAAATATGCTTGATTTCATGTATACTTTAAGTCCTAGAAGTTTGTCTCTGCAATTCATTAACACCGTGCATATTCGATGTAAATTCGGCATTCCTTGCTTTTATAAAAGATTCCAATTTGAAGTGTCAAACGAGTGGTTCCACTCCCAGACGAAGCATGAAGTAAAATTTCGAGTTTAGAAAAGCCTGAAAATTTGGATTGGCCGCGTAGCGAAGCGGAGCGGCCAATCCAAATTAGGCTTTTCTAAACTCGAAATTTTACTTCATGCGCCACGCGTATAAAACGCGGATTTAAAGTGAAGCTCAAAATATACCTAATTAAGACACTGTTTGCATTTTCACGAATAGTTTTTTCGTAATTTTATATATTATGTCAAAATATACTGCTTAAGTGTGATCTCACGTTAATGAATTTTACAAATAATTATTTCACTTGATATTTTCGAACCTCTCCACATAACTACTCTGAGTAAACATAAAAGAAATTAATAATTAATAGAAATTAATGTCAATTTTGTGAAATTTACAATCCGTGACGAACAGTTTTCACGGTCTAAAAGAGGCGCTCGAAATTATGATGGTGCTTGTTCTTCGGTGATATACCTTTGAGAGAGGTTCAGACCTCTGGCTCACTCTTTCCATTAGCAGCACAAAAGGAGAAATTGCAGTAAATCAACGCGAAATCGAAAATTACATCGCGATCGTGAACTCGTCCCTGCAGAATAGAAAACAAACGAGGAGATTCGTTTCCTATTTGCTACGTGTTCAGTAGATATTGATTTATATTTATAATACTTATTGTAGATAATAAAGACTTACTAGAAAGACAAAAAAAAATCATTTAATACAAACATACGTATATTAGGGTGGGTCGAAAAAAGGGTATTTTTTTAATCGTCGATGGCCCCCCCTAGAACTTAAGATTATTATGTCCTAAGAAGGTTTTTATCCAAGAAACATTTTTCTGAGCTGAACTGACCTAGCGCACGAGCTAAAAAATGGCCATTTTTGCACTTTTTTTACATTTTAATCTCCAACAACTCTAGATATGCTCAAATCAACTTCGGAATAACATGTATCAACGCGTATTGAGTCACTCTATAAGCCAGTCATACTTACTTGCATAGGCAAACAACTTTCATCAACTCCCAGTGCTCCAAACATAGGGAAAAAATCGAAGTTTTGCATTTTCCGTAAGTTTTTTTAAATTGTATTAGTTTTACCTAAACTTTTGACCATTTTTCATAAAAGAAAACAATTTTCACATGTATTTTAATCACGGGATACAAACTTCTCATTCTTGAATGTCAAATAAATTATTAAAAATAATTTTCAATAATTACATGATAATAAAACGTAGAAAAAATTTCAAAAATCATTTAAATTACTGAAATGGCTCCGATAGTCTATTGTACGTTACAAAAACATTATTTTCTAATGTTCAGAAGAATAAACATCATCAAAAAATTCTACGTTTAATTATACTAAACTGTATTTTCTTTATTTACAACAAAATAAATTTTGATATGTCGGATTAACTAGTGTTGGTACGGACAGGTAAAGGTTATTAGCGGAAAAAATCATTAAGATTAACAGGTGGCGTAAGTGGGGTTACAATTATTTGTTGACACAAACAATTGCGGATTAACAAATTCTAATAACATTATCTAGGTAGCGCTGATCGGATTACAAATTATAAGGTGAACAATTAGGGAGGATTAACAAATTCCAATAACACATTATCTAGGGGGCTTAAGACAAAATTTAACAGTTTGTTTTCGTGTTTTTTCATTTGTATGGCCTCTAGCATGTTTAATTTACAATGTGCTGATTGTTTTAACAATTTAACTCTATCTAAAGTGAATTTATGCCCCGTCTCTATTGCATGGTTAGCTACTGCGGATTTGTCTGGATTTTGATATCTAATGTGTGCTGTATGCTCTTTAAATCTTGTTAATATGTTACGTTGCGTTTGTCCAATGTACATTTTATCGCAATTGCTACAATTGATAGAATAGATTCCTGATTGTTCCATGTCGTCTATTCGATCAAAGGTGCTACCCAGTAACATATTTAACTTTGTATTAATGTAGTAAGCTGGTTTCAGATTGAACATTTTATTCAATTGCAAATAGTTTAAAATATGATAGAAAAACGATACAAAAACTGATTAATCGACATTCACAGAAGCACATAATGCTAAATACAACGACATTAACACCTTCAAACAACGAAAAAGATACGAAATACGTCAGACTAATTTATTCCCCGGAAAACGAAAACCATTTCAACAAACTTTATAAAATGTTCAATCTGAAACCAGATTACTACATTAATACAAAGTTAAATATGTTAAAACACTTGTTTGGTTTCATATTTGTATATTCAGTTTCCTGACACGTGTTTCGGTCAATAACGACCATTCTCAAAGGAATTACAAGAATAACTAATTAAAATTGAAAAATGTTACAATATATATAGGGGGTTAATTACGGGAGAGTCCAGAGATTAAGAGATTCGAACTTGTTAATAATTCGTTTTGGTTGTTAAGTATATTATCACCTTTCCTAATGGCTCTCTTAATCTCTAGCCCTTCGAGCAGATTTAATTTGCGGCCTTTTTCTGCGAAGCGGATTGGCGACAAACACCATACGAAGCATAAAAACAAAATGTAAGGATAACAACCTAATTATTTGCAAAGCAGACAAGGGTAATACTATTACGATTCTGGAAAAGGAAGTATATATAGAAAAAGTGAACACCTTCATCGACGAAAACAACTATAAAAAATGCAACAAAGACCCAACTGTTAAGTTCCAGAAACAAATTGTTGAAGTTATTAAAACATCAAATTCTATAATCCCAGACAATGAAATCTTCACCAACAAAGTCATGAATCCGAGAGCACCCACATTATACGGCCAGCCCAAAGTGCACAAATTAAACAATCCAATAAGAGGAATTGCTTCCTACATCAATGCTCCCTCATACAAATTGTGTTCCTTTGTCAACAAAATCCTTCCAGAAATAATCCCTTGCACATCGAAATACGGAATAAAAAACTCTATTGACCTCGTGAAGAAAACCAAAACCATAGCAGTCAACAACAACGCAATTCTAGTCTCCTTTGATGTCAAGAGTCTCTTCCCGTCAATACCAGTTCCTGAGCTGAAAGACATTATACGGAAAAAGTGCCAAGAACAATCATCGATGTATAAAACGACAGAAATAATTAATATTATAAATGCTTGTCTCGACCAAAATTATTTTCGCTTTAACGACACCTTTCATATACAAAATGAAGGACTGCCCATGGGATCTCCTATTTCACCACTCTTCGCGGAAATATTCATGAGTGATTTCGAAGATCAACTATTCAAGAACAACTCGTCAACAAAGAACATACAATACTGGTGCAGATATGTTGACGACATATTCTGCATCTGGAATGGCACAGATAGACAATTGGACGCATTTTTAACAACGCTAAATTCAATCAATAGAAAAATTCAATTCACTATAGAAAAACAAGCTAATGGCATACTGAACTTTTTTGATCTGAGCATTTCATTAGAAAACAATCAATTAAAATATGCCATATATAGAAAACCCACCGCCACAGACACAATCATCCCATCGACATCCTGCCAATCAGAACAAATCAAATCTTCCGCACTAAACTCATATATTCACCGTTTAATTAACATCCCACTTAGCGAAGAAGATTTCACAAGAGAACTACATTAATCTACCAAATAGCCATGAACAACGGATACAAGAAAAATAAGGTAGACAGAATACGGAAACGTAAACGAAGAAAAGCAGTTCAAAAACTTCTGTTCAATGGAGAAGGAATTAAAGAAGATACCAAGTTCGCAGCCATTCCATACATCCCATATCTCAGCCAGAAAATAGTCAAAGAAATATCAAAACACAACGTCCAAGCAATAGAGATCAATAGAGAAAATTTGAAGAAACATTTAGTCAACAACAAAATGGAGACATTAGATCCATTAGAAAAATCCGGTGTTTATCAAGTGGAATGTGAGAACTGCGACGGAAAATATATAGGACAAACAGGAAGAAATTTCAAGATCCGGCTCAATGAACACAGAAAAGCAGTAGAAAAACGAACCACGGGAACAGGATTATCCGAACATTGCGTCACAACGGGACATCAATTAGCCGACATAAAACCAATCCGCTTCGCAGAAAAAGGCCGCAAATTAAATCTGCTCGAAGGGCTAGAGATTAAGAGAGCCATTAGGAAAGGTGATAATATACTTAACAACCAAAACGAATTATTAACAAGTTCGAATCTCTTAATCTCTGGACTCTCCCGTAATTAACCCCCTATATTTATTGTAACATTTTTCAATTTTAATTAGTTATTCTTGTAATTCCTTTGAGAATGGTCGTTATTGACCGAAACACGTGTCAGGAAACTGAATATACAAATATGAAACCAAACAAGTGTTTTAATTTACCTAATATTACAATTTCGTTTCATCAAGAGAGCAGTGAACAAAGTATTTACCGTATTAAATATGTTACTGGGTAGCACCTTTGATCGAATAGACGACATGGAACAATCAGGAATCTATTCTATCAATTGTAGCAATTGCGATAAAATGTACATTGGACAAACGCAACGTAACATATTAACAAGATTTAAAGAGCATACAGCACACATTAGATATCAAAATCCAGACAAATCCGCAGTAGCTAACCATGCAATAGAGACGGGGCATAAATTCACTTTAGATAGAGTTAAATTGTTAAAACAATCAGCACATTGTAAATTAAACATGCTAGAGGCCATACAAATGAAAAAACACGAAAACAAACTGTTAAATTTTGTCTTAAGCCCCCTAGATAATGTGTTATTGGAATTTGTTAATCCTCCCTAATTGTTCACCTTATAATTTGTAATCCGATCTCCCCAATTGTTCACCTAATAATTTGTAATCCCATCTGCGCTACCTAGATAATGTTATTAGAATTTGTTAATCCGTAATTGTTTGTGTCAACTAATAATTGTAACCCCACTTACGCCACCTATTAATCTTAATGATTTTTTCCGCTAATAACCTTTACTTGTCCGTACCAACACTAGTTAATCCGCCCCCCCCCCCCCCCCCATTTTCTATATATATTGTGTAATTTCATTTTTCTCTTCAGTATCAAACCATTGATAATGGTCACATGGTGACCGAAATGTACATCTGGTATATAATAAACTTGTGAAGAAAGGAGAAAAAGTGTTTTATTTCAAATTGTAATTAGGGTTCCATACTGCGGAGCAGTATTCCAATCTGCTACGTATAAAGGCGCAATAAAAAATAATTAAAGGCTGGACAGTCTTAAATGGCTTGGTATTACGTAATAAAAAACCCAGCAGTGAGTTGCACGATTTTCTAATTGTTGCTATGTGTATAGTAAAATTTAATTTTGTTTCGAAATATACCCCTAGATCACGAAAAGATGAAACTGACTCTAGGCCTGTTCCATTAATATAGTAGTTGCTTGTATTTCTGCTAAATGTCATTGACTTGCACTTGGAAATATTTAAGTCTAGCTAATTGTTAATACTCCATTCATACAACTTGTTTAAATCACGCTGAAGAACCGAGCGATCATTTTAAGTTTAAACGTTCCTAAATATTTTCAGGTCATCAGCGTAAAGTAAACAGTCTGAATCACAGCATGTCACTTATATCATTGACAAATAGCAGAAATATCAGTGGCCCTAAGGAACACCACTGGGGCAACTAAATACTTTTGACAAATTTATATTCGACATAAGCCACTCTATCATGTCGATAGGTACGCATAAGAGCAATTATATTATAGTCAAACCCGTAATGATGAAGTTAGTCAATTAACAAGTCATGATCGACCTTTTCAAAAGCCTTCGAAAAATCTATATATAGCACTAGATAAAAAGTCGGTAAGATGGGACAAATTTGTCACAGTTGATTTGTGCTTAACAAATCCATGCTGTTTAGAGGAGATAAAAGCGTTACAGTGGTTTTTTTGTTATTTTTGGTTTTACGTCATCTATTTCCGCTGCTAAGGCCAATCATGACGCCGGAGATTAGGTCTACAGCTATCCGGGAATTTTGCCGAACCCGGTGGGGGTTCCAACCCACCGGTAGGGATCTTTAACGTGCACGCAACATCCAGGCAGTACACGGGTCCTACATGCATTTAACGTCATATCCGAGAAGACGGAGTGTTTGGCATTTTTATCCTAACCTATTTAAATGCAGACAACTTGTTAGGCCAGTATTTGAACCCCGGTCCGTGGCGTGGCAGTACAACACTCTAACTACTACACCACCAAGCTGCCCGTTACAGTGGTTATAAATGAATTTGTAAAACATAATTTCTAAGACATTCACAAAGTACGATATTACAGATATAGGCCTGTTTTTTGTCTTTCTAGTAACATTCTTAATGTTATTATCATTATTATTATTTAGGATTAAAATTTAATTTTAGGTCACACTCGAATTATGCTTATGTTATCATGTTATCCTGTAATAAGTTTATTGTATATCAAGAAGTAAAACACTAAGTAGAAAAATATAAATTAAAGTTTATAAAACCCTAATTAGACCTATATTAACATACGCAGCAGAGACGATGACACCCACACAAAAAGATCAACTAAAACTTTGAACACTGGAAAGAAGACTATTAAGAAGAATATTAGGACCAATATAAATTGAAGAAAATCTTAAGAGGCGACGAACAAACGAGGAAACAGTGGATGCACTTGGAGGTGAGGATGTAATAAGCACAATTAAAAGTGCACGAATAAAATGGTTAGGACATGTATGGAGATCTGGAGCAGAAAGTACCGTGAGAACCATAATGGAATGGCAACTAAACAAAAGAAGAGGAAGAGGAAGACCAAGAAACAAATGGAAAAACGAAGTGAAGGAGGATATCAGAACGCTATTAATAAACAACTGGCAGGAAAAGGCACAATATAGAAACACCTGGAGGGAGATAGCAAGAAGGACAAAGAATAGGACGACATGAACAAAAGAAAAACATATACTACAGCGGGGACTAATCCACTCCAACCAATGGATTGCGAGGGCTTCAATATAAGTTTATTGTAAACTGTTGGATATTAAATAAATAACAAAGATACATTTTAGAATAGAACGTAAATCGAAATGAGCTTCAGTTTTAGATTTAGATTTATAATCGGTATTGTAGATAACAGAGATGAATTTTCAAGTGGAACCGTATGTCTGAAGGAACTATCATCTTTTGTTGACTCAAAATCCAGAACTGGGACCAAAAATGTACGAACCGGAATCGTAACCGAAATGAGATTTTCACAGTTTATTTCGTTAAGGAACCAAAGTTTAATTCCTAGGCATATTATTTATTAGTTTTATTGTTTAGTTATATGGGTCATTCTTTTACAAACCGCACGGATTTGAGGAAAAAAATGCGACTTCTCCAAATACGATGAAATTTTGTTTACAAATTATATAAATGAAATTAATCGACACGTATTTCAGGATTTGGCTGAAAAAAAAATGTTTTTCCAATATATTCACATCACAATTTTCGTCCATTTGCTGGTTTTTGTCCGTTCTTCTCATATTTGAAATTTTTTATCTCCACTTGTACTGATCCGATTGATGTCGGTTTTCTTTTAATTTACACGTTATTGCGTTAGCTAACCGCTCTAATTTTAGTTATAATGTTTATTGTTAACTAATTAGAGTTAATAACAATTTAATTTTTCAATGCGAATTTAAGTACTTTACCCCAAACAAAATTGATTGAGATAAATACTATCTTGTTCGTTATTCTGTTGTCTGCAAAAATCATTTCACAAAAAAGTGGTATGTATCTTGGATCGGAAATAATTAAATATTTCCGAGCGCAAGTCACGCAGCGCGCGTCACGTGCGGCAGTGATCTCAGACGCTCACATTATTTTCCACTTTTAAGTGAATGTGAACCATTCTTAATCTAACTCCGCAATATTTGTTGATTATACTTATTAATAGAAATTAGTGCAAGTAATTATATAATTACATAAAAATAATTTCAGTTACTAAAATAAATGTCACAATAGCAAAGTGATTGAAAACTGTTAAACCAAGATATTTCGAGACACAAAAATATGAGATCAATAGTATCGAGTATTATGATGTCAAAAAATACAAGTCGCTTAAAACATTCACAGCTTTTTTATTAACTTACAACTATGTATACAAGAAATGCCTACTATCTATCCCATGACTTTAATTTCGAAGGAATCCTTTTCTAACTTTGTTTTTTCCAATAGGAATAATGCAATGAAATTTCAATGTTCCTTTTACGGTCATGGCCTTTTTGAATCTTGCTTGTAATTTTCGTTCTCCCTTATTATATTCTTCATTGGTTACATATTTTGATGTAATATTAGGAAGAGATTCAGTTGCCCATTCGAATAATTGTTTGTTCCTCATTCTAAAAAAATATATTTTTAACATATATCAGTAAACCTGTCTTTCAACAGATTATTCCAAGATATCATGAAAATTAGAACAAATATTGCATCAGCAATGAAATTCAAGTAACGAAATCATTATTTTACCTTTTCTTCAAAATCCTTGTCGAATTGAAGAACTTCAATGCGGCAAGTATTGCAGATCTTTTGTTGAAGAGACTCATCCGTAACTGATAAATTTAAAGCAGTCAAATGTTCCTTCGTAATTCGGCTAAGATTTTTTAGTTTTCGATGAGAAGGTTTATTGAAAGGATTGAAACATCTATCCAGTCGAATTTTCGAAGCACTTAAAAATGTAGATGATTTGGGCATTTTATCAAAACTTTCTAGCCAAATGTAAATGTAAACAATAATATTATAAAGACATGCGTATGATACGACTTGCGGCAGCACACTAAAAACATTCATGTCCACACTACAGCGTGGTGGACTGCAAGTTCAGACACGTTTTGGCGTGCTACATGTTATGCGCGCCGACTCCCCCGCGCGCGGCGTGACTTGCGCTCGGAAATATTTAATTATTTCCGATCCAAGATACATACCATTTTTTTGTAAAATGATTTTTGCAGATAACAAAAGAACGAACATAATAGCATTTATCTCAATCAATTTTAGTTGGGGTAAAGTACTTAAATTCGCAATTAAAAATAAAATTGTTATTAACTTTGATTACTTTGATTAAAAAACACTTAGAACCTTTCTTCAATACTTTATTTTGTAACCAAATGTACATTTCGGACACGAAGTGTCCATTATCAATGGTTTGATACTAATACTAATATTAGTATCAAACCATTGATAATGGACACTTCGTGTCTGAAATGTACATTTGGTTACAAAATAAAGCATTGAAGAAAGGTTTTAAGTGTTTTTTAATCAAAGTATAATTATCTTCAAGTAACTCAATCAATCCAAACTTTGATTAGTTAACAATAAACTTCATGAATAAAATAAGAGCGGTTATCTAACGCAATAACGTGTAAATTAAAAAAACGCCATCAATCGGATCAGTACAAGTGAAGATAAAAAATTTCAAATATGAGAGAAACGGACAAAAACCAGCAAATGGACAAAAATTGTAATGTGAATATTTTGAAAAAAAAATTTTTTTGAGCCAAATCCTGAAATACGTGTCGATTAATTTTATTTATATTAGCCGTAAACAAATTTTCAGTCAATTTAAAAATGTCAAGTCCAATTAGGTGTGCCATTTGTAAAAGAATGACCCATATCTGATCACAGGAAAAATCTCCCCATGTTATATTTTAATGAAACAAAAAGGATATTCCGTTAATAAATGAAATATAAACTGGAACTATATTGGATGCAAGCCGGAATAATAAAAAATGTATTTCTCCCTAGTATCCAATTACCGCTCTATTACCCTTCTCCCAGTAATTGGAAAACTATATGAATCCTTAATTAAAGAAAAATTACTTACCGCATCCATTAAATGTATCCCAGAATACTAGTTTGGATTCCTTCCTAAAAAACCAACCACACTCCCTTTATCCATTCTCACCTCCAATTTGCAAGCCACACATCTAGAAGGACGAACATCGACAGTGCTTTTCCTAGATATACAAAAAGTTTTTGACTCGGTTTAGCATATTGGCCTCCTCTATAAATGCTTCCTATTACGAATTCCAGACCACCTAATCATTTTTATCCATAACTTTCTTTCCAACAGATACTGCCAAGTAAGATATCGTCAAACACTCGCTCACGCATTCCCTATCTTACAAGAAGTCCCTCAAGGTTCTCCATTATCCCCACTCCTTTATAATATTTACTGCCATGATATCCATAACGTTGATCTCACACATTTTAACCCTTCTCAGTACGCCCTTTTGTTTGCAGACGACACCGCTCTTATTACCCACGCTCTATGCCTTCAGATAGCCCAACAAGCCCTCCAAAAATCTTTTGATTCCCCCCAAGCCTGGTGTTCCAAATGGCGGATCAAAATATACCCAACTTTTCATCCGATTTCACAAAATCACACCTCGATTCCCCACAATCACTTTTAACAATTTTATAATTTCTCCCTCCCACACATGCAAATACCTAGGCATCCTTTTCGATCCCGAACCTACCTTCAAACCCCACATCCTATCTACGAAAACAAAAATCCAAGTAAGCGCCCGCCATTTCATGCATACTCTGGGACTGGAAACAATCGTTAGGCAATCAATTAGAAACTTATTTGATCAGAAATGATTGATAATGAATGGAATTTAATTTAATAAAAAGCTCGCCGATCAAATTACATTTTAACTTTTATTTGATATTTTCGAATATCCAGAAAAGATTTTTAAGTTTCAATTGTGGCCAATCAAAGTTTATTCATTTCTGTGTAGATTCTACGAATTTTATGTTAATTGATTTTTTTGCAGTTGTTTTAATAAAAACGTTCTCATAAAATCGTTGATTTTATTGCATAATTTCAATATTTTATGAGTCTGTGTTGATATAATTTATTTTCTTGTGAATTTGAAGCTGCTTTGGAGTGTTTCCAATCCCAGATTTAGCATGAAGTAAAATTTCGAGTTTAGAAAAGCCTAAGAATTTAGATTGGCGGCGTAGCGAAGCGTATGCACACACTGTAAATTTTACGACATTCGTTGCTTTTTTAAAAGATTTTAATTTGAATATTTAAACGAGGGTTTTCCACTCCCAGCCTAAGCATGAAGTAAAATTTCGAGTTTAGAAAAGCCTGAAAATTTGGATTGGCCGCGTAGCGAAGCGGAGCGGCCAATCCAAATTAGGCTTTTCTAAACTCGAAATTTTACTTCATGCGCCACGCGTATAAAACACTAAAATATTGTGAAATTTATTTATATTCGAACTTCACTTGAAATCTGTATTTTATACGCGTGGCGCATGAAGTAAAATTTCGAGTTTAGAAAAGCCCAGAAAATTTGTCTCGGGTCGCTGCGCGACCCTCGACAAATTTTCACAGTAAAGTAAAAAATGTATAACGCTTAGATGCGACGGTGATCAATATTTACCGAGATGTAGCGAAAAAATGCAAGAATTCCTTTTATTGTGAATAGTTTTGGAATAATAATAACAAAAAGGAGAATAAATTTAGTTTGAGCCACTTTTCCATATTATTGATATTTAAATCATCATATCTTTAACGGGGAAAGTGCCATGAATGACACATCACCATATTTTTGTTTATTTTGTGGTTATTAATAAGATGAATCAAAAGTTTTGAAAAATCCACAGTAAATCATTGCCCCAGCATATCCAAATTTTCACGCTTTTCATACAAGAAGACAATTTCCTCTGGGAAAAAAGTGAGTTGCTTATTCTTCTTCCTTACAAAAAAAAACCCATTTACGCTTCACTAGTTTTCCATCATCTTCTATACAATTAGAATATTGGAAAAAATCAACTGCACAATTATTTAATTAAATCGTTTTGTAACGTTTTATGTAACGAAATTTTCGGACGGCGGAAGCTCTTTTTGCGGCATTTAGAAACAAAAAATTGATTGTTCCTCCGAACGGCGAATTGATGAAACACGTAGAAAGTGCACACTTATGTAAGATTCAATTTATATATCACGTTCACAAAAGAAACCTTAATATGGAGAAGCCTCGGGCTCGCGTTGCAAAAACCGAACCGAGATTTGCAATGTAAATTCCAAATTGCTTAGATCTTCACAAAACCTCAATCGCAATATAATCACCGTTAAATTAGTGACGAATGTTTATTTATCGAGTGAGAAAGTTGAAATTATTCAAAAGAATAAAATTTACGGGCTTCAATTCAAAAACGTTTTTATTTTTACTCCCACAGTTAAATAATACAGGGCTGTTCACTGTGGAGGCTTCTACTTCGTTATACATCATTATTTACACAAATAAGACAATTAACTTTGTTTGTATAACTGTGGAGGAGGAATCCTCAGTTATACAAACAAAGTTAATTGTCTTATTTGTGTAATACAGGGCTATTCAAAATAAAGGAACAGATTTCAAACATTTATTTCTTCTAAACTACAAAAGATAGAAACACTATTCCAACGTTTCTGGAAAGAAAAAAAGTTTTTATGCATTCAATATAAGCATCATGTGTTACACGACAAATATCAATTACTTGCTACACACGAATCAGCTGGTCTCTAGTTATCGAATTCACAGCGTCAACTATTCGATTTTACAGATTTTCAAGAGTGTCAGGCATAAGGGGGACAAAGACACAGTCTTTTACGTAACCCCACAGATTAAAATCACAAGGAAATGCTTTTTCTTGTTGTGTTGTTGTTATTTTACTACAGACAATCAACATGACTTTTTTGCATAGTTTCTCAAGATGGCAGGAGTAAAAAAATCTACCTCCGATATTAATTGCGGTTTATGCAAATCAAAAGTTTCTAAATGTGTCAAGTGTACTTTGTGTAAGGGAGAGTTCCATTCGGACTGTGTCCTGAAGAAACCTGGGATGTTTGTGGACATGGATGGGAACTTAATCTGCTGCAAGGCTGACTTAACCTATAAACCTACCACTGGTGAGTCTAGTGTTCACGAACAGCAACTTACTCCAGTACAGCTGATGAGCTTATTCCACGAACTTAAGTCCAGTAACACAGCCATCATAAAGAAATTGGAAAAAATGGAAAAGCACATATCCACTTTAAAAACAACCACCTGTCTCGAAAACGCTGATTCTCACAAAATAAATACATGCAACCAAATAAACAGCATCAAAGATGGAACGCACCAGTCATTATCCAGACCAATCACGAGAGCGTTAAGCAAAACCGCCAAAACACCTGAGAGCGCGACCATTGACAGCGAACCAAATGTATCATCAATGAATCCACCAACTCTCAATGTAAACGAAATTCCCATTGAAGGCCGTATAAAAAAGTCAAAAAAATCACATGCGATCGTCGGGACCGCAGCTGCAACGCCATCTCAATCTGTTCGCGCTGGAAACAGAAGATACTGGCTCTACGTGGGAAGAGTTCACCAAGATACTACAGAAGATCTTATGAAAAGTTATATCATCAGCAAATGTAAAGAAGCAGGTGTGGACATAGACATTGATATTGAATTAACGCAACTAGAAAATAAAGGCGCTAATAAATCTTTCAAAGTTGGTATAAATAGTATTGTTTATTCGGATTTAATGTATCCACAGTTTTGGCCACAAGGCATTGTCGTCCGGCGTTATAATTTCCCAACGCACAATAAACAAACTATGCCCCAAGTTTTTTTACCGAACTCCGACCCCATAAAAAACTAAATTTCACAAATAGTCAATCAAGCGTACCTATTAAAATGTTTTTTATTAATATATGCTCTATCAGGAACAAAATAAATGAATTACTGGCATTTATTGATAATGATTCAACATCGTATTCTCTTATAGGAATTTGTGAACATTGGCTGCTTAAGAACGAAACAAGTACATTAAAGATAGGGGAGTTTGTCGTAATTGACTCATTCGAGCGCCAAACGCTCTATGGCGGGTCGTTATTATTGACCCGCGAAACCGACATTCTGTTTAAAAAGTGTAACCTTCATAACTATTCTGCACAAGGAATATGTGAACTATCTTATTGTAAAGCGGTTATCAGTGACACACGTTTGTATATAATTAATTTGTACCGGCCCCCCAGTGGGGACATTCCCATGTTTTTATGTATACTAGAAGAAACCATAAATAACTGTGATCCGTTAAATAACTATATCATAATCGCAGGCGATTTTAATATAAATTTCAATAGCGCAAATAACACGGCATTTGAAGTAATTAGCTTACTAGAAAGTTTCGGACTATTTAGTAGAGTCGACTTCAATACCCGTAACGATAGAACTATTGATAACTTATTCACAAACATCCATTCAGATTTTTATACTGTTTTACCCATTAACTTAGAGATTACGGATCATTTAGGTATCTCTCTAGAATTAGTAATCCCAAGTAATACTCAGGGCCATGTCAAACAGCGAAGTCTTAAAACGTATACCAAGGCAGGAAAGATATATTTGCACAGTCTGCTATCACACTCAGATTTTAGCTTTGTCAATGATATGCAATATTGTCTAAATTATAAAACCGACTTATTTATAGATACAATGTATATAAATATAGAAAAGGCGTTTCCAATCAGCAAATGCAAATCTGTTAAAAATCATCAAATTCTAGATTATTTTACACCTGAATTAAAGAATTTGCGTAAGACTTTACAATTTCTGAATATTGAATGTCATAGACACCCCCTTAGTGCCGAAACAAAAATACTTAGAAACAACTTACGGAAAACATATCGACTAAAATTAAAACTAGCCAAAATTCGAGCAAACGATAACTTGATTGAGAGCTCTCATAGCAAATCTAAGACAGTTTGGTCAGTTGTGAATTCGGCTAGACCGAATTTAACACAAAAAAAAGTTGATAACGATATCAATTGCCATGACTTCAGTGACTTTTTTGCCAATATTACCAAGCAAATAACTAAAGATATTCCTTCCAGTAAAAATGATCCGATCACTTATCTACTGGGCTCGGCCTCAGCTGTTACAGGCAATATTTTTAACTTTAAAGAAGTATCATGTGTAATAATGCGTGATACAATAAATGGTCTTAAACCAAGCAATACAAGAGATATATATGGAATATCTCCGGACCTCATTAAGTGTAATAAAGATATCGTCATTCCTCCATTAACAAGACTCTTTAACATATGTGTCCAGACTGGTACATACCCAGAATCTCTCAAAATTGCCAAGGTTGTTCCCGTGTTTAAAAAAGGAGATCCAAAAGATCCCAATAATTACCGTCCAATATCAATTCTACCAGTAATCTCGAAGATATTTGAAAAAATACTTGCCTCCCAATTAACTAGGTACTTTGAAAAAAACCACTACCATGATAACCAACATGGTTTTAGAGGCGGTAGGTCTACTCTAACTGCCATCCAGGAGTTTGTTGCTGATTGTGCGAACTGCTTTGAGAATGGACTTTGCCTTCAAGCAACATTTATTGACTTGTCAAAGGCATTCGACACCATCTCCCATACTATACTTCTCAGGAAATTATATATTTATGATTTACATCCCAGTGCGGTCGGTATTGTTTCTTCTTTCTTATCAAACAGGAAACAATGCGTATCCGTTGACGGGAATACATCGAACTACGTGTATATCAATGAAGGTGTTCCTCAAGGTTCAGTACTTGGTCCCCTTTTATTTCTTATATATATTAATGACCTCCCAACGGCTACAACCTGCGGGAGAGGTATTCTGTATGCCGACGACACAACATTTACAAATATTGGTCTAAATGAGGAGGATAGTAGGGCTTCCAAGATGGTGACTGTTTCACAAGCGAATAACTGGTTTGTATGCAACAAACTCAGGTTGAATGAGGAGAAGACTGTGGATATGCTATTTACTCTCAAGAAATTTAATAAAATTCATAATTACTCCACAACAACCAAGTTCCTTGGGATATATATCGACGAGAAACTGGATTGGGCGGAACATGGTATGAACTTGGCAAACAAACTAAGTACGTCGCTGTTTTTACTAAGAAGACTCAGCACTGAGGTGTCATCCAATATTCTTAAAACGGTGTATCACGCATTTTTCGAAACGCATGTAAGATATGGACTCTTTATCTGGGGCCACAGTGCTATAAGGCACAAAATATTTGGCATTCAACGTAAAGCCATTCGTGTAATAGCTGGAGCTGGGTTTAGAGATAATACAATCCCCATCTTCCGCACACTGAAACTATTACCGTTACCATGCCTATTTATACAGGATTGTCTATTATATGCTAAACAACACATACTAGATTTTCCCAAACAACAGGACATGCACATGTATGACACTAGACATAAAACAAACATGTGCGTCCCATCGTGTAGATTGGAAAAGTCAAAGACCGGGCCTAGGTTTTTTTGCTTCAAGTTTTTCAACGCTCTTTCCGCGGATATTCAAAACTTACCATACAGTAAATTTAGAAAGCGTATTAATACTATTCTTCTGGAAAAAACCTATTTCTCTGCGGAAGAATTTCTTAGCGATATATGTAAAGTAAATGTATAATTTAAATTTCTATTATGTATACAATATACCACTGTAATTTGACGTATGTAAAACTGTATAGTTGTAAACATGAAATAAATTATTATTATTATTATTATTATTATGACAAACAACAGCGCCGATGCGGCCATGGTTGGAACTTCTGCCTGGGCTGTTCAAATTTTAAACTTTTGTCTGTCCAGGAACGTTGGAATTATGGTTCTACCTTTTGTAGTTTGTAAGAAATAAATGTTTTAAATCTGTTCCTTCTTTTTGAATAGCCCTGTATTTATGCTTTGGCTCAGGTTTGAACTTATAGAAGCCTCCCTAAGCTCTTACAGAAAATAATAAGAATGTTAATTCGAAACATTGCTACTTTTTTTAAGTAAGAACTTAGTGATGCTTCTATAAATTCAAACCTGAGCCAAAGCATAAAATATTGTTTAACTGTGGGAGCAAAAATAAAAACGTTTTTTAATCGAATAAAATGTACTATCTTCGATTCATTCATATTCATATTTTTGCTCCCACAGTTAAACAACATTTTATGCTTTGGCTCAGGTTTGCATTTAAAGAAGCATCAGTTCTTGCAAAAAAGAATAAGAATGTTGATTCAAAATATTCTTATTCTTTTCTGTAAGAACTTAGTGATGCTTTTATAAATTCAAACCTGAGCCGAAGCATAAAATATTGTTTAACTGTGGGAGCAAAAATAAAAACGTTTTTTAATCGAATAAAATGTACTATCTTCGATTCATTCATATTCATATTTTTGCTCCCACAGTTAAACAACATTTTATGCTTTGGCTCAGGTTTGCATTTAAAGAAGCATCAGTTCTTGCAAAAAAGAATAAGAATGTTGATTCAAAATATTCTTATTCTTTTCTGTAAGAACTTAGTGATGCTTTTATAAATTCAAACCTGAGCCGAAGCATAAAATATTGTTTAACTGTGGGAGCAAAAATAAACACGTTTTTTAATCGAATAAAATGTACTGGCTTCGATTCAATTATATTCATATTTTTGCTCCCACAGTTAAACAACATTTTATGCTTTGGCTCAGGTTTGCATTTAAAGAAGCATCAGTTCTTGCAAAAAAGAATAAGAATGTTCATTCAAAATATTCTTATTCTTTTCTGTAAGAACTTAGTGATGCTTTTATAAATTCAAACCTGAGCCCAAGCATAAAATATTGTTTTACTGTGGGAGCAAAAATAAAAATGTTTTTAAAAACATTCTTCTTTCATAATATGTGAAATACAGATAATACCTTATCAATAGTTTTTCAGTTATTTTCAGTTAAACCTCCGAAAAGTGTAATTTTTCCAATTTCTAAAAAGATTTCAATTTAAAACGATCATAACTTCAACATTTTGTGAGTTATATTCCTGAAATTTTGTGTGAATATTGTGAAAATATTTTTCTTTCATAATATGTAAAATACAAATAATACCCTATCAATAGTTTTTTAGTTATATTTAGTTAAACCTCCGAAAAGAGTCATTTTGTAAATTTCTTAAAAGATTTCAATTTAAAACGATCATAACTTCAACATTTTGTGAGTTATTTTCCTAATTTTTTTGTGGATATTGTGAAAACATTCCTTTTTCATAGTATGCGAAAAATACAAAATACCCTATCAATAGTTTTTCAGTTATTTTCAGTTGAACCTCCGAAAAGTCTAATTTTTCCAATTTCTTGAAAGATTTCAATTTTAAACGATCATAACTTCAACATTTTGTGAGTTATGTTCCTGAAATTTCGTGTGGATATTATGAAAACATTCTTCTTTCAGAATATGTGAAAAACAGAAAATACCCTATCAATAGTTTTTCAGTTATTTTGAGCTGAACATCCAAAAAGTGTAATTTTGTCCAAATTCTAGCAGGATTTCAATTTAAAACAATCATAACTTCAACATTTTATGAGTTATGTTCCTAAAATTTAGTGTGTATATTGTAAAAACATTCTTCTTTTATAATATGTAAAATACAGATAATACCCTATCAATAGTTTTTCAGTTATTTTCAGTTGAACCTCTGAAAAGAGTCATTTTTCAAATTTCTTAAAAGATTTCAATTTAAAGCGATCATAACTTCAACATTTTGAGAGTTATGTTCCTGAAATTTTGTGTGGATATTGTGAAAACATTCCTTTTTTATAGTATGCGAAAAATACAAAATACCCTATCAATAGTTTTTCAGTAATTTTCAGTTGAATCTCCGAAAAGTGTAATTTTTCCAATTTCTTGAAAGATTTCAATCTTAAACGATCATAACTTCAACATTTTGTGAGTTATGTTCCTGAAATTTTGTGTGGATATTATGGAAACTGTCTTCTTTCAGAATATGTAAAAAACAAAAAATACCCTATCAATAGTTTTTCAGTTATTTTGAGCTGAACATCCAAAAAGTGTAATTTTGTCGAAATTTTAGGAGGATTTCAATTTAAAACGATCATAACTTCAACATTTTGTGAGTTATGTTCCTGAAATTTTGTGCGGATATTGTGAAAACATTCTTCTTTTATAATATGTAAAATACAGATAATACCCTATCAATAGTTTTTCAGTTATTTTCAGTTGAACCTCCGAAAAGTGTAATTTTTCCAATTTCTTGAAAGATTTCAATTTCAAACGATCATAACTTCAACATTTTGTGAGTTATGTTCCTAAAATTTTGTATGGATATGGTGAAAATATTCTTGTTACATAATATGTGAAAAACAGAAGATACGCTACCAATAGTTTTTCAGTTATTTTTAGTTGACCCTCCGAAAAGTCTAATTTTTCCAATTTCTTGAAAGATTTCAATTTAAAACGATCATAACATCGACATTTTATGAGTTATATTCCTGAAATTTTATGTGGATATTATGAAAACATTCTTCTTTCAGAATATATGAAAAACAGAAAATACCCTATCAATAGTTTTTCAGTTATTTTGAGCTGAACATCCAAAAAGTGTAATTTTGTCCAAATTCTAGGAGGATTTCAATTTTAAACAATTATAACTTCAACATTTTGTGAGTTATGTTCCTGAAATTTTGTGTGGATATTGCGAAAACATTCTTCTTTTATAATATGTAAAATACAGATAATACCCTATCAATAGTTTTTCAGTTATTTTCAGTTGAACCTCCGAAAAGTCTAATTTTTCCAATTTCTTGAAAGATTTCAATTTAAAACGATCATAACTTCAACATTTTATGAGTTATATTCCTGAAATTTTGTGTGGATATTATGAAAACATTTTTCTTTCAGAATATGTGAAAAACCCTATCATTTTTCAGTTATTTTGAGCTGAACATCCAAAAAGTGTAATTTTGTCCAAATTCTAGGAGGATTTCAATTTAAAACAATCATAACTTCAACATTTTGTGAGTTATGTTCCTGAAATTTTGTGTGAATATTATGAAAACATTTTTCTTTCAGAATATGTGAAAAACAGAAAATACCCTATCAATAGTTTTTCAGTTATTTTGAGCTGAACATCCAAACAGTGTAATTTTGTCCAAATTCTAGGAGGATTTCAATTTGAAACAATTATAACTTCAACATTTTGTGAGTTATGTTCCTGAAATTTTGTGTGGATATTGCGAAAAAATTCTTCTTTTATAATATATAAAATACAGATAATACCCTATCAATAGTTTTTCAGTTATTTTCAGTTGAACCTCCAAAAAGTGTAATTTTTCCAATTTCTTGAAAGATTTCAATTTAAAACGATCATAACTTCAACATTTTATGAGTTATATTCCTGAAATTTTGTGTGGATATTATGAAAACATTTTTCTTTCAGAATATGTGAAAAACAGAAAATACCCTATCAATAGGTTTTCAGTTATTTTGAGCTGAACATCCAAAAAGTGTAATTTTGTCCAAATTCTAGGAGGATTCCAATTTAAAACAATCATAACTTCAACATTTTGTGAGTTATGTTCCTGAAATTTTGTGTGGATATTGTCAAAACATTGTTCTTTTATAATATGTGAAACACAGACAATACGCTACGGATATTTTTCGAGTTATTTTCATTGAAAGTCAAAACTGAAGTATAAAACATTCGCCTTAATTTCAAAACCAGCTCCCTACCTTCTGCGGTTCCTCAAGGAACCCACTCTGGGCCAATATCACCTATACTTTTTGTGAATGAAACTTCGAACGAGTGTTTCCACTCCCAGACAAAGCATGAAGTAAAATTTCGAGTTTAGAAAAGCCCCTTGAACATTTGTCGAGGGTCGCGCAGCGACCCGAGACAAATTTTCGGGCTTTTCTAAACTCGAAATTTTACTTCATGCGCCACGCGTACAAAACACTGATTTGAAGTAAAGTTCAGAAACATACAAATACATTTTTAATCACAGTAATAGGGAATTAGATTATGTAAAGTTATTTAAATTAAAAACACTGGGTATTGTTTTACAAATTAAAACTTTATTCCGACTAGTTTCGGTTTATTAGTCCATTTTCTACATTCCTTTGAAAATGGTCTAATAAACCGAAACTAGTCGGAATAAAGTTTTTAAATAACTTTAATTAATCTAATTCCCTATTACTATGATTAGAAAAAAATATTAAAATGAATCGCGTCGAAAATGCGTCTAGAACAATTTTATGTAATGCACACGTACATGTGTGCGAGATAAATTACACGAAGTAAGAGTGAAAAAGTATCTTGTAGTATTGGTTGGAGCATTTGCTCAGCAGAAGTCATTGTTCCCGAATGGAATGAAAATAAGAAGAAGAAAAAAAAACGAAAGGAGATGAGATTTAATTTTTATTGAAGCATTTAAGCTCGTAAATTTAATTCTTTTGAATAATTCTGTAATCAATTTAAATTTATTCATCACTTTACAAGGAATACAAATGTAACACGTCTGAATAATTTCGTATTTCAGGATTCGTGGTTGATGGACTGCGAAGATAAAAACCTCAGGCAAATTGTCATGGCTTATTTGCATCCAGCGTTCATGAACGCCCGATCTTGAACTTTCTCGAAGACAATACTCAAATAACTCCTTCTCACGTACAATACCATAAAAGAAAATTATTACTCGATGAAGAAATTTAATTATTGAATTTATCAATTTAATCAAATGTATCTTGAACAAGTTTCTCATCTTTCACGTGGTGAAACATATTTAACTATGATTTAAAAAAGAAAACACTTGGTTAAATTTCACTAATATATTAATGAAATTTAACCAAGTGTTTTCTTTTTTAAATCGTTATTAAAATGTACAAAGATAATTTCAAATGTACAAAGGTAATATCAAAATATAGTATATAAGTATTAAAACACCGTTTTAATGTGATGTTACAAATATACTGCTATAGTGGTATATTTTAAACTTCACAATATTTCAGTGTTTAATACGCGTGGCGCATGAAGTAAAATTTCGAGTTTAGAAAAGCGTGAAAATTTGGATTTGCTGGGGCGCGACTCGCTTCGCTCGCTCGCCCCAGCAAATCCAAATTTTCACGCTTTTCTAAACTCGAAATTTTACTTCATGCTTAGTCTGGGAGTGGACGACACTCGTTAGAATTATACTTAAATTAAAACATATTAATTCTTCCAGTAAATTATAAACTTTACAATATTTCAGTGTTTATTGTCTGTTGATTGGTGATTTTAACTGCCCTACATTGTACACCAATTCGAAGAACTCATCGACACCTACATCATGTATTATTAATAACTCTTGCAGTTTTCTTAATCTGCATCAGTTTAATAATATAAAAAATAAATCAAATAACATTTTAGATCTAATTTATTCTAATATCGATTGCTCTGTTGCCAGGGATTTATTGCCGTTTGTTGTTGAAGATGCATATCATCCTGCGCTAACCATTTCATTAAAGTGTTCAATCGATACATATAAAATTAATGACGATCTATCTAATTTTAATTTTAAAAAAGGTAATTATTGCTCTATATATTCGTATTTATCACAATTCAATTGGTCTATCCTTACACGATTTACTGACGTAGATTTAGCATTTCAGGAATTTTATAGTATTTTGATGAATTCACTATTGCAATATATTCCTAGATATAAACTGAAAAACACGAATAAATACCCTGCATGGTTTACATCGGAAATTATTAGTCTTATCAAAGGGAAGAATTGTATCAGAGAAAGAATGAAATCTAAGTCCCCACCTCTCAGGGCTTGAGCTTGGCTACTGAGCGCGTCGGCAGGTGGTGGATAGCCGAACATCCTGAGTCGCCCTCTGGACTTTTGCCGGGGGACGATGCAGGACAGTCTCGAATAAACTGAATAAGAGACCGCGAACCAACTCCCCCAGCTCAAGGTGTCATGCGACCCGTGCCGAGGAGCTAATGGCACCCGGGGTATAAGGGTGTCTCGCACGGAGCCTCCAAGGTACAAGGCGCCCCCTTGGAGTAAGTAGCCTTACCTCGCTAATCGGGTCACTGGCGGGATGAACCTCTTAGATACCCGGTACTCGTGGGAACTACATGGACAAAAACAAAAAAACAAAAACACAGCAGAAAGGGGAACTTCGTAAAGAAGAAGACCCTACCGCTACACACAATCCCGAAACCAGCGCCGAGGCAGGGACAGTGGGGGTGGATGCCCAGCATCGAACCCTACCTCCCCAACTCAGCGGATCGAATGCCCAGGGCAGCCAAGCACACCCGGGAATTACCGAGGCTACAGTAGGAGTATCCAAACTCCAGCTGGAACCGAGGCTCTCCGGCTCCCAAAAAAGGAAAGCCGCGATCGATTTGGCCAAAGCACGTGGGGAGCCAATCAAACCCAGGAAGCGAAGGTCAAATCGACAATGGGTTCGCGAGGAAGAACGTCGGGGAGTTCGTCAAACCCGACTGCAAACCCCCTCACGAACCCCACTTCAAACCAACAAGAGGCCCCGCTCGGAAACCAGCACACCCTCTACTGGAGGCCAATATAAAACTCCAGCCAAGAGAACGCGCCCAGCTTTGGGCATGACCGAGGTGAGACCCAGCACTACAGCTGGGGAGACCTACAGTCAGGCACTAGGGGCGGCGCGAATGGCTGTGGTACTCGAAGAGTACCCAGAACAAAACCTCACGGAGGACCAGGGAAAATCCGTACAACGGACTATTTTAACTGAGGTATGGAAGTGCGAACCTTCCAAACGTCCTCAGTTCACCAACAGCTACTTCGAGAAGGGGGTTGTGTACATCACGTGTGCCAACGAAACTTCCAAGGAGTGGCTGCTGGAAAAGATCCCGACAATAAAACCATGGGAGGGCGCTGCATTGCGCAGCGGAACTGCCAGGGCAATTGTCAGGATGACCAAGGTTGGAGTCTGGATACCAAAGACGGACCTAATCGAGGCCAAGGATACGGCTGACCTTATCAGTTTGCTGAAAACCCAGAACTCTAGGCTCGAAACAGCAAAATGGAAAGTAGTCAGCCGAAAAGAGGAGGATAAAGGAACAACCCTTATCCTCTACATAGACGAAGGTTCACTGAAGGCTCTGGAGAAGGTAGGATTTAAAGCCTACCTGGGTTTCTCCCAATTAACCTTCAAGATCCTCGGAAGGAAGCCCGACACCCTGGAAGGCAATGGAGGTAATACAAATTAACCTCCACCACTCCAAGGGGGCCACCGCTGCCCTGTGCCGCCAACTCCAAACAGGGAAATACGGCCTGGCCCTTATACAAGAACCCTGGCAATACAGAGGCGTTGTAAAGGGCCTTGGTAACACCGGAGGTAAGTTAATATATGACACAAACTCCGAAAAGGTCAGATCCTGCATTTTTGTACGGAACGACATAAACTTCTTAAAACTGCATAACCTCTGCTCCCCAGATCTTGTCGCAGCGAAGGTGAAACTCTCGGGTGAGGGAACCACATTCGAGGCCGTTATAGCCTCAGCATACCTCCCCTACGACTCCCCGCAGCCCCCACCTTCCAAGGAACTTGAGGAGCTAGCGACCTACTGCAGGACAAAGAAACTGCAGCTGTTGGTAGGTGCGGACGCCAACGCCCATCACCAACTCAGGGGCAGCTCGGACACCAATAAAAGAGGTGAGTACCTATTAGATTTCTTAATGTCCTCGGACTTTGAAATTCTCAATCGGGGAAAGGAACCCACTTTTGTTACCAAACAACGTCGCGAAGTGATCGATATAACGTTTGCGTCGCGAGGTGTAAGTGCCCAACTAGTGAAGTGGTATGTGTTGGACGAACCATCTCTCTCCGACCACCGTTACATCATTCTGAAGATTGGTCAAACCCGTGAAACCAAAATCGAGTTCCGAAACCCACGAAGAACATGCTGGGAATCATACCTTGAAGACCTTGCACCTGCCTTAAGGGTAACAAGGAAAGCATCAAAAACAAACTGGACGTAGAGCTTGTGGCAGAACAAGTCCAAGAGGCCATCCTAACCTCTTTCCAGAACAACTGCCCTACAACGAGGAGATCTTCCGGCAAAATAAAAAACTGGTGGAATGAAAACCTCGAAACACTAAGGAGGGACACACGCCGGCTCTACAACAGAGCGAGGAAATCTGGTGAGTGGGAGGAATATTCCAAAACACTAACGGAGTACAGCAAGGAGATCAGGAGGGCGCGCCGGGAGGCGTTGTAACACCTTTTTCGTGTCAACAATTTGCCGCAGGCTGCTCAGATTGATACGGTGGGCGTGGTTCGTTTTTTGAATATTTTGTGGGCGCCAGCGATGAGGGTATCACAGAAGTACATACACAAAGGAACATAAAATAGAGCTTCTTGCTGTTGTTCGTTTAGACTCGATGTGAGAGGGAAAAGAAAAGATAGAAATTGAATATCACGGAATTTAATTGTCTGGAATTACTGTATAATTACTCAGCTTCTCAAGTGCAAAGCGTGATGATCCCGGCTCGTCCTGGCAGGCCTCTGGCTTCCGCGTGCACGGTGAGGTTGGAAGGGTTGTTTCGCCTGGGAGTGTTTTCAACTTTCGCTTACTACGCCTTCAAACTCGGTGTGGTGTGAGCTGAGAGCTGCTGCGGGGAACGTCCCATTCAGTTGATGGCCTGCTTCCCAATTCCTCTCCCCCGTTGGCCAGATTCTTCTGCCTCTTCTCGGATGCCGGTGCGGTTCATGCAAATATTCAAACGGCTAAGTCACTGTTCAACTATGCTCATACAGTAATTTTACAAAAAGTAATAAAAGCGCAAATTTAAAGTTACAAAAAAACAGGGAATTTTAATTGAATTTACTAAAACTGAGAGTAGGTTAAGAATTAACAAGAAGGAAACATGCTTAGAATATGATTAAAAAATGATGACTAACAAAAACATGCATCGTAACTGGAATTATTGCGCGTGAATTTAACGTACGTTCCAAACGAAAAATGCCGGTCTCTCAGTACACCTCGTAGCCTTTTAACTTAACACGTGCAGGGTCATGCACCTCAAATACTAAATTACACTACGCCTTAATTCAGCGCCAAATATCCGGATGAGCACTCCATCCGCGATTACTTACATAACCTGCACCTAATGACACGTGGGGTACTAAATCGCCGTCAATCAAATTACGTCGTTATTCCACCGACTTATGAAATCTCTAATATACTATCGAGCCTTTACGTCGATCAAATCTCGCAATCTAATAATTTCAGTTACTTATACAATACCAACTACGACATCAACACAGTACAGCACAAAATGGACGACACCACCGTCTCGCACGGAACCCGGACAGGAAAAACCGACCGGTCACGTTTTTCTTCCTCCAACTCCCGTCTCATTTCTCCTCTCCGTCACTCCTTCATTAGATTTGACGTGCATCAAGTTGCCTATGATAAAACTTCAAATCTAATTTTAATACTAGATAATGTGTAGTTAAAACGCCGGTGCCGGAACGAAATTAATTTCGTTACAGCGTGGAGGATATTCTACTCGGAGATTGACCAAGTCCCCGAGGGAGCAAAACTCCACAAAATCCTAGCAAAAACCTCCGACACCTCTTGCGGAACCCTGAAGAAACCAGATGGATCATTTACAGAAACCGGCAAGGAAACAGCGGAGATCCTCATGAGAACCCATTTCCCCGGATCTGAAATCCTGCAAAATGGTGCAGACACTCACTCAGTGCTTGTAACCCCTGGTAAGGCGGCAACACAACAAGACTGGGAAATCTCAAAGAAAATTGTAACCTTTGAACGAATCAGGTGGGCGATAGGTACATTCCACCGATATAAATCACCGGGACAAGATAGGATCTATCCAGTGCTCTTGCAGCAAGGGCTGGACCACCTTCTACCGGTGCTATGTAAACTCTTCAGGGGCAGCCTGGCACTAAAACACGTGCCAACTACCTGGAAGAAAGTCAAAGCTGTCTTTATCCCTAAGTCTGGGAAGGACTTAACCCAGCCAAAAGGTTACAGACCAATTTGCCTGACATCGTTCCTACTTAAGACGATGGAAAAACTAGTTGAAAGACACATAAGGGAAACCTCACTTCTAGAGAGGCCGCTCCACCCCTTTCAACACGCCTTTCAAGCTGGAAAATCATGCGAGTCTGCCTTACACCAACTGGTAGTTAAGGTAGAGGCATCGCTGAAAAACAAAACAGTGGCTTTGGCTACATTTCTCGATATTGAGGGAGCGTTTGACAACACCTCTATCAAAACGATCGTAAGAGCAGTCGAAAGTCACGCTGTGGAAACCACGATAAGCTCGTGGCTACAATCCATGCTGACGGACAGACTAGTAATTACGGAACAATTCCAAGAAAAAATCAGCTTAAAAGCCAAAGGTGGATGTCCTCAGGGGGGCGTTCTATCCCCCCTTCTATGGGACATGGTGGTGGATGAGCTACTCACGTTACTAAACGACTCAGGATATTACGCCCAGGGATATGCGGATGACATTGTCATTCTCGTCACGGGAAAATATCCAACTACTATAACAAACATCATGAACAATGCCTTGAAAACTGTAGAACGATGGTGTGGGGAGGTGGGGCTAAGCGTTAACCCCACCAAGACTACGGTCATCCCCTTCACAAAAAGAAGGAAATGCGCGGGCCTCAAACCCCCAACCTTCTTTAACCAAACTCTACAACTAACCAATGAGGTCAAATATCTAGGTATCTACCTAGATACAAAACTCACATGGAACCGTCAATTAAAGCACACAACCGACAGAGCAACAAGGACGCTAATGACAACAAAGCGTGCTCTGGGAAAAACATGAGGCCTTAATCCAAAAATGACTATGTGGATATATAATGCAATAGTAAAACCCATGATTACCTACGGATGCACCACTTGGTGGCCGAAAGTAGAACAAAGTACTGCACAGGCAGCTCTATCTAGAGTACAGCGACTAGCCTGCCTATGCATAACTGGCGCAATGCGTACAACACCAACAGCCTCAATGGAAACCCTACTAAACCTCCAACCGCTGGACCTAGTGGTTAAAAGCGAGGCCAGACTAGGGGCATATAGGTTGAGGACAACTGGAAACTGGCACCCCACAGGAAACCACTCCAGAATAGAACAGGTAGTTACCAAACCTCTACTACAAATGGGAAGTGACTACATGATACCACGCTACTCCCTGAAGAGACCCTTCACAATAGAATGTGAGGGGGACAACGAGAAGCGCAACCCTTCACCTGGAACCCTGGTCTGGTACACCGATGGGTCAAGAAGAGAAGGTGGAGCAGGCGCTGGGATTCATGGCGCAACCCCAAAATGTGACATCTACGTGTCTCTGGGGAGGATGGCAACTGCACATCAAGCCGAGATCTTCGCGATCAACCAATGTACCATGGAAAATCTGCGACGGGGATATAGGAAGCAAAAGATCCTGATCCTCACCGACAGCCAAGCTGCTTTAAGAGCACTCAACAGCTATAAGATCCAATCTGAGCTATCATGGGAGTGCATCCAAAACCTAACGAAACTGGCGACGGAAAACACCATAACACTACGCTGGACGTCGGGACACACAGGGGAGGATGGCAACGAGAAAGCCGATGCTCTGGCAAAGATTGGATCACGCAGACCCTACATTGGACCAGAACCAATGCTACCGATTCCCAAAAAATCAATAAGACCAAGCGCAAAAGAGTGGACCCTAGAAAGACACACCGAGCGCTGGAAAAACCTGACAGGGCATAGACACAGTAAACTACTGATGGAAAAACCCTGCCAAGAACTAGCAACTGAGGCCCTCAGACTCAGTAGAAACAACCTTAGAATAGTCACAGGACTGATAACTGGACACTGTACCCTAAGGAAGCACCTGCATAACATGAAACTGTTCACAGAAGATCCAATATGCAGATTATGCCTGGAAGAGGATGAAGACGCCTCCCATGTACTATTCGAGTGCGAGGCACTTTCCACCTGGAGGGAAGCAAACCTTGTCCAAGGGAATCCAAGCCACTTCCCGAAGGGAAAGATGATCGAAAGGCTGCTGGGACTAGCCAAGGAAACAGAGCTTTTTGATTAACTACGGTAACGGAAGAAATACAATAAGCCACACGACTGCGGTGCTAGGGCAGAAATAACCCTAACTTCCGTTTCCCCACCCCTAAGTCTTTAATTTAGAAGAATACGCTCTTTAATTGAAAGCAAAATTAAACTTTCATATATGAAATATACTCAATGACATTAGAAGCGTAACACCCAGAAGGAGTTATTATTTTAACTTGATTTTTTGCCAGTATGGTAGTCTTACATCCAGAATAAAATGATTACATTTTTAAGAAGTTTTATTAAAAAACAATCTAAAAAAAATGAATAATGTGTTTGGCGACCCCTTTGCTGTATACACTCCTGTAGACGTCTGGGCATCGACAAAATGAGATGGTCGATGTCTTCTTGAGGCATCTCGTTCCAAGCAACTTGAATTTCATCGATCAACTGTGCTAGAGTCTGTGGAGGATGGTGCAAAGAGAATATTCTTCTTTCCATGATATCCCACACATGTTCAATGGGATTTAAATCCGGCGAACGGGGCGGCCACGCCAAAACATTAACACCAGCTTCATTAAGAAAGTTCATAGTTCGACGAGCAATATGGGGACGTGCGTTATCTTGTTGAAAAAGTACGTCTGGGCGGCCATCTAAATAAGGTAACAAAGTCGGTCGTATGACGTCTTCAACATAACGCGCAGCTGTCATACTGCCTCGAATGAATACAAGAGGTGATCGACTACCATAAGCAATAGCCCCCCAAACCACTACTCCAGCAGTCCTGTGTACATGCCTCTCAATAGCAAACCTAAGATCAGGTCGTTCTCCACAGTAGCGTCGTACCCTTCTACGGCCATCATGCGTGCCTAGACAAAATCGTGATTCATCGCTGAATACGACATCGTGCCATTCTGCCTCCCAATGCTGCCGTTCTCTGTTCTCTGCACCAGTCCAACCTTTGGCGACAGTGTCTCGCTGTTAAAGGAATCACTAATCTTGGACGGTACGAAAGAAGCCCAAAGGATTGAATGCGGCGATATAATGTTCGCATACTAACGGGCCTACCTTCTTCTCCAATCGGTCTCGCAGGGCTATTTGTCTTAAGCGCCGATCTTGACGTTCTGTGGTACGCCTTGGTTGACCAATTGGTCTTCTTCTTGCTCCTCTACCTTCTTCTGTCGATACCTGATACACACGTATTACAGTTGCTGCAGTGGAATCAATACGGCGGGCAATTTCGCGATAGGACATACCGACATCTCGATAAGCAACAACTCGACCCCGGTCAAAATCGCTCAAATGGTGATATTGTGGACGTCTTCGGACTCGAGGCATTTTATTTAAGCTTAACACACTCAACGGAAACACGAAAACTAAAAACATCTGTACTAAACAGCTCATATAAATAGTTTTATCAAAAAAGAAAAAGTGAAATATTTTTTTTTCACAATAAATATAAAAGGCACAAGGTTGAAATTGTTATCAATGTATGCTTTATAGTCACTCTGTTGCTAAAATATGAATTCAAAAAAATCATTCCTTCTTGGTGTTACGCTTCTAATGTCATTGAGTATATATATCTACACTTGAAAATCAGCTTACAACTAACCCGAAACAATTCTGGGCTTTTGTTAACTCTAAAAAATCAACCAAATCAAGAATTCCTACAACTTTGCTTCATGATAATATTCTTCTTGATGATCCCTGTGCTATTGCAAATAGTTTCCGTAATTATTTCGCATCAGTACATAGGCCCGCTTCTAATATTAATACTGACACTAAACACAGTCTTGTTTCTAATTTCCAATTCAACACTGCATCAGTAGAACATGTCTTTAAACTTCTCAGAAAGCTTACGAACAATTACTCATCAGGTAACGATAAATTGCCAGCCTTTCTTTTAAAGGATTGTGCTGCTGTACTATGCGAACCACTAACCACCTTATTGAACATATCGATAAAATCTTCTGTACTTCCTAGCTGCTTCAAAATTGCATCAATCTGCCCTGTTCCGAAAACTTCAAGCAAACAACAATCAATTGACAACTTTCGACCAATTGCAATATTGCCACATATTGCAAAAATATTTGAACGTATACTTTTTGATCAAATATATGTGCATGTAAAACCATACCTATCAAATATGCAACATGGATTTATGCCGTGCCGTTCCACAGTAACTAATCTTTGTCTCATCACCCACGACATTGCTGAAGTTTTGGACTCCAAGGGGCAACTTGACGTAATTTATACAGATCTGTCAAAGGCCTTTGACTTAGTTTCCCATAACATCCTTCCATCAAAACTTCAAAGATTTGGCTTCTGTGATTACTCTATGGGATTAATTCACTCTTACCTTAATGAACGTAATGCTTATATTTCCTTTAACACTTTTCAGTCATCACCCTATTCTCCAACCTCTGGTGTTCCACAGGGTTCTATATTAGGACCCTTACAATTTAATGTATTCATTAATGATCTGTCGGAAATATTAACATGTAGTCATCTGCTGTATGCAGATGACCTCAAGCTTTATTCCACTATCAAAAACATACATGACAGCCTACAACTGCAAGATGAATTGAATTTAGTTGCCCTCTGGTGTGAAAATAATGGACTCAAACTAAATATAAACAAATGTAAATATTTAACGTTCACTAGATTATCCAACCCTGTCAAATTTAATTATTCAATTAACAATTGTTACTTAGAAAATGTTACTCTCATTTTAATCGCACTTTTAATGTTTGAAGGATCTTGGAGTTTATTTCGACTCCAATCTTAATTTTAATCATCATGTTGAGTCAGTAGTAAAAAATTCGTTTAAAGCACTAGGTTTTATTTATCGCAGTACATCAGACTTTAGTAATATTAATGTATTAAAAAAACTATTTTATTCATATGTGCGCTCTAAGCTCGAATATGCTGCTTTAGTGTGGTATCCACAATCTCAAAATCAAATTAAAATGATAGAAAGTGTACAGCGAAAATTCCTAAAAATGCTATCTTATAAGCGTAATGGTCTATATCAGGTTAGAGGATTTGATCATGATACATTGTTAAACACATTTAATTTTGAATGGGCAGGTGGTGGCCGAGCGGTAACGTCGCCGGGCTGTATCGCTCGGCGAGCCACAATTCGGGTTCGATTCCCGTGCACGGCGAGACTTTATTTAAAAATAAATTCTCGTCGTGACCCTGGGTGTGGTATGAATGTGAGTGTTTGTCCGTACGAAATAATAGCATACTACAAATTGTAATCGTAACAATTAATACAAATATACAAATAAATGATGTTGGCTAATGGGCAAGTTCCCAAGGCCAGGCAAAAGCCAAACCAAATTTAATAAAAAAAATAATTAATAATTTAATTTTGAATCACTTGAATTACGTCGTCAAAAGACATCACTCATTTTCTTATATAAATTACTACACAATTCAATCGACTCCCCTGAACTTCTTTACAAAGTGCGGTTGCGCATACCAACTTTTTGCAGCAGACAAAAGTTTACGTTTAGTATACCACCATGTAGAACCAATTATAAACTTAAATCGCCAATACTTATTATGTGTAGTGTTTATAATGCGTTACCTTATTCCTGCGACATATTTTATGACGACATTAAATCTCTATTATCACATTTGAAAGAGCAAATAACTTAACATAATATTTTGACGTATATGTATTTTTCGTTTTTTGTTTATTTGTATATGTATACACGCATACGGCCATGTAATTTAATCTATTTTACATATTGTCTTGTAATTGGGATGTAATTTTCCTGTTGGGCAATAAAGACTTATTATTATTATTAATACGCATGGCGGCGCATAGGGTAAAATTTCGAGTTTAGAAAAGCCTGCAAATTTGGAATTGCTGGGGCGCGCGAGCAAGCGAGTCGCGCCCCAGCAAATCTAAATTTTCAGGCTTCTCTAAACTCGAAATTTTACTTCGTGCTCCACGCGGATTATTCAATCTTGTACATATTAATCTTAAGTGTTTTTTTTGACGACTCAAATCATTTAATTAATTGAAATCTTAGGTTTATAAATATTTTCAGGATCTTATTAAGCAACCGCGTTATTAAATTTATTAGACCTTTAATTTACTAATTAATTATCCAATGGATGGATAATTTAATCACCGGAGAAAAAGGCCCGCGCTTTAATTCACCGGGCGTGTATTCTAATATTATAATTATTTTCGATTTTAATTAAAACATATCTTCTCCGATATTTTGGGCAATTGTCAGTCGGGGAATAACACGGGGAAAATTTATGGGCGCTGGGAGGGACGCGTTTCGAATTATTCGGTGAGATGATCTCTTAACTTTCCTTTCCGTTTAATTATCGCATTCACGGTCAATTTCTCGCCTTTGAAATTCGTTAAAATTTCAACACATTTTGTTCTTGTGTAAAATTATAATCGTTACTACTTTTTTAGAAAATTTGGTTTGGTCGCTCCGCTTCGTTACGCGGTCAAATCATATGTTCAAGCTTTTCTAAGCACGAAATTTTACTTCATACTTAATCAATGAGTGGAACGGCATGTTAGAAGTTTTATTCACTAAAAATACAAATAATATTGGCCTAAAATGGGTTCCTTGAGGAACCCCAGAGGTTATAAAACTGGTTTCGAAATTAAGGTCCTTGTTTCATTATTTGCCAATTATTTTCAATTATCAATTTTTCTGTCAAAGGCAGTTTTAAATTAACTTGTTACAGTTTTACATAATTTGCACAATCATTTATCGATTTGTAGCATTCATTGGGCTCGTTCAGCAGAGACAACAGTTGGCAGTTTACTACCAACTGTTAGGGAATTCTCTGGTAACCGGATTGTTAATCGTAAACGTGTTTGGAATTTTTGCAATCGTACAAAATAACCGACCGAAGTCCCGTTTATTAGGTACCAACATACATCACAAACAAATCCAAACATGTTGAATGTTAAACATTTTGATGAACGGTCCCATTGGTTTGCCTGGACCACATCGGACTCCAACGATCAACAAATGAACTTAGATAACACTGCGCAACAATGAAAATGTTTCGGACTCAAAATTAGCTAATACTTATGCTGAATTCGAAAATGACATTAAAAATTACATATTAGCTCTTGTTTAGGAGATAAAGTTGTATGTTGTTTCTTAAGGGTGTAAATTTTAATTTTTTGGATAATTTTGTATATGACATTTGGCATACCTGTAAACTGACAAAACTAACATTCCATAATGTTTGTAGGTTATGTTTATAACTAGTGAAATGATTTATATGAGTTTCCTATTATTTAACTAGTGCGGAATTATTAATATAAATCAAAATGCCAAGGAATTGTGTAAATTCAGTAGACAACTTTTGTTACATATGTGGTGAAATAACATTTTCATCACAGAAGCGAAATATCACGCCTCTTGTGAAAACTGCTTACCAACATTACTTTGGTATGAAGGTAGGGGACCAGGATAAGTCATGGGTTCCACACATATGCTGTAACCAATGTTCGGTTATACTAAGAGAATGGCTGAAAAATAAAAAAAGATCTTTGGCTTTTGCTGTGCCTATGGTATGGAGGAAGCCTAAAAACCATAAAAATGACTGCTATTTCTGCTCAACTCCGCCCATAAAAGCAGGATTGTCAATGAAGAAAGGGGGAACAGTTAAATATCCGAATCTTCCATCTGCTATTCGACCTATTCCTCATTCGGATAGTTTACCAGTTCCTACCCCACCACAAATTTATGATTTGGAAAATGAAGGTAGAAATGAGGTAGAAATGGAAGAAGAAGAAGAAGAAGCAAATAAGCGTTTCACATCAAATGACCCTGATTTTGAGGTAAGAGATGATACACTAGTTACACCACACAGATTGAGTCAAGCAGAATTAAGTGATCTCATTCGAGATCTAGACTTGTCACAGGAGAAGGCAGAACTTCTAGGGTCAAGACTACAGCAGTGGAATCTTCTCCAACACGATGTCAGAGTTTCACAGTATAGAAAACGTCAGCGAAACCTGCTCTCTTTTTTTGAGAAGAATACAAATTTTGTTGTTTGTATCGACGTCTATGGATTAATGAATTGTCTCAAAATGAACTATGATCCAACAGAATGGAGGTTATTCATCGACTCATCTAAGCTAAGCTTAAAAGCTGTATTACTGCACAACGGAAACCGTCTTCCTTCTATTACTATTGGCCATGCAGTTCACATGAAAGAGACTTACATTAACATGAAAACTCTCCTCGAATCAATCAATTACAATGAATACAAGTGGAAAATTTGTGGTGATCTAAAAGTCATTGCTATACTTTTAGGAATGCAATTAGGGTACACTAAATACTGCTGCTTTTTGTGTATGTGGGATAGTAGAGACAGAAGTTCACATTAAATAAGAGCAAACTGGCCTGCAAGAAATCTCAATACTTACGAAAAAAATATCGTTGCTGAGCCACTTGTGGACCCAAAAGATATTCTTCTTCCACCCTTACAAATATGTAAGGGTGGAAGAAGAATATCTTTTGGGTCCACAAGTGGCTCAGCAACGATATTTTTTTCGTAAGTATTGAGATTTCTTGCAGGCCAGTTTGCTCTTATTTAATGTGAACTTCTGTCTCTACTATTTAATAAAATTGGGTTTAATGAAGAATTTTGTCAAAAGTATGAACAAAGATGGACAGACTTTTAGGTATTTGAGAGACAAATTCCCGAAACTAAGTGATGCAAAGGTTAAAGAGGGTATTTTTGTCGGGCCACAAATTCGTCAACTTGTTAGGGATCCTGCGTTTGACGAAGTTTTGGAGGGGAAAGAAAAGAAAGCCTGGGAAGCTCTGAAGGGAGTGATTCGTGGATTTTTAGGAAACAAAAGAGATGAAAACTACAGTCAGTTAGTAAAAATACTCCTGGAAAAATACCATCAACTCGAATGTAACATGTCCCTAAAGATCCATTTTCTCCACTCCCACCTAGACTTCTTTCCTCGCAATTGTGGTGCTGTTAGTGATGAACATGGGGAAAGGTTCCACCAGGATATTTCTGTAATGGAACGAAGATATCAGGGTCGTTGGAATGAAGCTATGCTAGCGGATTACTGTTGGTTTGTGTGTAGGGATGCTCCGGAACTCGCATACAAGAGAAAAGTAAAAAGATCAGGATAACGTTATACCTACTATGTATCACAGAAACTAGAGCTAATAAAACATTTTCATTGTCATTTTCATTTTTTTTAGCATAAAATGAATATAATTTGACTAATATGGTGCAGGAAACACGAAAAAAATATTTTTTTGTGGTGCAGTGTAATCAATATTTTTATTAATAGATTTGTAAATAATAAAAAATGGGAAATACGTTTATGCATACTTCTATTATAATAATAAATATTTGGTTTGCAAAAAATAATTGGTTGGCCTTATAAAAAATTGATTTGTTTTTATTTTCTGTTATTTTGCTGTACAACAAATTTAAATAAACAAATTCTAATACCATACATCACATTCATTAGTAAAACAAGAGTGAAAATTGTTTAACTTTCATTCTAAAAGTGGCGGTGTGCAGTCCGTCGTGTATCGATGTGGGTCACTCTGTTGGTGTGTTGATGATGCTTCTGTTTCCGGATTTCTTACATCATCATCAGCATCGGCAACCGCCAACAGGCAGGTGACCGGCCAGCGATGAGAAAGTAAGCAGCGTATGGACGGACGGACAAGGGGGCACCGGACGATTTCTCCATTTCTCCTCCAGGATTAAATTAGCATTTAATCATAATGCGCACTCTGTCTTTATACGTTTTAGTCGCACGCTCATCAAACTATGATCCAATAGATATCCCGTCCGTTCGATCGGCTAATGTCCAGTTCCAGTGTGCATCTCGTCATTTCGTAACTGGTTTCACGTAAGGCGAGCATTCCGAAAACGGATGGAAAAATGTGCAAGCACATTTCTCCTTCAAGGATGTAAAATTTAGAAATCTTCTTTTTTTATTGCTTTATTCAACATTTTGATGAAGCAGGAATCGAATGTCGATTAATATTGTATGAATTAGGTTCAAATAAATTCTTCTGATTTCACGATAATCAATATTTTATTCATTATAGTCATAGGAAATAGTACCACTTGTAACCAGCTGGGTAGAATCCTAAAAAAAAAGGATTAATTCACGAATCCAAATCCTCTCATTTAAGAGTGTCAATTTTCGCTGGTAACGTGTTGATGGTGCTAAAAGAGCAAACTTGCTGAAAGTAGTTTTGATTATTTATTATAGTGTGTGCCGAATTTTATCATAACAAATAATAAAAATTACGAGAGCGGGGCGCGTTGTTTGTTTGTTTAGATCACGCCGGGATAATTAATGGGTATTGAATTACAATAGACAAGTAAACTGGATAAATATTTACGGTTTTAATTTTAATCGACATACATCCAATTGTTTCAACTTTTAGTAAATAACAGGGGGCAGGTGGTGGCCGAGCGGTAACGTCGCCGGGCGGTAAATCGCTCGGCGAGCCACAGACCGGGTTCGATTCCCGTGCACGGGGAGTTGTTATTTAAAAATAATAACTCGTCGTGTCCCTGGGTGTGGTGTGAATGTATTGTGCCGTCCAATATATGGTAATACAACTTACAAAATAAGTTATAAATTAAATAATATAAGTTAAAAATAAATAATTGATGTTGGCCAATAGTCAAAGCAACTAAGGCCAGGCAAAAAGCCAAAAACCAAGAAAAAAAAGTAAATAACACACTTGGTTAAGATTTCACTGTTTATTGATTGACACTGCAACAATTGTTTCGCCACACAGTGGCTTCATCAGGCAGATGAATAATCAACTTGTTTTATTTCAAATACTTATTTATATATTAACATAATTATTATATAATTATAAATTACAATCATTATAAATTTATATTGCATATAGAACTAAAATCTCTAGTTACTAGTTACTGAACATTTCTGACTATTTCAAGCCAATATGTGAAAACTATTCATGGATTTCGATAGCTATCGCTATCTATTGCTCCATTGTATAAGATTCTACATACGTACGTAGTTCTAAAATGTTTATAGCGACATTTCATATCCAGGCGCCTGAAAACCTCGGGCCGGCGTTGGAGAAATGCATTTTAACCATTCTCATCATTTTTATAATTTGTGGAGGTTTTTCATGGGGTTATTTCCTCGTGGTTTTTTTCCTCGTTTCTGAGTTGTTTTACTCAAATACGGTACGGTCTATGACGTACATTTTTAAATTATTTTGTTATTAATACTAGGCGCGTTCAATTGAAACCCATCTTTTCTCTATAAAAAAATTACTGAATTAGTGAAGTTAAAAATACAGTGCTTAAGCAGTATTCAAAAGCAGTATATTTGGACCTTCACTTGAAATCAGTGTTTTATGCGCGTGACGCATGAAGTAAAATTTCGAGTTTAGAAAAGCCCGAAAATTTGTCTCGGGTCGCTGCGCGACCCTCGACAAATTTTCACGGGGCTTTTCTAAACTCGAAATTTTACTTCATGCTTAGTCTGGGAGTGGAAAACACCAGTTAAAACTTTAAATTGAACTCTTTAAAAAAGAAGGAATGTCGAAAAATTTACAGCATACGTATATTTAAAAGAAAAATCTAATCGGGTTGATTTTTCTTTTAAATATACATATGCTGTAAATTTTTCGACAAAGAGCATATTTAGCATTTAGTTAGGAAAAGTAATATGTACTATCCAGTATATTAAGAAAAAATCACTTGTTTACTTTTAGATCGTGACATAATTATTGTTTTAAGCTTGTTACAGCTTACTATTGTACTTTGGATAAATATTAGTTCAGAGTTTTTTTTTTTTAATTGTTATATTTAAACGAAAATATTGCAATATGTTGAAATGAATTTACTTTAAAAAAAAATCCATAATTTCAACAATCGAATAGGTGCAATCCTCATACACAAGGCCGTAGCCAACGGGGGGATATAGGGGATTAGACCCCCCGAAATTTTCATAATGACAAATTTTTGTATATAAAGGCGACCCTGAAAGAGCAAAAACAATATTTGTTTACCATTAAAACCCCCTCCCGAATTTTGTTTAACCCCCTCCGAAATATTTTTCTGGCTACGGCCTTGCTCATACTTCACAGTCATGCTTTTTTAAACGGGTTCTTCAAAATTAGTTAAAAAAACTAAACAAACAATGCTTTCTTCTGACTGTGTTGGCTAGTGTAATTTATTAATTTGTGTGATTTTATTATTAAAATTAGTTCTTTGGTAGTTTATTTACTAAGCTTTATTTTACATAATTTCGGTATGATTAAAGCTTTTGCAATTTGTGCGTCAAAGTTTACCAACACAAATAATGCACTCGGATTTCTTTTATTCTTAATTTAAACTAAAAAATAACATGATTTCATGTCTGTGAAGCTAACAATATTTCCAGCAATAGCCCGACGCCTATAATTTATTCATTTGTGTGATTTTATTATTAAAATTAGTTCTTTGGTAGTTTATTTACTAAGCTTTATTTTACATAATTTCGGTATAATTAAAGCTTTTGCGATTTGTGCGTCATCCAGAAATGTTAATGCAGTACAGTTCATGGTTTGTTTTTTTAAACTTTATCTTTAAGGTACTTTTTTTGAAGACCGGCAAGGGCACTTACTGTAAACTGTGAACGGTATTGCGACATGTTAAGGAACTTTTTAGTTCCACAACTGCAGGTGTTTCAAGGTTTTAATATGGAAACATGGTTTTAACAAGATGGGGCAACTTGCTACACCTCAAACCAATCACTTGAGGTTGTCAATGAACTTTCAACAATTTAATTACAAATAAATACTATCACAGTTAAGACAACAATTCCATTGTCTTACTAACCGACGTATACTTTGCTTATTGAATTTTTGTGGCTACTGATTGACAAAGTCTTCCACAGTTATCTGTATTTTTGCGTCGAACTCAAAAAGCCAACTTTTGATCGCCCTTTTCATCGGTCCAAAAATATGGAAATCGTAAAGCGATAGATCCGAACTATATGGTGTGTTTACGCGAATTACGCGATTTGGTTTTAAAAATTACTTAAACACAAAATTTTCAATAAAAGGTATATTCTCAAATAATGTGCATCAAATTATTTACATAAATATTTACAAATATTAAGTTAACATAATAATTTAAATAAACAATAAACACAAAGAAATGAATTAAGTTAAGAAAAGATTGAAGTAGAGATTAGGAAAAATGAGCAAAGATACACGGTGAAAGAACAAGTTAAAGTTATGAGAAAAATCCAAAGTTTCACGTTTTCGATTCAAAGAGAGAACTTACTCGTTTGCTGTTCAAAACAAGACTCTTCGATTTTTAGTTTTGAAGACAAGAATTCACAAGGGTGTGAAAAGTGAGAGAAATTTTAGATAAAGAAAGAAGAACATAGAGCATGCAAAGAAGGAAAATAGAAGTGGAAAAAACAGAATAAATTATCTCTCCGACTGGCCTGCATTTTATAACTTCGACGAACATTTTTCGGCGACGGATTAGCGCCTATTGCGCCTCATCGGGCACGTAGAGCCGAAAACCCATTGTAAAATTTTACAGCATTTATTTGCTATTTTCGGATCTTCGGCTCTTAAGGTTGTCATAAAATGAAGCCAGTCTCTCACGACAAGAGCAAACAATTTTATAAAATAACAAAAAGGTCACGTACAAATTTATTTTCTAAAGTTCGGGGAATTTTTGACGCAAACATGGTGGGTGCTCCAAAACCTTAATGTTCTTTCATGGGAGATTTTCTTTTACGGGGTTAGCAATATGAGGTCGAAATTTTGCTTCATGCGAAACACTGATTTAATGTGATGTTCAGAATACACGTTTCAAGCATACTGCTTTAGTAGAATATTTTGAACTCACTTAAAATCGACATTTTATACGCGTGGCGCATGAAGTAAAATTTCGAGTTTAGAAAAGCCTGAAAATTTGGTTTGGTCGCGTAGCGCGAAGCGCGGAGCGGCCAAACCAAATTTTTAGGCTTTTCTAAACTCGAAATTTTACTTCATGCGCCACGCGCACAAGACACTGATTTCAAGTGAAGTTCACTTGTTCACAATATTTCAGTGTTTTCAGTGTTTAATACGCGTGGCGCATGAAGTAAAATTTCGAGTTTAGAAAAGCCTGAAAATTTGGTTTGGCCGCTCCGCGCTTCGCGCTACGCGTCCAAACCAAATTTTCAGGCTTTTCTAAACTCGAAATTTTACTTCATGCTTAGTCTGGGAGTGGAAACACTCGTTGATAGCTTTAAATTTCAAGTAAGCCCCCATGATACAGCTCAAAAAACACCCTGTATTTTCTGTTTGTATTGATTAACAAAATAAATTTCACACGCGAAATTTAATAATTTGACCCGGCTGCTAAAAAGGTTGACCACCCATGGTTTAAAAGCAACTCCATTATTTCCTAATGATACAAACTCTTCGCCGACGACCACTCCTAGAATGCCATGCAGCGCCTCGAGTTAGTTAACCGGTAACATCAATTCATTTTCTTTAATATGATGAACTAAGACATCGCGATCTTGGTTGACCTTTTTGCATATAATTTGTTCGCCCCTCTTTTTTGGACCATCTTGCTATAAATTCGGGAGTCCATCCAAAGATCGGCACAGTCGCCACATCGACGTCAACTCAAACATGAACACCTACACCGTTGTAAGGATTTTATATTAATAACTTAGAAAGTGCAAAGTGTGAAAGTGCAAAGTGGATTAAATTGGTAATTAATTTATTTTGTGTGTTTTTAGTTTGCGATCTTTGTTCTGGCTGCTGTCGCGGTAGCCGAGCCACCATCTGGCTACAGCTACCACAGGCCTAGTGGAGGTGGAGGCGGACACACCGGCGGCGGTCATTTCGGCGGCGGTGGTGGCGGTGGTGGTTTCTCCTCCGGCGGCGGTTACACAGCCGTCTCCTCCGGATACCAAACATCCGAAGGCGCCCAAGTCGACCAAGTCCTCCTCGAGAAAGTGCGCCAGATCCTCCTCCGAGAAGAACAAAACTCGCACTCCTCGCACTCAGGCGGCTTCGGAGGCGGCGGCGGCTTCGCCGTATCCCAACAATACGGAGTACCATCACCCGCTTACGGAGTTCCCAGTTACCAAACCCGCGTCGTCGGAATCAATCTTGAAGGAATCAAACAGGCCATCCAGGTAGCTCAATACCAGCAAATATCCCATCAGGCCTTCGCTGGATACCCAAGTGGACCTACTGGTGGCTACGCTCCAAGCTACCCATCCGGCTCATACGGAGCTCCGTATTAAAAAGCTTCAAAGCTTGAAAGAACTGAAGCAACTCGTTGCTGTCACCTCACGAGTTCATAATGCAGAACGCTCATGTGTACATTAACATGCATTGCCATTTATTTTATTTTGTATAAAGCTTTTGTTATATTTTATAAAAAAAAATACATTTGTCACCGTTAAAAAAACAAAACACTTGCATTTTTATTACAAACACTGCTCGAATTGTGGAAAAGGCATTTAAAAAAAGCAAAATTAAAAAGTATCACAAATTTACCTCTCATTTTCTTCTTGGATTTCCGCCACTACAATCCAAGAAGAAAATGAGAGGTAAATGATACTTTTTAATGTTGCTGTTTGTACTCTTTGCTGTTTGTACTCTTGTGATTTTTATTATCTTTTTCTAAATATTTCTGTTATTGTCTGGTATAGATGGCTTAAGACAATTAGTACTCATTCCCTGTAACTTTTTCAATTTATTTTAATTTCCTGGTAATTCATTTAGTTTGGTGAAAGAATAATTTGACCTGATGTTGCATTTTGCATATAAATTATGCATAGAACAGTAAATCTGTCGTGTAACTCAAATATTCATTGTATAATTCAATATCTGTCGGGATATTAGCTCAAGAAGTAGCTGTTTCATTCAATATTTGGAGACTAGTCTCAATGAGACTAAATTTTTGCAAAAAGTCGATATTAATTTTAATTCGTTTTTATATTTTGTAAATATTCTGCAAACTATTGACAAACTCAATTTTTCTTTATGATAAATTGTCTTTATGTAAATTAAATTAACCTTACCGCCACTAAAATTTAAAACTTTAATATTAATTATATTTTCAATATTCAGTTGAGAAAAACAGCTGAAATTGGTCTATTTAATTAATTTTACCATTTCGATCAAATTCACTTTTCAATGCACCAACAACAAAAACTGATAATCACTCAGTTTTTGTTGTTGGTGCATTGAAAAGTGAATTTTATCGAAATGGTAAATTTAATTACCTATAAATAACATTCCTTCATTTTCACTCCACGCCCCAGTTTTATGTACCTGTTTCGACGACACACTTCGACATTCCTGTAAGTTTCCTGTTTATTTTATTTTAATATTTTTTGTATTGAAAGTCTAAACATAGCTATACTGATGAGGCATAAATCTCGAAACGCGTCTATAGATGGCTTAAGACAATTAAAATTCATTTCTTGTAATTTTTTCAATTTATTTCAATTTCCATTTGTTTCATTTAGTTTGGTTAGAGAATAATTTGACCTGATGTTGCATTTTGCATATAAATTATGCATAGAACAGCAGTGCTGTCGTGTAACTCAAATATTTATTGTATAATTCAATATATGTCGGGGTATTAGCTCGAGAAGTAGTTGTTTCAATGAATATTTCGAGACAAACTTTTTGCAGAAATTCGTTTTTATATTTTGTAAATATTCTGCAAACTATTGACAAACTCAATTTTTCTTTATGTTAAATTTTCTCAGTGGCGTAGCCAGGAAGGGGTTATGGGGGGGTTATAATAATAAATAAATCAGTCGCATTGTAGATAATTTCTTTGCAAAGATATGTGATTTTTTCATTTATTTATTTGGTTAAATATAGTCACTAGGATGTCGCGCGTAAAACAGATTTTCACATTTTCTGAAACTTCAATATCGCGCGACATCCCAGTGAATTTGTTGTACGATAGAAATAATTGAAAAAAATTAAAATTCTTCGAAAAGAATTCTTCTACAATGTGACTGATTTAGTTTCCCAATATTTTTTATAAATGTTGCAGAAAAAAAATATATTGAAGATGCGATTACGCTAGTTTAACAATGTTTGATATTTTTTTTATAAAAGAACGGTCAAAGTGGAAAATATTTTATTAAGACAGGCATTAGGATTCACTTTCCTTAAAGTATGCCTATATTTTCCAAAATATTTCATCCCTATACAAGGATGTAATTAAGACGGCAGTATGCTTAGTTTCGACTTCCGACTTCGACTTCCTCTTAACGCCAATATTTTACTGCCTTTCAAAAAAATCAGAACACCAAGTATTTATTGCACGATTTTAATAAAATTTACACAATTTGATCATGTAAACAAACTGTATCGATGATCAAAAAATCAAGTTAAAAAACAAAAAAAACAAATGAATAAAAATGAATAATGTGTTGGGCCTCCACGATTTCCCAAACACTCATTAACACGTCGAGGCATGCTAGAAATCAGGCTGTCAATATCGACTTGGGGTATTTCATTCCAAACTTCGATAATTTGACCTCTAAGTTCCATTACAGTGTTAGCGGGGCGCTGTAAGTTACTTATTCTAACACCTATCATATCCCAAACATGTTCTATTGGCGATAGATCTGGAGAACGAGATGGCCAAGGTAACAAATTGATTTCGGCACTATCAAAAAACTGTCTTGTAATGGCCGCTGTGTGAGGTCGAGCATTATATTGCTGAAAAATGGGGTTCTGCAAGCCATTTACATAGGGCACTAACACTGGCCGTAAAATGTTGTCAATATACCGAATCGCGTTAAGACTTGCTTCTAAAAAAACTAGAGGAGACCGACTACCATATGCTATCGCCCCCCAAACCATAACTCCCTGTGTAAGAGCCGTATGTCTTTCAACAGCAAATTGTAAAATTCCGCGTTCACCGTGTCGACGTCTCACTCTTCTGCGACCATCATGAGCCCATAAACAGAACCGAGACTCATCGCTGAAGATAATGTTATTCCATTCATGGGTCCAATGTTGTCTTTCCCTGCACCAATCAAGTCTTGCTCTGCGATGCTGCGGAGTAAGAGGTAGACACAATTGTGGGCGGTAGGATCTTATACCAAAACTGCGGATTCTTCTGTAAACAGTAGCCATGGATACTCTTTGGCCATTTCCCAATGTCCGCGACGTTGTAAATCTGTCCCTTAAAGTTGTAAGACGAAGAGCTCGATCTTCACGCTCAGTGGTGCTTCTTGGACGTCCTGATCCAAGTCTACGTCGATTCTCCCCAGCTTCGGACCATCTAGACCAGCAGCGTACACTACGGCCTACCCTTTCAGCAATAGCACGAACCGAAAAACCCGCTTCTCGCATTCCAATAATGCGACCCCTTTCAAATTCACTTAGATGATGATATTGTGCACGCCGACGAACACGGGGCATCTTTTTATGTTTTACAAACTGAAACGTCAAACTACTCAGAGGCTACTTGGATATTAGAAGCAATTACATTAAAAAATCAGCAGCTCTTCATAATGGTGAAATCAAGGAAAAATACCATTAAATAGTAACCAAAACAATTGATTTTTTGATCATCGATGCAGTTCATTTACATGATCAAATTCTGTAAATTTCATTAAAATCGTCTAATAAATACTTTGTGTTCTGATTTTTTTGAAAGGCAGTATATATTTAACTGTAGGTAGCATTGATAATAACGGTTACCAACGTTACTGTCAACTGTTATTAACGTCAGTACTGTCAAGAATAATTCTAAATGTTCTTTTTTTCTGATTTTTACAAAATTCCATGTAATTCAATTCGAATTTGAAAAACCACTCAATTAAACTGTTCTTTTCTTTCTGCACTTCGCTTAGAACCCCCTCCCCTCCATGTAAAAATCCTGAATTTTCTTTATGTGAAATTTAATGATTGTATCACTGTCGGCTCGCGGCCTAACTTCATGTGAGGCTCAAATCCAAGATACAAAAAATGAGGTTGAAAGCAGTACGTATCCATGTTGTTTATCAATGCTCTTTACGTCACGGAATTGCGTCATTAATACATGCGTTTAACAGCATAACGAGCGCACCTTTTAATTCCTAGATGCATTACCTTGGCACTTTTGTTTTAGAAGTTGGCCACCGACCGCCACTGGATTGGGGTCTGTCAACTTGGCCCCCCCAACTCAAAATTTTCAAATAAAAAATATTGCGCCGAAAAGGTCTTAACTTGCGCTCACTTGCGCCCAAATATTAAAACTTGCGCTGTTAAGGGTAGAAAGTTATAGCGATTTGAAAATAGGGGGGGCTAAGTTGACGCCAGTCCCCCCATCTCGGAATTTTTAACTTTTTCTTTCATAAATACATTCTATGGAACTTGCGCTGTCGATACCACCTAATTTTACAAGTTGCGCTGCAAAAATACACCCCCTTTAAACGAAATAAAGGAGGGTGCTAGCCCCCCCACTTTACATTTTTTAAGTTTTATTGCATTGTACACAAAGCTTAGAAGTTGCGCTCACTTGCGCCATCGAAATTTCTTCAATATCAGTTCTCATGAAAAAGTTAAGGCATATTTTATATATACTCGAATCCAGTGCGCGTATTCCCATAATCTCCATGCAACTACAGAAGAGTAATACAATAAACATACTTAACTCACAACCACTGTCCTTCTTCGTCGAAAAGCATACATTATACAACCAAAACAGTAATTTTCTATAATATTTGCATATTTATTCCAGTGCCGTATCATGGTGGAAATATATATTTTTATTATTACTTAAATAATTTTATCTCCAAAACAAATAACAATAATTCGATTCAATTAATAAATATAACTTTGACAATGTATTTAAAATGCATTTCTGCTGATTAGAAAAGTTGCGCTGTTTTCCCAGTAGCGTTACAAATAATTTATTATTTAATTTAATTAAATATTTTCAAAACCAAACGTGAAAATTTTTTAAGTGATTTTACTTAAACAATGCACAAGAAATGCATCTATGCCAATGAGAAAAGTTGCGCTGTTTTCCCAGTGGCATCACAATTAATTTATTATTATTTAAGTAAATTAAATATTTTTCAAACCAAACGAAAAATTTTGAATTTTCTAAGTGATATTACTTAACCAATGCATAGGAAATGCATTTATGCTAATGAGAAAAATTGCGCTGTTTCCCCAGTGGCGTCACAATTAATTTATAATTATTGAATTAAATTAAATATTTTCAAAACCAAACGGAAAATTTTAAATTTTCTAAGTGATATTACTTTAACTATGAATAGGAAATGCATTTATGCTAATGAAAAAAGTTGCGCTGTTTTTCCAGTGGCGTCACAATGAATTTATTATTATTGAATTAAATTAAATATTTTCAAAACATAACGAGAAATTTTAAATTTTTTAAGTAATATTACATTAACAATGAATAGGAAATGTATTTATGCTAATGAGAGAAGGTGCGCTGTTTTCCCAGTCGCGTCACAATTAATTTATTATTATTGAAGTAATATTTTCTAAACCAAACGGGAAATTTTGAATTTTCTAAGTGATATTACTTTAACAATGCGTAGGAAGTGCATTAATGCTAATGAGAAAAGTTGCGCTGTTTTCCCAGTGGCGTCACAATTAATTTATAATTATTGAATTAAATTAAATATTTTCAAAACCAAACCGAAAATTTTGAATTTTCTAAGTGATATTACTTTAACAATGCATAGGAAATGCATTTATGCCAATGAGAAAAGTTGCGCTGTTTTCACAGAGGCGTCACAATTAATTTATTATTATTTAATTAAATTAAATATTTTCAAAACCAAAAGAATAACTTTGAATTTTTTAAGCGATATTACTTTAACAATGCAAAGGAAATGCATTAATGATAATAAAAAAAGTTGCGCTGTTTTCCTAGTGGCGTCACAATTAATTTATTATCATTTAATTAAATTAAATATTTTCTAAACCAAACGATAAATTTTGAATTTTCTAAGTGATATTACTTTAACAATGCATAGGAAATGGATTAATGCTAATGAGAAAAGTTGCGCTGTTTTCCCTGTGGCGTCACAATTAATTTATAATCATTTAATTAAATTAAATATTTTCAAATATAATTCAAAATTTTCCGTTTGGTTTTGAAAATACTTAATTTAATTCAATAATAATAAATTAATTGTGACGCCACTGGGAAAACAGCGGAACTTTTCTTATTAGCATAAATGCATTTCCTATGCATTGTTAAAGTAATATCACTTAGAAAACTCAAAATTTTCCGTTTGGTTTGAAAATTATTTAATTTAATTAAATAATAATAAATTTATTGTGACGCCACTGGGAAAACAGCGCAACTTTTCTCATTGGCATAGCTGCATTTCTTATGCATTGTTTAAGTAAAATCACTTAAAAAATTTAAATTTTTAAGTTTGGTTTTGAAAATATTTAATTAAATTAAATAATAAATTATTTGTAACGCTACTGGGAAAACAGCGCAACTATTCTAATCAGCAGAAATGCATTTTAAATACATTGGTAATGTTATATTTATTAATTGAATCGAATTATTGTTATTTGTTTTGGAAATAAAATTATTTAAGTAATAATAAAAATATATATTTCCACCATGATACGGCACTGGAATAAATATGCAAATATTTCAGAAAATTAGTGTTTTGGTTGTATAATGTATTAGTATAAATGAAATTGCCAATTCTTGGTTGCAGAATACTTCAAACATTAAAAGTGCGATTCTTTTCGCACCGCCAGTCTAAGGTGTCAAATTGTTTAGAGGGAATGGCAAAGCTATACTGAGGAGAGATAAATCTCGAAACGCGTCTATAGATGGCCTGAATAATTTGACCCAAATTGTTACATTTGCAGTAGGTTACTGTATGTAACAGCAAACACTTGTTGTATAATTCAATGTCCGTCGGGGTATTAGCCCGGGAAGTGGTTGTTTCAATGAGTGTTTGATATAGTCTTTGTAAGACTAACTTGTTGTAGATTGCGAAAAGAGTCGCACTTTTAATGTTTGAAGTATTCTGCAACCAAGAATTGGCAATTTCATTTATACTTATGTTTGAACGGTAACGTGACCGCCAGTCTAAGGTGTCAAATTGTTTAGAGGGAATGGCAAAGCTATACTGATGAGAGATAAATCTCGAAACGCGTCTATAGATGGCCTGAATAATTTGACCCAAATTGTTACATTTGCAGTAGGTTACTGTATATAACAGCAAACACTTGTTGTATAATTCAATGTCCGTCGGGGTATTAGCCCGAGAAGTAGTTGTTTCAATGAGTGTTTGATATAGTCTTTGTAAGACTAACTTGTTGTAGATTGCGAAAAGAATCGCACTTTTAATGTATAATGTATGCTTTTCGATGAAGAAGGACAGTGGTTGTGAGTTAAGTATGTTTATTGTATTACTCTTCTGTAGTTGCATGGAGATTATGGGAATACGCGCACTGGATTCGAGTATATATAAAATATGCTATAACTTTTTTATGAGAATTGATATTGAAGAAATTTCGATGGCGCAAGTGAGCGCAACTTCTAAGCTTTGTGTACAATGCAATAAAAATTAAAAAATGTAAAGTGGGGGGGCTGGCACCCTCCTTTATTTCGTTTATAGGAAGTGTATTTTTGCAGCGCAACTTGTAAAATTAGGTGGTATCGACAGCGCAAGTTCCATATAATGTATTTATGAAAGAAAAAGTTAAAAATTCCGAGATGGGGGGGCTGGCGTCAACTTAGCCCCCCCCCCCCTATTTTCAAATCGTTATAACTTTCTACCCTTAACAGCGCAAGTTTTAATATTTGGGCGCAAGTGAGCGCAAGTTAAGACCTTTCGGGCGCAATATATTTTATTTAAAAATTTTGAGTTGGGGGGCCAAGTTGACAGACCCACTGGATTGTATATATTGAAGCAAAAACAGTAAATCAGATAAATCTAGTTTGGTGTAGGCAGAATGGCCGTAGCCAAGGGAGGGGTAGAGGCACTTGCCACTGGAATTTTAAGCAAATAGTTTAACTGTTTGCGATTTGAATTAGAAACGAAAATTTTGTCAGTAGGAAAATATTATGTCCAGGGAGGAACAATATTTTGTCTTTTGACAAAAAGACAAAATTATCGTCTCTAATTCAAATCGCAAACATTAAAATATGCAAAATTCAAAAGTCACACAACATCCCATTCTTGATTGTCTTTTCGGATTCTTTAAACCAGGATTTTTCAACTGGGGGTGCACGCCACATTAGGGGGGCGCGTGAAGATATTAGGGGTGGCGCGAAGGATTTCCTAAATAGTAGGTGACATGAAATAAAGACATCAACGAGTTATGAGTGAAAATGGGATATCAATACCTTGGCCTTTGTTATTTCTTATTTTTATTAACGATCTTCCTGACTACCTATGAAGTCATAATGGTAATTAAGGTACCGAGGGGGTTAGTAAGGAAATAATGCCTGCCGTCGACAGTGTATAGCCCGAGGGCCGCTGCCCCGAGGGTTGTACGTCGGCTAAGGGCATTATTTCCTACTAACGCTCTGTGGTGCCTTCAACGTTTTATGTCCTACCTGTTTATTAATTTAAAACGAGAAATATGATCAGTATTTTATTCCACATGGATCGTAGTATCAGCTGTCATGTTGACACTGAAATATTTGTAATATTTGACGGAGTAAATAGTTTACTTGAAACGTGTAATGGCTACAAGCAATTTACCAGAAGATGTGTTGCATCGAGTAAATAAAGCCAGAGAGGCGTTAGTGCCAATGAAATCAAAAGAAGCCTACGAAAAGGAATTTGATAATTTTAAAGAATGGTCCGATATTCACGATATAGCGGAAATTAATGAAATTGTCTTATTGGGATATTTTCAAGAATTATCCGAGAACTTTGCTCCTAATTCGTTGTGGACCAAGTATTCGATGCTGAAGAAGCAAATGATGGCTAAGAAATTGGTAAATATTTCTGAAAAATTTTTGGAATTAGAGGCGTTTTTAAAACAAAATTAAAAAATTATGTACCTAAAAAATGAAAAGTTTTGTCGCGGGAACAGGTAGTGTTATTTTTAAAAACTGCCCCTGTTGATGAATATCTTTGGGATATGGTAATTTTGGTAATAGGCATTTTCGGCGTATGTGGGTGTCATGAATTTCTACAAATGAAAGTTGGAAATGTTAAAGATATGGTTTCAAACATTGAAATTACAATTCCTTGTAGTAAAAATGGTCAACCAAGGAGCTTTGTAGTTATACAGGATAATGAAATTAATGCCGTTAGTCTCATAAGAAAGTAGATGTTGCTGAGATCCAAGAATTGCAATATAGATAATTTATTCCTAATTACCAGAAGAAAAAATGTACACTACAGTCCGTTGGCAAAAATAAATTTGGTAGTATACCAGCAAAAATTGCAAAATATTTAGGTTTGCCAGAAGCGTCTAAATATACTGGGCATTGCTTTAGGCGTACTGCTGCAACGTTACACTCAGATGCTGGAGGCAGCATAGAAAATTTGCAACGTTTAGGAGGCTGGAAGAGCAGAAGCATTGCACAAAAATCAATAATGCGACATTGATTGCTGGATCATCGAGAGATGAATTTCTTGCACCGACATCGACGATGTCCAATATACAAACTAATAAATCGGTTAATGTTTCAAGTTCAGTTGCCCCTCTTATTTCGGGTTCTTTTACGAATTGTACGTTTAATATTGGCTATGATAAATAGTCATGTTGAATTTTTCGTTGAAATAAATTGAATTTTCATTCTGTCTGACATTTCATTTATTTATTTATTTATTTATTTTAACGGTGGGCCATTACATAATAAAATAACAATAGTCTTTTAACAAATCGAAATAATCGCACAAAATCACACAAACAATGTGAATAACGACTAAAACTAAATTTATATACAAATACAAGTATGCATACATGGAATCATACATACTATAACACTACGTACTACATTCAAGCACATTTTTACAATTACGCTTGAAACATTGTAAGCTTACACCAAAAACATCTATCAATCTACAATATGTATTAATATTATCAATTAATGCATTCCTAGGGCTGTTGGATGTATAATTTGTTGCGTGATACTTGCTAGCAAGTAGTTGTTGATGTCTAGTTAAGCGTGTAGGTACATATAGTGAAATTGATGCAAGTATTACAGAACAATTTATTCTGCTATTTAATATGCGGTACGCAAAACACAAGGAAAAGTACACTCTTCGTTTAATTAATGGAAGAAGTCCAAGATATTTAAGTATCATATTATAATCATGATAAAATAGATGACATCGAAAACAAATTAATTTTATCATTTTTCGTTGCACATTTTCTAGACGATCCACATGACATTTATAATGAGGTGACCATATAATTGCGCAATAATCTATAATAGGCCTTACAATAGATATATAGAGAGATATAAATGTTCGAATAGAATTAAAATTTGAGCTAAATCTTCGTATAAATCCAAACATCTGCAATGCTTTAGCAGAGATTTTGTTGATGTGATCATTAAACTGTAGTTTAGCATCAAACAAAACCCCCAAATCATTAATTGAATCAACTCTCTCGAGGAAACTATTATTTAATGAATAATCAAAAGCTAATATTGAATCTTTTTTACGTGAAAACCGCATGGACTTGCATTTTTTTATATTTAAATAGAGATCATTATCATTACACCAGACCATAATCTGATTTAAATCATTTTGAAGAGTATTACATTCATATATGGACTTTATATTGCGAAATACTTTCATATCGTCTGCATATAGAAGAATATTAGAAGTAAGATGTTTGCCAATATCATTCACAAATATAAGAAAAAGTAACGGCCCTAAGTGAGAGCCTTGTGGCACCCCTGAGGTTGCATCAATTATGATATCGGATGTGATGTTATTTACTTTGACCAACATTTTCCTTTTACAGATAAAGGACCGTAGCCATTCAAGCATGCGTCCCGAAACACCATATGAGCAAAGTTTATACAGAAGCCTCGTATGATTAACCCTGTCGAAGGCTTTGGAGAAGTCGGTGTAGACAGAATCCACAACTGAGCCTTCTACCAAAGTATCCGATATAAAGTTTGAATAAATAAAGAGATTCGATTCTGTAGATCTTGATGGAAAGAATCCATGTTGTTGATCAATTATTGTGGATGAAAAGTGCAGCATCATATGTTTATATACAATCTTGTCAAACAGTTTCGGAATACAAGATTGAATGGCTATAGGACGATAATTGTGTACATCTTTTTTGACACCCGACTTAAAAACAGGAACGACATAGCAACGTTTCCAGACATCAGGGAACTTACCATCTTGAAGAGATTTGTTAAACAGCCAGGTTAGAGGAAGGCATAACACATTAGCACATGATTTAATTATTGATGGAGGAATTCCATCCGGACCAGGAGAACTGTTTATCTTGATATCAGAACTTAATTCTACGATATCAGATTCAGTAAGCTGAAGATAATTAAAAATTATATTTGATTCTACGGTAAAAATAGGACCCACACAAGAAATATCTGAGTGGGACTCTTGAAAAAAATGGGCGAATAAATTGGCTATATCTTTATTAGACGTAGCTATCGCTGTTCCTTTGTGCATGCATGAAGGAAAAGTACCAACACTATCCCTTTTGGATTTGCAGTATTTCCAAAAGGCATTAACATTATTTGGTATGTTATTTTCAATATCACGAATGTAGATAATGTGGTCATTTTGAATTAGTCTTTTGCAATCTGCTCTTAATTTAGAGAAGGTGTTATAGTCTTGAATACACCCAGTATTCTTGAATTTTATATGCGCAAGACGTTTATCTTTAATTAATTCAATTAACGACGGCGAAAACCATTTAGGAAAATGGGGCTTTAATTTTCTCCTAGCTGGAACATGTTTATGCAAAATATTGTATAATATTTCATAAAAAATATCAACAGCATTGTCAATACCATGAGATTCTAAATAGTACATCCAATTTACACTGCTTATTTCATTACAAATAGCATTAATATTACAGTTCGTAAAGTCCAAATAAAATTCCTCATTTGAATCATCATTAGCAATTGCAGCATCAAAGTCTATATGCAAAGGCGGGTGATAACCATCAGGCTTACATAAAGGGTCACCCATGGCGCAACTTATATGAGGATTATTAGAAAATATTAGATCTAAAACATTACAAGAACTATTTATGTTGTTATTAAATTGATATAGCCCATTGCTCATAACACTATCACACAAAACCCGGGCACAAGCACTTTCAACACTAGTTGGTAAGAATCCCACGCAGTCTTCTTCTGGAATCCAGCCAACACTAGACAAGTTGAAATCTCCAACCTCAAATAACGTAAGATCTTCATATTTATTGATGATATCTGATAATGTATTTACGTGTTCAGTATAAGTGTCCTCATGAGATCGTGGAGGCAGATAATATTTTTTGTCATTTCGAACCATATTACCATGACAACGAAGAAGTAAATAAAATAATTACCGGGCCATTATGAAAAATTTTGTCGCATTATAAGTCCAGTAACGTTACAAAAAGGAGGTCTATTAATTGCAAATAATGCAGTGGTAGGACATAAACTAATTTTATATGCCGACGACACAACAATTATGAGTACTGCAAAACATCACGAAACTGCAGTTAGCTTAGATGAAGAGGCGCAGTGATTGGCCTTTAAATGGTTTATTAGTAACAGCTTAAAATTAAATTAAAATATATCAGTAAATTTAAACTTCTCGCTTACGGGCACTATTAGTAAACATCTAAATACAAAATTTCTTGGCATACATTTAGAAATCAACTTAAGATGGGCAGTACATGGATAAAATTTGGCCAATAGATTAGCTAAAACAATTTTTAAACTGCGTCAGTTGTCGACAGAAGGTAGCAAAGAAGTTCTAGGCACAGCCTATTATGGTCTTTTTCAGTCTCACCTATTATACGGACTAATAGTGTGGGGCCATTCTGCGATCCGGCATCGTGTATTCGGATTAGAAAGGCGAGCTGTGCGGATTTTAGGTGGTCTGGGTTAATTATCAACAGATTATTAAAGACATTAGAGTTTTAACGTTGCCAAGTTTATATATATTGTGACGCCTCGCTTGGGCTAAACAAAAAAAACGTGAAGGTTAATTTTAATTTTATTTTAAATTTTATTCAATTATTGACTTCTTATTTGAACCAAAAAATATGTATATGAAGTTGCTTGAAAATTCCCGACGTGGACTAGCTAGGGCATGGGGAGGGGTTCGATTTTTTTTGGCGCCAAGTAGTCTTTCAAATTTTGCCCTACCAGGAATTGACGCGACGGAAAACTACTAAACCTAGATGTTCGATTCAAATTGGAGGTTCATAATAATCAATTACAAAAGAACAATTAAATAATTTAATATTTTACTTTATTAACGTTTGAATAAGTACGACTAAATAATGTTGTTTAAAAGTTATAATATTTTCTTTAAAGTTTAATTAGGTGACACAAAATTTATTAGAGTTGCTATTCCCAATAATATGAAAATTTGCTTTTCAAAAACTAAACTTTAATTATTAAATTCGGTGGTTATACCAATGGCCATTGTACAATCCGAGCGGATAATTATCATATCCAAGTCAAATAAATTAACAAATGACCGTCGGATTAGCACACTCCTAACACTCAATATTTTAGCAACAATTAATTTTATTCATTAATAATATTATACTCTAGAATTAAAATAATTCAGCACAAAAGATTCAAACAAAAAAATCGAAATTGGCACCGTGGCCACCGTAATTAATTAATTATTCACCCTAGTGAATATTTATTTTTTTTGCAAAAAAAAACCAACAACAATAATATGACTTCACCGTAAAAATCACAACACACAACTTCGACGCAAGTTAAGTAATTGGCACTTAATTATTTTTAAACACGAGCGATAAAATCGCGTAGTTCGGAATAGAAAAATAAATAGAAAAAATCTAGCCTGTTTATTTATCCGGCTGTGTCCTCTGATGTCCGAACGCGCGCCGGCCGCCTGCAGATAACGCCCTCCGATCGCGTTCCGCACCTCACGCCTTCATCCACGGCGCTCCCTGACAAAATTCTGAAGCGAGTCGGACAGCTAACTGGACAACAGGTCTGATAATTAGCCAATCAGAAAGGAGATGAACCACACCGCAAGAAATTTAGCGGCACTTAAGGGTTTTGAGAACTCATTTAAAAGATCATTTAAGATCATTTAAGAGCATTTAAGAGCCTACAATATCACAGAGAGGGGTGTTAGATAAGTTAAACAAAACGGTAAAATTACATTACCTAAGATGTTGTGCGGCTCTTTTAGCGATGTGCGTGCGGCAGATTATTTCGTTCGCGTCTTAAACGCTCCAAACAACGAAACGCAGAAAAATCTTTATCAGCAATCTTGACGCACAGAACACAATTTCTACAATGGCCAAACGGCGAAAGATCTACTCGGACACTCGCGCATAGTCAATTGTGTCCAGAAGGTGACTTAAGACGACAATGACCGCGCGCGCTTTTTAATTTGAATTAAATTTATGGGCGTTCAAAATTGTGAACGTCACAATATATGAGTGTATTGTTTATATAAAGTCGCATCTAAGTACATTTCGAAGGCATGATTTCATACATAACCATAATACTAGGCAAGGCAATAACATACAGAGAGTTTTATGTAACACCGAACATTTTCATAACGAGAATTTTTCTTCAAAATATTCATACGCATACGTTGCACATTTTCTATGCTTGGTTTATTAAAAGAATTTAATTTGAAGCTTTAAGCGAGTGTTTTCCACTCCCAGGCTAAGCATGAAGTAAAATTTCGAGTTTAGAAAAGCCTGAAAATTTGGTTTGGTCGCGTAGCGCGAAGCGCGGAGCGGCCAAACCAAATTTTCAGGCTTCTCTAAACTCGAAATTTTACTTCATGCGCCACTGGTACAAATCACTGACATATTACGAAGTTTAAAACACACCGCTAAACTTTACATTAAATCAGTGTTTTGTACCGGTGGCGCATGAAGTAAAATTTCGAGTTTAGAAAAGCCTGAAAATTTGGTTTGGCCGCTCCGCGCTTCGCGCTACGCGACCAAACCAAATTTTCAGGCTTTTCTAAACTCGAAATTTTACTTCATGCTTAGCCTGGGAGTGGAAAACACTCGCTTAAAGCTTCAAATTGGATTCTTCTAATAAACCGAACACCGGAAAATGTGCAACGTATGCATATGGATACTTTAAAGAAAAATTCTCGTTATGGAAACGTTCGGTGTTACATAAAACTCTCTGTATACGCACCATCGTGCAGATTAAGCAGTTCACAGACGGGCGTTAGATATTTTGGTATTAAATTTAATAATATCCTCCCTATCAATGTCCGCAGTTTACTCCTTAAGGATTTTAGGCAAAAAGTGAAACATTTTTTACAGCTGCGAAGAGTATTTGAACTCGAACGTATTTGATGAACTGAACGATGAATGTTTTACCAATACATAGGTTTTTAATTCGGTATTTATTAAATTTGTTTGCATTCTTTATTATTTTTGTAATAATTTATTATTTATTAGTTTTTTTTAAATTAACTGAGCTTTGAATTCGTTGTTTGTTTATATCGATTTGATTTGTTAATATTTATATTTGGCAGCTCTTCCAACTTTTTAAATTTTTTTTTTAAATATAATTATTTATTATTTTCTTTTCTTTATACATTAAACTTTTAATTCGTCGTTTCTGTGTACTTGTTTGAAGTGTTTTTTGTTGCAACATTTTTTAAATTATATTTACTTATTATTTCATTTATACATTTAACTTGTCTTATTTTATGCAGTTTTGAGTTATATTTATTAATCATTTCATTTATACACTTATCTTTTAATTTGTTGTTTTGTCTTATTTTTATTGTGAGTATTAGTGTAATTTTATACAAATATTATTTTTAATGGTTCTGTTTGCAAGATTAATTAGTTTTGTGTTGACAACTAATCATTAAACCGATATACACCGTTCCATTTGTTTCTGGATCTCGCCTAGCCATGCTTTCGTGTTAATATGTTGCAGTATCAACATTTACATTTTTTATTAATTGGCACTCCTGATTCCTTATTTTAACAGTGTTGCAATAATTTATGATATCATAAGTATGGGGTATAAATTCAAATTAATTAATGGGCGCAAAATTCTCTGTGAACAAAAACATGTTGTTGCAGCTAAAATTATTTTCCTTAGAAAATTCCAGTGAAGATATCCAATTCGTATACCTGGATGAAACATGGATATATCAGAATGGATCCGTGGTTCGACGCTGGGTACATGAAACGGATATAAAAAGTAATCCAACTAAATTCAAAAATGAAGGCAAACGCTTCACCATTCTACATGCTGGGTATAGGGGTGGGTTTTTGGATGGGTGCGATTTTTTATTACATTCGAAAAACAATGACCGAGATTACCATGCCACAATGGATGGTAATACTTTTCAAAATTGGGTGGTTAATCAACTTATTCCTGCTTTGGCTAAGCTTTCAGGGAAATGTGTAGTTATTATGGATAATGCTGCATACCATTCTGTGCAATTAGACAAAACTCCTTCATTTTCTTGTAAGAAATGCGAAATGCAGGAGTGGTTGGTTAAACACAATGTAAAATTCAATCCAAAATTAACCAAAAAGGAACTATGGGCTTTATTTATACCATTTCGATCAAATGACAAAATTTACGTAGTTGATGACATTTTGAGAAAGAACGGGCACGAAGTTCTTAGATTACCGCCATACCATTGTCAATACAATCCAATCGAAATGGCATGGGGGTTTTGTAGACTTACTACAATAAGCACATAAATTCTAAGCAACCATCTAAGGATCGTGTTCAGAATTTATGGCTTAAGTCTCTCTCAAAATGTACATCCGATATGTGGCAAAATTTCTGTGATCATTGTGAAAAACTTATTTCGGATGACTGGACAACACACATGGGGAACCTTTCTTTTGAAACCATTCCTCCTTTTATTATTTCGCTTGGGGAATCTGGCTCAGAACAAACATCAGAAGATTCAGATGCAGGTTCTCTTGACTAAATAATAAAAGTGGAATGAGGGCTTAAAAATTGTTTGACATGAAAATTATCAGTATCACAAGAGGGTGGGAATAAATTTGCAATTCTACAAAAAAATACTGAGGGCCAACAGAAGAGAGAATGACCAAAATTAAGGTGGATGGATGGAGTTGATCAAAATGTGTTAACGGGAAGACCCAAGCGAGAAATACAAATGGATGACGAAATATGTTTGCAGAGCCGAATTCATTATATTTGTTATATACAATATTATTGCTGTGTTTGTATGTACAAAAACCAAGTAGTAAATTTTGTTAATCTTAAAACTGCATATTATTATCCTTTTATATCTGAAAATTTGTAAAACAGGCAACAGTGTAAGATCACAATAGTCAGAAATTATAACCTTAAAATCGAACATCTGACAGTGACATTTAAAAACCCTGATTTAAAACACAACCAGCCCCATTTACAATACTTAAACTGTCACTTTTCCATAGCTAGGCGAGATCCAGTAACAAATGGAATTTTGTATATACACTGGCGAAAAAAATTAACGCTTCATTTGTGATTATTCTGATATCTTAGAATCGAGTTTTCTTTGAACACAAACATATTTTTACAATAAGAAATCTTATCAAGCATGCTGTTTTACATGTTGTGTTTTGTCTTTTGTTCTCATGGTTTTCTGTCAATAAATAAAATGAAGCACTTTTCATTATTCTGACTGTAAGAAAGGTTCATATAAAATTTCTTTTTGAGTTTGTTTTCAAGTAATTGTTAAAATTAAGTGCTAAATAGTGAAGAATGAATATGGATAGACGTCCGAATCTTAATTTAAGCAGTGAAGAAGCTGTGATTGTGGTTACACTTGCAGAAGAAGGTAGGAGTCAGCGTTACATCAGTCAGCGTCTTGGTGTTAATCAATCGACCGTATCCCGTGTCTTGAAGAGACATCGGGAAACTCAGGCATACTCAAGAAGGCCAGGACAAGGGAGAAAAAGGGCCACAACTGCTGTTCAAGACCGTTTTTTAATGATGCAGACGTTACGCGAACGGTTTATTACGGCTCCTAGGCTACAAAATATGCTCGCAGAGATCCACAATGTTCATGTAAGTTCCGATACCATCAGAAAAAGGTTACGTGGTATTAATTTAACTCCGAAAACAGCGGCAAATGGACCACAATTAACCGCAGACCATCGCAGAGCCAGGTTAACATTTGCGCAAGAACATGTAAACTGATTACAGGCCGATTGGGCTAATGTTATGTTTAGCGACGAGTCCAGATTTTGTCTTTACGGCAGTGACAGACGAATGCATGTGTACAGACGGCCAGGTGAACGTTATGCGCAGTGTAACATTGTTCCTACTGTTATGTTTGGTGGAGGCTCTGTTATGGTTTGGGGTGGTATCACTTTAGAGGCTCGTACGGAGTTGGTGGTCATACCAAGAGGAAGCATCACGGCAGCGTCTTATATTGCAAACATTTTAGAACCATTCGTAATGCCTTTAGCTCCCTTTGGAGGAAACGATTTCCTGTTTATGCATGACAATGCAAAACCACACAGTGCCCGAATTGTACAACAGTATCTTGACCTAGTGGGTATCAACACAATGCAATGGCCAGCCAGGAGTCCCGATCTTAATCCGATCGAACACCTATGGGGCGCGATGGGCAGACGCCTTACAGCACTTCCTCGGCGTCCAAGCAATCAACAAGAGCTTGGACAAAGATTGCAGGAAATTTGGGAAGATATTAACCAGGATGAAATTGGATCATTAATTAACAGTATGAGCCGTAGCCGTCGCTGTCAGGCAGTTATTCGAGCAAGAGGAGGAAACACTAGATATTAAGTCTTATAATCACATGTTAACTTTTTTCCTCTTTTTATTTATGACATTATTTTAGTCATTAATGAAAGAAAATGTGTTGAAAATCATTATTATAGTTCAGTTGGTTTTGTTGTTATTTTTTTTTGTTTTTAAACATCAAAACTTTATTTTTAAATTAAAAAAATTAATGTGATGCGTTAATTTCTTTCGCCAGTGTAGTAGCCTTAATCAAGTGTGTATATTTCTGTATGTGTTTTTAATTTTTTTTTATTTATTTAATTTTTAATTATTACTAGTCGTATTACATGTAATGATTTGTGTAAAACATTATGTTAATGCACCAATAATGGACAGATAGATAGGCTATAACGGTGTTTCAATCTAACTAAAAAAACCCAAATTAAATTAGGAAGGGAGGGCGTGGAGCTATGAGAAGGGGCGCAACCTGAAAAAAGGTTAAGAACCCCTGCCTAAAAAATTTCTCAAATATAAAAAAAAGTAGTTGCACAAACTTGCAGATTTTTTTATTTAAATATACTTTCAAAACTGCGCACAGTGATCCCGATTGTCAATTACGTGATAAAAAATCGAAAATGTGATTTGTTTTTCTAAATAGAATTTCAAGGTCGCTAATTGATATTAATTTCTGCTAAAACAAACCGGCGAATTCAATATAGTGGACTTGAAATTACAAAAAATTAGATATTAATCAAAATTAGGTTTACTGCACAGTGCCGGTCCTAGCTAAATTTGTAGATGGTGCGAGATCTCATGGTGGCGCCCCTTGCAACACAAAATTTAGAGGTCTTTTTTGTTTACGGTCGTTTTCGGCGTTTCTGCCAAGACAGCGCCCGGTGCCACTGATACTGCACTTCGAGTGTTTTCATTTGTGAAACAATACAAAGTGTTTTTAATTTAAATAACTTTACATAGTCAATAAAAACTATCAATGTACAATGCATTTAACGACTTTTAATTATATTGTGATATAAAGGTTAATTACCAGTTTAGTCCAGTTTACGAGAGGTGTCCTGTGATATTTAAGTTTAAACTATCGTATGTTCAATAAAAAAACCTCTAGTGTGCCATGATTTAATTGTTTTTTTAAATTTAAGTTGGCTTCAGGCTTTAGAAATCGTTAGATAAAACGTCAGACATAATTATTATAATGTATAACTTCAGACTCTAGAGGTTTTATTTTATTGAACATACGATATAATAACGATAATAATATCATTCCCCTGAATAATATTACTATAGTTATTATATCGTATGTTCAATAAAATAAAACCTCTACGAGTGCCATGGAATAAATTGTAGGTTGGCACTACAATTTATTCCATGGCACTCGTAGAGGTTTTATTTTATTGAACATACGATATAATAACTATAGTAATATAATTCAGGGGAATGATATTATTATCGTTATTATATCATATGTTCAATAAAATAAAACCTCTAGAGTGCCAAGTTAAGAGAGTTTAGCATTAGTTGCGATTATGCACACAGCAATAAAACAAATAATATTAAGATAAAAATACCGCAAAGAAAAGTTGTATCATAGATTTAAAATCAGTCATCATAGGACGGCTCTTGTGAATTCTACTATAAATTCGTTTTAATTGATAAATATATACCGGTGTTCAAAAAAGTCGATATATTTCTAATCCATCCCTAATGATAAACTTGACCAACTTGGTAAAAGGATTAATGAATCTTAGTGATTTTATCCTCGTGTTTTACACTAAGGCCAGGCAAAAGCCAAATTAAAAAAAAATCCTCGTGTTTGAAGGTCTATATCCCTGTTATTCACTGCTTGAAATAAAAATGCAAGAGTTTTAGTTTTTTTACGGTGACAAATGTATTTTTTTATAAAACATAACCTACAAAAGCTTTATACAAAATAAAATTAATGGTAATGCATGGTAATTTACACATGAGTGTTTTGCATCATGGACCCGTGTGGTGACAGCAACGAGTTGCTTCAGTTCTTTCGAGCTTGTTCAAGCGTTTTTCAGTAGGGAGCTCCGTAGGAGCCGGACGGGCGACTCGGGGCTCCGTAGCTGCCACTGGGTCCGCTGGGGTATCCTCCGAAGGACTGTTGAGAGATTTGATTGTACTGCGCTACCTGGATGGCCTGTTTGATGCCCTCGAGATCGATGCCGACGACGCGGGTCTGGTATCCAGGGACTCCGTACGACGATGATGGCACTCCGTATTGTGGGGATGGAGCTCCGTAAGACGAGCTGATTCCGCCGCCGAAGCCGCCGCCTCCGCCTCCGCCGCCAGAGCTCGAGCTCTGCTCTTCTTTGAGGAGGATCTGGCGCACTTGCTCGAGGAGCGCTGGGTCAACGGAGGCACCTTCTGAAGTCTGGTATCCGGAGGACACCGCTGTGTAACCACCGCCACCGCCGGACAGACCACCGCTGTAACCGCCGCCGCCGCCTCCGCCTCCACTCGGCCTGCTGTAGCTGTAACCTGAAGGTGGTTCGGCTACCACGACAACAGCCAGTGCGAAGGCTGCAAACTAAAATCACAATTAAAATACAATTTAATCCACTGTTCTTTTTTTTGCGCACTTGCACACTTTTCACTTTCTAATAATAAATACTAAAATCCTTACCACGGTGTATGTGTTCATGATGCTTGTGTTGACGTCGAGTGGTGACTGTACCGATTCTGGGATAAACTCCCGATTATATACCGGATCGTTGGACTAGGGGGGCAGAACCTCTGGGGCGAGGATGGTCCACACTTTCACGAGACACAGACGCGCCGCGGCGGCTTCTTCACTTCTTCACTCATTCACCTTATACACACACACATATCCCTCCTCTCTTCAACCTCGCGCTTTTTATCTTTTTTTTTCTTCACATTCATCAACTATTGCCGAATTATTTGAAACAGTACGGATACACTTGCAAACCGTTAATTATCAATGTTATAAACGATTGGAATTATTATTTGGGACACTTGGACAATACCTAACATTCTAAATTGGGATTTGTGTTTTTTTTTCAATCGCTTACTTACATCCGACGTTAGAAAGTCCCATACACAACAATTTTACCATATTCACACGCCCGAGGAATAATCTTTTTAGGCACTCTTATTTAATAATATTTAATTAGTGACCATTTCACTGGCGCTTGATTGATTCTGTTATGCATGTGTGAAAATTGGCCACTTCCATTTCACAATCCATTATGTGGTTTTTATTACTAAATGTTTACAAATAGCCCAAGTCAATTTTTCTAAAACACCGCTACCTAAAGTGTGTTACTGGTCCGCAGACCCACGGGCGTAGCAAGGGGAGCGCGGGGGGTTCTGGCCGCCCTGGGTGCCGTCACCAAGGAGGTGACAAAAAGGCAAATCATTTTTTTGCCAAATTAAAACAATTGTGAATAATTTAACCCAAATTGTTACATTTGCAGTAGGTTACTGTAGGTAACAGCAAACACTTGTTGTATAATTTAATGTCCGTCGGGGTATTAGCTCAGGAGGTAGTTGTTTCAATGAGTGTTTGATATGGTCTTTGTAAGACTAACTTGTTGTAGATTGCAAAGAGAATCGCACTTTTAATTTTTAGATCTGTATATGAGTCTCACATATTTTTTAGAACATTCTAAGATCTGTATATGAGTCCCACAATGTATCTATAATATTCCTAGATCTGTTAATACGACACACAAAAGTCCCACTTATATTCTACAATATTTCTGAGTCTGTTCATCAGTCCCACGTATACAGAGAGTTTTATGTAACACCGAACATTTTCATAACGAGAATTTTTCTTATAAGTATCCATATGCATACGCTGCACATTTTCCGATGCTCGGTTTATTAAAAGAATTCAATTTGAAGCTTTAAGCGAGTGTTTTCCACTCCCAGGCTAAGCATGAAGTAAAATTTCGAGTTTAGAAAAGCCTGAAAATTTGGTTTGGTCGCGTAGCGCGAAGCGCGGAGCGGCCAAACCAAATTTTCAGGCTTTTCTAAACTCGAAATTTTACTTCATGCGCCACCGGTACAAAACACTGATTCAATTTAAAGTTTAGCGGTGTGTTTTAAACTTCGTAATATGTCAGTGTTTTCTACCGGTGGCGCATGAAGTAAAATTTCGAGTTTAGAAAAGCCTGAAAATTTGATTTGGCCGCTCCGCGCTTCGCGCTGCGCGACCAAACCAAATTTTCAGGCTTTTCTAAACTCGAAATTTTACTTCATGCTTAGTCTGGGAATGGAACACACTCATTTTAAGTTTTAAATTTAACTCTAAATAAAACGAGTATCTAAAGATTTACAGCATATACGCTGTAATTGGGACATGTATACTTGAAAGAAAACCTCACTGAATTTACAAGTTGAGGTATTAATTGCGATTGATTGGCTACAATTTGTAATCGCAACCCAATTTACACATAACATAAAAATTAAAGGTGTCAAATCGTATTGGATGCTTTGGGTTGATAAATAGAACATACGAAAATAAACATTGAAAATGTTCGGTGTTACATAAAACTCTCTGTATGTTAAAATATTACTAGGTCTGTTTATAAGTCCCACATATGTCTTAGAATATTCCTGGATTTGTTTATGAGTCCCACATATGTTAAAGAATATTCTTAGATCTGTTCATGAGTCTCACAACGTTTGTATAATATTCATGGATCTGTAAGTAAGTCACACAAATGTCGCACATATATTCTACAATACTTCTGAGTCTGTTTATGAATCGCACGTGTATTTTAGAATACTGCTAGGTTTGTTCATGAGCCCAATTATATTCTATAATATTCTGGGATCTGCTTAAGAGTTCCACATGCTTTCTAAATTATTCTTGAGTCTTTTTATGAGTCGCACGTGTATTTTAGAATAATGCTAGATTTGTTTATGAGTCCAATTATGTTCTTTAATATTCTGGGATTTGCTTAAGAGTCCCACATGTATTCTAATCTGTTTTTAAGTCTGTTTTATAATAATAATAATTATTATTTATTTTCATGTTGATACATAAGGTTTACATACGTTAGTGAATGGAACATAAATGCGGCAATTTCAAACTAACCGCTTGATAAGTAAAATTTAAATTAATAACTAGTAAAATAAATCAATATGTATATCATGCATTAGATAAATATAAGACATATAAAACATAACATGAACTAACAGAAAATATATACACAGTACACTTTGAGGAACACATTAAAATTCAGTTAATATTAAAAACATTAAAACACTATAAATCGTAAGATTGTAATGACCATAAATAACTGTTTTACCGATTAAAATCATGATTACAATATTCTTGCCAGTTATAGAAGGCGCCGTTTAATAATACACATATTTTAAATTTATTTAGAGGGAGTTTGGAAATATGATCTGGCAACACATTAAAAAACTTGATGGAATAATAATTTGGCCCAAATCTAGAACGTTGAAGTCTTAAGGGATTGGGGCATAACTTGTCCCTAATTCTCGTGTTATGTCCATGATGTAACCTGTGGCAGGGATATTTTGCAATATGCTTTTTTACATACAATAGACATTTATAAATATATAAGCAAGGAAGCGTTAATATTTTCAAGCTTACGAATATATCTCGACAATCATCCCTATAACCTGATCGTGATATAATTCGTATAGCTTTCCGTTGTAAGCCAAACAAACGCTGAGCTGAAGATGAATGACCCCAAGCCAAAATCCCATACGAGATGTGTGAGTGAAATAATGAAAAATAAGCTGTTCTAGTAACTGATATTGAAACATTATCTCTTAAATTTCTTAAAAGAAAAATTGACTTGTTAAGTTTCTTACTTATTTCATTTCCATTGTGGTCCCAACCCATTTTATCATCAATGTGTAGTCCTAAAAATTTGACAGATTTTTGCATAGCGGTAATTTCGTGTTTTTTTAATGTAAATAAAAGCCTTACTGTTTTATCATCGTTAAGACAGAGGTTGTTGGCAGTGAACCACAATGATGCTTTTGATTCTGCTGCTTCGCTCATTGCCAATGACACATTGATATCTTTTGCCGAGGAAATTAAATTCGTATCATCAGCAAAAAGTACTACGTCAATATTATTCATGTAATTGTCGAAATCATTACTGAATATTAGATATAATAATGGTCCCAGCGTAGACCCTTGCGGGACCCCATGTTTAATTGGTAGATTTTCAGATAGTGATTTATTGAGGTGTACTATTTGTTGCCTATTTGAAAGAAACGATACAATAAGTCTAGACGCACATGGTTTAAAATTATACAAGTACAATTTTCTTAACAGTATACAGTGAGAGACACAATCAAAGGCCTTACTCAAGTCAACGAACGAGGCCATTGCATATTCACCCTTCTCAAAACAAGAATTAACTTTATCTACAAAGTCGATTATGGCATCAGTAGTTGATTTTCCCTCTCTGAAGCCATACTGCGAATTAGAGAGAAGTTTGTTAGAATCTAGAAAGGAGATCATCTGACGAAACATAATTTTTTCAATTACTTTCGAAAACACTGGCAGTAGAGATACAGGCCTGTAATTATTTATTTCATTTTTATCCCCTTTCTTGTGAATAGGTATCACTTTTGCTAACTTGAGTACGTCAGGAAATATACTAGATGTTATTGATTGATTAACAAGTTTTGTTAATGGTTCAATTAGGACGTCGATGAATTCATTAATTATGTGCATTGAAAATCCATACACATCCTTGCTTTTTTTATTTGCAAAGCCCCTGACTGTATCTCTCACTGTAATCTGCGAGACGGTTTCAAAATTAAAATAGGGGACATCACATTTAATACTCGTAGTGGCTAATAAAATAGGATCTCTATCACATATTGGTAAGCTGCTTAAAATATCGTTGGCTATATTTGTAAAGTGAATATTAAATTGACTAGCTGAAATATCACAATTTAGTAGTTCAGGGCGTTTCGAGTTATTATTTATTACTTCCCACATAGCTTTAGGAGCATTCGAGGATGACTGAATATACTTATCATTGGCTTTAATTTTTGCCACTGACAAGGCATTCTTGTAATCAGCGCGCATTTTTTTCTTGAGCGTTACTAATTCAAAACTATTGTTTATTGAGCACATTTCATGAATGAGGTGTAGGTTTTGTCTCATAACTTTTAAATCATTATTGAACCAGTTAATTTTGCTTAACCTATTACTTTTGCTGAATAATTTTCTTTCGGGGAATGCCGTATTGAAATTTTCAACTAAAGTTTGTAAAAATACTGACCAGTTTGCATTTATATCCGCATTATTAAGTGTGCTCCAATTCACTCTCTCCAATAATTCGTAAAAACAATGTTATCCTATCGCTGTTAAAGGTCTGAAGGTAACAGTTTCATCTTTACAGTTCCTGAAACACATGCTAATATTAAAATGAATTCCATCATGATCCGAAAATGGAACTAATACCGGTTGTACGCCAACATAATCGAGACTTCTATTAGTAAAAACATTATGTAAGCACGATTTTTTGCGGGTTGAAAAATGCACAGTGTCATACAAATTAAAACTACTTAAGCAGTCTTTTAGTGCATACGCTTCCTTGCTTTCAGTAATAAAATTGACATTGAAATCTCCACATATCACAACTGTGAATTTTATAAAATCAATTTGAAGAAGAATTTCATTTAACACTTCTACAAACACATTAAAATTGCCTATTGGGCTTCTATACACATTAATTATTATCACATCACAATTAGTCAATAATATGCCAGTTATTTCAATATATAATTCGATACACTGATTTTGATAATCAATGACCACAAAAGGTAAATCATGTCTAACACATATCATTACACCACCATGAATTGACACGTTACGCGAGAACTGACTTGCAACGATAAAATTTTCAAGTTTAATTGAGTCTGATTCTGTATTAGTAAGCCAATGTTCCCTTAAACATAATACATTATAATTTTTATCATAAATTAAAGCTTCAAGTTCAGTAACTTTGTTTTTTATTGACTGTATATTTAAACTAAATAAGTTAAAATCAATAGCCTCGCCTACATTTTTATTTATCGGCCGACCATATTTATGATTCTTATTCTGTATCAAGTTTCCGGACATTTTATGTTGCTTTTGTGAAAAAACCTGGAAACATATGCTCCAGAGGGCCATTGCTGAGGATCCATTAAGGGTTCAAAGTGGTGCAGGTCTACCATTATTTTAAATGTAGAGTAGTATTCAGGTTTTTTAGATGGAATTGCGGTGCATACTACTTCAGGGAATTTTGGTTTGAGAAAGTCTAAAATATACTGATCCTTTGTGTCCGGATGAAGACGGGAGACAAATGCGAAACCTTTCTTCGGGACGGTTTTTAATAAACTATTTGAAGTTATCTCGCTGGTTCCAGTTATGCCTCTATTTTTCTTCTTCCTCCTAGGGGCTGGAATCCAAGTATTACGATCAGTTACATCATCATCATTATCATTATCATTCATATAAATATTGGAATTGTCCGTCGTCTTTCCACTCCGCTGATTAATTTCCGATGTCGTGTTCGTTTGTTTATATTTAATTTTCCTACGAGACTTTTTTTTGCGAGGTATTTTATCCTTAACTTTATCACTTAAATCTCCTTGACTCGATGCTGATTCCGTGGATTTATCACTCCTGCATTGGTCGTTTGGCGCTACATTATTACCATTTACTATTTTGGCATCCAGCTCAGTAGATGGAGTTACTGCTTCTCTTTGATGTAATTCATTTAACAGGGTGATTTGGTGTTTTAATGATAATATTAGATCACTACTATTTTTGATAATTATGTCCTTTTGAATAAGTAGTTCCTTAAGATATTTAATTTCAACATTCACTGAAACACTTGCCTCTATACGCGGATTCACGCTGGTGGATTGAGTGTCGACCTTCTCCAATTCGGCCGGTTTGTTACAGCAAATGATTTCTTTATCACTGAGTACATTGGCACCTTTTAACTGCCACATCCCGGGTGAATTAGCGATGCACAATTAATACACAGATATCCAGATTTTGGTGTAATTCTGCAATATCGACACACTTCTACGGAGCTCTGATCAAGTGATGCTAGCTCGGTGGCCATGTTTAAGCGTCTCACATGTATTTTAAAACGCCCTTAAGTCTCTTTATGAGTCCAACATGTGTTCTAGAATATTCTTAGGTCTGTTTGTATGTTCCACATTATTCTAGAATAATCGTGTATCTATTCCTGTGCCTAGCAAATGTTCTAGAACATTTATGAGTGCAATTGTTGTAGAATATTTGCTAGGTACTGGAATAGATACACGATTATTTTAGAATAATGTGGAATTACGCGAGTTTATTCTAGAATACTCCTGGCTCTATTAAACGGACTAACAACAGTATTAAGCCCCGTTACACGCGAATATAGGACACGCAACCTTAAAGTAGTTGAGGTTCGAGTGTCAAGCTCCATTGATCCATGGATCAATGGAGCTTGACACTCGAACCTCAACTACTTTCAGGTTGCGTTTCCCATGTTCGTATGTACGGGGCTTAATACAGTTGTTAGTCCGCTTATTACCCATTGATCCATGTGCCATGTACCATGGATCAATGGAGCTTGACACTCAAACCTCAACTACTTTAAGGTTGCGTTTCCTATGTCCGTGTGTAACGGGGCTTAATACAGTTGTTAGTCCGCTTAGTAGAGCCAGGAATATTCCGCGGCGCGGTTGTTGGGTGGTTACGGGGTGTTTGCGGGGGAATTGTGCGGCGGTTGCCTAGTAATTGCGGGGACGTTGCAGGGCGGTAGCGCGGCGGTTGTTGGGTGGCTCTGGGGCAATCGTGAGTCCTTTGCGAGGCTTTTGTGAGGTAATTGCGGGGCAATTGCTGGGCGGTTGCCTAGCAGTTGTCGGGTGGTTACGTTACTGTTGAGCGGAATTGTTGCGGAGTGGTTGCGAGGCAATTGCTGGGCGGTTGCCTGGCATTTATCGGGCGGTTACGTTACTGTTGAGTGGTTGCGACGCAGTTGCGGGGCAATTGTTAGGCCGTTGCAGGGGCTTTTGTGGAGTAATTGCGGGGCAGTTGCTGGGCGGTTGCCTGGCAGTTGCCGGGCGGTTGCGTTACGGTTGAGGGGCGGTTGCAAAACGGTTGCGAGGCAATTTTTTTATGACATTTTCAGGAAAGATGTATTTTATCCGTCCTAAGAAACGATTCAAAAAGATTAAACTCATAAATCGAGTTGCCATAAACAATGAAATCAAAACTCTTTGGTTTATATTTTGACATTATTTATTTATTCGGCACTTTAAACCAAACTTTTAAAATTAATTAGTCTTAGTCGATTCTAATAGAATGCCACCTATTCGAAGATACGCACATTTTCGCCTAATAAGTGACTTTGGACGGCGTTGAATAATCGGCCTACAAGAAGTAGGATTATCTATTTTAATGTTGGTAATAGTGTGGAACGCGCTGCTAGAATTTTTCTATGTTGGCGAAGATGGACAGACAGACATAAGGTTGCTAGGACCCGGATGTCCTAAAAGCACAAATGATCATGAATATCGTGTTCTTCGGTTGACGGCTCTTTAGGATTGGTTCGTCGTCAACAAGGAAGAGGTTTAATTAATCACCAAATCTCCACCGATCATTTTTTTGTTTGCCACTAACTCCCAAACATTCAATTTTTACGTTAATTTTTAAACTGTTGAAATGTTCAATTATTAGAAAGAGTAAAATTTATGTTCCCTAATTATTCTTACTAATTTATTTATTTATTCCTTTGCCTATCTACCTTTCGGTGTAAGGCTTATTCTTACTAATAATTAATAAAAATCTAGAACCACGATTTGTATTTCTCACCGATTTTTCATAAAATCAACACAATAATTTAATAACATAAACTTTATTTTAGTAAATATTGTGTTCTCATCGCCCATTAAAGTCACTTATAATTATTAGTGACTTTAACGGGCGACGAGGACACAAAATTCATCATACGTATTTACTAGATATGTAAGTAGTTCAATTCCTTAATCTTCACTATTTTATTTTAATTCTAAATGTACATTTCAGGCACGATGTGCCCTTTTTCAAATACGTTAAATTTGACAATAAGTAAATAATATTTACTATTTTGTTAAAATAAATAACATTAAGGGCCGCTTTTACAATCAATAGTTACACCTTTGGTAATTGTAACGTTAAATTTTGGCGCTTCGTAATTAAAAAGCGGAATATTGGGTTGCATAGGGGAAGGTTCGGTTAATTGGCACGCGTCGCGTATCGTCCGGGTCTTGCGCACATCTCTCGTGACTTTTTGGTTAAACCTAGCATTTGTCGCACGTGCACCACCGATAAGCGTTGTTGTTTGCTGTTTGCGTTTGATACTTTTTAGAGAACAAAACCATCTACAAAAGGGTTTTCTTTGCCTGTTTGGTTACTGCTTTTGTACGAATGCTGTCTTGGGAAAACTCCGCGTGAGCGACGTCCCCTGCAGTGCAGATTTCCGTATTCCCATCCTAACCACTTGGTGGATTCTCTGGCCAGCGTGTCGATAGAAGGCGAGGAGACGGGAACGAGGGATTTAGAAGAAGGATACAAGATAAGCTGTTCTGTTATTTGTGTATTTTTTTTGTTCACGTCGGTGTCCATCGCGGGTGGCGATTTGAAACGAAAGTTGAGTGTAAGAATCCCGCTGTATTCGTTCGCCGGTGTCGTGATTTAAAAGTTTAATTATTGGGCTAATGGGTTAATGACGATACAGGAGTTGATCTTTTTTTTGCGCTTAAATGAGGGAGATTATGTTTATTTTTGAGTATGAGAACCGATTTATTGGAAACGTTTTATTGTTGAGCATCTCGTGGGAGTTTTATTTACTTGTATTGGAATTGTAATTCCGAGTGCACTCGCGAAAGTATTTTTTTTGTTCTATTTTTGCATTACCTTATTTTTCTCTAAGCGAACAAACAAAGATCGTTTTATTGTTTTTTTCGTGGTTCATAGAAATAAATATTCATTTTGTTGGGAAAATGATGATGTAATATTCTGGAGAGTCCCTTCCTAGTATTGTGGTTAGCGGGATTAATTAATTTTCGTAATTTTATACTTGAGGGGGGTATGCCAATAGCCTTCTTAAAATTACGTGGCGCCCTTATCGAATCTAACTTTTGAACCACCCCGTCTCCACTGAGTGACGCTGGGTAGGAGGCAATTTGTGAAAGGTAAGCCCTTCTGTGTTTTTAGAGCTAAATCCCTCTAACCAGGTAGTTTAAATAAAAATAAGCGTCACATAATGTAGACAATCTGGTACTGTAATGCCTAGTTTAAACCATTGGTAAACAGCCTTGCCATTTTACAATTGTTTCAGTTGTCACCTGCAGACTTTTCACTCTGTTGACATTACTATTTATTTGGGCGCGTGCGTCTGTCTCTTGGCTTTATCCTTACTAAGCTAGCCTCTACTTTCAAACTTGAAAATGAATTTGTTACAACAAATCTAATAATCTATATCAAAGAAACGGCCCACCACAGGCTTAACCTACAGTGCCTTGATTAAACACAGTGGCGACAACTTTGGTATTCTTTTTGATTGGTTGTTAGTAATTCTAACCCAAATTGGCGGACAAACAGCGGCGTAGCTATGAGGTCTAAAGTTGGTCACGGCAATTCCGTCTAAAGGTTGTGCTTTATATCACTTACCCCAAAATTGTATCTCGAAAATTTGCAAAGGTAAATAGAATCAACCTAAACACGTTAATTCGAGGTATTAACCATCGTATGTTTCTATTTCAAAATTAAGGGAATAACTCCCGCACATGGATGACGCTTCAAGTAAAAGATGACAACACACGCTGATAATTGAATATCAGATGTTTGTATTATAACCTATCCTCTTGATTAATATAGCCTCATCATGGCGGATGACAGGTTGTTGTCGCCACTGTGTTTAATTAAGTCACTGTAGTTTAACCCAAGCTCGAAGCACGGGACAGACTGACAGTAAGGTAACTCAGCTTTACACACAATAATGCTTTAAATCGCAATTGTAAAATATACACCAAAGGTTTGATCCTTGGGTTAAGTTAACAGTTACACCTCTGTTAACTTAACCCAAGGATCAAACCTTTGGTGTCTATTTTACAATTGCGAGGCAAAGCATTGTTGTGTGTAAAGCTGAGTTACCTTACTGTCAGTCTGCCCCGTGTTTCGACCTTGGGTTAAACTACAGTGACTCAATTATGGATCGTAAAAGCGGCTCTGAGAGGGATAGATGGGATTGGAAAGATAATGGTCGATAGCCCAGACAGGAACGTACATTTTCCAGATTCATAACATCCTGAAAAACGTATTTAATCTCCTTTGATATCCGAGTAAACACACTAGACATTCGCATTGCCCCAACAAATCAAATTTTCACGCCGCTCGTGTGCAACAACAATAAAACCGTGAATTTCTTATATCGCGTACAAATCACTTTAGCAAACACCGTAAGAAAGTATCGTGTTTGTGCGGCGCTGCGCCGGCTTCGGTAATTGCTGAGAGCAATCAAGGTCCCACTTTTGAAGGCGGGCACGACCTTTGCTAAGTAAGCCACTGCTTCTTTTCTCTTCTCTCTTCTCTGTTCACTTCTTCATTTCGGTACGGAGCCGGCGAGTGTGAGGCTATTAATGAAATTAATTTAGTGTGTCGTGGTACGGGCCGCTATCGTTTAAAATGCAATTAATGCCGGCAGTTTCGAATAAATTTCGACATTTCTAAAGAGCAACAACTATTACTTATTAAAATTACTTAAGTAATTTAATACAATAATATTGTAATTTGTCTTTTGAATTTGATAAAATTAATGGGAACCGTGCGATCATTTTAAACATGATTTAGAGTAGGCTTTGAATTTTAAATTAGATTGCCACTAAAATCAACACATTACTCTTTTACCCTGATTTTTTAATGATTTTATTACTTTGTAGTGGCTATCGCGGTTTCCGATAAGCCACCACATTCGATAAACTAATTCTCTTAACTATATGGGTGAGAAGTCAGTGTTTGGAGAATGTAACTTTATTATTTAGTTGTTTTTTTTTAGGTTTTTTGTAATACCTCTACAAATTATTTGTTATCTTAAAAATCCCGTTGTCATGGCTTTCTATTTTCCACTCCGCCTCCCTGATATCTGGCTCCAACATGCTACACTACCCCCCCTTTAGAAAAAAAATAAAAATAAAAGGGAAAACTAGGAAAGGGGCAAAAAGAAAGTCACCTTTTTAGTAAGGACAATTTTCTTAGTGTTGGATGAGTGATGTTTAAGAATAGATCGAAGAGGTAAAGTAATTAAAGGAGAAGAGTATAGGGAATTTGATTTTTGGTAAAAAATTTGGTTGGAAGCTAGGCTTTAAACGATCGATAGAAACGTTAGTAATTTTTCCGTTAATGGAAATCGTAAAAAATTTTGACTGACGATTTAAAATTTGAAAAAGCCCATCATATTCAGGTTGTACAGGATGTTTGACACAATCTTTCCTTAAGAAAACATGTGTGCAGTTGCCTAAGTCAGGGTGTATAAAACTTTTGCGAGTGGTTGGTCTGGTCATTGCGGGTTGTTTAATCTGCATTTTTATTTCCAAATCGTCAATAAATTTTGAACCTGAAGGAATATGATCTACGTTTTTGCGCGGAAAAAGCAAATCGCCGGGCAAACGCAGTGTTTTACCGTATACGTATTCGGCTGTTGTGGCCGAAAGAGAAGTTTTAAAAACAGGCGTAAACCTAATAAAATTAGTGGAAGTTGTGACACCCAGTTCCTTGGATCGTTACTCATTTGGATTGAGTCTTTGATTTGTTTATTGAGCCGCTCTACCAAACCGTTACATTGCGGATGGTAGGCGGTTGTGGACTTATGTGTGATGCCAAACATCTTGCAAAATTGCTTCCAAACGTGAGATTGAAATTGTCGTCCGCAGTCAGTGAGGACCGTGGACGCGATACCGAAACGTGAGATCCCACAATTTAGAAAAGCTTGAGAAACTGAGTCTGCAGTAATTTCGACAAGTGGTTGGACTTCAGGCCAACGCGTAAATCGATCGATGCAGACTAAAAGGTATCTGTATGTGTGACAAACTGGCAAAGGGCCGATAATGTCGATGTGGATGTCAGTGAAACGGTCGTCCGGATCAGGAAACTTGGCAATCGGAGATACGGTGTGACGGTAAATTTTAACTTTTTGGCACTGTAAACAGGACTTAACAAATTTTGAGATGTCGTGGTTCATCCGCGGCCACACATACCGTGAACTTACAAGACGTTTCATTGCTCGAACACCAGGATGCGTTAACCCGTGGAGCGATTGAAAAATATTAAGGCGTAATGCTCCGGGAATATAAGGGCGTTTTGTAGCAGCGTCAACGTAAATAGGTGTAGATGTGCCAGGCGGAGTGAACTGCTCCAGTTTAAGTGACGTTGTGCCGTTTGTTAATAAAAATTTTAATTCATCGTCTTCTGACTGGAATTTGGATAGGTCCGGTATTTCTAAAGTGTTCATTTCGACTCGCGATAACGTATCTGCGACGCCGTTTTCTTTTCCGGGGACAAACCTAATGTCAGTCGTGTATTGCGCGATGAAAGATATGTGTCTGTGCTCTCGACCTAAGTATCGATCCGAAGTTGAATTTATAGCAGCAATCTTTATGGTCTGTGAAAATGGTAAATTTACGACCTTCGAGATAATATTTGAATTTTTTAATTGCCAAATAAACGGCCAGTAATTCACGACCGAATGTACTGTATTTGCGTTCAGTAATTGAAAATGATTTAGAAAAGAAAGCTAGCGGTCGAAGAACGCCAGATTTTTCCTTCTGCTGCAAGACCGCGCCAGCAGCGGAATCAGACGCGTCTACCATAATACTTAACTCCGCAACAGGATCTGGTAAACCAAGCATAGCACAGTCGGCGAGTGCAGCCTTAACTGTCGTAAATGCTTGAAGAGCGGGTTGGGACCAGACCAGTGGTTTGTTGCGTGGAGTTGTTGCAGCAAGCTGGTTGAGCGGTGCTAGGATACTCGAGCATGATTTTATGAACCGATGGTAAAAGTTCACCATGCCGAGAAAGCGTTGCAATGCTTTTTGGTCAGTGGGTTGTGGGAAGGACAAAATCGCATCGACCTTGGACTGTAGAGGTTTGATTCCCGAATCACTAATGCTGTGACCTAAAAAGTCTAATTTTGTTTCGCCGAAAACACATTTGTCAGAGTTAATTTTTATTCCAAAAGAAGTTAATCGCTCAAAAATGTGTTGCAAGTGACGAACGTGTTCATGTTCATCCTTGCTGAAAATGAGAATATCATCGATGTACGCGAAGCAAAATGGTAGTCCGCGTAATACCGAGTCCATAAACATTTGAAACGTTTGTGCGGCGTTTCTTAAACCAAAACTCATCCGCGTATACTCAAACAAGCCAAAAGGTGTTATGATTGCAGTTTTCTGTATATCATTAGGGTGAATTGGAATTTGGTGGTACGCCTTGATTAAATCGATTTTAGAAAAGAATTTGCAACCATAACAACGATATGTAAAATCGTGCAATATGGGCAGAGGGTACCGATCCAGAACGGTAACCTTATTAAGTGCACGGTAGTCTCCGCATGGACGCCAAGAACCATCGGATTTCGATACCAAGTGCAGCGGTGATGCCCATGGGCTTGATGAGGGTCGAACAAAACCAAGTTTCAATAAGCTGTCGAACTCTTGTTTGGCAATTTTGAATTTGTGCGGCGGTAAACGCCTTGGTTTGCTGTAAACAGGTGGGCCAGAAGTTTCGATGCTATGTTGTACTTGATGATTAACGGGTTTAGTGAGTTCAAAAGGTGTGGTGAGATTAGGAAAAAGGTCTAATAATTTTAAATAAATTGGTTCATGTTTCAACAAATCATTTATTATTGGTGGTTGTGATGGTTTCATGATGATCCTTGACAAACGATTGTTAGCAATATCAACAACAATGTTGAAATGTCGAAGGAAATCAGCACCTAAAATTGAATTGGTAACTGGTGCTAAAACAAAATGCCATTTAAAATTTACATTTAGACCAATGTTAACAGTTAATTTGGAATAGCCAAAAGTTGGAATTAAACTTCCACTTACGGTTTGCAATGAAAATTGTGTGGGGCGGTGAGTATTGGCATAAAGCTGATTCACCGCCAAAATGCTGACCTGGGCGCCAGTGTCGACAAGAAATTTAGTTCGGGAGTTTGTATCGCGGATAAAAAAGAGACGACCTGATAAATGAACGGAATCGTAGGCCGACATTAGACCCGCTCTGAACCATTTCCCCAATCGCAAGGTTTGATGCATTTCTGTGCATTTCCTTTAAAATTGTAGTGGTACCAGCAAAACTTGTGGTTCGGATCCTCATGTTGTACATTACGACTTCTCGAGGAGGAACGGTTTCGTCTTGTACATCGGTTTCTAGGTTGTTGTGAAATAGAGGTAGTTAATGCAGTTAAATTTTGACTTAATTCAGAAATTTGATTTTGCAAACTTTGCATAGTTGCTTCGAAATTGTTAAGTTTTGTGTTGTCTGCCGAAACTTTATGAATGCTGGTAGCACTGACGGACATAGGCGCTGAAATTTCTAGAACATGGTCTGCCATCTCCGCAAGATCTGATAATGGTGTACCGCGTAATGCGACCAGGATCTTTTGTACATCGGCAGGAAGGCGTTGTAAGAACATTTCACGCAACAAGTTTTCATCGATTGAGGTATTTCCCAAAAGTTGTTGTAACTTCCGTAGAAGTTGTGAAGGGGTTTGGTCTCCAAATACCTCATTCAATAAAAGTTGTTGCAATCGCTTCTTTTCGGAAAGCGTTGTCCGTTTAATGATTTCAATTTTTAATGTCTCATAAGGAGCAGTGATGGGTGGTTCCAATAATAAATCTCTTACTTCCATCGCGATATCCGGAGGCAAGGAAGCAACAACTTTGTAAAATTTTCGAAGTGAACTAGTCACACGTAAATTTAAAAATTCCGCCTCTATCTGGACGAACCAGATAGAGGGGTCAACACGCCAGAAAGGTGGAAGTGTGCATTTGATGCTACCAATGGTTTCATCAACAGAGTCACCTTGTTCTTCCATGCCGTTATGTAAGAGAGAGAAAAGAAAAAAAAAAACGAAAAGGAAGAAAAGGTAAGGAGAAAATAATATTTTTTTTGTCTAAAGAAAGGCTAGTGTAGCGTCACCTTCGAGGCAATATGGCTGCTAAAGTCTGGTTGAGTACGTCACAGAGGTGTAAACTGCTCTTGATGATTTGGCGCTGGTTCTGGCTGTGACAGTACCTTCACACCTTGACAGTTGCAGTTTCTTATTAAGACTGGGATACTCGTCGGCGTGATTTCGTGGGTGCTTCCTTACTCCTACGTCTAACAGTAGTAGTACCTCTACCAGTCTGCAATACTTGACGTGTATCACGTCGGGGTCACCAATTGTAGTGGCTATCGCGGTTTCCGATAAGCCACCACATTCGATAAACTAATTCTCTTAACTATATGGGTGAGAAGTCAGTGTTTGGAGAATATAACTTTATTATTTAGTTGGTTTTTTTTAGGTTTTTTGTAAAACCTCTACAAATTATTTGTTATCTTAAAAATCCCGTTGTCATGGCTTTCTATTTTCCACTCCGCCTCCCTGATATCTGGCTCCAACATGCTACAACTTCATTTATTTGAGAAACCTGTCAGTGGGCAATCAAATTATTTTTATAGAAGGAACGACAAACAAAGACGAATGGAAAGCCCCAGAACAATAACCCTCAGTTAAATTGGATATTAGCACATTGGATTAGTCACAATCAGGGTTGTTATGTTTAAAACACTTTGTGTTAAAACAGTGTTTTAAACATATTTAAAAACAGCCGTCGTGTTTTAAACGGTTTTTTTTTAAACATGTTTTAAATCTTAAATTTATTTAAAACATGTTTTAAACGTTAACCCTATTTAAAACGTTTTTTTATTATCTTAAATTTGCCAAATAATATTTTATACTACGTCATTAAGATTTTCTGTTTACATTTTTAAATTTTACTAAATTGTTGCAGATATTTCAAATCACATTATTAATCCTAACATTTTATTACAATAAAATATCACAACTGTGTGTGCATTAATGTGATTTTTAAATACAGGGAATTTCTCTTTCAGGTATACATACGTATGCAAACACTGTAAATTTTACGACATTCGTTGCTTCTTTTAAAAGATTTCAATTTGAATCTTTAAACGAGGGTTTTCCACTCCCAGACTAAGCATGAAGTAAAATTTCGAGTTTAGAAAAGCCTGAAAATTTGGATTGGCCGCGTAGCGAAGCGGAGCGGCCAATCCAAATTAGGCTTTTCTAAACTCGAAATTTTACTTCATGCGCCACGCGTATAAAACACTGATTTACAGTGATGTTTAAAATATACGGCTTTAGAAATCTAATATGTAGATGTGAATAAAACGTAAGTCAAATTTCGCACTGAACAAATTGTTTAACACAGTGATTACAGGCAACCCAATAACTCAAACGTATATTAGGTTGCCTATAATTGTTGTTGTATGTGTGTGTTTCTGAACTTCACTATAAATCAGTGTTCTTAAGCCCGGCGCATGAAGTAAAATTTCGAGTTTAGAAAAGCCTAATTTGGATTGGCCGCTCCGCTTCGCTACGCGGCCAATCCAATTTCTCAGGCTTTTCTAAACTCGAAATTTTACTTCATGCTTAGTCTGGGAGTGGAAAACACTCAAAATGCCTCAAATTTACGCTTTGAAACAACGAATTCTCGCAAATTAAAAAAAAAACGCTGTAATTATCGGGATATGTATACTGAAAAGAAAAATGCTCTGTATATTCTGTTTAAAACACGTTTTGAACGTGTTTTAAACATTATTAAACACGTTTTAAATATGTTTTAATCGTTAATGTCTTAAATGCTGTTTCAATGAAAAAAAAAACACGTTTTGTTAAAAAAAAAACTGTTTGTTTTAATTAAAATGGAAAAACCGTTGTTTTTTAACAAACGTAGTCACAATATTGAAACGAATTTCATTATATTTCTACCTTGAAAACCTTACCCCATCGCCCGGTTGACATTTTTAATTACCGACTGTCAGATTTGACAAATAATTTTCGTAGCAACGAAGGTGATAGGATTCTATCACCGCTGTGATAACATGTATCTATGGAAATAAGCCATTCTGATTGGAGGGAATGTAGTCATGTCATGCTTGAATTATATTCTCAAGAAAATATACGTTTTATACGACAATCATTTCCTTTTAGTTCTGCGACAAATTATAAGTGCTCAATCTCTGTGGATTATCGTTATTTCTATTATTTCAAATTATTCTTTAACTTACTTTTAATGTTAACTTACTGCCAACTATTGTAAATCTTCTTTAAATAGTTTTGAACCAGTTGTAATGAAGATTGATTAGATTTTGAGTAAAGGGTGTTTTTTTAGAGGTATAGAACTTTTAACTGAAATGAAATTCATTAAAATCATGTTAACAGCCATGGCGTTGGTTTTATTGGAAAGATAATTTTATGCCATCACTGCTTAAATATGATTTGGGGCATTTGGGCGCCGCGGCTGCTTCAAATTTTCGACCACGTTTTCGAGCAACCGGGGCCGTATATCGGCAATAACGCGGCGAATGTTGGCTTCCAGCTGATCCATCGTCTTTGGTTTATTGGAGTACACTAGCGACTTCAAATATCCCCACAGAAAGTAGTCCATAAGTGTGGTATCACACGACCGTGGAGGCCAATTCACGGGTCCGTTACGCGAGATTATGTGGTCAGCGAATGTTTCCTGCAATAAAATGATTGTGTCGCGCGCTGTGTGGCACGTTGCGTCGTCTTGTAGGAACCAAATTTTGTCCACATTAACGCCATTCAGCTGGGGGAACGAAAAAGTCAGTAATCATGGATCGATAGCGCTCTTCATTGACTGTCACGTGTTGGCCGGCATCATCTTTAAATAAATATGGGCCAATGATTCCACCAGCCCATAAAGCACACCAAACAGCGTGTTTTTGTGGATGTAATGGCGTCTCAATAATAGCCAGCTAATCTGGGAGACCAATTTTCGACCACGTTTTCGAGCAACCGGGCCGGATATCGGCAATAACGCGGCGAATATTGGCTTCCAGCTGATCCAACTTCTTTGGTTTATTGGCGTACACTAGCGACTTCAAATATCCCCACAGAAAGTAGTCCATAAGTGTGATATCACACGACCGTGGAGGCAAATCCACGGGTCCGGTACGCGAGATTATGCGGTCAGCGAATGTTTCATGCAATAAATTGATTGTGTCGCGCGCTGTGTGGCATGTTGCGCCGTCTTGTTGGAACCAAATCTCGTCCACATTAACGCAATTCAGCTGGGAAACGAAAAAGTCAGTAATCATGGATCGATAGCGCTCTTCATTGACTGTCACGTGTTGGCCGGCATCATCTTTAAATAAATATGGGCCAATGATTCCACCAGCCCATAAAGCACAAACAGCGTGCTTTTGTGCGTCTCAATAATAGCTACTCGCTCCAAATCCGGCAATTTTGTTTGTTTACGTATCCATTGAGCCAAAAATGAGCCTCATCGCTGAACAAAATTCTTTGGTGGACATGAGGATCAAGAACAATCTTGTTTTCGGCCCATTCTCCCAACGTACGACGCATATGATAGTCACGCGGCTTCAGCAGTATGTTGTAAGCTCATAAACCGAGATCTGTTCGCAAAATCTTCCATAAGATGGATGGAAGCAGCTCCAATTGCTGTGCACGATGGCGGATCGACTCATTCGGGTCCTCCTCAACACTAGGCTCCACAGCTGCAACAACTTCTTCGGTGCGCACTGTACGACGTCTCTGCGGGTGCATATTATCAATCAGACTGTGCGTAGTGCGAAAACAATCCATAGTTTTCCGAACTTGCTCCGATGGACGATTATGTCGTGGTTCAGTTCGCGAAATTTACCATACGCTACGTCCATATTACGGAGCGTACGGTAAGTTTCGCGAACTGAACCACGACTTTCGAAGTAAATTTGCACAATTTGCAAGCGTTGTTCTGGCGTAAGTGTATTCGTGATAAAATGGCAAAACATACTGAGCAGAAATCAGCTGACACCTATCAAATTGACCATCACAAGAAACAGTGTTGCCAGGTCGAAAAATAAACCTTTAAAAAACACCCTTTATTTTCGTTATTTCGGCGCATTTGAAGTATTTTGACATGTGTTGGAATGTCATAATTATTAAACGCAAACTTAACATTCGACATGCCCAACAATTGAAGGTGTTCTGTTTCAACCAGAATCCATTTATTAAAAGCAGATAGAAGTTAATGATGTCAGGGTAGAAAGGTAATGTGTTGACTATACTGACCGTTAACACATAGTTTACCATAACCTCAAACTTTTTGCAGCGTTTAATTAGCATTCTGGGCAACCGCACAGAAAAATTGCTGCCTAGTCTAAATCAAAATTTAAACGATCGCACGGTGTTTATATGTGTGTGGATGTTAGTGAGTGCAGTTGCGGCCCTAGCTGCATTTTTAGGTGGTGCGAGATCTTATGGTGGCGCCCCCTCCCACCGCGTTTCGTTTTCTGTTTTCGGCGCCTCAAATTTTTAGGTGGTGTCAAATCTCACGGTGTTTATATGTGTGTGGGTGCAGTGGCGGCCCTAGCAAAGATTGTAGGTGTTGCAAAATGTCATGGTGGTGCCCCCTCCGCGCTTCGTTTTCCGTTTTCGGCGCCCTAAATGTTTAGGTGGTGCGAGATCTCATGGCCCGCTTTTCGTTTTCCGTTTTAACGTTCGACGTGCCAAACATTTGAAGGTGTTCTGTTTCAACCAGAATCCATTGATTGAAAGCAGTTAGAGTTTAATGACGTCAGGGTAGAAAGGTAATGTGTTGATTATACTGACCGTTAACACATTGTTTACCATAACCTCAAACTTATTGAAGCATTCAATTACCATTCTGGGCAACCGCACAATAAAAATGCCGCCTTCTCTAAATCATAATTTAAACGAACGCACAGTATTTATATGTGTGTGGATGTTAGTGAGTGCAGTGGCGGCCCTAGCAACGTTTTTAGGTGGTGCGAGATTTTATGGTGGCACCTCCTCCCCCCGCGTTTTGTTTTCCGTTTTCGGCGCTTTAAATTTTTAGGTGGTGGGAGATCTCACGGTGTTTATTTGTGTGTGGATGTAAGTGGGTGCAGTGGCGGCCCTAGCAAAGCTTGTAGTTGTTGCAAAATGTCATGGTGGTGCCCTCCCCCCAGCGCTTCGTTTTCCGTTTTCGGCGCCCCAAACGTTTAGGCGGTGCGAGATCTCATTTTTCAGTTTTTGGTTTTAACGTTCAACATGCCAAACATTTGAAGGTGTTCTGTTTCAACCGGAATCCATTGATTGAAAGCAGTTAGAGTTTAATGACGTCAGGGTAGAAAGGTAATGTGTTGACTATACTGACCGTTAACACATTGTTTACCATAACCTCAAACTTATTGAAGCATTCAATTACCATTCTGGGCAACCGCACAATAAAAATGCCGCCTTCTCAAATCACAATTTAAACGATCGCACAGTATTTATATGTGTGTGGATGTTAGTGAGTGCAGTGGCGGCCCTAGCAACGTTTTTAGGTGGTGCGAGATTTTATGGTGGCACCTCCTCCCCCCGCGTTTTGTTTTCCGTTTTCGGCGCTTCAAATTTTTAGGTGGTGGGAGATCTCACGGTGTTTATTTGTGTGTGGATGTGAGTGGGTGCAGTGGCGGCCCTAGCACAGCTTGTAGGTGTTGCAAAATGTCATGGTGGTGCCCCCCCCCCCCCGCGCTTCGTTTTCCGTTTTCGGCGCCCCAAACGTTAAGGCGGTGCGAGATCTCATTTTTCAGTTTTTGGTTTTAACGTTCAACGTGCCAAACATTTGAAGGTGTTCTGTTTCAACCAGAATCCATTGATTGAAAGCAGTTAGAGTTTAATGACGTCAGGGTAGAAAGGTAATGTGTTGTCTATACTGACCGTTAACACATAGTTTACCATAACCTCAAACTTATTGAAGCATTCAATTAGCATTCTGGGCAACCGCACAATAAAAATGCCGCCTTCTCTAAATCATAATTTAAACGATCGCACAGTATTTATATGTGTGTGGATGTTAGTGAGTGCAGTTGCGGCCCTAGCTGAATTTTTAGGTGGTGCGAGATCTTATGGTGGCGCCCCCTCCTTCCGCGTTTCGTTTTCTGTTTTCGGCGCCTCAAATTATTAGGTGGTGGGAGATCTCACGGTGTTTATATATGTGTGGATGTGAGTGGGTGCAGTGGCGGCCCTAGCAAAGCTTGTAGGTGTTGCAAAATGTCATGGTGGTGCCCCCTCCGCGTTTCGTTTTCCGTTTTCGGCGCCCCAAATGTTTAGGCGGTGCGAGATCTCATGGTCCGCTTTTCGTTTTCCGTTTTAACGTTCGACGTGCCAAACATTTGAAGGTGTTCTGTTTCAACCAGAATCCATTGATTGAATGCAGTTAGAGTTTAATGACGTCAGTGTAGGAAGGTAATGTGTTGACTATACTGACCGTTAACACATAGTAGAGGTCCCCCTCAAGGGGGTGTCCTCTCTCCACTACTATGGAATATAGTTATGAGCGAACTACTGAAAGGACTAGAGTCTACGGGGTGTAAAACAATTGCCTATGCTGATGACGTGACCCTCGCGGTCTCTGGTAAACACGTAGGCATCCTATCTGAACTCATGGAGAGGGCACTCCGCAAGGTAACCCGCTGGTGTGAGGAATGTGGACTGGGGGTATATCCCCTCAAAACTGAGCTTGTACTCTTCACCAGAATGCATAGGATACTAAACTTGAAAGCTCCCGTCCTAAACGGCACGGGACTGGTGATAAAGGAGCAAGCCAAATATTTGGGCACCTTAGTCGATAGGAAGTTAAGTTGGAAGCCCCATATTCAGGAGAGAGTACGGAAAGCGCAGGTCGCGCTGTACTCGTGCAAAAGAGCTGTGAGCAAGAACTGGGGACTGAAACCAAGCGTTGTCCACTGGATGTACACGACTGTGGTGAGACCCATTCTGTTCTACGGCGCTGCAGTCTGGTGGACTGCTCTTGATAAGAAAATTCACCGGACGGCACTGGGTAAGGTACAGAGATCAGCCGAACTGCTCATAACAGGCGCGGTTAGATCTACCCCCTCCAAACCGCTAGATGTAATACTAAATCTAGCTCCTGTTGACCTTTACTGCAGGTATGCTGCAGCTACCTCTGCGATCAGGATCAACTCGGTCGGGATATGGAATAGTAGCAAACAAGTCCATGGAAGGATCCTGAATGAGCTTGTCGATATCCCACTGAGGACTGATAGCTGTCTTCCAGAACTTACCTTTGGGAACAAGTTCTCCATTTCCATCCCGGACAAAACCGAATGGGTAGAGGGCAAGATTGTTCAGGGAAAAGAAGTCTGGCTCTTCACGGATGCCTCCAAGTCCGACAACAGAGTAGGGGGTGGAATTTTCTCACATGAGTTCAACCTCAAAAAATCTTTTTGGCTCCCAAACCACTGCAGCGTCCTACAGGCGGAAGTCATGGCTATCCGAGTGGCAGTGGACTGGATAGGTAAAACCGACCTTCAGGTAAACCATATCAGGTTCGTCACCGACAGCCAGGCCGCCAGTAGGACATTAAATAGTCCCTACTGCACCTCCAAGGTGGTCAGAGACTGCAGGAAAGTGCTTAACAAGCTCGCTAACAGCTGTGATGTGGGGCTCATCTGGGTACCAGGTCACAGTGATATCAAGGGAAACTCAATTGCCGACGGCCTCGCAAGGAAGGGGGCAAGGATGAGAGACCTATCTACTGAACTTTCCGCCGACATTCCTCGTGGGGAATGCAAGAGACTATTAAGGGACCAAATGACATCATGGGTTAACCTTAGGTGGAAAGAAGAAGACACGTGTCACATAACAAGGCAGCTATGGCGTATGTGTGACACTATAAACAGTAAAAGATTAATTGCACTTAGCAGAATCGACATAAGGAAGGCAGTAGGCATCATCACGGGTCACTGTTTTCTGGGTGGACACGCACAAAAGATGGGTCTCAAATACAATGACTACTGCAGAGAATGCCTAGATGAGGAGGAGGAAGAAACAGTACTCCACTATCTAGGTCAATGTCCTGCTCTTGAGGGGAAACGAATGAAGTACCTCGGTCTGCACCACGCAAGTGAACTGGCGGAGCTCTCACCTATAAAGGTGGGAGATCTGATCGGATTCATTAGGTGCTCAAATTGGGTTGTATAGGGGAAGGATCTCTCATGGTATCACAACGGGCCCTATGGGCCTAAGTGAACAGCCTCGGCTGTTGCCATATAAACCTAACCTAACCTAACACATAGTTTACCATAATCTCAAACTTATTGCATCGTTTAATTAGCATTCTGGCAACCGCACAAAAAAATTGCTGTTTACTCTAAATCAAAATTTGAACGATCGCACGGTGTTTATATGTGTGTGGATGTTAGTGGGTGCAGTGGCGGCCCTAGCAACATTTTTAGGTGGTGCGAGATCTTATGGTGGCCCCCCTTTCCTCCGCGTTTCGTTTTCCGTTTTCGGCGCCTCAAATTTTTAGGTGGTGCGAGATCTCATGGTGGCCTCCCCCCGTTTTTCGTTTTCCGTTTTCGATGCCCCAAATGACGGAGCCCGGTGCGGTCGCACCGCTCGCACCACCCTAGGGCCGCCACTGAATGGGTGTGTGAATTTAGAAAATATTAAAACAATTTGATCTAAGACAAGTTTTGCAATCCGTTATAACTTAAATAACACAGAATATTCACGGGCTTGTGGCGCTTGCGTTAGCACGTACGACATTCCAAATTATGACATGATCAAATAGTCAGACCCACGTCAGACCAGTCAACTATGATAATTACAAACATGGTCTTTAGCAACGTTACTAAATTCAAAAAATTAATCCAATATTTTCCTATTTTCAGAAAGGTATTGCTTTAATCAGAAAAAAAACTATTAATTACATCACGGGAAATATGGATATATTTCCCTTGTTTGGCTATACATCCCTCCGGCTTCGCCGTTGTGATGTATCGTTGGCTAGATACATCCCAACGGCGAAGCCGGAGGGATGTATAGCCAAACAAGGGAAATATATATTAATATTTCCTGTGATGTAATTAATAGTTTTTTTCTGATTAAAGCAATACCTTTCTGAAAATAGGAAAATATTGGATTCATTTTTTCGGGAAATAATGTCTTCATATTTCCCTAGATGTAATAATAATTATAAGGCATCTCTATAAAATTACTCATACAAACTAATTTTAGCAAACACGATATATTATAAAAATATCGCATAATAAATAGAACAAACGATCATAATAAACAGTAAAATGTGGTTTAGTAGGTGAAATTTAGCCTTCGTCGGCGAAGAAGTAGACTGTTATAAAGAGCAATTGTTTTTGCGATTACGTAGTGGCTAAGGGGACTTAATTATTTCACGCAGAGCACTTAGCGCGAGTGTTAAATAACCAGAAGAAACAATACAAACAAACGCAGTGTGGAAGGCTTTTGTTTTGTCTGCGGAATAAGGAAGCTCTTGGTTTAGTGTAAACTGTAAACAACGTGTGATCCACATTTGCATCGTGCGTTCGAACAAAAGACCAACCTTAATAAATGTTAATATTTTTATACAACGTATTATTTATTCTTTTAAGTATATACAGGGTGTCCCCGAATGGTCTGTACAACGCTCTACCACATATTCTCTGAAACAAAATAAGACGATTTAACTAAACTTATCTCTATCCAAAAGTGGTTCCTAAGCCATCTACGAGGCCTCAAAGATATTATTTTTTTTTTCATTATTTTTCAAATATTTTTACTTTGGAATTAGGTAAGAAAACCTAATTTGGCACATTTAATTAAATTGATACCATGCACTTTTTGCGATATGATTTTTTATCCTACGTTTAAAGTAAGTGGTCAAACTAGGACCATCGACTTCTTAAGATACCTAAATCTTTTTATTCAACAGGTCAAATCAATATTACGTATTTTTTGTCTCTTATAAAATTTTGCTCTTTTCCCCACAAGAAAAATATTTTTATTTGCCAAAACAACAAAGAAATAAAATTCTAAAAAAAACTCATTCTTTATTTACAAAAATAGAAATTGAGACACCTGTCAAATTCAGTTATCGGTGATTTTGTGACAACGTCAGTCATGTACTCAATTAATGAATTAACTGATATTGTTTTAGTTTTTGGGTTTTGTGAAGGTAATGGCCGCAAATGTGTAAGAGTGTACAGTGAAAGATTTCCAAAATCGCCGAATACCAAACCATCAAACATTTGCTTCCGTAGAAAGGCGACTTCGAGAAACTGGCCGCTTAGAATACTCTGCGAGGGATTGTGGTAGAAGACGCACTGTATGAACTGTGGATGTTGACGAAGAGATTTTAGAACGGATAGATGAAGATCCATCTAAAAGTACCCGGCGTTTAGGTGCTGAACTAGGCGTATCTAAAAATGTTGTGCATAAGGTGTTTAAAGAGCAACTGCTATACCCATATCACATTCAAAAAGTTCAAGAGCTAATGCCTCAGGATCATGATAAGCGACTTCAGTTTTGCCAATTTATTGTTAGTAACCAAATTGACAATTTGAATTTCGCCAAGACAATTTTATTTACAGACGAAGCGTGTTTTACCCGAAGAGGTATAACAAATCTTAAAAATGAGCATGTTTATTCCGAAGATAATCCACATGCAACTAAAACCATGCATTTCCAACGGCAATTTAAAATAAATGTTTGGGCCGGTATAGTAAATGATAATATTGTACGACCAGTAATTTTACCACAAAATTTAAACGGAGAACAGTACTTACAACATCTTCAGGAATTGCCAGTCTTATTGGAGAATGTGCCGCTTTTACTTAGGCGTGATATGTGGTTTATGCATGATGGGGCTCCACCTCATTTCACTTTACCAGTGCGTACTTTTTTACCAGTGCCTTGGCCTCCACGTTCCCCGGATATCACCCCAATGGACTTTTTTTTGTGAAGAACTATTAAATCTATTGTTTATGGTAAGCCCATAAATACGCACGACGAATTATGAGCGCGAATACAGAATGCGTTTCAAACAGTTAAAAACAATGTTGGTGTTTTACAACGTGTCCATTTAAATTTTTTGCGACGTGTAAATTGTTGTATTGCTGAAAATGGCAATCAGTTTGAACATTTGTTGTGAAACTAATAAATTTGTGTTTATTGTTAGGTACCTATCTTTATTTCTACTTTGTTAATTGTTTTGAGAAGCAAAATATTGTTCATAATTTTATTACTTTTTTTTGACAAATAAAAATATTTTTTTGTGGGGAAAATAGCAAAATTTTATAAGAGACAAAAAATACGTAAAATTGAATGATCTTGCAGAAAAAAAGTATTCCTTATGATTTAAATAAAAATATTTAGGTATCTTAAGAAGTCGATGGTCCTAGTTTGACCACTTACTTTAAACGTAGGATAACATATCGCAAAAAGTGCATGGTATCAATGTAATTAAATGTGCCAAATTAGGTTTTCTTACCTAAGTCCAAAATAAAAATATTTGAAAAATAATGAAAAAAAAATAATATCTTTGAGGCCTCGTAGATGGCGTAGGAACCACTTTTGGATAGAGATAAGTTTAGTTAAATCGTCTTATTTTGTTTCAGAGAATATGTGGTAGAGCGTTGTACAGACCATTCGGGGACACCCTGTATATGATATGAGTAGTCTAACTGAAAAACTCACATTCTCCATTTTTAAAAACTTTTGGCGAATTACCAAAACCAAATGTTCAGGATTTTTTAAACTACTAATTTTACTTCATGAGCCAGGCTTGTAAAACACTGATATATTGTAAAGCTCAGAATATATATCTTTAACATACTGCTTTAGTAGTATATTTTTAATTTTACTGTAAATCAGTGTTTTATACGCGTGGCGCATGAAGTAAAATTTCGAGTTTAGAAAAGCCCCGTGAAAATTTGTCTCGGGTCGCTGCGCGACCCTCGACAAATTTTCTACGCGGGGCTTTTCTAAACTCGAAATTTTACTTCATGCTTAGTCTGGGAGTTGAAAACACTCGTTTAAAGCTTCAATTTGAACTTATTTTAAATACGACAAATATCTTAAAATGTACAGTTTTTAGGAGGATGATATGCTGAATGAGTGCCCCCTCTGTTGAGAAACCCTGCTTTAGAGGTTTCTTTTAATATTGAACATACGATACTATCTTTATTTTCTATTTGACCCTATTTTATGTAATGTCTGCACGAACCGTGTTTTGTATACGTACCTTTAAAAATAAAGTTTGTTCATTATTATTATTATTATTATTATTATTATTATTATTATGGATTTCTCGGCGATTAATCAGCCGGTTATTCATTGCTAAACGGGATATTATTATTATTATTATTATTATTATTATTATTATAGATAGTTAAAAATATGTTCGTCATTTGAACTGTAAAGTCTAAATAGTCCAAAGATCTTGTAGATCTATGGACTATTTAGATCTTGTAGATCTTTGGACTATTTAGATCTTGTAATATTAAAACCTTACAGTCTAAATTTATGTGAAAATCTTGATGCATCATACTTCTTAATTTAAAGTATTAGCAATTTTATTTCTCAAACATTTTACTGATTGCGAGTGCAAGAAATACTTGCAATAAAATTAGCATCTACACAGTTATCATCGCAACAACGGCACTTAAGTTTAGAAATGTTGATGATGACGAAAATAGCCTACGCATGAAAGAATATAAAGCAGCGTCGCAATTTCTAAACGCTCGCAATTAAATATTACGAGTATTCGGACAATGGCTATAGGATTTATATAACGACCTATCACTTGGGATAAGGATTGATTATAAATTGCTTTATTAGAAAGAACTTTCGTCGTTGTGACCCTCATTTGTCACGTTCTTTAATTTATTAGCGGGTTGTTATGTAACCGTTTCCAGAATCTGCAATTATAATTAATTGATTTATTAAAAAATTGTTAGGAGATTTTTATGGGTGTTGTTAGCCTTTTGAACGTACTTGGTAATAACGTTTTAATCGAATTAAATAAAAGGTGTGACTTTTGGGAATTAATGGGTGTTTACATCATTTCTTCTTAAAGTGTCAAAATCGCATTCTATTTTACTATAATGGCTAACTAATAACATCTCACACCAAATCTGAATAATTGTAGGTTAATATGTCAAAATCGCATTCTATTTTACTATAATGTGTAACTAATGATGTCTCTTTAATTAATTTCTCACTTAACCCGTGGTGAAACATTTTTGAATCTAGTACTAGATGATTTAAATTAAATTTAAATTTAAACACTTGGTTTGTTTCACTTATTTAAAAATAAGTGAAACAAACCAAGTGTTTAAATTTAAATTTAATTTAAATCATCCAGTATTAATGATGTCTCACACCTAATCTGAATAATTGTAGGTTAAAATGTCAAAATCGCATTCTATTTTACTATAATGGCTAACTAATGACATCTCACACCTAATCTAAATAATTGTAGGTTAAAATTTCAAAATCGCATTCTATTTTACTATATTGGCTAACTAATAATGTCTTACACCTAATCTGAATAATTGTAGGTTGTAAATATGTGCAGTAATTTAATTTTTCATTTAGTTTTTAGAGTGGAATTAAAAAAATGGTGATGTGTCCATCATACGTGATGCGTCTATCATAAAGATATGATGATTTAAATATTAAGAATGTAAAAAAGTGTCTTAAACTATATATGTTCTGTTTTCTTATTATTATTTATAAAATATTCCGCTTTTGTATTTTTTCACTATATCCCAGTAAATATTAATCCATCACATCTAAGCAGTATATATTTTTAACTTTATATTAAATCAGTGGTTTATAAGCGTGGCGCATGAAGTAAAATTTCGAGTTTAGAAAAGCCCCGCGAAAATTTGTTTCGGGTCGCTGTGCGACCCTCGACAAATTTTCTACGCGGAGCTTTTCTAAACTCGAAAAGTTACTTCATGCTTAGTCTGGGAGTGGACAACACTCGTTGTTAGAAGTTTCAAATTGAAGGACCACTAAGTTTATTACCATTTTACAAAGGCTACAGTTCGAAGGACCAACCATGGTCTTCGGAGACCGAAGGACTACAGGGAATCGAAGTTTTTTTACAAGAAAACAACGATTATCTGAAGGTTTACAGCATGGATAGGAAAGAAAACATCCAATTTTGAAAAAATATTGAAGTTGGGTTGGTTTTCAGTGCGTTCTTAGCTTGACTTTAAATCAGTGTTTTATACGCGTGGCGCATGAAGTAAAATTTCGAGTTTAGAAAAGCCCGCGAAAATTTGTCTCGGGTCCCCCGGACGAATTTTCTACCCGGGGCTTTTCTAAACTCGAAATTTTACTTCATGCTTAGTCTGGGATTGGAAGACACTCGAATGACCTACTACGCCAGTTATGCTACAAAAAGAGTGTGGATATTCTGCTCATCAGTGAGCAGTACCAAAATCTCTTCGACCTGGTACCGTGACGAACTGGGAACGTCTGCTATTTGCATCCGAGAACCAAATAAACTACAAGTGACCATAAGCGGAAGCGGTAGGGGCTTCGTATGAGTGCGGTGTGGAGATATTACATATCTTAGCTGCTATCTCACCCCAAACGATCCCATACAAGATTTCAGGAAAAGGGTGAACGCGTTGGAGGACCAACTTCTCAGTATACGTGGTAAAGTGATTGTTGGAGGCGATTTTGATGCCAGAAGCACCGAATGGGGAATGCCAAATACCTACTCACGCGGCACATACCTACTGGAAATGGCTGCTAGAACCAGGTAAATAGTCCTAAATACTGGCATCACAACAACTTTCCGCCGGCCCGGGTACTGCGAGACTATCCCTGACGTCACTTTTGCCAATGAGGAGCTCGCGGAAATATCTAACGATTGGGAAGTTATAGAAGATTGTACTAGCAGTGATCACCAGTATATCTCAGTGCATCTTCTAAATATCCGAGACATACGTCAGCGAGATATAAAAATATCAAGTCGTTGGAACGTTACCACATCTTACGCTGGCCGACGAGCACATCAATCGTACTGCAACTGAAGAAATCACAGATAAAACAATGCGACTTCTAAAGAAAGCCTGTAATGCATCGATGCCCTCCTCTAAACCAAGGCATAACAAGCAGCCTGCCTACTGGTGAACCGACGAGGTCTGTGAACTCCGCGTAATACGTAAAGCACAGCGGGCAAGGACTAGGGCTGAAGCAAACAGAGTTTCCGGAGAGCATAAGCTTTTAAAAAAAAAGCTACGACACACTATAAACCGTAGCAAGGCAATCCAATGGAGGAAGCTCGCGAAGAGGTGGATGCCGATCCCGGGGGCCTTGGTGACAAGATCGTGACAAAAAAAACTCGAAGCTGGAACAGCGAGCGCCGTCATGGCCAAGGAGACGATGAAAGACATTGTCAGTACCTTGTTCCCATCCCACCGGCAGCGAATTAACATAGCTGAGACCGTCGACACAAGCGAAATACCACCTTTCACTGAGGAAGAGCTGAAGGTTGCTGTAAAATCGCTCAAGAACAGAAAATCCCTGAGACCGGATGGAATCCCTGGGGAAGCATTGAAGGTTTTCTTCAGGACTTGCCCAGATCCTCTGCTAAACATGTATAATGCATGCTTAACGGCTGGAGTCTTTTGCTAGCACTGGAAGACCGCGCGGCTTGTACTAGTAAGCAAGGGAAAAGGTAGCGCACTCCAACCTTCCTCTATGTATGTTAGATACGGTTGGAAAAGTGCTAGAAAAGCTCGTACAGCCCCGCCTCTTATCCGCGGTCTGTTCAGCCGGTAATCTATCTGAACAGCAATACGGTTTCCGTCGTGGATGCTCTACCATCGATGCAGTGCGGCAGGTCGTAAAGGCTCTCGAAAGGGCACAACTCACGGAGAATTGTACTGCTAGTCACCTTATACGTTAAAAATGCTTATAATTCAGCACGGTGATGTGACATATTAAGAGCATTGCGAAAGTTCCAGGTTCCCAACTGCCTTATTAGAATTGTAGGGGATTACCTAGATGACCGATCGTTAAACTACAATACAACTGAGGGACAACGGTTCTGGTTCCAGGTCCCCAACTACCTTATTAGAATTGTAGGGGATTACCTAGATGATCTATCGTTGAACTACAATACAACTGAGGGACAACGCTCGTGGAAAGTAACAGCAGGAGCAGCTCAAGAATCAATCTTGGGCCCCGATCTGTGGAATGTGGCATACGATGGCCTGTTGCGTTTGAACATGCTCGAAGATTCGCATCTGGTGGTATATGCAGATTACGTGGCAGCACTCATAACAGCCCGCACAGTCAACTGAAACTCAACCAGGTCATGAGTTAGCGGATGGATGACAGACCACGGGCTAACACTGGTAACCACGAAGACAGAGATCGGTACCCTCACCACAAAAAGAATACCAACGATATTGGAAATGTTCGTGGGAGAGGAGCAAGTGACAACGAAGCCAACAGCGAGGTATCTTGGCATTACAATAGATACCAAGTTAGTTGCCATATTCAGAAAATGGCAGAAAAGGCAGAAGCCGTGATGGCATCCTTAAGTAGGATCATGGTTAACACCCATGGTTCGAAGCCTAGTAAACGCCACGTACTGATGACGACAGTCCAGTCCATACTACTATATGGAGGTGTGCACACGCCGACTTATATCAACTGTTATTATAGTTGAAATGTCGGCTAGCGCCGACTTATATTAATTGTCATTGTAAACCAAATGTCGGCTAACGCCGACTGATGTCAAGTTGACACAATAGACTAAATATCGGCTAGCGCCGACTTATATCAAGACTTCTTAGGTGCCAATATATATATGTTATACCGTGATCCTTACTAAGAATTTTTCTGTTTCAAAAGTATAGGCACTTCAAAACTTTTTGAGATATGATTTTTTAAACTAAATCTGACCGACGACTTAAAAATGTATACATTTATAATGCAATAGACTTTTACACAGACATTTAGGTAAATATCTTTTGGGTTTTTATTGAGCTTTCACAATAAAAAAATACTATAAAATTGATTTATTGTGATAGGTGTTTGTTTTGATGGCGCACACATATTTTAGGTGAATGTAAAAGCATTGGTTCAAATTGGTGATGTCTATTTATAGATATTTATTAGGTGTTCAAAAAGTGGACCACGAAAGTTGATATTGCACCGTTATTGCGAATACCAACTAATGGATGCATAAACAACATTTTCAAAAACAAACAATATACTAATTGATGCTCTATCTAATTGATGTTTTATGAAAATGCTGATTTTCTGGAAGAAAAAAAAACTCTTAATTGTTTGAGCGAATAATTTTTTTCTAAAGTTTTATACGAAGAGTCGAAAAGCAGCCAAATCAGTTGAGAGTAATTTTTTTGTTTTTCTGAAAATCAACATTTTCATGAAACAAAAAGCAAATGGCAGCCGAAGATTGGGGCTTTGAAGTTACGTAATTTTTAATTGTTTTAATGCTTAAATGGGAGCTTGCATTTTAGGTTAACTTTACTTAAAATGCAAGCTCCTATTTAAGCATTAAACAATTGAACATTACGTAACTTCAAAGCCCCGATCTTCAGCTGCCATTTGCTTTTTGTTTCATAGCAATGTTGATTTTCTGAAGAACAAATAAATACTCTCAACTGATTGAGCGAATAATTTTGCAAACGTAAAGTGGATACGCAGCGATTTAGACTTAAAATTTAAGCTCCCATTTCACCGTTACAGCAATTAAACATTACGGCGATTCAAAGCCTTGACCTTTAGATGTTGCATTCCTTTTGTTTCAGTAAAATGTCTAGTTTTTAACTAAAGTTGTGATTAATAATTTGCGCGATTGATTTTTCATAACATTTAATACGAAGAGCGTAAAATACTTAAAAATTACGCCTTCTTTTAAGTGTGTAAACAGTTAAATGTAGGGTCTTTTCAAAGCTGCATTCTTTCTGTCGTTTGCGTTTTGCTTCATGAAAAAGTCAAGTTTTTGAATAAAGTGACATTTAATTGTTTATGTCAGCAATTTTTTATTAAATTTAATCACAAATACTTACATTTATTTATTTAAAATTTAAGAGTTGATTTAAGCCTAAGAACAATTAATCGTTACATAATTTCAAAGGTACATTCTTTAGGTTTAGTTTGCTTTTTGTTTAATGAAAATATTAAATTTGTGAATAAAGTTGTGATTAATAATTTGAGCGATTGATTTTTCATTAAATTTAATACGAAGAGCAAAAAATACTTAAAATTTAAGCTTTAATTAAAGCGTGTAAACAATTGAGTGTAGGGTCGATTCAAAGCTACATTCTTTGGCTGTCGTTTGCATTTTGTTTCATAAAAATGTCACGTTTTTGAATAAAGTAGCACGTATTTGTTTGAACCGGCAGTTTTTTTAATTTACATGTAATACATAAATACGCGAAAAAACAGTGATTTTGACTTAAAATGTAAAAGTTGATTTAAGCGTAAAGACAAGTGAGCTTTAAATTATATTAAAGGTACATCCTTTGGGTCTAGTTTGCTTTTTGTTTAATGAAAATATCAAGTTTGTGAAAAAAGTTGGGGTAAATTATTTGAGCGAGCGATTGTTATTAAAGTTAATATGCAAAGTGAAAAAGCAATGGTTTTGATTCCAAATTTAAGCCTTATTTGAGCTTGAAAACAATCAACCTTTATCTTCGGATATTGTTTGGTTTTTGTTCCATGAAAATGTTGGGTTTTGAAAGAAGTTATGCTCGAATTTTTGTGCGAGCGATTTTCATTGAAAAATAATAGTAATATTACAAATTGACTCATTAAAATTGCTTCTATAAATTTTCACCAACGTAAAATTCTACAATTTCATAGAGTTTAAGCAAAATAAAAGGAATTAATTTTATTTCATTTTTCATTCACAATTTGTGATGATGGTTGTAATACAAACATTTTTCTTTATTTTGTTATTGTTTTCATATGATTAACGAATGTTTATTATATGTAGACTCGGTATTTTTTACTTACTACACACATTTTGACAGTTGTGGCATATTTTTTAACTAACGAGTGTCTTCCAATCCCAGACTAAGCATGAAGTAAAATTTCGAGTTTAGAAAAGCCCCGCGTAGAAAATTTGTCGAGGATCGCGCAGCGACCCGAGACAAATTTTCACGGGGCTTTTCTAAACTCGAAATTTTACTTAATGCGCTACGCGTATAAAACACTGGTTTAAAGTGAAGTTAAAAACGCACTGAAAACCAACCCAACTTCAATATTTTTTCAAAATTGAATGTTTTCGTTCCTATCCACGCTGTCAACCTTCAGATATTCGTTGTTTTCTTGTAAAAAAACTTCGATTTCCTGTAGTCCTTCGGTCTCCGAAGACCATGATTCGTTCTTCGAGCTGTAGCCTTTGTAAAATAGTAATATACTTAGTAATCTAGAGTAATCCTTCAATTTGAAGCTTCTAAGAACGAGTGTTGTTCACTCCCAGAGTAAGCATGAAGTAAAATTTCGAGTTTAGAAAAGCCCGAAAATTTGTCTCGGGTCGCTGCGCGACCCTCGACAAATTTCCACGGGGCTTTTCTAAACTCGAAATTTTATTTCATGCGCCACGCGTATAAAACACTAAAATATTGTATACTTTATGTATATTTGAACCTCTCTTGATATCAGTGGTTTAGATGCGTGACGCATGAAGTAAAATTTCGAGTTTAGAAAAGCCCAGAAAATTTGTCTCGGGTCGCTGCGCGACCCGAGACAAATTTTCACGGGGCTTTTCTAAACTCGAAATTTTACTTCATGCTTAGTCTGGGAGTGGAAAACACTCGTTTAAAGCTTCAAATTGAGCTCTTTTGAAACACAACGAATGTCGGAAAAATTAAATACTAGTTGTCTAACTAATCGTAAAATTGTCATTGATTCTACTGAAGATACACGAAAACAATCCAAACTATTCAGTTCACGCGTCCAAATGGACGTTTAATTAAAACCTAATGGTGATCTCCTTGGATCGACGCATACATCTCCATAAATATAGAGATTAGCCGGATTCGGTATCGATTCGGTCAAGTCGAAAGAGATGATGCACACTAATTAGAGATGCGAGCGTTGAACCAGATGTCTGCCGTAGCCTACTTGACCACAACAGCACAGAGCAAACGCGACGACGACGTAAGATCACTTTCAATTTTAAATATCAACACGAAATGAAAAACAAGATCATCATCGAAGAAGTAGCGGCAAAGAAGACGCTACTGGTCACTAGTCCGTGGCAACCTTGGACCGGATTTTCTATAATCGAACGTTTTCCAATTCCAATCCGATCGCGTTCGATTCGAGCAGAGAGCTAATAAGCCACGAAATGGATTATTTTCTCATGCGTGGTTAATTCTGTTGATGCGATGGATACATTAGCACGCATTGAATATTTATTAAAATATGTTGTATATTTATTAGTGGAGAAAATGAAGCGAAGTATTTATCGTATGTTCAATAAAAATAAAAAGCGCCATGGAAAATTTTATAGGTTGGCAACTCTGACATTTGACAATCAAACTTCAACCGCCTTTTTGCCTTTAGGTCTTTCCGCAATGATTAGAGATTAGAGTGATAACGCAAACAAAAAGTTAAAGTTATGCCTAACGTTTTATCTGTCAATTCCTAAAATGTTTAGCCAACTTAAATTTTAAAAGAAGATTCAATCAAGGCACTCTATTTTTTTTTTTATTGAACATACGATACAATCTCGTGTGTCCAAAAATGATTGTTAGGTCCTGAGTGGCCGTGGAATCAAACATAAATGTCGATCTGAAATAGGTTATGACTTGACAATCGTCAGATTCAATAACTGTGTCCAATTCAGCAAATCGGACAGACACTTATCACCACAACCAGCGCCGGGGGGACGACGGATAACCGTAATCGTGTATTCCAAACACAATAAGGGAATGGAATTCGACAGCAGAAACATGCAGCATCGGTAAAACCCCATTTCCAAAGTGTCGACTGCGAATATATGTAAGACCGCCTAATTAAACAAAGACCACAACTACAGCCCATTCTGAACTATTTGGAATATCAGGATGTACCTTTAAAACACACGAGACATCAACGAGGATTATTAGGAACGATGTTAACAGCCTTATTTGGGGTCAACGATGAGGTATACCATGAATTGAACAGCTTAAATGACTATCAACAAATTCTTCTACACAAGCAGAAGCACCTAGAAACAGCTATGTTAAGCACACTTCACGCAATCAATAATACTCAAGAAAAGGGTGGTTTAAAAAGTACGTGCAAAGTCCGATAGGCGCGCATCGAGGTCATGTTTAGTTAGTAGCATCTCTTGAATGAACGCACACCAAGTTCCAGCCATATTGGTCAATTTCTTTGTGTTTGGCATTCGTGTGAATCAAGGAAGTCGAGTGATTTTCAAGAAATGGGCGAAAAAGAATTTCGTGTGGTGATTAAACATTACTTTATGAAAGGCAAAACGCCTCAGGAGGCTAAAGAGAAGCTTGGTAAACATTATGGTGACTCTGCACCTACGATTAGAACAGTTTATAGGTAGTTTCAAAATTTTCGGACTGGCCATATGGGCACAAGTGACGCTGAACGTTCTGGACGGCCTGTAGAGGTTACGACTCCAGAAATCATTGATCAAATGATATGGTGATGGATGACAGAAGAGTTAAGGTGCGTGAGATTGCTAGTGCTGTAAGCATCTCGACTGAACGGGCGTAAACATTTGGACATGAGAAAACTATCCGCAAAATGGGTGCCGCGATTGCTAACGCTTGACCAAAAACGAAATCGTGTGAAGTTGCAAGGATGGTTTGCAGCTGTTCCAGAAGAAGGAGGACTTTAAGCGTCGTTTCGTCACTGTGGATGGAACATGGATACATTACTATACTCTTGAGACCAAACAACAATCTAAACAATGGGTTACCAAGGGGGAATCTCCACCAAAAAAGGCGAAGACCGTTCCTTTTGCCGTAAAGGTTATGGCGACTGTCTTTTGGGATTCGCAAGGGATAATCCTCATCGACTATCTGGAAAAAGGTAAAATTATTACAGGTAAATATTATTTATCGTTATTGGACTGTTTGAAAACCGAGCTGCAAGAAAAACGCCGGCGATTGGCCCACAAGAAAGTCCTTTTTCATCACGACAACACAGTTTAGCAGTTGTGGTCGCAAAATTAATGGAAATAGGATTCTAACTTATTTCACATCCCCCCTATTCTCCAGACTTGGCTCCCTCGGACTACTATTTGTTCCCCAATTTGAAGAAATGGCTGGCGGGACAAAGATTTTATTCAAACGAGAAGGTGATTGCAGACACAAATGGATATTTTGCAGACATGGACAAATCCTATTATTCGGAAGCGATCAACAAACTAGAACATCGTTGGACGAAGTGTATAAGCCTAAAAGGAGACTATGTCGAAGTATAAAAAAGGTTTACCCTAAACACGTTAGTAATTTTAATTTTGCCCGGACTTTTTAAACGCCCCTCGTACATCTACGAAGTTTCGAGAACCAAGTGGGGTTTGGCACTAGATGTGATTAGCAACAAAACAACAGCCAATCTGATGCAGGTAGTCTTTATCAATATGTATGAAAAAGCGAAGTTGTACATGGAAGAAATCGAAAACCACTACAAGAAGCTTTTGTATATTGAGACATATCAGAGTGCTTTCCTGGATATCACATCATTAGAAAGAGCAACAGTGACCAAGAATACAACACACTTAAAGCTACAAGGATTTTTTAAGGGAGATTTCTCGCTATTGCTGTTAGCTAAACAAGCAGCTTACCTCCTCACCTGCAGATAAGGCACACATCATTAGAAAGAGCAACAGTGACCAAGAATACATCACACTTAAAGTTGCAAGGATTTTGTAAGGGAGTTTTCTCGCTAATTCTGTAAGCTAAACAAGCAGCTTACTTCCTCACCTGCAGATAAGGCACACATCATTAGAAAGAGCAACAGTGACCAAGAATACAACACACTTAAAGCTACAAGGATTTTTTCCAATAATCAATACCACGCCGTATAATCTGATGCAGCTCACAAGTACAGCCTTTAACATAACTAGTACAAGTTACCAAACCCTATAAACCACCAATGGGGTCATCGGTGTAAACTACAATCTTCAACAATATTTTGAACTACCACAGGGTTTACATCAGTGTAGTTACATCACGGAAAACGCCCAAATATGTAATCCACCACCTATTCGTAAGCTAGACGCCAAGAAAAATTATGCCATCGAAATTGTACATCAAAACATGAAACCATGTTTACGCAAAAGCATCAAGCACCCATTGGACACCCTTATCTGGAAGCAAATGTTCTTCCGTGGTAGTAAGCCCATCGAGATCCCTGATCTCAACCGTTTCTTTGGGCTCAAGGTCGCGTACTGCCGCATTAGTACCGAGTGATTTTTTTAGTGCATTACGAAACGCGACCTTGTCTCCAGTCTTGTTTCCTAGTTCCACTAACACTCCCCCAGTTCTTGTTTGGCATATTGTCTTAATTTGTGACGTTGGGATTTACCTTACGCATTTCGGCTAGGACTTCATCCGCCTCTCGGACATTGGACACCCTTATCTGGAAGCAAATGTTAACACATAGTACATGGATGTTCATAACAAACGAACCCAAGACAGTGGCTGTCACCTGCTCAGGTCAGCTCGGTCAGCCAAATCCTTGCCCGGAAAACTCAGTTGGAATCAAATCAGACAACAGAATGGCGCACCATGGCGACAGCCAGACCCATATCCTGATCATCATCACTGGCGTCCATACCTTGCTAAGCTTGGCTTGTGGAGCGTGATACCTCAAACACCCTCCCCTCCAGAAAAACACACCAGCTATAGAACTCATGGCAACCTAAGGCTGGGGGCCTCCAATATGTCCAATTCAGCAAATTGGACAGACGCTTAACACCACAACCAGCGCCGGGCGGACGACAGATAACCGTAATCGTGTATTCCAAACACAATAAGGGAATAGAATTCGGCAGCACAAACATGCAGCATTGTCTCGTTCCTATGATGTCATGTAGATTAGGCGCTTGTGTAAATAATAATTGATATAAATAGTCTGTAATTGTAGGAAATAAATCTTACGGGCAGAAAATTTACATAAGCGGAGGAGAAACCGCACTGAAAAATGCAACGAAAATCCAAAACATACTAGCAAGAAGAGTAATAAACGCGCAATGGTTTATTCGAAATGAAAATATCCGGAGGAGTTTGAAACTAAAGGATCCATTAGAAACAGCGCAGCAAAGAAAAAGAAACATGATAGACCGGATGAAAAATCACCTAGATCTCAACATACGAAATTTAGGAGAGAAACTGAACTAAAAACAAACACCCTTAAAGCAAAAAATATTCTACTGGCTTCACACCTTTGAAGTCAGAAAAAGAATGTAAACTAGTGTTAACCGGAAGGTTTGAACTTTTTACAACAGGAAAGAATACAAAAAAAGGAAATAAACCAGAGTTAAGAAACTTTCATTGCGAGTTACTTGTACCTAAAAACCTACGAGTGCAATCTTCCTTTCGAATAAGTTAAATTCTCCGTTGGCTTACAACCAGCGTCACGAACTTTCATTGCGAGTTACTTGTACCTCACGAAGAGCCTAAAGACCTCAGAGTACAGTTCCTCCCTTCGAATAAGTTCGATTCACCGCTGCCTTTCAACTAGCGTAAATATTATCTTCGAGCAACCAGTACCTAGGAGCTTACAGTCGCCCCCCTTGTACCTAGCGCCCGTTCTCACAGCAGCAGCGCGCTATTAGCGTACACAAACTGTGAAGTAAGAACCGACATTCATGTTTGATTCCATAGTCACCCAGGGCCCGTATTCACAGTATAACCGATGCAATTTGTCATCGGTCAGAAGTTGCACTGAAATGACGTCATTTTGGGCAGAATTTACCCAACTGTGTGGAGTAAAATGACGTTATTTCAGTGCAACTTTTGACCGATGACAAATTGCATCGGTTATACTGTGAATACGGGCCCTGGAATAGCTGTGGAATCAAACATGAATGTCGGTTCTTACTTCCACAGCCATCCAGCGCCCGTATTTACAATATAACCGATGCAATTTGTCATCGGTCAGAAGTTGCACTGAAATGACGTCATTTTGGGAAGAATTTACCCAAGCGTTTGGAGTAAAACGACGTCATTTCAGTGCAACTTCTAACCGATGACAAATTGCATCGGTTATACTGTGAATACGGGCCCTGGAATGGCTGTGGAATTAAACATGAATGTCGGTTCTTACATTCACAGCCACCCAGAGCTCATATTCACAGTATAACGGATGCAATTTGTCATCGGTCAGAAGTTTTGCAATGATGTCATTTTGGGAATAATTTACCCAACCGTGTGGAGTAAAATGGCGTCATTTCAGTGCAACTTCTGACCGATGACAAATTGCATTGGATATACTGTGTACTTGGAATGGCTGTGGAATCAAACATGAATGCCGGTTCTTATTTTCACAGCCACCCAGGGCCCATATTCACAGTATAACCGATGCAATTTGTCACTGGTCAGAAGTTGCGCCGAAATGACGTCATTTGGGAAGAATTTACCCAACCGTGTGGAGTAAAATGACGTCATTTCAGTGCAACTTCTGACCCATGACGAATTGCATCGGTTATACTGTGAATACGGAATACTGGAATGATTGTGGAATCAAACATGAATGCCGATTACTACTTCACAGTTATTGCATCGGTACTGTGAATACCTGCCCAGGACATCAATAATTGTTGTACACCCGATATAAATCTTGTACAATATGGCTTGTTTACATTTGGAATAACTAATCATTAAAGTAAGCAATTACAAATTCCATAAGTAATGAATTAACAGGATGCTTTCAAATGAATAGACAATATAAATATAGCATGTGTTTTTGATTTCTTAGCACCCCCTGGCTACGCTAATGATGAATGGCATTTTATTATGATGTGTATGAACCTTTTGTTATAGAATCATTCAGTAAGTAATCTCGTTATACAACATTTCATAAAAAAAATCACAAAAAGCTATTGAACAAATTTTTAAAACGATGTGGTCATCAAATATTAATTATGTTATTCTTTTGCAATAAACAAATCTATGTCCTTGTAATAGAAACATAATTACACTAAGTATTATCATCAATTGCAAAATAAATCGTAATCTTTTTTTTTCGCATTCAATCCACAGTATCTTCAATTTGGTTCTCATTAATCACTTGATGGAACATGTTTACAATGTTAATAATTGAACAAAAGCCTTTGGTTTCTTTAAGTACTCCTTGAGAATGACGATAAGTCGAAATTACTCAGAAAGAATAAAACCAGTAGGTAAACAAACTAAGTGACTTTTATGCAATTATCATTACAAGAGTCAAGTAAGATAATTTAGGTTTATTTTTTAAATATTTAATTGATGAGGCGGATACATGATGAAACTCCATAATACTATTTGAAATAAAACAACACAGTTGGGAAGGTTTTACTTTTATTGTTGAACACTGCAACATATTTCACCACACAGTGGCTTCATCAGGCAGATGAAATAATGATGAAGCAACTGTGTGGTGAAACATGTTGCAGTGTTCAACAATAAAAGTGAAACCCTCCCAACTGTGTTGTTTTATTTCAAATAATTTCAGTTGTTCAATCGAGTTGGCTGTAAACTTTTCAAAACATTGTGAAGCAGGTCGTACGTGAATTTGTTAGTTGCTCCTGTCAATGTTAATCCAATCCAGTTTTATAAAAGTGTTCGGTTTTATTGTATATTGCAATTGCCATTATGTATTCAGCTGTGAAAACAGCTGATTATAAGAAGGAATAACACAACTGTTTGCGTTTCCAAAATACTTTTGATGGAGCTGTACATTTCGATGGTCGTGTTTATGGTGCCAGCCACCCTTCGAAGAGAAAGGCGAAGGAATGCTGTTATCGGGTCGGACGCTCAGTTTCCGGCCGATTCCAGGAAGAATAACAACCCCCTTTGCATACCGCTTCACCCCCGCTACGAGTTCGAAAGATGTGCCCTCAGAAGTAGAAGAAAACATTCGCATTCAAACCGTTGAACTGTTAAGAGCTATTTTGTATTGTTGTGTAATAAACTGTGTAGTGCTGTGCAATGGACCAGACAACACAAAATAGACCTTTGCGATTATTATTATTATTAATATTTTTACTATTATTACTTTTACCCATTATTATTATTTTACATTGTTACAATCACGTATTCTTCCTTATCATATACTTTACTATTAATGTCATTTTGTTGTGCTTTATTAAAAGAACTATTTAAAGTTATTAGCCGGTATAGAATTCACCCTTAATGCATTCTATACCTGTGCGCCCACACACCTTTTCGTAGGATATTCTCTCGAAACCCTCGGTCAATAATAAATACCATTAATGTCACCATAAGGGATGAGAAAATCTTACGTAAGGAATTTTTATTACTTTCTTGGGTGGTAACCTATGTCGGTTCCCACGCCAGTTTCCATATATA